>OZ012543.1:24508193-25708193 GCA_963935595.1 Schoenobius gigantellus
CACTTCACAAATAAACATAAGATAAATGGCATTCTATTGAATGCTCAATCAAGAGGACAAACTTATTCAAATAAAAATTATACCTATCCACGGCGATGAAAGAAAAAATGACAAGTAACATAAAAATGGAACAGGTATATCTATGGCGCGAAAGCGCATGCACGAGTGTACTTCCTTCCACGTCGAGTACTTAGGCGACACTAATATGCAACGTTTAGCGCACAAGGCCGCAAGTCGTTAGATAAAACAATATTCTTAACCATGTTTAGGACACGGCGATGAAAGGTAGTTCTGGGACAAATGAATTTTTATTAACCATTCGTTATATTGTTTAAACATTTAAATAAATGTATTCCGTAACAATACTTTAACTATTCACGTATCAAATAAAACTAAGTTTCAATATAAATAATCAATCGATTTTTATCAATGAGGTATAATATACATCAAGGTGACGTGGACAAACACAGCAATGAAAGATTTCCAGGTATAATTAATTTTTTTGAAGTTCCTATTATTCCTATTATTAAAATATTTAGTGCTCCACATAGATAATTATTTCACGTACCTAACTAGAAAAAAAATTCAGAACATTATAATTATGTTTTAGTACCGATTTCATCGATGCCACGCAATTTTTGGTTCCGGGAAATTCACCCATTCATATATTGTGACGTGGAGACTGGGAGAACCTAAATAAGTGCACAAGTTATCAGCTTGAAGTCTAAATTAATACTGATCTTATTACTACACGCTGCGCTTTATGGGCACGGAGAAGCGCGTCACTCAATACACCTCCTTTATTTTGAAAAGTAAAGATTCTTTTGTTCATTATTATAAGCGATTGCAAACTATTATCATTATTTTAAGCTTGAATAATGTTTTCTGAGAAAACGTCACACACTACATAATACACACTTTATCTAATGCAGCATCGATGTTCAATATTTATGACTATTTTGAACAATTTACTCTTTTACTTCAACCCATGTGTTAAGCTATTGATCACGCACGGGTTTTTACTTAGATGAGGAAGATTTAGTCTTTACTATTTTTTATATTTGTGGATTTTCCCACCTTCCTTGCAAATGGCTTCCCTATTCAGGGAGAATATAACACAATTTGCAGATATTTTGCAAAAAAAATTGCTGTATAGCAATAAGGCTGCATTATGTTCTTTTTATGTTTTTTAATACTTATATCTTATTATGTACAGTAATGTAATATATCATTATTCTTATTTATTTGGCTACATTAAATATTAATAGTATTTCATCTCGCGGATCATCCTGCTACGAGAAAAAAACGACAAAAAATCATCGTATAACAAGGGAAAAGAATAATTAAAAATTGTGATTACTTAGTTATAAAAATATTATTTACTAATCATATTACTTTAGCAAACCATCAAATTTAATTAACATAAGGTTTATCGAGAAGATCGCATACCCATCTCTATACTAAATCAACAGTACCAACAAAATAATAAGAAACGAAACGAACGTCATCCAGTAAAAGCATTTTCATGTCCAAATCGTTACCGTAGTAGACACAGTATCATAAGCGCTTTGCCGTAACAAAACGTAATACAATCATGCCGCGCCATTTCTAGAATTGCGTTTTGCTTAAAACATTTCGAGATAATGATGTGCTCGAGTATGGAACAGGAACAGACAGAAGGATTAAGTTAATTGGGAGCAATTTCAAAATTTGGTTTTTGACTTGTGTTCAAACGGATTGGAATTGTGCAGATAATTTAGTTTGTTAGGGAAGTTTTAGTCCGGCTCTTATTCACGTAACCGACAGAATGGTTTTCGATTTATTTTGGATTCTACAAGTGTATTTGACTAAGCTTTTAGCGTCTCTCTTTAAATTTTCAAATTGATCTTTAGAAGCTTTGTTTTTTTTATTCAATACTAGTTAATACGGCCCGGCAGACGTTATCCTGCGAGATTGCAGCGCCACCTACCGTGTCCAACTGCACGTTTAAACTTTCCTTGGACCTATTCAAATACACACAGAAAATTCCGTAAGAATCGGTCATGCCGTTTCTGAGTTTTTGCGAGACTAACACACAGCGTTTCATTTTTATATATTAAGGTCCTTACATATAAATTGGCGTTTTGCCGTACTGGCCACTTTGATCTCAAATATCTCCTCTATAGTTAGGAATTCCAAATTCAAAGCTATTTACTCATGTATTTGTGTTTCGAAAATTATAATTCACTTGTTTTTTCCTCAATTGTTTTTTTTCTTAGCGTCACTCAGTTTACAAAATGGAAAACTTGAAATATCGCGTTATTTACAAAACGAGTTCCACCGTGGCACCAGTGCTGCAGAAACGGCGCGAAGAATTAATGATGTGTATGGCGACGGTGCCGCAAAAGAAAACATAGTGCATTTTTGGTTCCAACGTTTTCGTTCTGAAAATTTCTACCTGCAGAACAAGCCCCGTGGACGGCCGGAGACCAAAGTTGATAATGAAGAATTGAAGGCTATTGTCGAAGCGGATCCATCGCAAACCACGTCCGAGTTAGCTGCAGGCTGCGGTGTTAGTGATAAAACTGTTTTAATCACTTGAAGCAAATTGGGAAGGTGAAAAAGCTTGAAAGGTGGGTACCTCACGAATTGAGTGAAGCAAATCAACAAACGCGCGTTGACTGCTGCGTTGCATTACTCAACCGGCACAATAATGAAGGGATCTTAAATCGAATCATTGTTTGTGATGAAAAGTGGGTCCTGTGCGATAATCGCAATGGCTGAACCCTGCCGAACTAGCCAAACCATGCCCCAAGCGAAATTTGACTCCAAAAAAGTTGAAAACAAAACAATTGATTGAAAAGTCCAAAATAATTGAGGAAAAAACAAGTGAATTATAATTTTCGAAACACAAATATATGAGTAAATAGCTGTATAAATTTGAATTTGGAATTCCTAACCATAGAGGAGATATTTGAGATCAAAGTGGCCAATACGGCAAAACGCCGATTTCATATGTAAGGACCTAATACATAAGAAGAAGAAGATGTGCATAGCTGTAAAGGATCTGACCAGTAATTGAAAATAAATAATAACACTTACCTACCATAGTTATTAAAATAGCTGGAAATAAAACTATGAAGTAGTTCGAAATCATTTTTAACTTTATCAGAAAAGCCATAGTCAATAAACTAGTACTCTGCAATTAGAGAGTAATGGCGATGCTTGCTTCTGCATTTAATCATCATTAACCGACTTCAAAAAAATTTAGGTTCTATGTTCGAGTGTAATCAATTTTTTTATTTATGTTCACCAATTACTTCGCCATTTGAGGACCGATTTCCAAAATTCTTTTTGTGATGAAAAGAGTATACTCTCAAGGTCTCAAGGTGGTCTCATTGTCACCATGTCATGATCTGATCATAAGAACCCAGGAAAATCGAGAGAAATCCTTAAATTTCAGACGCCAGTCCAACGTGCTTTTATGTTGTTTTTTTTTCTTTTGAAAATATTAAGATATTAGCACCTGGTAGTCATCATATTATGATTGGTGGTGCCCAAGGTAGACACCATCACGTCGGCGTTTCGCCGACTTGTATTGCTGAATTTTGTACCCTACTACCAGCTCATAGAAAGCATTGTGGCTTACCCCGATTCCAATTGTCTCCGTCCGTCTCCTCCGTAGCCGGTGGACTTCCTGAGCTAGCTCGAAGGAAGTCGCGGCTCCTGAAGTTCTGCAGTGGATCCACCGGTGGAGACCGGAGCACTACAAATGCCTATTAGGCCACCACGGCTCACACACGCGATTTTGACACCGTTGCACAACACAAAGCGGGCTTTCGCACCCCGATATTAGGTGCGCCGCGCAAAATACAATTTGCTAGTTATATATTCCGGCCCGCATATAACCTCTAACAATGTCGTGACATTTCGACTCAACTCAACTGACAAGTCACATGCGGCCGGCCGCCAAAAAAAGCTCTCACTGCACAGACCACAAATGCAGTGTTGCCACTCGCTCTTCCTCGAGCGTGAACATCCCCCCGCTCCGGACAGTCCCGGACTGTCCGCCAAATCAGTCTAAGGGGAGGCGAGAAAGAGTAGCGACCGCGCGCTTCAAAACAGAATCCCCAACTAGGACCTCGGCAAACCTGGGCACACCATCAGACCCTAGAGTAAGTTGGACAATGCGTCCGCGACGCCAACGTAAGGGTGGCAGGTTTGGGTCCTTCACTAACACGAGGTCTCCAACCCTCGGTGGGTTTGTCTTATCTGACCACTTAACGCGCTGTTGCAAAATGTGTAAATATTCAAGGTGCCAGCGGCGCCAGAAGCTCTGGGTAAGCTGCTGGAGCAACTCAAACCGCGAAAGGCGTCCTGGATTGACATCTCTATAAGGATACTCGGGCAGGGCGTTAAGTGGTCTGCCTATCAAGAAATGGCCCGGCGTGAGGGCCTGCAAATCGTTCGCGTCGGTAGACAACGGACATAACGGACGCGAGTTGAGAACCGCCTCAATCTTATGAAACACCGTCGCGAGTTCCTCGAACGTGAGAATAGTCTCCCCAATAACGCGGCGAAGGTGAGTCTTGGCGGCCTTTACAACAGATTCAAAAATCCCTCCCCAGTGAGGGCAAGACGGCGGGGAGTATCGCCATGTTACCCCCCTACGGGAGAGTGTGGATCCGATCTCAATATTATTTTTATCTAAAAATTCACAAACTTCTCTTATATGTCTATCAGTGCCCTTGAAGTTCGTCCCACAATCGGACCGAATTAGAGAAGGCAGTCCCCGGCGGGAGACAAATCTGCCTAACGCTGCTAAGAAAGCGTCCATGGTGAGCGCACTCACCACCTCCAAATGAACGGCTTTAGTGGCCAAACAAACAAACACACACAAGTAAGCCTTTTCAGTCTTAGCATTACGGAGTCGCGACGTTTTTATAGTGAATGGTCCCGCAAAATCAGTTCCAACTCCTAAGAAGGTCATCGATTCATTCACACGATCAGCAGGCAAATCACCCATTTGGGGCTGCATCGTCTCGGGGCGTAAACGATAGCAGGGCAGACATCGAAATATAACAGATCGGATTATTCTTCGCGCTGACAAAATCCAAAACTCCCGTTGGAGGAGCGCGGTCAATGCATTACATCCGGCATGAGCATTCTTCACATGGCGATCAATGATCAACAATCGCACCAATGGTCCGTCCTTTAGGCAGTATATGTCTAGGGATACTAACACCGTTAATGTCCGGGAGAGACGACATGAAGGACTCCCAATCTCGCAGCAAACGGCCCGAGAGGGGCTCATCCCACGACACTTCGGCTGACCAAAGTTCCTGTAGGAAGCACTTCATCCAAAACACTACGGGACTAATCCAGCCATTTGGGTCAAAGGTACGAGCTACTGTAGACAAAACTAACCGTTTCGTCCAGACCTTGGGGCTTGGCAGCTCCAATCGATAGGTGAACGTGTCCTGGACAGGTCTGTTTTGCACTCCCAAAACAGACAGTAAATCTGGAGTGTTGGCATTCTCAAAAATATGAGGCTCCTGCTGGTGGTCGTCTGGCAAGTCACACAAAAGCTGAGGTGAGTTGGACATCCACTTCCTCAGTTCATAACCACCAGCCCCGAGAAGAGCAATTAGTTCATCTCGCAAAATCAAGGCTTCCTCGACACTAGAGGAGCCCGTACAAATATCATCAACAAATGCATCCTCCTTGAGAACCAAGGATGCGCGAGGGTATCGTAACCGCTCACGTTCAGCGAGTTCCACAAGTGAGCGAATTGCCACAAAGGGGCTCGAACGCAAACCGTATGTATTGGTGTTCAGCTCGTAGACCAGCATGGGATCCCTGGGATCCTCTCTCCATAATATGAGCTGATATCGTCTATCGTCCGGGTGAATCACAGTCTGCCGAAACATCATCCGGATATCGGTCACAAAGACGACGGCATGGCGACGGAAGTTGGTCAATACATCGCCCACCTCGTGGTGCAACTTCGGTCCAGCATGCAGACATTGATTCAGCGAAACTCCGGTAGACGTAGGAGCTGACCCATCAAAAACAACGCGTATCTTCCCAGTGGAAGGTTTCAAAACCGCGTGGTGAGGAAGAAAATTATGTTCCTCGTTTCGCCAGTCCAGTCGCGAGACCGACATGTGCCCCAGTTGCTCATATTCTCGCATGAAGTCGACATACTTCTGTTTGAGGTCGGAGTTCCTACTCATACGACGCTCCATGGACAGCAGCCGCTTCTCGGCCAACGGCCGGGAGCTGCCAAGTGAGGGGCGAACTGACAAAAAGGGCAAACGAGTGATCATCCGAGTGAAGGCGACCTGTATTGTTCTGGTAGAACAACTCACACTCCTCGTCCAAGGGGTTCACTCGCTTCACGGTAGGTGGCTCTTCCACCTCCCAAAACCGTTGAAGGACATCCGATAAGGTGGAGCTAACAGTTATGTAACTGTCCACCGATGGAGATGGTGGGTTATGCCTAACTGGTCCCATCACTACAAACCCAAGCGATGTGGATAAGGCTACCAGCCCACCCTTCTGTAACTCTCTCCTCTTCCCACAATACACGCGGCCTAGAACATCGGCACCGAGCAATAAGTGAATCGGACCGGTTCGGTGGAAGGAAGGGTCAGCCAAGGTCAATCCTGATGTCGCATCAACGACAGCGCGCGGAACGTGCTGTTGCGGAAGCTGACCAACAACCTTCTCATAAACAATCGCGGTAGCGCCAATTTTGGGCGCTGAAGAGAAGTGGGGGGAGAAGGAGAACAAAACCTGACCGATCGGATCCGGGATCCGCAGGTCTCCGATTCCTCGTACCGATTCAAGGTATGGAGATGTGTTCAAACTCAACTGCCGGACCAGCCAGCTGGAGGCAATGCAACCCTGAGCTCCCGTATCCAAAAGGGCGCGAACTAAAACAAAGGTGCCCCTCGGGCCCCACACCTGTACGGAGGCTGTTGGTAACAGCACCTGCTCCTGTGGGGGGTTGCAGCCGACAGTTGGTTTAGTGAAAATCCTCCCGCATTCCCCGCAACGGGGGGGAAGGGGGGTCCGAAGAAAAATGCGTGCGCGGCGGAGGAATAGGGCGCTCAAGGCGCTCGAGCGGGTCCCAATCCGGCATGTACACACCCCGACCAAAGCTGCATCGAGGGGCCGGGCGGTGCCCATGATGGGCGAAAGTTGGGGGAGCCCGTGACAACCGGGGTCTCTCCATCAGAGGGGGAGAGAAGCGTATCGGCTCCCGACGTGGCTCCCTAATAACCGCGGCACAATCCCGCGGTGGCGCCTCATAAACGGCGCGTCGATCCCCCCCGCCCGTAGGGGGGGTGGGGCGCCCAATCCTCTCACGGGAGGGGGGCGCCTCTCCAATCTCCGCGGAGGGGTGGCACGCCCCTCCGATCTCCTCGGAGATGTGGGTGACCTACGAGGGCCCCCGCCCGTGTGCGAGTCCCTCTCTCTCACCACCCCACCAGTGTCTCTATTGTTGAAGCACAAAAGGGGGTGATGGGCCCCTCCACAACAGTGGCAATCTCGTGGGTGGGGGCAAGCCGATGCCATATGGGCCCCCAGGCAGCGGTAGCACCAATTCCGCTGCTTGGCCATATTCCTACGCCCCTCGGTGCGTAGGCCAACAAATTTGGGACAGGCCGGCAAACGATGGCCATCCCGCTTGCAACACTTGCAAGGCCTCGGCCTCTCCCCGTGTGGAGAGCTCTGCCGCACTGCAGTATACTGCTTGTACGGGCGGCGCTCTCTCCGTGGCGCTGCCCGGGTCGCCTCATAGCGGCCTGTACTCGGTTCCGGTATAGGAGCCAGATCCAAGTGGTCGGTCATCCGACACTCATCCTCCAAAAATCTGAGGAGATCCGAGAAGGGGGGGACGTACGAGGCACTATTGCCCCCATACCTTTGTTCAAAGCGCCCCTTCATCTCCATGGGAAGCTTATCGAGGATGAGGTGGAGCAAAATAAAGGACCACTGGTCCACCGGTAGATCAAGTCGTTTGAGCGCGTTAATAGCGCTTAGCAGCGGGTTCAAAATCTCCTTCCTCAATGAGGAGACCCGCGATACTCGTGGCAGCCCTAAAATGGCAGCCACATGTGTGTCCACTAGCAAGCGAACATTCTGATACCGGGCGGTCAACAACGCCCTTGCAATATCATAACTGTCATCGTTGACAGGTAGATGCTGGACAAGCACACCAGCCTCTCCACGTAAGGCAGAGAGCAAATAGGCCAATTTCTGGCTAGGGAACAGGTCGTCCCTCGAGTGAACCAGGCTATCAAAGAGGTTAATGAACCCCATCCAAGAAGCCAGGTTCCCATCAAAGGTTGGGATGTCTAAAGTGGGCAGTCTGCCCAGCAAGCCGGCCGGGGTAGGCTTGACCTCCCCGGGCGTGCACGACTCACCCCTCCGGGCGAATAGGATAGCCTGAGCCTTGTTTATGATCACATCCGCCTGTTCAAAACACTGATCATAATCGGCATTAAATTGGTCGACTGCCCGCAACTCAGCGGCACCCTCGGCTGGGTGGTCGAGCAGATATTGTTGATGAGCAACGAAAAGCTGCTCCAATTCCTTCAAGCGAGCAGGTACTCCCTCATGCCGAATTAACAAGGCCTGTTCTCGGTCTGGTCGGTCTACCAAAGCGACGGCACTAGCAAACCATCTCAAAATCTTTTGTGCACCCGCGCGGGCACCACTAAGCGGGCTGACTGGCGGGACGATTTTGCACCAAAATTAATAAACACTATAATAATACACGGACAAACAGACCGACAACCGCAGACAATAAAACAGATCGGGAGGAACTTCAAAGGCAGAACAAAATATATAAACAAACCAAAATCAAGTGTAAATGCTAGAACTTAACTAGAACAACAAAGGCATTTAACAACAGGATTTTTCAAACAAATTAAAATCAAGTATTAAGTCAATAACTTAACAAACACAATATTCAGAGGCAAACAAAACAAAATCAAATGGAAATGCTAAAACTTAACACAGCAATATAGTGTATTACAACAACAGCAAAGTCATTTAGCAGCAAAAAATTTTTTAAACAAATCAAATTCAAGTATAAGTTTACAACTTAACAAACAAAATAGTCGATTACGACTGGTATTCTGCGATGCATTCGCTTTCGTGATCGCATGCATGGACGGCTCAAGCGTAGTCCAGATAACATTACCCTTAAAATAACATACTTACGATACAGAAATTTTCTTAATAAACTACTTAAAAGTGCAAAATTAACTTATCAAAAACAACTACTAAATAATGCTAAAAATAACTCTAAATTAACCTGGAATGCAATTAAGTCAATTACAAATATGGAGTCACTGCGCTCTAGTGCTGAATCTCTGCTTGATTTACATCATGATCCAAACATTGCCATAAATATGGTAAACGATTACTTCGTAAATGTAGGTAGGAAACTTGCCAACAATATATTAACACGGAAGACACATAACGCTCGTTCCAACACCTCAATAACCCAAAGTGAATCCACATCTTTTGCATTATTTGATGTGGATGAATGGGAAATTGACAAAATAATATCAAGTCTACGTAGCGATTGCGCTGTCGGTTGTGATGGAGTATCTAGCCGCATTCTACAGTCATCAAAAAAGGTAATTGTCCCTCTATTAACCCATATTTGTCAACTCG
Source organism: Schoenobius gigantellus (assembly GCA_963935595.1). Classification (NCBI taxonomy): domain Eukaryota; kingdom Metazoa; phylum Arthropoda; class Insecta; order Lepidoptera; family Crambidae; genus Schoenobius; species Schoenobius gigantellus. The sequence goes on from OZ012543.1 coordinate 24,517,869, forward strand.
CTCTTACCACCGGTGTCTTTCCTAACGCATTTAAGAGAGCTATAATCCATCCAATCCATAAATCTGGAGACAAAAATATTATCGCTAACTACCGACCTATATCAGTTCTAACAGCAATGTCTAAAGTACTGGAAAAAGTTTTAAATAATAGACTGATTAATTTTTTGGAATCACGACAAATAATTGCTAAAAATCAATTCGGCTTCAGAAGAGGTATCAGTGCAGAGGATGCTGTTGATTCCTTATTGGATAGTATAGTAGGGCATGTGGACGGAAAGCGGAAGTGTATTGCCATATTTCTAGATTTGTCTAAGGCATTCGATACCGTGTCCATTCCTTTACTGTTAAAAAAACTAGAGCAAATCGGTGTACGTGGTGTTCCACTTCTGATTTTTAAAGATTATCTTCAAGATAGGACTCAATGTGTTAAAGTGGGTGACTTGATGAGTGACCCTGAGGCGCTTGTCTTTGGAGTACCACAAGGCTCTATACTTGGACCTACACTCTTCAATATATACATCAATGATCTATGTAAGCTTACTATACCTAATTGTAAAGTGTTCACTTACGCTGATGACACAGCACTAGTTATAGATGGAACAAACTGGACAGATTCTTATTTAAACGCGGAGACAGCTGTATCCACAGTTTTGTCATGGCTTGATACTAATTTGCTTACACTCAATTTTGAAAAAACAAAATTTATAACTTTTGGTCTAAATAACAGGTCGCTGCCACCCGATAATGAGTTAATGAGCAATATTGCTATCCATCAATGTAAAGGACCGGTGGCATGTCAATGCTTAAAAATACAAAAAGTCACAACTCTCAGATATTTGGGTATAATAATAGATCAACATCTTAAATGGGACCACCATATTAAATCTTTAGTAGCTAGAACCAGAAAACTAATATATGTCTTCAAAAATTTGAATAGAATAGCTGATGAAAAAACTCTCAAGGTAGTATATTTGAGCTTAGTCCAGTCTATTTTATCTTACTGTATAATTGGGTGGGGCGGCGCTGGTAAGACAATACTTTTACCACTCGAAAGAGCTCAGAGAGCAGTCCTGAAGGTAATGATAAGAAAACCTTTTCGTTATGCTACCACCCAGCTCTATTCTGATACCTCGGTGCTCACTGTAAGACAGCTCTTTGTAATGCGCACCATACTTCGAAAACACTCGCAACTACCATTTGATCCCATGATTCAGAGCAATAAACGCAGATCGGACATTGTCTGCAGAACACCACTGCACAGGACTGCTCTGGCAAAGCGGCATTATACTGTCATAAATTGCATACTTTACAACAAAATAAATAAAATTATATTTATTTACCCTTGTATAAAAAAGGAACTAAAAATTAAATTACACAATATGCTCTTAAATTTAACATACTCCGAAACAGAAAAACTCTTACCAAAAAGCTTATAAATAAAATCTGGAGATAATTACATAATTATACAACATACATACTTAATAGCATCATATATGACGTACACATAAACACACACACGCACGCAAACACACAAATACACACATGCATACACACACACAGACACGCACGCACTCCCTTACAATCTGCTGCTTTGTATAACAATTATTTATCTCTTCTATATTTAATATCAATACTATTCTATCTGGCGGTTTGAGAGGCTAAAACGTAGTAATAGATACTGTATCTTGTCTAGATATTCATGTTTTTGTAATTTGTCTATTACACGAATTCCCAAAAAACAGACTTCGTCTTGTTTGGGAATTACTATTTTCTTTTCTAAAATTACACATATATCGTCTAGTGCCTATGTTTAAAAAAAATGTTATTGATCCGGAGCAGAAGTGCTCCGCTTCTCACTTGAACCCGCTGCTGGAATACTCAACTCTCGAGATACAGGCTAGTACCTAGTTCGTGGTTGGGTGGCTAGTGGTGGGTCAAGTTAATTTAAGTAAATTCCACTTTTGTGATTCTAGCATAAGAGACGAGACAATAAAGTTATTATTATTATTATTATAGTCAAGGGCAAAACAAAGATATGAAAAAACAAACCAAAATCAAATGTAGGTAAATGCTAGAACTTAACTATGTACAAAAGACATTTAACCTCAATTTTTCATATACAATGACAATTAGTTAAGGAGATCGGTCCACAAATGAGCTGGTAGTCGGTTTAAAATCAGCAATCAAAACCAATTAATATGTATTGCCCGTTTGGACAACCAACAAGATTACAATATTAATTGTACAATACTAATCAAATACTCAAATCTAAGAACCACTCAAATCTAAAAACCACGCTCTGCTACCAAGAGATGGTGGTGCCCAAGGTAGACACCACCACGTCGGCGTTTCGCCGACTTGTATTGCTGAATTTTGTACCCTACTACCAGCTCATAGAAAGCATTGTGGCTTACCCCGATTCCAATTGTCTCCGTCCGTCTCCTCCGTAGCCGGTGGACTTCCTGAGCTAGCTCGAAGGAAGTCGCGGCTCCTGAAGTTCTGCAGTGGATCCACCGGTGGAGACCGGAGCACTACAAATGCCTATTAGGCCACCACGGCTCACACACGCGATTTTGACACCGTTGCACAACACAAAGCGGGCTTTCGCACCCCGATATTAGGTGCGCCGCGCAAAATACAATTTGCTAGTTATATATTCCGGCCCGCATATAACCTCTAACAATGTCGTGACATTTCGACTCAACTCAACTGACAAGTCACATGCGGCCGGCCGCCAAAAAAAGCTCTCACTGCACAGACCACAAATGCAGTGTTGCCACTCGCTCTTCCTCGAGCGTGAACAATGATACTGAGCTGATCATGAAAGATTTCTGGTAGGTTAAGAATTAGGTGAATGTTATTTCAATATAATTGGAACTTATTGACGCGTAGTTCTATTCATTGTGTGATTCAGGTGAGTTGATAGTGTAAGTAAAGTATAACTCCTAAACAATTAGGTTATTGGGAGTTCGGGAATAATAGGCTAGATGACTTAATTTTTTTTTGCTTTAATAGAAGCTCATTCATTTAATAAACTGAAAGAAAAAATCGATTTTCGAATAACTAAAAAACAACCAACATATAAGGTATTAAAGATTTTTCTCCACCTCTTTCTAGCAAAACGGCAATTTACATGGAGCTTATATGGCCGTACTAAACAATGACGTCACGGTTGTTGTCGGATCTCTCTGTCTTATCGCTTCCAAATTAAAAACCTAAAATGCTTGTATCTAATGTATTTTTAAGCCGATTTTAATTCTAATTTCATAGGATTGTATCTTTTTCTACGGTATTTTAATATTTTATGACGAGTCGTGAAAATTAGAATTCAGTCATCATCCCTATTCTTTAAATACTGTTTAAAGCAAAAGACGTTCTATTTTGAGTTATTCTAGTGTTTGCCTTGGGTTAAGCTTGGGTTAAATTCTAATATTGAAATAATATTTTTTTTACACAAAAATAAAACGAGCTCTAAAATAATTCAGAAGACATACAACTTCACAGTTTATATTGAATTAAATTCACATTTATATTGAAGTCGGTGCCAAGCAATGGTCACCTGGACAGTCTAAAAATATAAGAAAATTAATTAGGTAACATAAAATTTGGCACCAACTTCAATATAAAAAAAAACTTTTTAACAAAAAATTGAACCGCCGAAAAAACTAAAAAGCAAAAACACTGAAAAGTTAAAAATAATATACGAATAGGTACAGACAACATCACACTTCTATATTGAAGTCGGTGACAAATTTTAACACTTCCTAGGAGATCATCGTTTCCCTTTCCAATAGAAAAGAATCATCAAAATCGGATCACTCTGTAAAAAGTAATGCGTGGTCATTGATCACAATAGTGAGTAAATCAACAATAATTTCCTGTTTTCCTACCCTTAGGGTAGGAATTTTTTTTCTTCAGATTTAAATGGGACCACCCTCGGGGTATACCCTTTCCAATAAAAAAAGAATCATCAAAATCGGAGTTCTCTGTAAAAAGTTATGCGTGATCATACATTAAAAAAAATATACGCGTCGAATTGAATACCTCCTCCGTTTTTTCGTCGGTAAAAATGTGAAATTGTGTGTATTCTATATTATTTAAGACTTTTTGGTGTTTTTGAAATCGGTTTGATTTTTAGGGTTCCGTAGCCAAATGGCAAAAATCGGAACCCTTATAGATTCGTCATGTCTGTCTGTCTGTCCGTCCGTATCTCACAGTCACTTTTTTCCGAAACTATAAGAACTATACTGTTGAAACTTGGTAAATAGATGTATTCTGTGAACCGCATTAAGATTTTCATACAAAAATAGAAAAAAAGCAATAAATTTTGGGGGTTCCTAGGACTGAAACTCAAAAAAAATTTTTTCATCAAACCCATACGTGTGGGTTATCTATGGGTAGGTCTTCAAAAATGATATTGAGGTTTCTAATATCATTTTTTTTCTAAACTGAATAGTATGCGCGAGAGACACTTCAAAAGTGGTAAAATGTGTGTCGCACCCACCCCTGTAACTTCTAATATAAGATAATGATAAAACTAAAAAAATATATCATTACATTACCATGTAAACTTCCACCGAAAATTGGTTTTAAGTAATTTTTTTAAAGTCATAAATCGTACGAATATACGTCATAAGTCATGGGCGAGTCCGACTCGCACTTGGCCGGTTTTTTATTATTTTAGCATCAGGTCACGCAGACCAAGAGATTTCATGTCATGGATAAAAAGTGCTACAGAAAACGCCTAAACAGCTGGTACTTAGTACAGCAAGCGGCGTTGTATTAGGCATGCGTAAGCTCAAGATTGATCGACTGTTGACGTAGATTGATTGCCATCACTAAAAAATTCGATTAGGATGTTAGTTTGAAAGTAAATAAAGCCTCAATAAAGTGAGCACCTACCGAAACTCGTGCAGTAAGCTAAACGGGTTTCACAATTTATGATTTAGCAATTTTCTATACAGCAGATAAATGGCGGCTTGGAGTCGTATAAACGCCATAAACCAAAATGAAATTCAATCTTGTAACTTTTTAAATGTTTTTCTTGGGAGCTGTTTACGTGGATCGCTGTGCACCATGAAAACTTTAATTGTGTTTGTTCTCAGTGAGTGTTTTGGAGTTATTCGCGTGACGGTGTTACCGCTAGAAATACTCTGAATAAAATAAATGTTTAACGTGGCAACAGTATACTTATACAATATTGGAAATCAATTTCTAGGTTACCCGATTTAAACTCTCTGATAGATTTGAAAACTTTCACACTACCCTGCGAGCATGGAACTCTCGATAAACAAAATTACACAGCTAAGATCGACATACTCGACAAAAATCGATAAATTTGACAGATATTCCTAAGGAGTGAAAAGGACAGATGCTTTTGTCGATCGATATATGTCGATCGATAAAAGCATCTGTCCTTTTCACTCCTTAGGAATGTTTCGGTAGACTTTTGCAAAACGAAAAGAGATTAAATTTAGAATTAAAATGAAATAAATTTATTCCTTTATTTACTCACTTATACGAGAATTTGGTTTTAAAACATTTAAATTATCAAGCCCGACTCGACGCCAACGCCTTTCAAATTACCAAAAAGGCTTATTTTAAAAAGAACACAGTACCTACCTAATTGATGTGACCGATAGGTTTGAAAATTACAATAAAACACACATTAAATGAGAGGTATGGTTATGTACATGTCAATAGTTTTTGTTTCATTAAAATCGATGCAGTATTTCCAAAGTTATTAACGCCGAAAGTTACGGTCGCTATTTAAATTTTCAAGTACGCGCGCTCTAGGTAGGTGACGTCACACATCGACAGCCGGCAGCCGCTCGCTCGCTAGTCGCACTTGCTCTGAGTTTTGTGTCGTACATACCTACTGCGCTCCGTGTAACTTTACTTTTATTGTTTACAACAATGGAGAAAGGATTTCCACATGGTCAATCAGATAATTTACCAAAAGTAGACAGTTTTATGGTGACTCAATATTTTTCCGAAAATAGTGATTATATAGCAGCGGAAATGCGAGGACTCAAACCGAATTTCCTCAATATGTTCGGAAGTGATCGGATTCGGTATATATTCATGGAGTAGGTATCTTGTGAATCAGTTCTTTTTGCCTACATTTTTGCACTACAGATCGTTAATTTTTTTAACTGTCTTTTGCTGACAAGAAAACTTAAGAGGGCAAGCATTTTTTTTTAGTACTAGTCTTCCTCTAACCAATTTATATTTGATCTAATTTTCCATGTCATTTTCAATCTGAAATAATAGTTACATGCATAGTTTAATATTTTTTTTGTAGCTCCTACAAATGTATGTTCTACGACTCATTAAGTCAAACAGTTTAGTGTACATACCTACAATCAAGTGTATTTTCTGTGGTATTGCCTTTTTTTGAGGCGGAATAATGCGTTTATCGATACTGGCACAAAGAGTGACGAGCCCCGTGTACCCGTATGCTGGTCTCCGGTTCGCCGGTGGCTAATTCACTAATTCAAAGTCTCCGCCGGAATATTTACGCCCCATATGGTAAAATAACTCGGGATTGGGAAGGTCACTTCTCCGAGCCATCAGACCGGGGACGATCCTGGCGGACTAGCCGCCAGGTTACGCCAAGGGGAGGCACCAGATTGCCAGTTGTGTTCTGTGGAATACCACAAGCGCAACCTAGGCAATAGCCTAGGTTGCGCTTAGCAACTTTCATACAAAAAATGTCAAGGCCAAAATTTACCGATGCTTTCGGCAAAAAATGGCCAATGGTTTGAAAGTTAACAAGTTTATGAAGTTACAATAAAAACTAATCAACAGAATAGATACGTAGGTGTCACCTATTTAGGATTAGGTAGGTAGGCAAACGGTATCCACGGCGCAATCACCGCCATGGACCATCGGTACCGTTTACCTACCTCTGGACCTCCGGAGACAGAGAGTACATCCAGGGGTTTCTACCCGGGTAGGCCTTACTCTAGGATGAGTTCTTTTGGGTGGAGAACCCCAGGAGATCTCGTCGTGCACCCAACGGCGGGAGAGTTATTAAAAAGCGTTCAGCTTGGTAAAAAAAAAACAGCTGGGAAATGGTAAATACTATAGACGTACCTATAGGACCAACAAGCAAATCAAATACCCGCAGGTCTAAGATACTCATTCAAAAGTTAGTAGGTGCCTACTAACGGGTGAGTGTCTATAGGTAGGTGTACATGTTTAGGTAACATGAATCGTATCCTAATCCCATCTAATACTATAAATGCGAAAGTGAATTAGTTTGTTGATTTATTTTTGTTCTTTTTTCACACCTAAAATGCTTAACCGATCATCTTGAAAGTTTGCATATACACGTTGTCAGAGGTACATACAGAAAAAGAGATTTCATCCAGCAAAAAATTATAGTTCCATCAGGATTCACGTAAAACACTTGTTGTGTGGTAATGCTTTTCTTCTAATAGCAACACTCAGTGTAATTGTTTAGTGGAACTGAATGTTATAATATGGCCACACTTCTTCCTGTTGGCTCTCTGTAATAATGGCGTAGATATAATGTTTGCTAAAAGAAATAATTAAAAGTACTGTATACTGGTGATGAATATAAAATATAGTGGTACAAGATATGAAGACTTTTATTTAAATAACAATAGGTTATGGGCCCAGAGTTGGCAATAAGAATTACGGAGATAAAATTGGATATAAGAAAAACGCACGATGGACGCCAAAATGAATTCACACAATATTGAACTGTTAACAGGTAATAATTATCACACATGGAAATTTCGTATGTTATCACTTTTAGAAGAAAAGAACTGTTTGGAATGTATTGATGCATCATATGAAACAAGGTTAAAAAGTACAAATGAAAAGGAGCTGATATTAAAAGAAAAGAAATGCAAATCTTATATTGTTCAATGTGTTCATGATTCACAATTAGATTTATTGCGAAACAAAAATAGTGCGTTTTTAATGTGGTCAAGTTTAGAAGAAAGATACGAAAAGAAAGGTATGCCAGGTCAATTATTGTTAAGAAAACAGATTATGAATATGAAATTACAAGATGAATCTAAATTGGAAAATTTCTTGGCTGAGTTTGAAGAAACAATTAGGAAATTAAATGCTTGTGGTGTTGAATTGAAAACTCAGGAAATAATATGTTACTTATTACTGGCAATGCCCAAAAGCTTGGAAACCGTTACAACAATATTGGAAAGTATGCCAAGTGAAGACTTAACATTAGAGATAGCCAAGTATAGACTAAGAACAGAGGTAGAGAGAAGAGGTGTATTGAACGAAAGTAATATAAGATCTCAGAATCATCAATCATCAGCATTTTTGAATAATGTAAAAGTTTGTTACAACTGCGGTAAACTAGGGCACATAAAGAAGAATTGCAGATATTTAAACAAAAATAATAATAACTTCTATACACATGGATACATGGATAAAAATAATAATAGACATGTTAATAATAATAATAACCATAATTTTGTACGACAAAGTTTCACACCATTTAGAGGCAACAGAGGAATGCAGCATCGTAATGAAAGGGAGACTATGAGACGAGCAAACTTGATGGAAGGAGAACAGGATCAGGACAAAAGGAAGGGCTTTTGCTTTATGATGGACACAAATAGAGGTTATTCAAACAACACAACTGTAAGTGAGAACTCAGTTTTATTTTATATAGATTCTGGTTGTACTGACCATTTGGTAAATGATGTTAAATACTTTTGTGACTTTATGTACTTGAAAAACCCAATAAATATAGCTGTGGCAAAGAACAATAATTATATGCAGGCAATTGGAGTAGGAAATATAAAAGTAGAGAGCTATGTAAATGGACAGTATAACAGTGGTATTTTGAAAAATGTATTTTTAGTTCCAAATTTAAGACGTAACTTGTTATCTGTTAAGAAAATGGAAATATTAGGTAATGAGGTTGTATTTAAAAATGGTAAGGTCTTGATTTATCATATGAACAAACTTATGTGTATTGGTTATAGAAATAATTTGTATGAGATAAAATTTAAATTAAATAATAAAGAATGTGGAAATGTTGAATGTTTCAACATAGAACAAGAATTATGGCATAAGAGATTTGGTCATATTTGCTATAGTAATTTGTCAAAATTAATAAATAAAAATCTGGTAAATGGTATAAATAAATTTAATATAAATAATGTAGAATTCTGTGAAAGTTGTGTAACAGGTAAAATAACTAGGAAAAGTTTTGGTTGTAGAACTAGAGCAAAGAGATTACTAGAGATTGTTCACACTGACGTTGCAGGACCGATAACTCCAGTTAGTAATGATGGATGCCGATATTTCGTTACCTTCATCGACGATTTTTCAAATTTAGTTTATGTGTATACAATTGCAAGGAAGAGTGATGTGTTTGAGTGTTTCAAAGAATATGTCAATGTGATGCAAACAAAATTGAATATGAAAATAGCTACATTGAGATGTGATAACGGGAGTGAATACATTTGTAATAATATAAAAGATTTCTGTAGGAATAATGGAACATTTATAGATTATACTACACCTTATACTCCAGAGCAGAACGGTAAGGCTGAAAGGTTTAATAGAAGCTTAATAGATAAATCTAGAACAATGATCGCTGATGCTAATTTACCAAAAAAATTTTGGAGTCATGCAGTAAAGGCAGCAGCATATCTGATGAACAGAAGTCCAAGTAGCATTAGAGACAGCACACCATTTGAAATATTTACTGGCGAGAAACCTGATGTGTCAAATTTAAGAATTTTTGGTTCAACAGCATATCATCATATACCTAAACAATTTAGAAGCAAATTTGATGTAAAATCTCAGAAACTTGTTATGATTGGCTACACTAATACAGGATATATATTATGGGATGAAATGGAACAGAAGGAAATTTATTCTAGAGATGTAAAATTTAATGAGGATGATTATTATTACAAAGAAAATAATGAAAAGGAAGAGAATGTTGAGGAAAGAAAGAAAATGATAGAAACTAGAGAAGAATATGATATACAGGACACGGATATGAATACAGGAGAAGCAGAAGAAGATGAATATGACAAGGAATCATCGGAACAGGACACTACAGAGATACAGGAAAAGAGAAGCAGAAAAGTACCAAATAGATATTATGATTATGAGTTGTATATGGCATTTGATGCTATTTCATATGTTGAAAATGTACCACAATCAATTGATGAAATTGAAGAAAGAGAAGATAAGCAATATTGGTTAGAAGCAATGAAGAGAGAGATAGATTCTATTGAGAAAAATGAAACATGGACTGAAGTAAAACATCCAGATATTGGGGAAATATTGACAACAAAATGGGTTTTTGCAAAGAAACCATTAGAAAAGGATATAAATGATCAATACAAGGCACGTTTAGTAGTAAGAGGATTTGGTCAGAGGAATTCTTTTGATTATGATTGTATATATTCACCTGTCGCTAAATTATCAACTATAAGAACTCTATTGTCAATAGGAAATAACCGGAAGTATTATTTTAAGCAATTAGACGTGAAGACAGCTTTCTTGAATGGAGAATTGAAAGAAGATGTATATATTTATGTACCAGAGAAAGTAGTTTGCAGGAAGGGTAATATACTAAAATTAAACAAGTCTTTGTACGGATTGAAACAAGCCTCAAAATGTTGGAATATTAAGATAAATGATTATTTATTATCAATAGGATTTGTAAGATCAGATAGTGACTATTGCTTATACTACAAAGGAAGAGATGACAACATTATATACCTATTACTATATGTTGATGATATAATTTTATGTGGATCTAATTTGAAAATTATAGAAGAATGTAAGAAATCATTAATGGAAAAATTCAAGACTAAAGATAAGGGTGACTTGAAGAACTTTTTAGGATTAGAAATTGATTATAATAGAGACAAAGGAATAATGAAAATAAAACAAGAAAGATATTTACAAGGAATTTTGAAAAGATTTAGATTTGAAAATTGTAATCCATGCTCAATACCAATAGATACAAAAATACATATAAATGAAAATAATGAGTGTAAAGATGAAAAACTACCAGTGAGACAGCTTATTGGATGTTTAATGTTTTTAATGTTAGGTTCTAGACCAGATATTAGTTTTGCCATTAATTACTATAGTAGATATCAAGATAAAAATAATAAAGATGTTTGGATAGGATTAAAAAGGTTGTTAAGATATTTGAAAGGAACAGTAGATTTTTGTTTAGAATATAAGAGACAAGAAAATGATGTTATTTTAAGTTGTTATGTTGATTCAGACTGGGGAACAGATGTGTATGATAGGAAATCAGTATCGGGTTATGTGATAAAAGTATATGGAAATACGGTAGCTTGGGTAACTAGAAAGCAACATTGCGTAGCATTATCAAGTACCGAAGCAGAGCTTATTGCTTTATGTTCAGCTATTCAGGATTGTATATGGTATAAGAAACTATTGTTTGATATGAATATAGATGTAAAAAGTTTAAGTGTTTTTGAGGATAATCAGGGTTGTATTGCATTAATTAAAAATCCAGAAAATAATAAACATGTAAAACACGTGGATATTAAATATAATTTTATTTGTGAAAAAGTAAAGACAGGAAACATAATGATTAAATACATAAATTCTAAAAGTCAAATTGCAGATATGTTAACAAAAGGATTGTCTAAAGAACGTTTTTATTTGAATTGTAAAAGTATAGGTTTAATTTCAGAGAGGGATAAATAAATAAAATAAATAGATACTTGTGTAATCTTGCTATGATTAAATAAACTTAAATGTAGTTTGTGTAGTACTAAAAGAATGTTAACAAAATAAGTCTTTTATGGAATGTACCTAAAGTTTTGATAAGATTGTTTGTATGTAAATAAATAAATTAGATAAAGATTTTGCATAGGCAAGTTTTTTCAACTTGTGTTAATTGTTAATTAATGAAGAAAGTTTGTTTGTTAGTATGAAAGATTAGTTTTGTATTAATGATATGAGTAAAGCATTAAGAGAGGGTGTTGTGTGGTAATGCTTTTCTTCTAATAGCAACACTCAGTGTAATTGTTTAGTGGAACGGAATGTTATAATATGGCCACACTTCTTCCTGTTGGCTCTCTGTAATAATGGCGTAGATATAATGTTTGCTAAAAGAAATAATTAAAAGTACTGTATACTGGTGATGAATATAAAATATAGTGGTACAAGATATGAAGACTTTTATTTAAATAACAATAACACTCAGCAGCTCAGCTACTATTCATCGCGTCGCCAGAAGGCGCTGCTGTGGCGCGATAAAGAAACCAAACACCAAGCGGGCGAAGCCGCGGGCGGCCGCTAGTTGTTCTATAAAATTGGGTACCTATGTTGACTTTTGTTGACGGTAAAACCTTTTGTGACCTTTAGTTTACCGTCAACAAAAGTCAACATATTTTAATCATACATACCTATGTGGTTTAAAAAGTGACAAAAAGAAGACATTACACCAAAACACCTCGTAATACAACTTAGTTATAGGTTATTTTCTAGTAGGTAATAGGTACCCCGAAGCTTAGAATATCTAATTACATATTATAATAAAAATAAAAATAATAATGTAATAATAGGTTGGGGAAAAAGTTTCTTCGCATTTTTTAAGAATATTCAAAACATTTTTTAATATAGTTTATTTACATTTAACTAAAGTATGTAGGTACCATTTTGTTCGATAACTTTTTGCCATCTTGTAGGTAGGGACATGATCCCATTGCTATAGAAATTTTGGGACTTCTGGTCAAAATACCGCGACAAGTGGTTTTGGCAGTCCTCTCGTGATGTTAACCTGACACTGCCTAAAGAATTCTGAAGAGAACGAAACAGGTGGAAATCTGAAGGTGCAAGGTCAGGACTATACGGCGGATGCATTAACACCTCCCAGCCAAACTCTCTTAATTTTTGCTGAGTGGCTAAAGATGTGTGAGGTCTAGCGTTATCATGATGAAAAACCACACCCCTTCTGTTGATTAATTTCGGCCGCTTTCTCTCAACTTCTTGCTTTAATCTCATCAGTTGTTCGCAGTAGAGTTCAGAATCGATGGTCCTGCCTGGTGGTAACAGCTCATAATGAATAATGCCCTTCCAATCCCACCACACACACAGCATCACCTTGTTGCGAGTTAACCCGGGTTTCGCCACAGTCTGGGAAGCCTGACCGGCCTTTGACCACGACCTTTTTCGCACGTTCTTGTCGTACGTGATCCACTTTTCATCACCAGTTATCAGCTTCTTCAAAAATGGTTCGGTTTCATTACGTCGTAATAAAGAATCACAAATGAGTACACGGTTCATTAGGTTTCTTTCAGTGAGCTCGTGAGGTACCCAAATGTCGAGCTTTTTTGTGTACCCAGTTTTTTTCAAATGCGCCAAAACTGTTTTGTGGTCAATTCCCAGTTCTTCAGCTACGTCGTAACTACTGACATGTCGATCTTGCTCCACTTTTTCAAAAATGGCATCCATTTTATCTGTAATAGGGCGACCAGAGCGACGTGCATCTTTGACATCAAAATTTCCGGATTGAAAACGCTTAAACCAAATTTGTGCTACTCTCACAGACACTGCACTAGGTCCATAAACATCGCAAATTTTTTTCGCGGCTTGCGTTGCATTTTTACCTTTTTTGTAGTAAAATTTTAAAATGTATCGAATTTCTTCATTAGATTCACTCATCTTGGCGGTACGAAAAACAAATGAAAATCACACATTTTCCTAATTTGAATTTGGAATTATGTTCTTTAAAATTTAAACTTTCAATGATACCAAAACCAGCCAGATACAAATAGTATAGCCAAAGAGATTTTATTACAAGTTTATACATACTATAATGCGAAAAGACTTTTTCCCCAACCAATATGTATAAATTTATTATGAAAATATTATCTAAGTATTTAATATGTTTATTTAGTTTGATTTAATCCTAGAGGATGGAGGGCCGGAATTTTGTCACACAGGCTTGTCATTTAAATAAAATATACTTGTTAGAGAATAAGATGTAGTACCTATAATGTAAGCCATTGTGAAGATATAAATAAAAATTATTATTATTATTATTTTACTTACATCAAAATGGTCATCACAACAAAATCCAACGGTCTTAGGGCCCGTTTAATAACGTTCATCCACTTTTTACGCCTTTTGGCATTCAATGGCACTTCAAAAAATAGTTTTGTAGGCGTTTTAATAGTTGAATTTGTACACATAGGTACTACATAGTATTTATTATATGACATCATGTTGATTCACATCTTAAAGCCACGTAAAATCGCGCGCACCAGTAGCACAGAGCTAACGAAGTACGTCAGGCCGCGCGTGCCTCTCCCCGCTGTCGATTTGTGACGTCATCAACGTTCCGCGACTCGCTTTATAAATCCGGACGGCACGACAACTTTGAACGCTTATAACTCGGTCACTTTTTAAGATATCAAAAAAATAAAAACACTGTCGTATTTGTCTAGTGACCTATATTCTGGGTATATCGTTAACAAAAATCGATGGTCAGATTGATTGTGTCAACATGTTCAAATCTACAATCTATACAAATAAATAAAATTGAAGTGTCTGTTTGTAATGTCAAAATAAGTAAATGGGAATGAATTTATATCGGGTACCAATAACAAACACACAATTTAATTTTTTTTTGTCTGTCTGTCTGTTTGTTGCCGCTAATCTCCGAAACGGCTGGATCGATTTTGACGAGACTTCCACAAATAGATAGCTAATTATATAAGGTATAATATAACATAGCCTAAAATTGCCTACAAAATCAAAATGCTGCCAAAAGTTACTATTCCACGCGGACGAAGTCGCGGGCACAGCTAGTATAAATTATTTCCTTTCGAAACAAAACGTTTAATTAACATTTTGATGTAAAAAAGATCAACAATTATTATTTATCGCTTATTTTGTTAATATTCAGAATAGTTAAAATTATTGATATTTAATAACAACCAAAATATCTTTATGATCGGAATAATAAGCATTCTTTATTACGAAATTATAACAATTCACTATTTAAATATATTTTTAGTAATTCTAATAGTGGTTTATTTGTACAAAAGCAACAACTCCAGCGTCGGCGCTAACACAGTTTAGTGCAAACAAGGTAAACAGTCTGTAATTTCTTCAGGGAAATCTAGCTGCTGAAATTTATCACTTAGTTTATATTTTTAAACGACGTATTTTTCTTCTGTAAAGTAATTATCTACCTTTAATAAATTGAAAACATTTCCGTTGCCGTGTTTTAGTTTTGCAAGTTCGGTGTTTTAGTTTTGGAAATAAAGTTTACTAACATTCTTAGATTCCTTCAGCTAGAAACAGCCAAGAAACGAGCCTATATGACACATTGACATACACCAGAACACACAAATTTCCTATAAATAATTATCTATTACCAATACGCCCCCTAAATTTGTACGTTCTAAATAGCATGAATCATAAACTTACCAATGAAAACAAAAACAAAACAATTCGAAAAATAAATAGTAAAAAAAAAACTTAATTCAAAGGTTTCACACCTAAGCCTACCATACAGTAGTAATGTTTACATTTAGGTAAAGCCTTCGTGAGTATATCAGCGAGCATCAAGTCTGTACTAATATGCTTTTATTCGAAACCCTGTAGTTTTAATACACTCCTTATGAAATTTAATTTTATATCAATATGCTTACTTCTTGAGTGGGAAACTGGATTACTAGCCAAATAAATAGCACCTTTATTATCGGCATGTAATGTTACCTTACAAGAATCATGAAATCCAATATCAACTACCAAACTGTTAAGATACATAGCCTCTTTCATAGTCTCTGACAAACTGATGTATTCTGCCTCACAGGTAGAAGTAGCAACACACTCTCGTTTGCGCGACTTCCATGAAATACTCGCGCCGCCTAGAACAAATACATATCCTGAATAAGAACAACGATCTATTACAAAGTAACCCAATCGGCGTCAGAATAGCCACACACCTGTCATTGCATGACATGAAACATAATCTCGTGTCCTCTTAAAATAACGCAGAACTCTCTTAGTTAATTGCCAGCACTCCTTATTCGATAAAGTATTGGAAATGGTCGCGTAGCCTTTAATAAAAACATGAGGCTACCAATTAATTCACGATATGGCACATTTTCGCCTGTTTCCCTTGAGTTTGTAATATCAAGTTTCTGTCCAATTTCCATCGGTTTAGATACAGAATCCTTTGAATCCTCCATTCCGAGCTGTTAAGTGATTTGAATCCTCCACACCTAACACATATTTCCATGGATTTATTAGGTTCGTTTGATTAATAAGTCCATGCATATTTCGCAATGCCATAGGTCTTTTTAATCAAACCTGACTGACGTACGTCAATGTGTCATATTGTAAAAACATTAGACTAGATATTCCCGTTATTAATAAATTAACCATGATATTGAAGACTGCATTTTACTTTGTTACACGGAAAATAAAGAATCTGGGGGCACGGCAGTGCCCCCGCCAAGTCGAGCGCGAAGCAAACACTGCCGTACCATTATTTACTGGAGCCATTTCGCCGCATTTTCAGGCCCCTATTTGAGAACCTCTGGATAAGACCAGAATGTAGAAATTTTCGTCATCCAGTAAGCTATAATCACATACTTAAACTCCTAAATTTGAAGTCTGTAGGTCATTTAGTTCCGAAGTTTAGCGAAAGCAAAGTTTCGCATTTATGACAGACACTCACTCACTCACTCATGATCATCAAAATAGAACTAGTACTTCCCATAAACTCAGAGAGCTGAAATTTGGTACAGAGTTAGGGTTTAATGGCCACATAAATGGAAAACTATAAAAACCAGGATAATCGAAGATCTGGAGTACCTGGTGACCCTGATTAGAAAACACAAGAGCCCAACCAAACTATTAGAGATATCGACATACCGCCTTTACAAAAAATATTCAACTTGGTGGGCCGCTTCTAATAAAGAAAAAAAAATAAAAAAAGATTTGTAATAATAAAAAAACTACCCCTAAAAAGAAAAAAACTGTGTCAAATAAGAAAATCTAATAAAATAAATCAATAAGCTCACGTTTCTACAAAAAGAAGTGAAATCCCACCAAAAACATTCTGTAAAAAACTAGCCAAGTCTCGATGGAGCTGCTTGTTTATCTCTAAAAAGTATGAAATCTAGACAAAGTCGTGCCAATTCTAAGGTTCCTTACTGCGAATTCTTTATTATTATAGTTAATGTTGTGTGACTTGGTCGTTGAACATTCTTAATACGTTAGTGGGTACAAGTCAACGGCCAAGTCATACAACATTAACTATAATAATAAAGAAATCGCAGTAAGAAACCTTAGAATTGGCACGACTTTGTCTAGATTTCATTACTTTTTAGAGATAAACAAGCGGCTCCATCGAGACTTGGCTAGTTTTTTACAGAATGTTTTTGGTGGGATAATCATTACTTTAACATTTAAAGGAAAATATATTCAATAGACATTTCATATAAATTATGAGCACGACTATAAAAATCATCATAAATAATCAATAAAGTATATTTATTTAGTTCACAGTGTACTAAAAAAATAAACATTATTTTTATGTTAAAATATGTGATGAAATACATCTTACAGGCATATTCTTCGGCAACGCTCGATCCAAATTACCCATAGAAATCTACGAATTAAAGGAAACAAATAATAATAAACACGACTTATATATTAACCGTAACTATGAGGAAGACGGAGAATATAAAGAAAATGAATTACTAAAACTACTGCGACCTTACATCCCGCAAAGAGTTTCATATGTGGACAAAGTAGCAAAAGATCTCATTGCATCGTTGAAGAATATTAGGAAGAACAAATTGCAGAAGAGTTACGGAATCCAGAGTATTTATGTTTTAGACCCAAATCCATTTAGTGAGAGCAGTTTTGAAGACTCTGAAGAAGAGGCTGCGAAACCTTCAGGCATTGTTTCACAAATGTACGTATCCTTATAAATTATTTTTTTTGTTTTGATATCATTTGAAAGTAAAGCATATCCCACCTATGGTAAATAAAATAAAAAAAATATATTGTTTTTTTATTTGTTTAGTTTATTTGTTTCCGTTAACTTTGGCGTTGCTTCGTTTGCAGGATTCCTAAGAAAAATAAAGGAGGAAAATCATTACAGACAGTTTTGCGCAGTTACGATGGTAGGGTTTTGAAAATTATTGTTTTTTAATCTATAAGGTTATAAATAAAAAAAAACTTTATGACACACAACAGGAACTTCATCTCACCCGATTACAAGTGACGAATTGGCGAAAGATGAAAACCAGTTTTTTTATCTTTCCTCAAATTGTACAACACACCTATGCTATTTTTTGACGACCAACTTAGGTAAGACCAATTCACATCCTCTGTGAATGCTATGCTCTCATCCACACAAGGAGCCGAGCTCTGGGTGGACCTAGTCTTTATAGCCCGACCAGTTAGGTCGGGCTTGCCCGGGCGCGTCGATAGTGGTAGTCGCAGTGTGGACCCTATCACGCGCGCCCATAAGGGCAGGGAGAACACCGGGGGGTTTAGTGGGTAGGCCCAGCGCTCTGCCGGGAGAGCCCCACACACGCTCGTCGTCTAGCCAACGGCGAGTACGGCGCGGTCACGCATTCCCCTCGAAAAAAAAGGGTGGACCTAGTCTACCACCTTATTATCTAAAGGCTCTGTCTCCAAAAAAGGTCATCGGCTATTTTAACGCTGCAGGCCTATTTGAAGACCTTTAAAAAGAGGGGTCGGCCACAATAGATCTATACAGGGCGCAGTGACTCCTGAGGGTCGCTACTCTGTCGCCCACAGCTACCCTCAAATTAAAGACAGATAAATAGATAGAAGACGTTGGTAGCTATAGCAAAGCGGGTTCGAAACCAGCCAACAAATACCTACTACCAACAAATAACAACTTAATATTTGAAGGGAAATTATATCGTGATAATATTTGTCTTAACTGATAATCTTGACTAACCAATATAGATTCAGCTATTATGTTGCTATGAATAAAAACTAGTCCATTTTTCTCGTCCAGATCGCACCGCAGCTCCTAGACATAAATATATCTACGAAGAAGATAGTGATTAAATCCCAAGCAGAAAATATTTGCTTTGTTGCGCGGATATTATATTAATAAATTTTAAAATTTTCCAATTGTGTTATTATTTACTTGTTACACCTAAGTTATTATTATTTAGTGTTCCACGTTAGCTTCTTTTACTAATTAGATAGAATTTCGAAGTTAATATTTCATGAAATGTCCTTATGGTCCTTTAGTATTATTGAAGATGTATGAAAAAAATATTTTTTGACTGGCATTCAACCAGTCATAGCTGTATCCTACATTCAATATCGTTTATTCTATTTGGATTATAACATAATCACTTTTGCGCGTCAAAGAAGCAACGCCAGTGGTTTACAAGTCTAGGCGGAAAACCTTGTACAGGAAAGAACCAGCAAAAAAACCAGCAGAGGCAATTTTTTCTACCTGTATTGTTACAGAGTCGTCAATTGGAAGCTGACCTGGAGTATAGTAAAATAGTTTGAGATCAATTTCCATTACAACATTAGATGTTTCAGCTCACATTATGATAAAGACTTTGACTTGACCACATGTCAAAATAGTTTTATCATCCAAATAATCTCGCCGCGGAGTATGTCCACGTTTATGCTCGACAGCGATAGGTCTCCGCCTCCCAGCGCAGCGTTGAGTTGCTGCGCTGGCGTCACCAGGAAGGGCACTGGGGCACGCTCCCGAAAACACTGCCTTTTATACCCTGTTGGTACAGGGTATAAAAGGCAGTGTTTTCGGGAGCGTCACAGTGATGACACTGCGGCGTTTCCTGCCGACGCGTGACCCAGTACAGGTAGTGATCGAAACAACCATGTCAACCGGTCAGTACTTGCACCATGCGGAACGAGAGGTTGCCCTGCCGGCGGCCTACCCATTCCTCCAAGACGGGGCGTATCGCTTCGATCGTCCGATGGCCAGCAGCTGGGAGGGCAAGTGCCTCAGCGCAGAGCCTCCCTTTGCACCTGGGTTTTACGGGACACCCTAGTTCAGTCGCATTTTAGCTATAAAATTAACGGTCGATTGCCACCTGACATCAAGGTACTTATATTTTTTGAAGACTTAAGTTGAAGACCATTTGCTTCTATGGCTTTAGTACCTAACCACTCTCGACTCCTCAAGAACTGGGCTCTAATATGTCGAAGAAGTTCCAGACTTGGGCATGTTTTCGAAGTTTTCTCTCCTGCCATTTTGATCCTTGAGGTATTTTTATTCTTCCAATTTATAAGATGCCTTTTACAAACATTCCCCTATATACCACCTAATAATCACCGAATACTAGGATGAATAATTGAATATTATTGAAGGTGATCATTTTATATTGAATTTCGAAAAAACATTCAAATAATAAGCCTGTTCAAGATCTACTTTAATGTATAATTCATTTATAAAGAATCAGAATCTGTATAATTCTCTCCACGCTTTAAGTAAAGCCTTATTTATGCAAAATGACTAAACATTCGTGCCTTTACTGCTTTTGGATTCAAAGTGCTCAGCTTACAACATTTGTGTGACATAACTTTAACATAATCGCCACATCCTCCTACTTATTTCAGCAAATACCTTTCTGCATTACATTTGGAGTTCTATAAAATTTACATAAAAATGTTTAAGATTCAGTGACCCAAAAACATTACTAAAGGTAAAAATGAAATGAAACGCCGAGGCATTCTTGGAAATGTCACGTTAAATTACACCCAAGACAATCAAAGGAGATGGCAGAAAGTTTTTAATATCAGAGGGCCAACGTGACGTGGTTTGCAGTTTTATAATTACACCAGTTTGATCCTCGCAGCTCGGAAGGAATATTAAAAAGTATATTTACACTGGAAATGTTTGATTTAATACCTACATGTTCAAATATCTTGGTTGTATGAATTAATTAATAAACAATAATAATTTTAACGATTCTTCTTGATATTTGGTTGACGTCTTCTACTTCTGTAAACTTTTTATTGACTGTGGAAATTAAGTGTCATTTGCATAAAAAAATATATGTTTATTAGATTCCATCAATAATACTAAACAAAGTGTGCAATAAAAATTTTCCTTGAAGGTTAAAGTCAAAAAATATGTCCTTGTATAACCTTATATTTCATATTTATTTATTTGATTGCAAATATGGGTTTGTATTACAGGTGTTACATAGTTACATAGTATCTCCATATTTCGTCACTAAACTAACATGCAATCACATCAATACATATTATAGCAAATTACGAATTATAATTTTTTTTTGATATCGTGTCTAGTAGTCAAACTTATTGTTAATAATATATTCTCATGCTTATATTACTAGTTAAACATTTGTATACAATTATGTCAACTTTAATGAAATTATGTCAATTATAACTAACTTATATTAATTAATACAGCATTATTTTTATGTATTGAACAATTTTATAACTATAATACATTATTTTTAATTACTTTCGTCTCAATACCGATTATATCAAACAAGAATACAAATCATGTCAAACAAAAAATACATGATGTACAATGTTCAATGAAATTATTCGATTACAACATATTTATTTTTATTACATTAGGTGTCTCCATTGTTCGTCACTAAAAATAATATTATCATTTTAAAAATATTAACCGTACTCTTATAAAAAATAATGTCATTTGATATTATGTCAGGTATATAGAATTAATTCCGCTACATTAAGATTATTATTACATTTAGTATTTCATGTCAATATTGTTAGATGGCATATAATTATGAGATTTTTAGATCATTATATAAAAAAACATTAAGCTAAAATTTTGTATTATTTATATGATTAATTATATTATTTATATTATTTATCATAATTACCATTTCTCATTAAGGTATTCATCAACGGAGTAATAGGCTTTATCAATTAACAGTTTGGACAGCTCATTCTTAAATTTATTAAACTTGGTACAATCTCTAATTGCTTTTGGAAGTTTATTATACAGTTTTGGTGCCCTTGCGTATATACTTTTATGAAGAAAAGTAGTTCTACACGTGATTAATTTGAGAGTGTTAGAGCGACGTTGACTCTCTACGGAATTAAATAGGTGTATATTTTGTTTTACAAAAAGAATTACTTCATAAATATAGAGAGATGGCACAGTCATGATTTTAAGCTTTTTAAAGTACGGCTCACATGAATCAGTGCGCCTTAACTTACACATTGCCCTAAGACACTTTTTTTGTGCAACAAATACATCATGCTTATTAGTAGCGTTACCCCAGAACATAATGCCGTATCTTAGTGTAGAAGCAACATAGCCATGATAAGCTGCAACAAGAGCCGTATTATTAGCTACTTTAGCAAGCATATATAGAGCATACGCGAACTGATGAAGTTTAGTACAAATATGGTCAATTTGCGTCTTCCATGACATGTCGTTATCAATAAATAAACCTAAAAATTTTGTGGAATTGGTTTCCTCTAAATTTTGTCCATTATAACTGACATGTGTGGTATGTTCTTTTATTCTCAGTTGAAAATTCATAATTTTAGTCTTTGATAAGTTTATTTCCAAATTGTTATTATGTAACCAGTTAATAATAGATATCAGACTATTGTTCATATCCTTTTCAATGTCAATGTATCTTCCTTCATTAAAAACGACTGTGCTGTCGTCTGCAAACAGGTTCATTTGATGTTTTATAGCTTTGGGGAAGTCGTTAATATAGCTCAAAAATAATAATGGCGCCAGGACACTGCCCTGAGGTACACCGTATGCGACCGTTCGTATATCAGACGAGTATGTTTCTTCAATTTTAGACTGCATATTGATTCTTTTAATGTGTGTAATTTGCTTTCTATCCTCTAGATAAGAGCGTATGAGGTCCAGTACATTTCCTCTAATACCATACATCTGCAACTTCTGTAGAAGAGTCTTATGATCTACGAAATCGAAGGCTTTTGTTAGATCCATGTACATTGCCGAGACTGGTTTATTGGTGTCCAGATTGTGAAAGATTTTTTCGAGGAAGCTATACAAAGCCATATTAATAGTTTTATTTTTTCTGAACCCCATTTGTTCTTTGCAGAGTAAATTATATTTTTCAAGGTAATTATTAAGTCTATCATAAATCACTTTCTCAAAAATTTTTGAAAATATTGAAACCAAAGCCACTGGTCTATAGTTGTTCAGATTTGTCTTATCACCTTTTTTATGTAACGGTTTAATTATCGATACTTTTAACCTTCTAGGAAATATTCCGCTTTGAATACTATCATTTATAATGTGACATAAAATAGGAGCAACTTTACTGGCCACTGCTTTAATTACATTTGTCCGGATGCCGTCATAACCTACACTATTTGTATTTTTTAGGCTATTGATTACAGTTAGTATATCTCTTGGTATAGCTGGTTCCATAAACATCGATTGCGATGCATTTTCCATGTTAGACATAGAGCAACTTTTTCCATTATTAATGGGTTTGATTCGCTTTGCTTGATCTGCATAAAATCATTGAATAGTTGAGCAATTTTTTTAGGGCTTACTACTTTTTGTTTTTCCGTTGTATATATTTCTGTGATGGTCTCTTGCGGCAGTTGTTGTTTCATAGAATTAATTACTTTCCATACTGCTTTCGATTTATTTTTGCTATTTTCAATAAAAAAACTATTTAGAGATTTTTGCGTAAGTTTAATAATTTTCTTAAATCTTTTTGTGTATGTTTTTAATGTATCAGCGTTTTCCTTAGTAGGTCTAATTCTTTGTTGCCAAAGTAGTTGCCTTCTTCTTTTACTACACAGTTTAATACCACGAGTAATCCATTTCGGTTTTATATTTGTCTGTATTTTACACTTTATATTAGGGAAACAAAGGTCGTAGAATAGTTTGAATAAATCGAAAAACCTGTCAAATTTTTCATTTGTATTATCAGTTTCGAAAGTGCTAGCAAAAGTGAGACTATTAATGCATTCTTTAAACTTGTCGATATTTTCTTTACTGTAGTTGCGTCTATATATATACCAATGCTTCAAAATACAGGTTTTTTTCACTGGGCATCTTATTATTTGTGCAGTGTGGTCAGATAGGCCAAGCTCCAGAATTTCACTTTTACAACCACGCATATTATGAACAAAATTATCAATACACGTTCCGCTGCTGGGTCGTGTAGGTTTATTGATTTCAAATTTAAGATTAAATTCTTTCATTAGATATATAAAAGATTTAGATGTGTTAGTTTTCTTGATAATATCTATATTAAAATCTCCACAAATAATTATTTTTTGTTTATTTTTATGGATTAAAAGACCCAAAATATTTGTCATATTATTGAAAAAAATGTTAATATTAACCTGTTTCGGAACTCTATATACGCATACTAATATTATGTTATGATCAGTCAAATTTATTGCGCAATATTCAAATACATTTGGAATATTAAATTGCATAACAGTCTCTATTACTCTAAAGTTAAAAATTTTTTGCACTAGAATACATGTCCCACCATTTCGTCTATTTCTGCAAAAGAAAGTAGCTAATTTATAATTTGGTATATTCAGTAGGTTAATGTCGCTCTTAGTCATATTGTGTTCAGTAAAGCACAGTATATTTAAGTTTATGCCTTTACATGTAAGATTATCTAAACACTCTACTATACAGTCCGATTTGGTTATCAATCCATTAATGTTCTGGTGTAATATTTTTAAATCATTGTATACGAAATAAATCTTGATCGGTATTCCCATCTTCATAGCTGGTGTAACATTCTTGTGGGTGGTTCTTAATTTCTACCTCTAGCTTTGTTGGTGTTTGCTTCATCTGGTGCTGGTCATATATATTTTTAATTGTAATAGATATTCCGTTGAATATATTTCTAATACCACTATTTATAATTTTGCCATTGTAATCGCTAAACATGTCCAACGTGAGAGTGGCATTTGAGTCGTAGATGTATGCGTAATTGTGTTGCCATACATCCTTCGATAGACTTGAGTTGAAATGTTCGACACGGCTATTGTAAAAATTTGCTCCGCAGATATATGTTGCCACCGCCATTATAATATTGGTGTGTTTAATTTTTTGCAGCGTTTGGCGTATTTCACATATAAGTGAATCATAAGGTTGCGACTTTTCAAAATCTGCTTCACCTATCATGATGACGCAGAAGTCATGTTCTGTGAAATCCTTTAATTTTAAACTTAATCCAGATAGTAATTGCTTCATCCCTACTCTTGGTTTTATGTAGTGACAGTAGGTATAATTGATTCCCAAATTCATATTTTCTAAATTTTGTAGTATTTTGTGTTTTTTATTTGAACTAACAAAACAAATTCGGCTCAACTGATTATCCTTGAAAATAGATTTTTTTACACTGCCAAAGTTAGATTGCCTGCCATTCTTGTCGTTAATCTTTTTAGTCTCTTCCGCATTATTACCTTTTGTTAATTGTCTCTTTACAGGGCTGTCAATCGCTGTGTCATCATCATCAATGTTTCGCGACGTACCTGTCTTTTGGAGTCTCAATTTTCGGAAATGACTATTTTTCGGCGTATTTTTTGAGACATTCGTTTTGTACGGAGAGCTAATGCATAAAGTTTTAAGTTTGCTTATTATTATCTCCTGGTTTTTTACGGTGTTTGATAATTCTTTATTTTCCTGTAAAAGTTCTTCTATTTCATTGTCAGCACTCTTTAACTGATTTTGCAGCTGTTCAATATGCTCCCTTAATTCGTCTATTTCGTTTCGACCTGGTGTCAGATCTGGTAGGCTTGACGATAGTATGTTTGACGATGACAAAGTGGATGTGAATGATTCGAAAGAATCGTTATGGACATTTTGCGATTTTTTTCTAAGTGTAATATTTTCTGTAGACATCTTGACAAAAAAATAAAAATAAAAAAAATACTTTTTTGAATAAAATCTATGTTGAATTTCTCAATGTATAGACATATTTTAATGTTCTCATAAAATATATATATAAAAAAAGAACAAAAACGTAAGACATTAGGCAGGATCGAACCACGAACCGTTTCTGTAACGCGTCAGTAGATTCCCTTTATTGCTTACACAGTCTAATCATGTTGATATTTGTACGTCGAATTTAGAGTAGTGATTGCTCCTGTGAAGTGTCTCTTTTATCTGTTTACCCACTACGTATATTTAAACATTTCAAGTAAATTCTTAATTAGGTACAATAATCACTGTCGATTTTGTCTTTTATTTGTACATTACTTTTTTAGTTTGGGTCACTTCCTTCCATTTTTTATATTTTTCTTAACACTGTCACTATTACTTTGAAATAGCTTGCTTGTATATACGTTGCTCCAAAATCATTACGGATTTTCACAAAGTTCTCCACAAATATCGATTTATTTCTGAAGATAACACTTGTAGCACTGGTAAGCACAATACGGATTACAATTTTTATAACTGTGACACGAAATAGGATGGTTTAATATTTTTTCTAGTAAATATAAACTGCATTAGTATTTTGAGTGGACAGCGCTGTCTACCTTGTCATGTATTGCTGCAGTTAGTCAGGGTTCGTCAGCCAGGGGCAGGTGCGGGTGTCGGGCATTACTCGCTCCTTGCCCGAGCATCTTCTCGACGAATGGGAGCTCACCTGTACTAATATCGTCTGCGCGGATACCTCTACATCCTCAGCGGTTCTTACATTAGTGTTCCGGTTTGAAGGCAGTGAAATTACTGGGTACATTGATTTAAGGTCTCATGTCACAAGCTGGCAAGGTATATTGGAGTCCTTGTAGGGGTGGTAGATTTATAAATTTTAGAAGACTGAAGCGACTTAGGTCTTAGTCTGCTTGTTTGCCTAAAAGCGACATAAATGAGTAAAATGTGTATTAGGGACCCCATATTTTTTATTAAATTTTATATTTAATTTTAGGTATAAGTATGTGCATGTGAAATTCTATGTTTGTAACTGCACCCACGACACAGGAGAAAATCCTAGTGTGGGGCGACGTTTTTTTTTTTTTAAATAAAAAAATCATCCGACTCCTTAACAGAAGATGCATCTAAGGTAATGAGATTCAAGCCGATTGATCCTAATTGGTCCTAAATATTCCTCCCAGGAGCAATACATTATACAAATACTTCGTACAAAATTATGTATTTATATAAATAAATAAATAGAAAGTACACAATTAGTGTCTACTTCATGATTTCTCAGTGTGCTTTGAAATCATATTGTAATTATCGTTTAGTTTTCAGCAATTATTTTGACCGACCGTAAACGCTTTTAGGTCCGTGCGTACGATGCGACGTATTCAAATACGTTGTGTATTATATTTTGTGCGTACCTTTCTTCAGTGGATGTCGTAAGAGACGACTAAGGGAGTTGACCACAACTTAGGGAGTTTAAGAGAGGGTTTTCAAGAGTATTAATGGAATTTATTCATGGGAAGAGATAGTAAAATCGAGATAAAACCTTACATCAACTCGTGTGGCCAGTGTGATGTAACAAAACAATATATGAAACCGCGCTGGGGACGGGATGGCGCGATACAAAATTAATGATACGGTAAGGCCTCATGATCGTCGGTGCCATGATAAACGTCGGTGGCGCTGTGGACTCGGCACTTACCTTCCAATCGGAAGGTCCGGGGTTCGAGACCGCCATGTACGAGTGTGTTTTTCGTTTTGTATAATTATGTACATTTGTTTGACGCTACTACGATAAAGGAAAACATCGTAAGGCAACCTGCATACATCTGCGAAGAAATTCAATAGTGTATGTAAAGTCGACCAATCCGCACCAATCCGCACCAGCGTGGTTGACTAAGGCCTAATCACCCTAACATAGGGTAGGCTCGAGCCCCTCGGTGGGGACGTTTAAGAGCTGTAATGATGAAGGCCTCATGACCGAAGGATGCAAAAAATATTGAAACAGAGACACCGCTCTTGCTTCGTATAGCACCGTTTCGCTCTCAGTGCGGTTTTATAATGATAGAATTAAACGAACTTACCTAAAGTGAAGTTCAATCCATATTATATGAAGTAAAATTAGTCCAAGGTATAACTATTGTAGTAACGCCTTCTCCCGCTACTAAATACGCGAATTTTAAAGACACCATTAAAAATATAAAAGAAAAATACACCTGGCAACTCCACCGTCACCATAGCTCATTAGTTTAGAGTATTAGGTATATATAATTGGGTTAGTAATTTATTACTTCAAAAGGGAAGGGTGGGATGCTCCATACCTTGGACTAATTACTTCATATAATATGAATTGAACTTCACTTTAGGTAAGTTCGTTTAATCCTATCATTATATTTGTAATTAGTCCAAGGTATAACTATTGTAGATGTTTAAAGTTTTTGATAAATAGGTAAACATTAGTACCTATTTACTAACTGTCAATAGGTATTCAATAACATTCAATATTTATTTCATAATGTAGATAACGTTTACTAGTGTTAACAGTTTCATGTTAACCATATAATAACTATAAATTTCAAGAACTACCAGCCGTGGCAAAAAGCTTTGCCAATCTAACTGGCGTGGTATATTATAATATTTAGCAAATATCGATAATTTATTAGATCATCCAATAGTGGGGATATGCCACCCAATGTGTTATCTAACTCTTTGTAAGTTTCGGTTCCCTTTCCAGATTGAAACCTAATGGGATTTCACTGTACAGTACAGAGACTCAATTAATTTTGCCTTAGTGAAATATTTGTAAGTACAGAAGTTAATAATGAATATCAAATACATTAAAAATAATTTAGCCTTAGTCTGTTCCACAAACAAACTACATAATCGCCACGCGAAAATGTAATAGTAATAAAATCCTGAAATCAATCATTTACCATTATAGGTACCTGTTTGTACTTTGGAATGTCCCATGGACAGAGTTCATAATCGCCACGCGAAAATGTAGAATTAACAATTCCTTAGGACTGTCCCACGGACAGAGTACATAATCGCCACGCGATAATGTAGAATTAACAATTTCTTAAAATCATTCATATGCCTGGACATATATTTGTCCTTTAACTTGTCCCACGGACAGAGTACCTACATCCTCGCCACGCTAAAATGTAGAATTAACGATTACCTAAAAAAATAAATTTATGTGCTTTGAAAGATATATGTCCTTCAGCCTGTCCCACGGACAGAGTACATAATCGCCACGCGAAAATGTAAAATAGTGATTTACTGAAAATGTTTATTCGCCTTTAGAATATTATAAACAGTTAATCCTGCCCTATATGCATGATAATTTGAAGCATATTGTTTGGAGGGTGATGAATAAATAGAATATTAATATGAAAGATGAACAATAAGATTAACTTTCCTCCATTGTTTGCTTTAGTCATCTACTAATGGATTGAGTAGTAGTATTTTAAGTCTAAAATAAATTTATCAAATGTTTATTTCTATGGTCCTTTATTATTTGTTACTTCTAAAGCAATAACAAAGTTCTCACAAGTAAAATATCTGGAATAATCTTTAAATAGAGAAGAGACAACTTGCTTAAGTGTCGCTGTCATAGAACTTTTAATATCTCTTAAAATAGCCATCTTAATTTGAGAAAACTATAATTAATACATAACTAATTATGTATAGGATTTGTGACTTTTTGGGCAGTGGTTTTGCTAATAATAGCAGTTTTTAATGTCAGTTTTCTTGAGTCTAGGTTATTTCAATGTCAGGTTTCTAGATGACCCATGCTTAAAGTAATATAAAACTATGGCAGGATTGCATATGCCATATTCCATTATGCTGACATATATTGGCTTTGCCAGACATAGTCTTATAACTCGTTTTATCAATTTTTTAATTTTATCATCTGACCTTATTCTATTGCCTATAGTTAGATAATTGGTGTAAGAGCTGAACAGTGAAAATGCAATGATTGATGTGATGCTTCTGCTTTAAAAATAAACATAAGATTTGAAAAAAGAAACTTTTGGTATTAAAACATTGGATAGATCTGAATGAAATATTATTTCTTTGCAGTAAG
The DNA here is from genome assembly GCA_963935595.1 of Schoenobius gigantellus. NCBI lineage: Eukaryota > Metazoa > Arthropoda > Insecta > Lepidoptera > Crambidae > Schoenobius > Schoenobius gigantellus. Next base: position 24,547,877 of record OZ012543.1, read on the forward strand.
CCTGAGTGGTAATGGTCTAAAAAGGAAATACTTAGATTCCTTAAGCTCTGTCAGTTATAACTCTGCAAAAATTTCAAAATCAAAGAAAAGGAGTTTTTCTTCTTTTATAAAAATATTAATCCTATGGTAAAAGTATCAACATTTGAAACATAAGACGATGCCATGATTACATGTATATTATAAAATATAATTTATTTATCATATAATCATATATATATATATATATATATATATATATATATATATATATATATATATATATATATATATATATATATATATATATATATATATATATATATTTATTATTGAAATGTGTTACAAATCAATCAATGCATCACAAATCTTAGAAGTACATTATGTCCTGCGACAGTTTCCAACTTACATCTGCATTGAGACTACAAGATTTAAAATCAGATTAATAATATTTTGAAATATTATATAAGCAAAAAATCAGATGCTGCTAGTTTCACACCACAGCCAAATGTTTAGCAAGATCATTTGGATTGATATCAAACTGAGCTTTTTCTGTTAATGTATTGAAAGTGTGGTGTTATCTATTTCTAATAAAATATCACATCTACTTGAGAGGTCAGCAAAACATCTTAATGCATAATTATGTATCTAACAGTTCTAAGAAATTGACTGTCTTGCTTTTACCATTTAATTACTGTCAGTTGATAATACACCTGAGAAAATATCTAAAGAAAATGTTTAGGAAGTACTCCATATCGCAGAATCATTTTACAATACTTTTCATATACATAAGCATGTTGTAATTGCCCCCCAAACGTTCAAAGTCATAAACTTATATCTATCTGAGCTCAAAGTGTAAACAATTAAACTGCCATTCCTAATGAAACATTGAGCAAAATTACAAACCAAATTTATTTAAAGTGATGATGACTAATAGTGTGATACATTTCCTTTCTATTGCACTTAATCTTTAAAGTCATATCCAAGGAATATATTTTAAAACCTACAAATTATTTTACATTGAATAAAATTAGTAAAATTTTATTTTTATTTAAAAAATAAAGCCTAACTATTGTAAACCGTTATAAGTTATAGTTTAAAATTACAATAACTAACATTTCTTATTGATTTATCAATATTTTAATCAAGTCGTCAAACATTTATTAATTTTAATTATTATTATGTTCTTTATTCAGCTTTTTTCTTAAATATATATATATTTTTTTTACAATATAAAAATACACATTTTTTTTATATATAATAATACCTGAAATTGAATTGAGACAAATGGTTAAGGTATGTATGTACTGTATTTAATCCGCATGGTAAAAGCAATTGTATTCATACAATTATTCAAACATAAAAATTATCAATTTTCTTCGTTATGAATAATTTGGATGTAAATAGTGCATGCATTAATTTAATCAAATCTATAACATGAAATCTTCATTTGAAAGTGTAGATTTTCAATAAACTTATTATCAACTTATTTTAAGGAATCATTATTTATTTTAAAATAAATCTATGGAACCATCCTTTTAGGAATAGTAAAACTCTAGAAATCTTTGCATGGGGCCAAGCATTTCTGCTACCTATGCAGTTGTTAATTTGTTTGTATAATTATCCATTTCACAATATTTATTATTGTCCAGTGGATAATAAAGTTGATTCAAAATAGTAACAAAATGTATTACATAGTCTCTTATTCACTTTTAAAATTAATTGACCTCGGTTATTTATTCCCACGATGGGTAAAAATATGGGGTTTATGGATAATTGGTTCGAGACTGGCTGCTGAAGACAGAGCATGTTCATTCGTGACCTGAATGATAGTTGAGGTTGGCCCTCTCTCTGAGCCTCTCCGAGGAGGATATTGTTAGAAATTATTGCAGCGCACAGGCTGCTTATTGCAACACACAGGCTGCTGGTAGGTTTTCAAACTAGAAGCAAATTTTTGAGGTTTTTATACATGGCTTATATTTTAGAATGTTTATCATTCTTTTTATGACTGTAAATAATTTTACACTTTTATTGGAGTACAAATATTCATCCCTCTTATTGCTTTTAATAGTTTCTATTAGGTCTTTTATAAAAGCATAGTCATGTTTCCTTCTGATCCTGGTGTACTGAAATTGTAAACTTATTGCATTGTAATCTAAAGACATCACTCAGATATTTAAGAAGATTGTTTGGAAATTGAAGTCAATACTTGTGATATTACAGCTATTGCAAAACTCATATCCTTTGACTTTATTTTTCGAGTAATTTATCTCAAGTTTTAGAAGGATATTAGGAATTTCCATGTTATGTTATGGACCATCTAACAGTTTGCAGTTTTCAAGAAACTTTATCTACATAGGCAACCTCAATTAAAATATTTTTCAATGCAATTCTTTGTAAACTTGGTCATAAATATAAACTACTCGTATATACCATAATTTCCTATAAAGGTATTTGTGCTTTAGCCTATATCCAATGAATAGAGTTCATAATCGAGTAGGTACATCATCTAATTCATTTGCCTTGATAGGTAACGCTTTCCCACGGAAAGCAGACAGTTTTAAAAATATATTTCTTATTATAAAATGTTATCTAAATTAATTGTATCTAGGTCCTCTTGCCAAGCTAAATCAAAATTACGACGCATCTTCAAAACAGGTAGGTACTTACTGTTTCGACATCTTGGGTTATTTTCTTTGTGTTAAGATAACCATTTGACTTTCGAACAACTTTTGACATCTTTTCTCCATTTTTATCACTGCGTATCTGGATTTTAGTTTTATTTAGATAATTAAATCACTTTGAAAAACATCAACATGTAAGATATGTGTCAGCTGCGTAGAGCGCGAAAAAACGAATGAGCTATGGTGACGGTGGAGTTGCCAGGTGTATTTTTCTTTTATATTTTTAATGGTGTCTTTAAAATTCGCGTATTTAGTAGCGGGAGAAGGCGTTACTACAATAGTTATACCTTGGACTAATTACAAATATAATTGTTTTTAAACGATCTTGACTAGGAAGCAGTGCCAACAATAGCACGTGTATAAATTGAAGCAATGAAATACTTTTTAAGTTACACATAAAAGGTTCGAACATAAAAGCGCCTCGGGAAGTCTTCCCGCGTCGCATTGTGAAATCAATCCCAATTTACTCGGGAGCTCTTAGTTCGTTAGTATCTGTAATGAAATCGTATGGAGTACGTATCCGCACTATCTCCGTGTCATTCACTACAAAGAATCTCTATTTCCCTCAGGCTATTTTTGTGTAGTTACTAAACGGAGACGATCAAGAGTCGTATAGAATCTATAACGGCTATCTCATTTTATTTAGGTACTCCTCATTATCGTAGCAAGTATTAATAATTTTGAATACTTTAAAACACAGAAATGTATTATTACTTGATAATCGTAGATATTTTAAAATCAAATATCAATATTGCCACCTTTGATTCTAACATTTGGAGATTGCTGCATTTGATTCCAAGCTAATTAAAGATGGTCGCTATTGACACCAAGAATTAGGAAGATGATCACTTTTGGCTCTAACTAATTTGTCATCCGTCTTGTCACGTGACTGAATACGGTGCTGCGATTGGTTAAGTGAGCACTAGCGCCGATTTTGATTCCAAACACGCAGAAAATTGCTATCTTTGAAACTAAACAACGATTTCATATTGTGTTTGCCTGGAAAATAGCCGTGTTTGGTTCTGTTAAGTGAAATTAAATCGTTTAATTAAATATTTGAAAATTTTAAACATAAATATCTCATATGCGCCAAAAAATGAGATTGCCACCTTTGATTCTATACGACTCAAATTTAGAATTCTGTTACTGTATGTACATAAAGTTTAACACCTTAATACTTGATTTCTTATTTCTTTCCCTTAGTACTGAATAGTATTACAGCAGGCACTATTTCAATGAATTGTGTAAATAATATTGTGTGTAAAAACGGCATTTGACCATTCCTATATCACTACGTAATAAATATAATTATTATAAGCACCAATAACCACACTTTGAAAAATAGATACATAATACCTTGTCCTAAATTGGAAAATCGACACTTTTAGAATATATCCTCAAATATTTACGAGTATATCGGTTATTGCTATAAGAAAATAGTTTATGAGCTTCAGACATTTAACAAATATAATACTTACTCGTAATTGAAGAAAGCATAATGAAATTTGTGGAACCAAGGTTTTTCACTTCAAAATTATGTAAGAAAATTGGTATAAAATAAAAAAATCTACAATAGCTAATTACGCGTCTAGACATGCGTAGGTAGTATAAAACAAATGAAAATAGACAACGCAGTGCCTTTGCCAGCGCACGGTCCAGATAATTGGATTTCATCAGCACATAAGATCGATCCGCAAAAGGCACAACAAAGAGACAATACGTCTCGCCGGCTGGCCTCAGTCACGTATCGTATGCGATTTCATTACCGGGACTAACGAACTGGGACGCTAGAGCAAACTGCGACTGGTTTTACAATTCAACCCCGGCCGTTGCGTGCATACGAATGGCGGGATTAAAGAATTTTTCTTTGTTTTCTTTTTATATCTTTTTAATACAACGTTAGTTTGCTAATTCTATAATGTACCACCACCAGCTGCACCTGATATAATATCCGCTGATAAATAATTATTAAATACCACAAAACTTATAAGTTTTTTAATGTCACGCCATGCAAATGCCTCTATGGTACAGTAAGCTCCTTATCAAGCTATACTGATTGACCTTTGGACAGTTCTTATGTCGCTCGTAATAGTGGTGGTTTTCGTAGTGTAAATGTATAGCTTGAATGGGAGCTTACTGAACTAGCTGCTTTCACAAATCGAATAAAAAGACGAAGTTTAAGTTAAGAGAACTGGCGAGCAGCACCGTATGCAATTTTCCACAAACCAGTTAGAGCTACTCAGGAGCTTCGTGGTGCATTGGCGCGTGCGCTTAGCGAACGATTGCTAAGATTAAGCAACGTTGGCTGTAGTCAGCCCTATGATGGGTGACCAAAATACGAAACATCTCGAGCTCCTCCATGTTTCGGAAAGCACGTTAAACAGGGGGTCCTGCGCCTGATCTCGCTCCGGTCGTGTCGGCTTACCGTCCCATCGGACTATGCGAGTGAAGGAGTGGAGGAAAAAGTGCACTTGCGTCTGCGCAGTCACTATGCACTATAATAGTCCTTACATATGAAATTGGCGTTTTGTATGGGAGGAACATAAAGTCGATTTTTTAATACAATATATTTATTCAATCAAAGTATGTACCATTGCTATCTATGCACTTTTGCCATCTCATCAATCCCTTTACTAAAAAGACCATTCGGACGGGAATCAATAAATTCTTTGAAGGCGGTTTGGACTGCCCCATCGGAGTTGATTTTTTTCCCTTTCAAGAAGTTATCCAAATTTCGAAAAAAATGGTAATCTGTTGGAGAAAGGTCCGGAGAGTACGGTGGATGTCTTAGACATTCCAATTGGAGCTCCTCTAATTTGGTAGCCGTCTGTTGTGCAGTGTGTGGTCTAGCGTTATCATGAAGCAGCAGTGGCCTAGAGCGATTGACCAGCCTCGGTTGTTTAGCAGCTAGCTTTTCCATCATGGTTTGCAGTTGCTGACAATAGACATCTAATCGTCGTAATCGTCTGACCAGATTTAAGAAAGCTGTAGTGAACGACACCAGCACTAGTCCACCAAACGCTCACAAGTAACTTTTTTGGAGTCAAATTTCGCTTGGGGCATGGTTTGGCTGATTTGGCAGGGTTCAGCTATTGCGATGAGCGCTTCCGATTATCGTACAGGACCCACTTTTCATCACAAGTAATGATTCGATTTAAAATCCCTTCATTATTGTGCCTGTTGAGTAATGCAACGCAGCAGTCAACGCGCGTTTGTTGATTTGTTTCACTCAATTCGTGAGGTACCCACCTTTCAAGCTTTTTCACCTTCACAATTTGCTTCAAGTGGATTAAAACAGTTTTATCACTAACACCGCAGCCTGCAGCTAACTTGGACGTGGTTTGCGATGGATCTTCCACAATAGCCTTCAATTCTTCATTATCAACTTTGGTCTCCAGCCGTCCACGGGGCTTGTTCTGCAGGTCGAAATTTCCAGAACGAAAACGTTGGAACCAAAAACGCACTGTGTTTTCTTTTGCGGCTCCGTCTCCATACACATCATTAATCCTTCGAGCCGTTTCTGCAGCGCTGGTGCCACGGTGGAACTCGTACTCGTAAATAACGCGATATTTCAAGTTTTCCATTTTGTAAACTGAGTGACGCAAAGAAAAAAAATAATTGAGGAAAAGGCAAGTGAATTATAATTTTCGAAATACAAATACATGAGTAAATAGCTGTATAAATTTGAATTTGGAATTCCTAACCATAGAAGAGATATTTGAGATCAAAGTGGCCAGTACGGCAAAACGCCAATTTCATATGTAAGGACCTAATATTATATCTGCGCGGATGGCTAGTCTCAGTTAAGATTGGAAGTTGTGACCGAATATCGGTGAGGAGGACATTAATTAGAGCTACTTTTGAACCCATCATAACTTATAGACACCACATTTGGTTTACCCTTGATAAACTAGTACACCAAATTCAGTAACACTTTTAACGCCTTTCAAACTTATAAGGTCAAAAATTTGTTCTTCGTAAGAGTGTAAGTTCCAAGATGAAAAATAATACTTAAATTAACTTTGAAAAATAATGATATCCCACTAAAAGCACTAATGTGAAAATGGGAGCCAAGTTATCGAATCTTATCATTAACCACACAGCGGGATAATAATTTAAGTTATTTGCTTTGTGTAAATAATGCTTAGAAATAAATTTCATTTCATTTTCATATGTTGTATAAAAAAATATCATTATAGTTAGTTTTGATGTAGATAGATCATCGACATGTTTAAAGGTCTATATTTTTTATACAACACAGCTGACAAACAAGGATTCGACACACTTGACATAATAGGTTATCCATGCCTACGGACGCATGCGAACAGTCACTAGCGCGTTGTGCGAAAACCATATATATGACTTCAGCACAGGAAGAACTGACAGCGTTGTCGATTCCCATCCCAGTGAATTTTAACGCTATTGTATACTGGGGCCCTTTGACTTACTCGTCTAACATCGTTCGTCATGCGTCGCCTGCGCTCAAATTTTTTTCCTTCCGATTGCGATGAATCAATCGAAAATTACGAGGAAAATCAATATTACTTTGATTTTCTTCGAAAACAAAACGAAAATCAGTATATAGGAATCGGACGCAGACGACGATCGACGAGCACTCAACACCTGACGAATGCTTAAAAAATAAAGCCCTGCTATAAATATTTAAAGCAAGATTAAAACTAAATTGCAACAGAAAAGTCATGGTTAGTCGATCTAGTGCGGGGATGGAGAAACTTTTTCCTTCGCGTAGGACTAATAATTAAGAATTGAACGAACTTACCTTGTGAAGTTCGATTCCAATTATACGAGCATCACGTAGAAGATGATTACCATAGTTTACATGCAGCAGTACGTAGTATGGTGCCGTTCTTATCACACTGTTTAAAGATATAAATACAAAAAAAAAAGTTTTGTCTACCTCACTCTCGCCACACCTCGGTCGCTTGGTCGGCCTGTGAATGCCTTTAATTTTAGAGTCCATTGAAATCAAATTTTTCAAGTAAGGGTACTCAGAGAACCTATTGAAACTGGGTTGGGTGGGAGTATGGTAATCATCTTCTACGTGATGCTCGTATAATTGGAATCGAACTTCACAAGGTAAGTTCGTTCAATTCTTAATTATACTTTGCATCCCTCCGAAGATGATTACCATAGTTTACATGCAGATGTTTAGAGCTTTATAAAAAATTTGATTTGATCCATCACTTATATATAACATTGTGTTTTTAAAACAATTACATACATACATTAATTAATATGATAACAATAAACATGATAGTAGTCAACATGAATTACATGTATTTATGCTTATAATATAGAGTTCGCAAAAACATCATATTCTCAATTATTATATTTTAGGAAACATTAGAAGTGTCACTCCAGTGCAGCATAACGAACCATTTGTAGTTTGACTCCTGCAGGTCTATTACCGATCTCATGGTTTTCAAATGATATCATTATAAAATCCTAGTGCAAATCGAAAAATAAGATTTTCGGTCAGATTTTTGATCATTCGTTCATTATATCGTTATAACATCATTTAAATTATGCCATAGTGAACATATCATTGGAGATCGGTAGTACCAAATGAAGCATTTCATGACTTACTTATCTCAAAATTTATACCATGTCATACAATGAAAGATCCATAATAGGCCTGCTGAAATGTGCGCACGACCAAGTTGTCGCTGAGTGAAGACAAATTTCTTCGGCGCGCAGAATAAATTTGTGTCCGCTCCGTTTTTCTAAATGGTAGTTTTCACGCAATATGCAAGCGTTTGGAATCCTTCCTTAATGTGTGGTTTTTAAACTGATAACAAATTTTCAGAAGACACATTTTTACAAAAATTCGAAATTTTATTAAAATTTATATAATAGGTATATACGCTTGTAAAGCTTATGCCGGACATAAGGTAGTCTAGTATTTGTTAGGTTTCCAGGTCTAGTGTTTTATTCAGTCAACTATTTTTATAAATATACATTCATTGTCAATTATTGTATTAAATATAGTTTGCATTCGGTCATCCGAAGCTATAGCGAATAATGGCATTTAAAAGATAAATCACGCAAGCTTATATTTTCATAGGGGTAAAAAAGACTTAATTTTTGTCAATTTTAACCAATTAAGAACAAAAATATAGTTCCACGTAAGATTATATTTTGCTATGGGAGGTTTTTGCTTATTAGCTCCTTTTAAAAGAAACTGATAACTATATAAATAGTTGATACCAATGTATCTAACCGCAGCGATAATGCTGACCTTTCCGCAATCAAAGTACTTGACTAACTTCCAATTGAAAAAAAAAAATGAATTAACTGTGTCATTGTGTCACACTATTTTTATTATTAGCTTGACAAAACTCCCAAAAGTCATGAAAGAAGAGTTAAGTATATTGATTCAGTGTTACTTGTAAGCGAAGCCATAAGTTAATCTAAAGAGATATAAGTGCTTCAAGCACCTGACTTTATTAGAGCTTGCTGAATAATCTCGCTGTTTTTAAAGCATTAGAAGTGAATATTAAATTCGAACACGAATAATATTTAAATTATTTTCTACTGTACCCAATTTTAAATTTTTTTTGCATCACTAGAATTCAGTGATGTCATTAAAAACAAGTTCTACATAAGATACCGTTTCACACAAAAAAAAAATAAAAAAATAAAAGCCGGTACGCAATAATATGGCAATAACCATTTACTTACGTATATAAATTACTAATTTAAAAACCAGCGATGAATCGCAATAAAACGAAACATTTTTGTTACGTATATTCTAGTAGTAGAAATCAAAAAGGAGTGGAAATGGCAAAATTTACGGAATGAATATTCAAAAATTAGTATATTTGGAAATATGCATTCGAAACTTAGCATTCGAAGCTTCGAAATAAGAATAAAGCAATAATTTATTCTACTCAAATATAATGATTTGTGCAACAGTAATTTTTATAATACATTAATTAATAATTTTTATAGTATCAAAATGCTTCCAATATGTTGTGCATCTACTTTGATATTCCCTACTACTCTTAAGTGGACTGGCAAAAATACCTAATGGCATTAAGCCCGCATTAAGGTATTCTATTTACATAATGTATTAAATAAATAAATAAATAATTTTATAGACGGGGGCCACGGCTGTCGTGGCCAGTATGATACAACAACAATGCCTTCGGTTTTGTCTAGTTTAATTTTTTGGAGTTATTTAGTAATGAGACAAAATAGAGGAAATACATAGAATGTTAACTGTGCCAATCAAAGGTGAACCCATCAATTTTACGAGTATTTTTCAGTTTTAAGAAGTTGAACAGCCTTTTCTTTTATTCGTAATTTCTTTTCCTTAGGTAAAGACAATTTCATGTTTATTGTATAAAATACAAATCCTAAAAATTTCACTATCTACTGGGTATGGTTTAACTTATGTACCAGTTTATTAAGAATCCCAATAATTCTAAAAAGTTTGTTGTGGCAGTGACATTGTCGATACACAGATCGATAGTTCGAAGTGATATGATACGAGCGAAAATCATCTATCTAGCATACGGGTTTTGAAAATGCTGTGAACACGATTGTACACAAATCAACAGGCTATCAACAGAACGTTAAGTTCAAATAAAATCGAAAGTCACTAGAATTTCGATATTTTCCATCTTCTATATCTATTGATACTAAAAAGTAAGCATCTTAGAGTTGTAGCCATATAATCACTTTATTATTATGTTAAATACTGTACGGTAATATCCCATTTTATGTGTTGAACATCAATGTATTTATTTAAACTTTAAGTTTTATATAAATCTGTGTCTACCATTCGGATCAAAATTGGAGAAAAATATTTGGTCGTTGCATGGACTGCAAGATGAAATAAAACCACATTGAACTAGTTCGAAAATACACTCGTCAATAATTTCAGTTTAGTTTCTTTTTGTGTACACCACTTATTTTGTGGTAAACTTTGTTGTAAGGGGTTTTTCTTAAAAGGAAATCTGTAACCTTTGGTCCAAAGACAAAGACACAATTGTACGGTCATTAGTAATGGAAATAGGTACCTCCTTCCCACTTTGACGCTGGCTGGTACATACGTACTGGTTGGCTGGACGTGCCGGTGGTGGTGCATCGAAGCCAGAGCTAGAGCTGTATCCGCATTAATCCCTCTCGATGCGGACGTCGTTGTTCACATCTCTGCGGCTGCTGCTTGCGGAGCCCCCCTTGAGTTTAAAGTCACAAGACAAGCTGCCGATGTTCGACCTCTACTGGTAAGTACCTTTAGCTTCGGTCGACTATCGGTAGCTGTCGTTCTTAATTCCAAACTTGGAACTTGGAACATCTTTAATTTTAGTGAGTAATAGATGAAGGACTTTCTCCACAACTGAAAAGAAAGTTGCCAATTGATTTTATTTTGTTTAAGAATATATAAATCAATTGATACTTACACGTTCAGACATTTATTATGAATAACCACATCACATTCCAATATTAGTTTGTCTGTATTCATTTAGAATACTTCTGTCAGTGCTCGAACACGATATACGTGGAGCTTACTTATGTAATAATCACTCAAACACGCTTTACGTGGAGTATAGGTATGTTATTTATTGCAAGGAACCACATCAGGTTCCATAAGAATCCAATATCAGTTTGTCTGTAGAATACTTCTGTCAGTGCTCGAACACGCTATACGTGGAGCTAATTTATGCAATAATCCCTCAACGCGCTATACGTGGAGCTTATTTAGGCAATAATCCCTCAACACGCTATACGTGGAGCTTATTTATGCAATAACACACACACGCTATACGTGGAGTGTTGTACTACACACACGCTATACGTGGAGTATTGTCATTTATTGCAAGAAACCACATCAGGTTCCATAATTTTCTAATATCAGATTGTCTGTTTTAATTTACAGTAGGTACTGTCAACGCTCGAACACGATATACGTGGAGTAGGTAGTACCTACTTACACTTATAACACTTAAAACACGATTCACGTATTTTTGTCTAATAATTTATATATCATACATAATATGTTTATGTTGAATAAAACAAGCACAGTTAACAATTTTGCATTTAGCAAAATGTAAATGTTTTAGCGAACATTTTAGCGAACTGTCATTTAGTGAAACATTAAAAAACGTTCGTGGCGATGCCGATGGCGGCACGGCCGGCGTCGGCGCCATCCTGGCGGGCCGTGCGGCGGCGCGCGCGCCTTTACGGCGCCATCGCCACTTTAGTTTTACATAAACAAATTGTTTTTAACAGTTAAGTATAGCAGCGTAATGTACTTACTATTGATTTCCAAATTATTATCATCGAAAACACAATGTGACTAATTTCGGGATTCATTTGCACTTTCGGTTAAATTCCTACAGTAATACTGACGCCGTAATTTTTCTTGTTCACTTTTTGTTCTAACTTTATGATTTATCCATAATACATAACTATTATGCGATCTGGAGCGCTTTTACAACCCATGACGTGTGACTCAAACCGCACGAAAAAACGTAATGGCGTTCACAGGCCGACCAAGCGACCAAGGTGTGGCGAGAGTGAGGTAGACAAAACTTTTTTTTTTGTATTTATATCTTTAAACAGTGTGATAAGAACGGCACCATACTACGTACTGCTGCATGTAAACTATGGTAATCATCTTCGGAGGGATGCAAAGTATAATGTCCTCCAAACCGATATTCGGTCACGGCGGCCAATCTCCACAGAGACTAGCCATCTGCGCAGGAGATATTATATAGTGCACAAGTGAGTTCGCAAACGCAAGTGCACTCTCTGTTCCTTCACTCGCCTAGTCCGATGGGACGGTTAACCGACACGACCGGGGCGAGATCAGGCGCAGGGCCCACTGTTTAACGTGCCTTCCGAAGCACGGAGGAGCTTCAGATGTTTCTTTTTTTTTATGGGATAGGGGGCAAACGAGCAAACGTTTCACCTGATGGTAAGTGATTACCGTCGCCCATGGACACCCGCAACCCCAGAGGAGTTACAAGTGCGTTGCCGGCCTTTAAGGTAGGAATACGCTCTTTTCTTGAAAGTTTGAAGGTCGTATCGGTCCGGAAATACCGAACGCGACAATTCATTCCAAAGTTTGACTGTACGAGGCAGGAAACTGCGAGAAAAACGATTAATTGTGGACTGCCAACCATCTAAGTGATGGGCATGGATTTTATGTCGCGTGGAACGATGGCGGAAAGAGGCGGCAGGTATGAGACCGAACAATTCCTCGGAGCGTTCCCCGGAATATATGCGATAGAAAATGCATAGTGAGGCGACATCTCTACGCAGCGCCAAGGTATCAAGCCGATTAGAAATTTCCTGGCAGTCGACGATTCGAGTCGCTCTCCGCTGAATGCGGTCCAGTGGGAGAAGCTGGTATTGGGGTGCCCCTGCCCAAAAATGAGAACAGTACTCCATATGAGACCGAACCTGCGCCTTGTAAAGCTGTAGGCGGTGCGCTGGACTGAAATACCTTCTCGATCTATTGAGCACACCAAGCTTCTTAGAGGCTAATTTAGCCTTACCCTCCAAGTGGCCACGGAACTGGACTTCGCTCGATATGTCGACACCAAGGATCTCAATATTGGCTGAGGCAGATAGGGGAATGCTCTGAAAGCGAGGAGATACGACAAATGGCATTTTCTTGGCGGTGAACGCGCAAACCTGTGTCTTTGTAGGGTTAAAATGGACTAAATTAAGTCGACCCCAGTTAGAGACTTTCTCTAATGATGTATCAATTTCAGACACAACTTTATTCCGGCACTCAATGACGTTTTCCCGAGAAATATTCGCACGGCCGTTATAGGAGGTATCTTTCGTGCTGTCATCTGCATAACAATTAATGCCGCTGATTTGCAGCATATCATTAATATGCAAAAGGAATAGTGTAGGTAATAGCACACATCCTTGGGGGACACCAGCATTTATAGGCAGTGAGTCTGAGCATTCACCATCAATTAAGACCTTTATGCTTTTGTCTAATAAAAAACTGGTGACCCATCCACATAGTTTCTCGGGAAGCCCATACGAAGGAAGTTTAGAAAGAAGCGCTTTGTGCCAGACCCGATCGAAGGCCTTCGCGATGTCCAAACTTACTGCCAGTGCCTCCCCCTTCGCTTCAATTGCCTCTGCCCAATGATGTGTCAAGTAAACTAGAAGATCACCAGCAGAGCGTCCCCTACGAAAACCGTATTGTTGGTCACTAAGCAGCTGGTGATCCTCTAGGTACTGAAGAAGCTGGCGGTTGATAATCGATTCCATTATCTTTGAAAACAAAGAGGTTATAGCGATCGGCCTGTAGTTGGACGGATTCGAGCGGTCACCTTTCTTAGGGATCGGATGCACTAAAGCTGTCTTCCATGAAGTTGGGACTACGCCAAATGAGTAAGAGAGCCGAAATAGACGCGTTAAAACCGGTGCCAACTCTGGAGCGCACGTCTAGCACGATAGGAGGGATACCGTCGGGCCCACTAGACTTATGGATATCCAGGGCGAATAGTGCTCGACGCACTGAGCTTTGGTGGAACCGAATATCTGGCATAAAGCTCTTGCACTGCGGTATGGTCGGCGGTTCCTGGCCCCCGTCATCCAAAGTCGAGTTGGAGCCAAAGAGTTACCCAAAAAGATCGGCTTTCTCTTTTGCATCATGGGCTAACGATGTGTTATCCTTGTGTAGTGGTGGAAAGAATGGCGTGCAGAAATTTCCCTGAATAGCTTTGGCAAGAGACCAGAACGCACGAGTCCCCGAAGGAAGACGCCCTAGTTTCTCGCCAATTCTACTGATGTGCTCCGACTTCGCTCTTGCAATGTCTCTTTTGAAGGATCTGGAGGCATAGTTATACTGCTTTTTTAAGGCGCTGGTATTTCCATCCCGAGACGTCACCGCATTTGCCCAGGCTTGGTAGGTTTCCTGTTTCTGGTTATTTTGGTCACCCATCCTAGGACTGACCACAGCGAACGTTGCTTAATCTTAATCTTAGCAATCGTTCGCTGAGCGCACGCGCCAATGCGCCACCAAGCTTTTCAATCCGCATTATTATTTAATGAAATAAAAATATTGATATGTATTTTCTGAAACACTAATTTATTGTGCAATATTACAAAATACCTAACTATTGTATTAAGAAATAAATTTCAATTAAATTAATGTTTTAAGTTAGCTGAGAAGTAGAATGTTGAGGAGCGCTGATCTTTGTGAGGTGTGACATGTGGAACTGTTTTTGTTTCTGCATGATGTCAATACGGGATTGTTTTATGCGAACCGTGCACTGCTAAAGAGATTGAATTCTAACAATTCACTTGATTTTTTTATGGCCCGCGGGCCGTTGTTTCCCCATCTCTGATCTGACGATCTGGTGTCGATCGATGTTTCGATTGCCGATCTTACGTGATAGAATTGCAGTGTACCACCATTTCAGTCTTAATGCAGTTTTAAAACTGTTTTAAGCCATCATTATAAGGCTTTTTAATAAATGTTTAATAAAAAAAGTTTATTTTGCTATATAATCAGTATCAAAGAAATAAAACAAAAAAATAAATTCAAGATTTGTTTGACCGAATAAACATCAGTAAAAATATCCTACGGCATATTCTCACACCTACCGAACATACACAAAAAATCATATAGATCGGTCAGCCGTTTCCCAGGAGCTCGGTAACAAACACTGTGAAACGAGAATTTTATATATTAGATTTGAACAAAAGTTCAAATTAAATAATAAGTGGTCACTTTTTTTGCTCAAACCAGACGTTTTGATTTACAATTGGATACTTTTAATGGAAATAAACGATAAAACGCGTCTGATGGATTGTATATGACTAACGTGTAGGTAACAGTGACGTAGATATGATGCGATCTAACGAACTGAAACGTCACGAGAAAGCCAGGAAACTGGCGGTTTTATGTGGACAGTTCGAATTCTTATCGATCAGAGATTTTTTATATAACAGGTGGCAAGCAAGCGTACTGTCCTGCTGATGTTAAATGCTTACCTTAATCAGAAGATACAATTGGCTAGTGACTATTTAATATAAAAAAATCTAATATTGTTTATTTTAAACAATATTTGGAATATGAGTCCAAAATATATTGACTTTAATGTAGGCATAGAAGAGGAAAAGATAAAGAAATATATTTGAAAACGAGTTTTATAATATTTTTTGCCGCAAACGCAATGATGTAAAACGCCGTGTCAATTATTTCGTAAAATTTATTTCAATTTGCAATCGCGTTCTTATTTCTAAAACAGCTGACATGTTTTTTAAATTAAAATCTCAGTTATTATGTGTGTATAGTTTGGAATAAAATTCATAATAAAATAAACGACAGATGTTGGATTTGTGAAATCGAGATAGTACAAATCTGTCAAAAAAATGTCTGTACAAATCTGATTAAAATATATCGCATACTATATTTTATAACCAAAGTTTCATAACCAATTGCGAAAATTTAATTTTTGTCACTGTTTCATAACCAGTTATTAATCAACATGTTATTTTTCCATTTTCTGCAACTAGTTATAAAACTTCGGTTACAATTCTGGCTGAAAGGATTGCAAGTTTATATCACTGGTTTCCTTAATCCACAGCTCTCCTAGAGCCTAATAAAGACGTATTTACATACCCGTATTATACAGTAACAACGATTACTATAGTTTTCACGAAAATTAAGTTTTTTTTTTCATTTCTTAAGCGTGCTTGTTCGTCGTGTTATACAGTATGGAAAAAAAGACCATGGATGGAGGAAAAGTACTCTCAATATTGATGATGGCAAATTTTACTGAAAGGAAATATTCCATTATTTTCAAAAATAATTAAAACTGCATCTAAAGATTTTTGAAAAATCACCTGCTTGAGCCGGGAATCGAACCGGTAAAATGTGAAAAAATAACATTCTGTATTTTATGATAATAATGTCCTCCTAACCGATATTCGGTCACGGCGGCCAATCTCCACAGAGACTAGCCATCTGCGCAGGAGATATTATAGTGCACAAGTGACTGCGCAAACGCAAGTGCACTCTCTGTTCCTTCACTCACCTAGTCTGATGGGACATTTAGCCGACACGACCGGGGCGAGATCAGGCGCAGGATCCACTGTTTAACGTGTATTCCGAAGCACGGAGGGGCTTGAGATGTTTCTTACTTTGGT
The DNA here is from genome assembly GCA_963935595.1 of Schoenobius gigantellus. Lineage (NCBI taxonomy): Eukaryota > Metazoa > Arthropoda > Insecta > Lepidoptera > Crambidae > Schoenobius > Schoenobius gigantellus. The sequence continues at coordinate 24,564,691 of OZ012543.1, forward strand.
CACCCATTCTAGGACTGACCACAGCGAACGTTGCTTAACCTAAGCAATCGTTCGCTGAACGCACGCGCCAATGCGCCACCCAGCTCCTCATTGGTATTTTATGATACCAACTGAAAGAGTTGTTCATATAACTATCTAAAGAAAATAGTTCACTTAAGAGGAATTGAAAACCGAAGTTCTAAATATTATTTTAAAATATTAACTATAACTCGATACAAAAGGCGACACGTAGCGAATTTAATCGAAAAATACGTCTGTGCATACGTGAAAATGGGTCTCATTTTGAGCAATCCATAACATAACTGAACTATTTTCTTTAGATAGGTACTTAGTAAGTAAGATTTACAATAAAAAAAATATTTTTCTTGGTCTTTCTTTAATTTAAGATATTATGTTATTTAAAAGAAATTGATCCTTATGAATGACTCTTTCGGTTGGTATCGTAAAATACAACATGTTTTTTTTTTACATTTCACCGGTTCGATTCTCGGCTCAAGCAGGTGATTTTTTTAAAATCTTCAAATGCAGTTTAAATTATTTTTGAAAATAGCGGAATGTTTCATTTCAGTAAAATTTGCCATCATCAATATTAAGGGTACCTACTTTTCCTCCAACCACGGTCTTTATTTACCACACTGTATATAATAAGAGTGACGTAGATTCAAATGATATCTAATATATAGAGTATATAGACCATCATGGTCAAGCATGCTGAATATGCTAGCCCAGACAATTTTTTATTATGTGTTTACACTGTTTATACAATTCTGTAAGTACTTTTCTGATACTATTCTCTGTTATTACTTCTGATTTGTGTTTTGTTTTATGTTGATATGTCATTATAATTTTATTTGTCACTGAAAAAGGTGCTTTTAATTTTACATTCCCTTTTTCTTAGTTATCTTTATCATATTTTTAGTCGTCCACAAATGCTTACTTTATTTTTTTTTTACTTTTAAGTCCTAAATAAATAAAATTTACAACTTCAAAGGTCGACTAGCCTGTTAACCATATGGGTCTTTTTGGGTCACACCTTGTTTCTAATTCATATATTTCTCATAATTTAAGAAAAAGGGCACTAAATAACATGTCAGGATACCCAGTCAATCCAAACGTGCACGTAGTGCACCCTGCTGATCAACGAAGGCTCTAGCGCTCACCATCAACCCTCTCTAGTTCAGCGTGGTGAGAGACAGCCCCAATTCCCTCTTCTTGTGGTATAGTAAGTCTACTGCCTGAAGTGGGCGATTTATGGAATGTAGAGATAAGGTACCAGGTTTGTCGCCATTATGGACAGCCCGACCACGAAAGTACTACGTACCTTACAGAAAATCACAGGTAGTACTCAACGTCTAGTTCTGATGCGCGAGTGACTCTGGGTAAAGGTGCCGGTTTAAATATACCTACTTTTTACCACTCATAGTGTATAATGAGCACGATAGACGACAATTATATTCAGGGTTAATAAAGGGACAGAGCATCATTTAAAAACGCTGTTTTCGTGACCATACCACCCGTCCTTTGTGCTCCCGGACCCCGTATCAATTAGGGTGGACTCAGTAAATAAGGCATGATCCTGATTGTGCCAGCTTTGTTTTTCTCGCGTTTCAGTTGATTCAGTTGTTTCATTTTATTTTTATACCGCCGCGGCGCGGACCTAAAATACGATTTCGTTGGCGAAATACATTTTGTGTTTAATGCGTTTACGATTGATACGAATCGGTGTTGCAATTGTGATATTTTAATTTTCAAAAGTAAAACTTAATCGTGTTTGAATGATTATATTGTATTGAAAATGTGAAAACGTTTGCAGGCAGGTTGTAATAGTATGAATGGAATGTACGTATGAATTAATTCGACGTATGAATGCTGTTGCTACTACATCAAACTTCCTATTTTAATTGAAATATTGGTATTATTCCGGTACAGATACTTATTTGGCCGTTAAAGCGAAAAAATTAATGGGAGCCTGTGAATATTAGCATTATAGGTATATTCAATAAATAAAAATTTGCATGTCAGACCACAAAATGATGAACACTACGTGACTGTAGCTCATAGCAACCAATCCAGGAAAGGACGAATATCCAACAGGACGTCCAACGATTAGGACATCCAAATGAAATATTTATACTGTATTTATCTACGAGAAACAGACTGAAAGTTTTGACTAAACCCATTTCCTCCACGGACACAGATCAAAATACATACAGTCGTGCTATCAACAGTTCCTATCGTTGAGTCAGTATTTACTTGGAGAAAGAAAAATTTCCACTTCAATGGATCTTATCCGAGGAAACGGTCAAAATGAAAGTTGAAGACAATTTTCACCTTTGCCTTGGCTTCTTCTAAAAGTTGTTTAATTCCTCCGTCTTTTGTTTGACTTACAAAACTCCAGACGCTTAGTTTCGCCCGTGTAAACTATTCTCATGCTGAAGTGGAACACGGGAGCCAGATTGCTTTTTCTAACCAAAGATTTCCAGTTATCGACAAACAAGTAAAACAATACAATCTTAATAACAAATACGCATTGAGTATTGAGTACGCATAGGTAGTAAGAATATAAATAACTAGTTTATTTCCACCCACGGCCAATATCGATTTAAATATGATTTTTACTGTTACAACTTTTAAAATAATCAGTATTTTTAGTTGCCGTCTCTTATTTATAATCTACTTCTGTATCAAATATCTTCGTTTGAACTGGTTATAGAGTTCTTGTGTAATAGAATTGAAGTGCTAATCAAATACCTACAATGTGTTTGGTACAAACCCTGCCAAGCCGCAACCTATACCCATGCTAACATAAAACTTATGGTATTGTTACAAATTCTAAAATTAATTTTCATTACTCATACTCGGAAAGTAGATCTGAAGTTGCCTGAGAAGCGCATTGAAAGTATTACTTTTCAGCCCTAAGGAGAAACGTTTTCAAAAAAATAGAAAACATTCATATTTTAATATTCATAAAAATAGATACACATTTTAATTGGAAACTTCACGTAAATGATGTCTGTAATAGGCTAAGATGAAAATTAGGAAAAATTTTTCAGCTAAAAAAGATAGTAAACAGGAAAACTATGTGTGTAATATATCACACACTTGCAGATTCAATTGTAAGTTACGGTTTGATTGTATACGGTCGAACATTTGACACATATTTGCAGAGTATCAAAAACATCCAGAAAAGGTTACTTAAGTATTTGATGAGTAAAAATGTAAAATATATGTGTAACAAGGATTATGACAAACTGTTTAGCATCTGTAAAGTTTTACCAATAGATTATAAAGTCAAATATTTAATAGGATTAGAATATAATTTTAGTGAAGAATTTAAGAACATAGTAAACAATAAGTACAATACTAAAAGTGTAAGGGAAAAGAAGTTGATACAACCAGGTGCAAAAAATTATTATGGACAAAGAGTACCCAAATACTTAGACTCGTATTAATAATTGTATCTCAAGTATGAGATCGATCTTGAGATACTGCTTTTGACAGATTTTCCATACATTAAACGTCAAAACTTCAGCTCAAGATCGCTCTCAACTTTGAGACGCGTTTATTAATACGAGCCTTAGTGCCTCAAATTTATAATAAGTTTGAATTACTAAGACAAACTCCAAAACTTACTAAAACCGTGCTAAAAACAAAGCTACGAGCTGCTTTGCTCGATTTGGTAGGTTAGTTGATGTTTTGCATATTTTATGTTTGTGTAAATTACATTTGTTGTCATTCACTTATTCATTAGGTACCTGAATAGATTGTCGATATTTATATGATCTACATTTCTAAGTTTATAGTTCGATATTAGGTTATATTTATGTGAAGAAAAGAGCGCATCTCGCCCACAAACGTGAAGTTTGGCGAGAAATATATATATTTATTTCAAATGTAACCCTATATTGGCATTAATAAAAAAAAAGACTACTGGTTTGCCTATCAAATTCCATTACCGCTTTTGCTTTAAGGCCGCCTAATTCAGATCTATATCCAGGGTTACATTTCTTTTTTGGATCCGAATGTTTCATAGTTATTTTGTCCATGTCTGAGCCTCGTCGCTTTTGTATAATTTGCGCCTTACATATCAGCGAACTTAGCAACTAGCTTTCCTCTCGCAGCTTCGCCCGCGTTATCTTCGGTTTTCCCGTGGGAATTCAATATCTTCCCGTAGGAAAATATTCTATAGCCTATTTTACTCATTGATATAGTAGCATTCTATTAGTGAAAGAATGTTTCAAATAGGTCCAGTAATTTCGGAGCCTATTCAATACAAACATACAAAAATACAAAAAATCAAAAATGCAAATCTTTCCTCTTTATAATATCAGTATAATAGAAGTATAGATAAACTCTACACCTACTCTCAAAACCATTATAAGTCAATGCATCATCTAAGTAATAACAAAACGCGCCCATTGCCCGAAATAAATGTACCCTTCTATTGTTAATTTTGGAAATACCTACTACCAAATTTTATTTTTTTATGATTTTGTTCTTAAAGTAGGTTAAATAATTTTCTACGCTACCATTTAAAAAATACTTTTGAGGACTGCACTGAGACACAGACTGAGAGTTAGTTTTGTATAATACTGTCCGCGAAAAACAATTCACTATACTACCTACTTATATTGTGTAATAAACGTGTCTTTGAGTCAAAGGTGTGCTTGTATGCTTTTGGTGACCCTTTAGGAGACCCGTACATGTGATTTAATGATTCTCGAATAACCTGTGGAGCTTTAGCAAGCTTGACCCTGTATAATTTAGAGCGGGCAGCGGGAGTCAAACGACCCAATATCGGGATGACCGCAAGACACCCGGCCTTAGGTCCAAGAGCGGCTAATTTCTTGGCACATCTGTTATTCTTGGCGACTTACTAGAGCCAGCTAGCGAAAATTAATGCGTTTAAAGTTACTTTGCTTAATTAAAATTTGTTATTGTTTGTCGGTGGCACTGTGGACTCGGCACTTGTCTTCCTATCGGGAGGTCCGGGGTTCAAAACCGCCATGTACGGATGTGTTTATCGTTTTACGAATTTCATATGTAAGTACATTATTCTGACGCTCTTACGGTGAAAGAAACATCGTGAGGCAACCTGCATACATCTGCGAGGAAATTCAAAGGTGTATGTGACGTTGACACAGGCGCTGACCAGATGATCTGGCTGGTAAACGATCAAACATGTTTGTCAAATTTACTTGTTTGACGAACTTTTTGTTCGTGTAGGGCTGTGTTTGATGCGTTTGACAAACGAACTACGTGTTTGATGTGTTTGAAAAGTATCTGGATTGACGTCATGTTTGATGATAACGTGAAGTTTGTCAAGCAAGTTTGACAAACATGTTTAATCGTTTACAAAGGCGCGTTCAGAGCCTCTGGGTGTAGTTGTCCGGTTGTTTTTTAACTCGCTTAGAGGCGTTGAACGGATTGCAGTAACCAAATCTTTTATCTCTCTCTTTCACATGATTTTTTATTTCTCTCTCTTTCTAGTAGATGACATTATAGAATATAGCCGCCAATATCATCCAATCACGTAAGAATATTTCAGTAATAAACGTCAGAGCGTTTTACAACCATCAGATTCGATGGTTGTTTAGTTGTAACTAGCGCCGATACTCTAAGGTCTTGAACGGGCCGGTTGTTTCACCCGGTTGTCACGCTCGAAGGCATTGAACGGGGTTAGAGCGAAAAGTTGTAGTTCGCGCGAAGGCGCTGATGAACGCGCCTCAGGGCTCTTAAGACGCGGACGCGTCATGGACAGGGCGGCGTCCTTTCTATACGAGTAAGCGTCGTGTCTGCGCCCCGTCTGTTCTGTCAGTGTTGTTTCGCGACGCTTCTATACATTTTGTATGAAAGTAAACTAAACTGTCCGCGACGTGTCCGCATCTTACGTTTTTTCTGTGTGGCCAGCGCCTAAGGCCTAAACACCCTAACTTAGGGAAGGCTCGAGCTCGTCGGTAGGGACGTATATGAGCGGTTATTATGAATAGATCGGAAGGAAGCGCGGTATAGAGAGGTGTGGAAGGATAATGGAGAGACCTTTGCGGAGCAGTGGGCCAATGCGCTAATAATAATAATATCTCACGCAGAGCATCGTGGCACTGGACTGTGCTCCGAGTAGAATCGGGAGGCCCGCGATCGATCCTGCCATGTACCAATGTGTTTTTCGTTTCACGAATTTCATATGTACCTACATTTATCTGACGCTCCTACGGTGAAGGAAAACATCGTGAGGAAACCTGCATACACCTTGAAAGTAATTCAAAGGTGTATGTGAAGTCAACCAATCCGCACTGGGCCAGCGTGTTTTGACTAATGCCTAATCGCCCTTACTAGTTAGGGTAGGCTCGTGCCCCTCGGTGGGGACGTATATGAGCTGTGATGATGACTATTTTACGCAGGAAAGATAAAGCGCCATTAAAGTTTTGTTTACAATGGTGACGAGAATCCAAATTACAGCATTTATGAGTTCAAGTTTAACTGGCTCTTAACTTATTTCCTTTCTATATTGAGAACTCATTAAATGCAAAGAACTTCATACGTTATTCGATAAGTTTGGAAAAATATCCAAGGAGACTTAACAACTGGTTTAATTTTTGTTTATATAATTAATATATAATTATAATATTATTTTTGCGTAATAATCATTTGTCTGACTTCGAGCTCATCGAGCTCGCGTCATTCGTCAAGCGTCGTCTTCACGCGATTTTTACTTATTTCATTTCGCTCTTGATGAAAATCTTTCGTTTTTGATGATAATCAAAATGATATTGATATTCATTATAAAATATATTGATTTTAGTCGAAAACCAAACGTAAATGGTGAATAATCCAACAATAGAGCCTCAGGCTTCTCGCGATGATGGCACCCCTGATGAAATAAATGACATTCACAATAATTATTAATTGCTAAAGGCCCATTAGCAATAATTAAATTAATTGTTGCTGCTAACATTAATGATTGCTAATTAACATCGATCGCGCGAAATCGCTCGAACACCTCCGCCGCGAAACCTACGCTGCGAAATCACTTGACGATTTTGGCATTGCTACATTACTACAGTAATATAGCAATGCCAAAGTTACTCTGTCTGTCTGTCTGCCTGTCGCGCTTTCACGCTAAACTACTGAAGAGATTGGTACACAGATAGTCTAGATCCTAAGAAAGGACATAGGCTACTTTTTAATGCAAAAAAAGGGTTGTAAGGGGTTGAAAGGGGAGATGAAAGGTTGTATGGAAGTATTGTCAAAACTACTGAACCCATTTTAATGAAATTTGGTACACACATAATCTAGAGTCTGAGAAAGGACATAGACTACTTTTTAATGCGATATTAGCGACTTACTGATAATAACCGAATTCCACGCAGACGAAGTCGCAGGCAACAGCTAGTATCCCATAAAGTTAAACTACATAAAATTCTACAGTACCTTGCTAGGCTAGGCAAATAGCAAATTGAAGAAAAAGAAACTTTAAGCCGAACATTATAGCGCCGATATTGCGAAATCCTCTGAAATATTATTTCCAATTTCGCACTTGTAAAATAAACGATCTGAACCGAACTTGATAATAATTTGAGCTGAGGGATTACTCTCTAAGGACTGGGCCTCGACTAGGCGTAATTTTCGTCACTGACCTTCGACCGTGTATCACAAAATTTCATGTAAAAGCCTTTAATTTTGTTTCGATGACAACATTATAGCGCATCGTACCTAGGATGGCTAGTTTACAGGCGTGTGTGGGACTCAACCCACAGTGTACGGAACATATCCACAAAATAACCTGGATGTCCATCATGTCCATAGTCGAGGTGATCCTGGGAAAACCCAATTATACGAATCACCCCAGGACAGCCCGACTTGCTACTGTTCGGTTCTTAATGCCTGTGATGGATTTCTTTGGACATTTGAGTAATCTCCAGGGTTTATGTTTTCTTATTGCTATAGTTGGCAAACAAGCAAACTGCTCACCCGATGATAAGTAAGATTCACCTATAATACATGTGGCTCCTGTGAGATTCGCAGCAAAACTGCAACCCCCACAAAAACCACAGTGCACGTTGCCAACTTGTGACACCAGATGTAAAGTCACGGTACCCAGTAATTTCACTGCCATATCTTACCCTTCAAACCGGAACACAGCAATGCAAGAACTGCTGCTTTGCGGCAGAAATAGGTAAGACGGGTCAGTAACCTAAGGCTATGTCACGCACATCAGTAACCTAAGGCGATCATTGAACATAGGGCCGCCTAGTATTGTTGTCCCGCTCCTCTCGCCTTTGCCTCCTTCAGATGGCCACCAATCAAATCTTGGCTACCGCAATACAAAGGATGCTTAACTTTAGTAATCTGCGCTTATTCAACGGATAAACGTACACTGACAAAACCTTCAATAACTTCCAAAGCTTGTTTTTTGGCATATTTATAGTTTTAAATACAAACGCCAAATAAAAGTAAGAGGTTTGTTATTTCTTATATGTGTTATTAATAAACTTAAACTTAATTTTTATTTTTCATAAAGCTAGCCCCAATATTTTAGAAGATACAGAGGTTTTCGTCGCCGACCCGTCTTATTTACTCCCGGTGTAGATAGTAACCCCTCTGGAACTGTTACATGAAGCCGTGTCGGTGCTCAGTCGTAAATCAATATCAAGTTAATCGGGTTGGATTTGGAGTACCGTGATCTTTTTGAGTTAGCTTATGCACTGTTGTAAGAATCATTTTACACACACCAGACCTTTGGCTGTCCAGATTTTAGGTCAAAATCAAAGTTTATCATATTAACAATATAAATTATTCATTTGTTTATTCAATTGTTCAAATAAAATATAAGGAGACAAACCGTACTACTGTCCCGTGAGTAAAAGATACTGCTAAGCTAGCTGGTATCGCTCAACACACGAAAAGCTGTCTACATAATTAAATACGTATTTTAAAATGCCCTATAAACGATCAAACAACTTCACGTTTTCATCAAACAGTAGCTTAGATGCTCAAACTAAAGCTCAAACAAATTTCTAAAATATTGAACATAAATCCAGATTTCCTTCAAACACATCAAACACGTAGTTTGTTTGTCAAACACGTAAATTTGACAAACATGTTTGATCGTCTACAGAGGCCTTAAGGATAATGGGTAGTGTGCATTTTAAACATTACCCAAACACCGGTGAAGAGGAATCTACACCGCTTGGTAAATCACGTTTATTTTAAACTAGCTGTGCCCGCGAACTATGTTTCGCTATCAAAATACTTAACACAGTGTTTAGTTTTTTCCTCCATTTTATTCCATAATGATTCAACTTTATTCTGCCTTTCTTGAGCATCGGCCATTTCGAAATTTCGTAGGTACGTAATGCTCTTTTTCTAACAGTTCACAAAATTAAATACATATTACTATAAACACTAAGTATTATTATTGTTTTAGAGACATTATTGATATTAATAAATTCTTCTTCAGTAGAAAGAACTACACAGTTGCAAGAATAATCTTTATCGTATTCATGATTCGAATTAAAATAAACAATTGTTAATAAATTAGAACTGTATACGAATAAAGTTTAGATTTTATAATGGGTGTTGGTAACACCAACAAAATATATTTTTTGGATATGACAACTTGGCCAATTTTGACTGGTCGTACACAGTGCTCGAATTGAACATTTTTACGAGACGGAACGCTAGGCCTGAACATTTTTACGAGACGGAACGCTAGGCCGCTATTCGCTATTCCGCCGTATTCCACGAGACGGAACGATAACTTCATAAATTTTCACGAACCGGAACGGCGTTCCGGCGTGTTCCTGCTTCGAGCACTGGTCGTACAGTAAGCTCCTTGTCAAGCTAATACTGTTTGACCTTTGAACTGTTCTTATGTCGCTCGTAATACTGGCGGTTTTCGTAGAGTTAATGTATAGCATGAATGCATATATTTGAACAGTAACCCACTGTACAAATACGTTTTCCGTATTCGATATCCGATCACGGAATACAGACACGGAGTTTCGTGAACGTAGCGCAGACGTTCGTTTCTTCTCATTCGGGATTTCTACCATTCTACCTAAACGTACGTACAGAACGTGTTCCGTTCGTAAAAAAAACGAACGTGTGCGGCAGTCAATGAGTATTTTGTATAGATTTGATGCATTCGGATGCAATTCAGAAAACGAATGCGAAAAAACGTATTTATGCGGTTAGCCTTAAAATGTATTGAGACTTCCGTTTTTGTAACGTGTACTGTGCGATATAGTGTTGCTGGCATAGTTCGGTTAGCAAACTCGCCGTGGATGACTAACATCCAACACACAAACTTTTTTGGTGACGGAACCCTTTTGGAAGGGGCGCGGGAGGGGGGGGAACGCCTAGGCATGCGACGCTGGGCTATAAGTCCTCCTTTCTCTAAGTCCATCATACACGTCCACGCTGCCCCAGATACTGCCGACGTACAGACCTGGGGCAGACCCACTGAAGTGGGTCGTGCGCCCTGGTAATGACTCGGATTGACAACGGGCGTCGCATTACCTACCACCTGCCCCGGATCTGAGTCAGCCAAGTATAGTGGGCGTGCCTGGAACAGCTCTCCCACTGACCAGGTGTAACCCAAACCCAATTCCCTTCCATATTTATCCCTACCCACATCCCATTCCTCTTCCTTAGCCAAATCCCGCATAGCCGAACAGTGGCGGCGCAAATCCACAACCAGGCCAACCTAGCCCAGGGGCACTAAATACCCCCTAAAAGACGGTACCACACTAGCCATGAGCCAACTGGTGTGAGTCATACTTTGGCGTCTAGCCATACAGCCCAAACAGAAAAATGGACATGCTAAAGAGAAATGTAAAACTACCCCAGGAGGGTCCCACCAATGGTGGGGAGTCCCTCACCGGGCCTAGCCCGGTTTGTCCCGCGTATTCTGGGGGGGACAATGTATGCCCAATTTCTGGCGAAAGCCTTTCTTTAGCTGGCCTAGCAGAGGCCATTAAGACGGTTGACAATACGGCAACCGTCAACCCCTGGACAGTTGTGGCTCATAAGCGCCCTTGCAAAAGGAGCGCAAACGCAGCCACACACACAACCACACAAACACAGGGGCCAAAGGGACAACCGGAACGCAGTCGCCCCAACAGGCGCGCGAGAAGGGAAGCTCTGCGGCCCAAAACCAGTACAGCGACGGCCACCGCAGCAGTGGAAACACAGCGCGAACCTGTAGAAATACAGGGGCCGTCGCTGACACAACCACCACCACCACCCCCGCCACCACCACCACCACCACCCAACCAGCGGAGCGGGAGGCGGAAGCCGAGGGGTAAACGAGGTCGGCGGACTGCTGCGGCGGCTCCCACTGCTCCTGAAAAGGAGCAGCCGGGTGCTGGGAAGAATTCGGACGGGCCAGCTTCAGCGAAGCGAACTCGTCTGGATGAAACCCAGTCACCCAGGGGGGATGCCAAACGCGCGAAAACCGATTCGAAGACCCGGCGGTCGGTGAGCTACGCAGATGCGAGTAACTCGCACCTGAGAGTAGCGGTCACCACCGTTCCGCCGAGAGACCTCTCGACCGAACAGGCAGAGTGGCTGAGGGAGACTATCGACGATAGGATCCTACAGGCCATACTGTCTCCTCCGTACCCGAGCGCGCAGGCTCCATCTTTCCGCGGTCGGCCCTTTCTTTTAGAGGGGGTCCTAGCGATGTGGTGTGAGGATGCGAACGCACTCAGCTGGTTGGAGAAGGAGGTGAGAACTATCAAGTCACCCATAGCTGACACCACTCTGGCTGTCATCAGACAGTCAGAGATGAAGAAGAGGCTCAGGGCGGGGCTTCTTGTCCACACGCGCATCACCGATGCCGTGACACTGCAGAGAGTCCTTTGTGCCCAAAACCCGTGGTACAAAGTTGATTCTTGGCAGTGTTACGACATGACGGTAGATAACAAGGCGCAGGAACCGGATTCCAAGGAAAAGGTGGTGCACCTGATCCTTGGGATACCGGAGGACCAGAAACAAATCATCCTGGACAGAGACCGCCGAGTGGCTCACATGTCTGGCAGCGGGTACATCCGCTTCTTCACCTCGGAAGAGGCGAAGAAACCAGATGAGCCACCGGCCGACAACGAAACAGCGGAGACGGTACAATCGAGGGGCACCTCTTCTCCGGAGCCCTCCACCTCGGCTCCCCAACAGGGTTTGAGCCAGATGGAGACCACCTCCCCGCTGACGGTAGGCGAAAGGGACACCAGCGACGAAGATGACGTGTTGCGGAGTCCCTAGTAGCCTACAAATCATACAAACAAACCTCCAGCACAAACAGATAGCGACGGCTACACTGCGCAGAGTGCTGGAGGCAAATATCAAGACCGTCGCCCTGATCCAGGAACCCTGGATTAGGAACAGCAGAATCTGCGGTCTGAACAACATCGGTGGTAAGTTACTGTTAAACACAACAGTGGAAAAACCGAGAACCTGCATTTACATGCCTAACTCTGTAAAATCAACTTTGCTTAACCAATTCTGTTCTAGAGATCTTACTGCAGTGAAGCTCTCCACAGAAAACCAAACTACCCTTGTACTAGCTTCAGCGTATATGCCGAGCGAAGAGGACATTCCTCCAAAGGAAGTGATGGAACTGGTACAACACTGCGAACACTACAGCTGGGAGCTGATCATTGCGGCGGACTGCAATGCACATCATCCACTGTGGGGAAGTAAGAACACAAACAAAAGAGGTGAGTCACTAACCGAATACCTATTCCAAACAAACCTAAATATCATGAACAAAGGTACAGAACCAACCTTTGTAAGCTCTAGGTATCAAACCATTATTGACATTACTTTGGCAACACACACGGCGGCGAACCTTATTAAAGGTTGGCATGTATCGAGCGAACCATCCTTCGCGGACCACCGCCGAGTGTGTTTTCAATTGCTCTATGAATTACCAGACCCTGCTCCTTATCGCAACCCCCGTAAAACAAATATAGCAAGGTACACTAACACATTAGCAAAAGCACTAGACAAAACGCATGGCAGCGGTGAAACACCTAGCACAAACAGTATTGAAGAAAAAGTACAACTCCTCACTTCAGCAATAGTCAGAAGTTACGAGTTGGCATGCCCGATGTCTATACCAAAAGACCTCAACAAGAATCTCTGGTGGGGGCCAGAACTTGAAAGGCTGCGGATAAAACTTAGGGCACTCTTCAATAGAGCAAAAAATACAAGAACTCCCGATGACTGGGACAAATACAAAGATGCGCAGAGACACTACAAGAAGAGGATCAGATTCCGGAGAACGGAAGCCTGGCAAAACTTCTGCAGCAGCATAAACTCAACAAACCAAGCCGCCAGAATAAAGAAAGTATTGTCTAAGGGAAACACAGACCTCCTTGGCAACATCAAAAAAGTCGACGGCACTTATACCAAATCTGAAGAAGAAACCAGTGCGGTAATGCTGGAAACACACTTTCCCGGTTGCCAAATCGCGTCACATCTAGAATGGCCCGACGAGCACTACAGCACCCCGTCAACCGAAGAATGGGAGGCTGCCAGCAAAGTAGTAACTGCGGATAGAATAGAGTGGGCTATAAAGAGCTTCAAACCTTTCAAATCCGCAGGACTGGACGGAATATTCCCAGCGCTGCTACAATGGCAGCCTAACTTAGCGGTAAAACACTTAGAACCAATTTTTAAGGCCTGCATAGCCTTTAAATATATTCCCAAACAATGGAGAGAGGCGAAGGTAGTATTCCTACCCAAACCAGGGAAAGATGACTACACTACGGCGAAATCCTTCAGACCAATAAGTCTAACATCATTCCTACTCAAAACACTGGAGAGATTGGTAGACAGACACCTAAGGGATGGAGCACTCCAAGAAAGACCCTTACATCCCCAACAACACGCCTATCGGAAAGGCAGGTCCACAGAGTCGGCACTACATATGGTGGTCCGTAAAATAGAGTCGGCCATACACAACCAATCCTCAACCCTAGGTGCCTTCATAGACATAGAAGGAGCTTTCGACAAAACAATGCACAATAGCATTAACCACGCCCTTCAAAAGTACCATATAGAACCAGCAATAATAAAATGGATCACCGAGCTGGTAAGTAAGAGGGCGGTTCAGATAGTGGGGAATAACACTGTTAGAGCAAAAGTGGTTAAAGGATGTCCCCAAGGGGGAGTCCTATCCCCACTTCTGTGGAACATAGTAGTAGACAGCCTCCTAAGGAAACTAAACGAAAGAGGCTACACTACTATTGGTTATGCAGATGACCTGGCAATACTGATAAATGGGACTGCAGAAAACATACTATGCAAGGAAATGCGTGCAGCCCTAGCATTAGTGGAACAATGGTGTGACGAACATCAATTGTCAGTAAATCCAAATAAAACAGAACTTATACTTTTCACCAACAAAAGGAAGTTACCAGAACTACAGCTACCCAAACTATTTAACACCAAACTCTCCTTGTCAACACAAGTAAAATATCTGGGCATTATCTTCGATAATAAATTAAACTGGGCGACTCACATGGAAACAATAACAAAGAAGGCATGCTTAGCGTTTAACCAATGCAGGAGACTCGTTGGTAAGAAATGGGGTCTCAATCCAAAAATCACACTTTGGTTATACACTGCAGTTATCAGACCCTCTATAACCTACGGATCAGTAGTTTGGTGGCCCAGAACCCAACTAACCACGGCAAAAGCTAAGCTCCAGAGTCTGCAACGCTTAGCAACTACATCGACCAGTGGATGTATGAGAACCACTCCATCAGCCTCTCTAGAATACCTCTTACAACTGAGGCCTCTAGATCTAGTCATACAAGAGGAGGCGAAAACAGCAGCCCTAAGACTAAGATCACAGGGACTATGGAAACGCAACATAGGAAAAACACACACAATTATCCTAGATTGGAGTACGAAAGAAACACCTCTTCTCGATGCACCAATCGATAGAATACCATGCCACCATGTCTTTGGCAGAAGATATGATATCCAACTTACAGCAGAATCGAAAGATTGCTCTGACATTAAAGAAGTTAGGATATATACAGACGGCTCCAAAACCACTTGTGGAACTGGGGCCGGCGTCTTCTCAAATGACCTTAATATCAAATTATCAATAACCCTAGATAGGCGGAACACCATCTTCCAAGCAGAATGCATTGGCATCACCAGAGCGGCACAGGCAATTGCAGCTAGGGGTGTTAATAATCTTAACATAAAGATTATCTCAGACAGCGCATCTGTCCTGCAGGCCCTCCAAAGCAATACTATCAACTCTGTCCTTATACTGGAATGCCATAACATGCTCCAAACCATAGCAGATACAAACCGGGTAACTCTGCAATGGATAAAAGGACACAGCGACTCACTTGGCAACGATGCAGCAGATGAATTGGCTAAGAGAGGTTCAAACACAAAAGTGTATGGACCAGAACCCTTAATGCCCATTCCACAGGCCCAGATTAAAACCTGGCTGCGTGAGAAAACCGAGGAACAACATCTAACAGAATGGAGAGCCAATGAGGGATGCAAGCAAACAAAAAACGCAATCCCGGTACCATCCAAAAAGCTTGCCCGTTCCCTCATCAGACTAAAGAGAGACAAAATCCGAAAAGTTATAGCTACTATAACCGGACACTGTCTCCTAAACAAACACCTATTCATAATAGGGGTGACAGACAGCCCCCTATGCAGAGGATGCATGGAGGCGGAAGAAACGCCACAGCACGTCCTTATGGAATGCACAAGCGTGGCCGACCAACGGGCGAAACTTCTCCACTCCCCGGCATCCATGCCGGAAGCATGTAGTAGCCCACAGAGGCTGCTGGCATTCTGGGAGGACCTGGGATGGATGGAGTAGGATGTAGGCTAACGCAAGGTCAGGACGCACAATGGCCCAATCAAGAGGCTAAGTGCGAAAGAGCCCCGCCAAACTAAACTAAACTAAACCCTTTTGGAAAAGCGAAATACTTGACGGAACCCTAAAATAAAACAATAGTTTTTAAAAGTGTATTCTTTATTAATAAGCATAATGAAAGTACGACCAGAGAGGGTGTTTTGATTTTTTCTAAATTATTGCGGAACCCCTTATAGGGGTAGTGTGGAGCCCTAGGGTTCCGCGGAACACACTTAGAGCATGGCTGCTCTAGGTACCCTTCAGGGCCTACTTTCATTTAATACCCCTATTGCTGGGTTTGAAAAGCAACTGTAACCCGTCTTTTTTGAGCGGCGGCCATGTTGAATTTACGTCAATGTTGCTACGTTCATAGTGCTCTACTGATCAAGGCCTTTCATATGATACCCAAATTGCTGGGCTTAGAAACGTCAAACTTTTATCAGTTTTTTTTGAGCAGCGGCCATATTCAATTTTGTGCTATTTTCCTAGGTTCATAGTGCTCTACTCTTCAAGGCCTTTCATTTGATACCCATATTGCTAGGTTTGGAAACTAACTTTTATCCACCTTTTTTGAGTGGCGGCCATGTTGAATTTATCTAAATGATGCTAGGTTCATAGTGCTTTACTCATCAAGGCCTTTCATTTGAGACCCATATTGCTGGGTTTGGAAACGAATTATTATCCATTTTTTGAGCGGCGGCCATGTTGAATATATAGCAATTTTCCTAAGTTCATAATGCTCTACTCTTTTAGGCTTTTCATGTGATACCCATATTGCTAGGTTTGGAAACGAACTTTTATCCTTTTTTTTTTAGCGGCTGCCATGTTGAATTTAGGTCGATTTTGCTAGGTTCCTAATGCTCTACTCTTCAAGGCCTTTCATTTGATACCCATATTGCTAGGTTTGGAAACGAACTTTTATCTATCTTTTTTGAGCGGCGGCCATGTTGAATTTATGTCAATGTTGCTAGGTTCATAGTGCTCTACTTATCAAAGCCTTTTATTTGATACCCATATTGCTGGGTTTGAAAACGAACTTTTATCCATTTTTTGAGTGGCGGCCATGTTTAATTTAGGGTAATTTTCCTTAGTTCATAATGCTCTACTCTTTTAGGCCTTTCAGTTGATACCCATATTGCTAGGTTTGGAAACGAACTATTATTCTTCTTTTTAGAGCGGCGGATATGTTGAATTTATGTCAATGTTGCTAGGTTCATAGTGCTCTACTCATCAGGGCCTTTCATTTGATACCCATATTTCTGGGTTTGAAAACGAACTTTTATCCTTTTTTTTGAGCGGCGGCCATTTTGAATTTAGGTAAATTTTTCTAGGTACCTAATGCTCTTTTCTTTAAGGCCTTTCATTTGATACCCATATTGCTAGGCTTGGAAACTAACTTTTATCCACCTTTTTTGAGCGGCGGCCATGTTAAATTTATGTCAATATTGCTAGGTTCATAGTGCTCTACTCTTCAAGGCCTTTTATTTGATACCCATATTGCTAGGTTTGGAAACTAACTTTTATCCACCTTTTTTGAGCGGCGGCCATGTTGAATTTATGTCAATGTTGCTAGGTTCATAGTGCTCTACTCATCAATGCCTTTCATTTGATACCCATATTGCTAGGTTTGGAAACTAACTTTTATCCACCTTTTTTGAGCGGCGGCCATGTTGAATTTATGTCAATGTTGCTAGGTTCACAGTGCTCTACTCATCAAGGCCTTTCATTTGATATGCATATCGCTGGGTTTGGAAACGAACTTTATCGGCAGTCATGTCAAATTAAGTCAACGTGGCTAGGTTCAATGTGTTCTTCTTTGGTTATTCGTTCGATATCCATGTTCCTTGGGTGGATCCAAAAAAATGTGATCAGTCATTTTAGACATTAGGATCAAGAGTCCCGTCCCGTCCCTCTACGCGTAACCCAGAACATTGCAGTCAGATATTTTTTTAATTATCAATATCAATCAATTACTTTTAATAGTTTTAAATGGATGAAAGAGTTTGATTCCTTTAGTCCTAATGTAAAAATATATAACACCTTTCAAAATACCTTGAATAGAGTATCTTCATTTTTCAACATTTCAAATATTTCAAAAATTGTACCGATTTTGTGAAAATTAGTCAAGAATTAAACCAATCTACAAATTTTATGGTCACTCGATAAGTATTATCATAAAAAATGCTTTATACATTGGTTGTATGGCTTGATCTTTTTGCCTTATCACCACGGTACGACATAAGGAAAAGACAATTTGGTTGGCGAAATCCAGTTGGGCACAGCCATTAACAGAAAATATTAAATTTTATTTGTACTATGTGAAACACTTCATTCCTGGCTTAATTTTCGAAATCCAATTACTTAAGATCAGGATGTATAGAGTAGTTCCATTGCCTTTCCTTCGTGGAACAAAATACCTTCTCTCTGTACTATGTGACAGACTTGTCAAAATAATTTCACGTGCGCTATGTTGTTTTTCTACCTAAAGCCAATTCGAAAATTTTATATGGTATTTTTTCACTAAAAATAAAAAGTGAATTTAAACAAACGAAATTATGCCTAAATGTTCTTCCGGAAAATTCTAAGCATTGTGGTGTAAGCCATATCAAATTCTGTTCAGTAGTTTCGGAGATCTTTCCGGACAAACAGACAAACAAACAAACAAACAAACAAACCAACAAACAAACAATTTTTAAAAAAACTATTCTATCGTGTTCTGCTAATGATTTTAAGGCGACCTGTGTATTTTTTTTCTTAATATTTCGCAATTACAGATTTTTGTACCCCTACGATTTTATTATATATAGAGATGTTGCATACGGAACTCGAGTTCACTTGCTCAGCACCACCTACTTAGTTCAGACTTA
The DNA here is from genome assembly GCA_963935595.1 of Schoenobius gigantellus. Classification (NCBI taxonomy): domain Eukaryota; kingdom Metazoa; phylum Arthropoda; class Insecta; order Lepidoptera; family Crambidae; genus Schoenobius; species Schoenobius gigantellus. The sequence continues at coordinate 24,583,459 of OZ012543.1, forward strand.
TTCAATTTTAAAGTTAACATGAGTCAGCGATACCGCCTGCTTTGGTTTCAGATTGTAACCGAGCGCGAGGGCTGCGTATTTCTAAACATACTTCTTTGATAAATGATGGGAGAATGAAAATATGAAATTTTGGCCTTTTTGCGATTTATAAAAAACTATATATGGCCTGTGACTTTGTTATGCTATGAGGACAGAACCTTTACTTATCGTATTATGTGCTATAAATAAACAATACGTATGCAAGATTTCGTTCAGCTTTTGCTCATGATTTAGTAAACATCTTTAAATAACATAATATTTTCTGTTCAATTTTATCGAGGTGAATGATGAGTTTAATTGAATATTTTTTCAAATACTTCATTGTCTCTAGTGGTGTTTGTCAATACGCATCCAACACAAACTTATTGTAATCTATTAAGAGCCTGGTTAGCATTTGCTTTTGTAATTAAGCCGGCATCAGCTGCAGAGACCAGCGGTTAAGACGTGCCACAACTCAGACATGAATCATTATGCTCTTTTCTGCCTTAACTAGTAATTTCTCTAGATAAGTCGTCAGCAAGGTTTGGCTTACGATACTGTTTTCATGTCATATTTAGTTTATGTTGTTCTCTATTACGCTTCTTTTGATGACCCTACGATTCTTTTGATGACTTTGAGTTTTAAATTGGTCTCGCTTAGGTGACATGGGTGTTACCACTCGATTGTCAATGAATCGACCAATATATTATGCCATTGATCGATTAGTCTGGAAGAAATAATCAATCGAAGTCGATTCATTCATTCTACTATCGATTGATGGCATCGATCGTTTAGTGAAAGCGTCCATTGATCACGATAACCCCTAACAGTAGGTAGAACCTCAGAACAATTATTCCAATGAGGGTAGAACGATCGACGTCGACCAGTCTGTTCTGCTATCGTTCGATTGGTCTGGGAGAAATAATCAATCGACTTTGATATATCCATTCTACCATAAATCGTCCATCGACCGGTTGGTATGGCTTTTATATACAATGGGGGCAGGCTGCGAAACTTATTTTTGGATTATTTGCCTGGCGTCGAGCTTTCGCCAAGCGTCAGCGATTTTAGTTTCGTTTCGTTTCCGTTTCGATGAAAATTAATATAATATTACAACGAATATGTATATCATATTATTGAATTTCCAAAAATAGTTGATTTTAATATAATTGTCATAGGATACTGAAGAAAAGTGCATACCTATGTAGAAGTGTATGTGAGATTTGTCACGTATGTGAAACTGTTGAAATCTGGATTGTGACTAGCCAGGCAAAAGGTCAGAAGAATCGGCCCCTTACTAGTCTTATCTTAGACGATGTTAAAGGAGTAGTTTGCTTAGTAGTGAAAAATTCTGTGCTTGGACATTATAAGTTGGATATTAAGTTAGAAAAAAAATGAATTAGTAATCATAACATTATATTCGTGAGCAATCGACGGTTTTCTGGCGAAAAATTACGGTAACCACCTATAAAAGTAGGTAGACCGTATGCTTATTTCACACTCATGTTATATTTGAAAACAACTGTATGTGAGAGTGTTGCGATATAAAAAGCGCGGTTTTATTGAGGTATTTCATCATCTTCATTTCAGACGAAAGACGTCCACTGCTGAACATACTCGTAGAGGCCTACCCCAAAGGTTTCCAATCCGATCGGTCCAGCGATCATCACTCGAGGACCTTTCCACCACAACGGCCGTCAATCCTGCGGTGATGTGTCCTATATATTGTCAATTAAGGTTCTGTAACACCGTTTTTTGTTAAAATTTCATAAAACACTAATTTTGCAAAAACACTTTGGTTTCACTGTAGTTTTAACACAAATTTCACAACTAAAATCATAATTACAATAACTTTGTCAATGAATTTCACAATGTCAATATCAAGTATCAACGTCAACGTCGTTTCACGTCACGTCAGTGACATTTGCAATTATCTTTGGTCATTATTCGACTTTGGCATAAACAAAATAAATCTCGCGTTTATCCTGGCCTTATTTACAAAGATTTTTTTCGCCCAAAATCCCGTGCTTCCCTTTAGGTGGGTTGATTTTCTCAAAATTCGGAATTTAACATTTAGACCGTTTGTTTTGATCACTTTTGGAGTAAATTAATAAGATATACATAAATTATAGCTCATAACATTATAGTCTCGTCAAACGGAATTTTGAAAGCATTCATATTTTTCTTTAGTTTCGGAGATCGTTAGCTTGAAATATTTATTGTAATGGTGTAGAATTTTTAAGAACCATATGTTGACTTGACACATCTTGAAGCAAGTTAAGAATCTTACGAGTGTTATGAAATGAATTTGGTTTCGTCGCCAATACGACGCATAACATTCAGCAAACGGACCTCGGTTCTAGTATCTGCATAAATGCAAATCTGTGCTTAAATGGAACGCGCCCTATCTCACCGTAGTCTGTGAACGCGTCTATACTATGATCGCGGAACTGGTTAGTCTGCACGTAGTCTGTGAGACATCGACCGAAGTAATTTGTTAGATTTGCAAAATTAGTACATATTTATCCTAATTTCTGCGAATAAAATCCATAGGTATTTTTCCCGTTTTCCGTGTGCATTTAGTTTTCAAAGCTACAGTGAGATTTTAAAAGTCAGTTACTTTTGTTTTCAGTTTGGCGAGCAAAAGCTCAGGAAAATCATATTTTTAATCGCCGGCGCGCGATTCATAAAATTAATTGGATAAATAAATTTTATCAATAGATAATACTCCGCCCACACTAAGGTATCTAATTGTCTTACTATATTTCATGATTTAAAACAGATTTTGTTTTTTTTTTTATTACTGGGTAAGTTCATTATTAAATCAAACATATTACATTTCCAAAATTCGCCTTTATTCATCCCCTATTTCATTAAAAAAACCTGATAGTAAGCGGCATCTTAGTGGGATTAATGCATATGTTGAGTAACACTTGCGAATTCCATGTTAAATTCAAAATTTTCACAATATTAAGTTTTACATCATTCTTTGGCAAATAACTCACAAATTAAGCTGTTTTCTTTTTATTAATAGCAATAATTATACACAAAATAGGTGCTCTCCCCTCCATATGTCCTTTTTATTAGCTAACAAATAAGAAACTTTGTCAATTCATTGAAAATTATGTTTGGAATTAACTTGCAATGTTTATTACATGAAATTCAAATGTATTGACTGGGATTCCTTCAGAACTCAGTGTTAGACCCACTGACTCTAAGATCATAGGCATATTTAATTATATTTTTAACCTAACACTGTGCTATGAATCTCCAGGGCAGTTACCGGAGGCCGTAGGGCTGCTTGGCTTTTCAGCTAGAAAAGATAACAAAATAACCGGATATCAAGGAGGAATTCTGTGGAATTGTCCAAATATAATACATAAAATCTAAGGAACTGGAATATTATATCTCTGACCCGTGATCGCAGAAACTTAGCGTCGAAGGTACGATCTACTAACAACCGCTCCGGGGAAGGCTACTAATTTTTAGAAAAAGAAACCTATAACTATTTGTTGGTGTACTTTATTGCCCCTCATTTTATAGTTTTGTACCCAATTTGTACCTGATTTTTACCTACCGAGATTGATCAAACAAACCTGAACCATCCTGCCCTTTGGCTTGTATAGACTTGACATCTAGTTAATTTAAGTACTTTGCATTGAGAAATTTTGCTTACTTCTGTAACATATGCATAAGTGAATTATATGTACCTACAGGAATAAAGCTTTTCATTTTGTATCGGACTAAAGGAATAAGTTTGTTTTTTTTCTTTCAACTTTAAGATTTCCCAATATTTCTACAATTTAGCAAGAAAACATACTACAGTTCGTAATTCTTTGGGCTACGTGGAAATGTTTACGAAATATTGTATGTTCAGGTATTTTGCCAGGAAGCAATTATTCGTTTCTTATAAGCTGGAACTACGAAACTGTATCCTGCCATTACTAAATGTAATCAGAACTGTGCATTGTTATCAGAGATGTGAGCACATTCAATGCGCTGTTTAATTGCTAAGCTATACCCTGAAATACAGACGGTAGCGAAAAAGTCGACTCTCAAGAATTTTTCTAGTTATGTATGTGTAATGGAATAGTTATTTATCCCACAAAAGAGCAAAGTTATTTTTTGCTACGAGTGTTGAATTTAAGGCGATTCACACAATGCCACGCACCACGGAGCGTCGCGCGTGAATGCGTATTCTTACGTTGCTTATAAGTATCTCCGTTTGTATAGTAAACACGCACAGTCCAACACACAGAAAACGCAACCACGCGCGTTCATGCATATCACGCGCCTACAAGCGGTGAAAGACGCACCCACGCGCGTAGGTGCGCGCGAGACGCAAGGTATGGCACACCGAGTCTCGCAGTGCCGTGTGTGATTTTGGAAGGGCTTGGCGTTGATTTTGGAAACGCAACAACGCGCGTGAGTGCGTAAAAAACCCGCATGATGATGCAGACCTCCACTGCCGCAAGTACGCGCATAGCTGCGTCGACACGCATGATGCAGCGTGGAGCGTGGCAGTGTGTTAATCGCCTAAATTATGTTTTAGCGAAGTAGTCTAGGATTAAATTACAAGCTTAGCGAGTGATATAAACTACTGAGCACGATCAGGGATTGAAAAGCACGGGACATATATATATGTGGACGCCCACATGTAGAACATACATCTTATCGCCCCGCCTGTTGGTATGTTAACAACCGAGAATATATTAAAACAATTTTTTTTCAGCGCCCGGATATTGCAAAAGGTAGGGTTCAAAATTCGAATCACTTACTCATTGCAGCAAAAGCAAAAAGGCTCTTTTGCTGCTCAAAAAAGCGCAGTTAAGCGCATTGTAAACGATCAAATTTATTTGTCAAGTTTGCTTGACAAACTTCACGTTTTTATCAAAAAGTAGCTTAAGGCGCTACTTTCCCGTTTTCGCACAATTTTGATTTACTGCACCTCCACAGATATAACACATACAGTTCTAAAATATGATATTGTTGAACATTTTATCTAAACCAAAGATTCTGTTAAGTATTTTAAAACAGCTGTAAATCAAAAAAACAGTAATAAATGACATAAAAGTTTTACCAATAGACGTGCAATTTTATTGTCTAGAAAATTGCAAAAATACAAAATTATGTTGCATGATTAGAAAATTAAGTAATTTAAGAAATTAATTATTTATTAATTTATAACCTACCTATCAGGCTGACATAGTCACATTGTGAGTAAAGCCTTTTAAAAGAGATTTTTTTTTGTCTAGACACTTTTCCAAAAATCGATTAAAACGTAAAAAGTAACTTTTTAGCTCTGTTGCAGCGCATAAGCAACATTAGAAGCTATGCAGTTATCAACTATATTAATTACCTTGCAATAAAGCAGTCGCCGTGCACGAATAGATTTCCTAGAAAACCTCGCCTTAAACGCTCAAACCAAAGTTCAAACAAATTTGTCTAATAGTGACTGTAGTTTCGGTTTTCTCCTTATCGTGAGGTGACGTAGTAGCGAGCGCTTTTAAAAAATGAGACAGATGACGCATTTTCGGTGTTGATTTTAGCACTGTGTATCAAGAAAATAAACGACAATTTTATTTTCTATAATATCGGAAAGTCACGATATACATTGTATAGTAGTAACAAGTATATAGATATAATATGCAACAAAAATTCTTTGTCTGTCATTTATACAGATTATTATTATATAGCAATATGTATTATTCTCCATATTGTTGTCATCGGGCGTAGCTTTCTCCATGATTATAAAACAACCAGTGAGATCTTGTATGACAGTTTGTGTTTAAAGGAAATTCGGATTGACGTCCAAATATCCTCTAAACACATCAAACACGTAGTTTATTTGTCGAGCGCGTCAAACATAGCCTTATACGATCAAATATATTTGTCAATAACGTACATTTGACAAACATATTTGATCGTTTACAAGGCTATTTAGTGATGGAAAAGTGTCACATTCTTGTACATACCACCTATATGAAAAGCGCTGAGTGGTTCGCATATTAGATCTTTTTTTCTAAGAGACTTTTGTAGCGGGTATTATTATCGATGTAGGAAAACGTGTTTGCTGCAAGCCTCAAAATATAAAATGTTTTCCAGAACCAAAAACATTTCTAAAATTTAAAATAAAATCATTACTAGACATCGTAGGAACATGATTTTAAAAAATATATTTTTTCCTTCTTTCACATAATAACTATAAAATAGTATATCCCTCTTAGTCAATTATTACTACCCTTTTTTGTGGCTTACAGCAACGAGTTTCTTTAACAGACCTATAAAACGCTGCAACCGGCAAGGAAATATAGGGCGACAAAATATTTATTATTATTATTAATACACGTTTTATTGCACAAATCAATTTACAGACTTAGTTAATTTACAATTAAATGTAGGCAAATGGAGGACTTATTTCCACAAGAGATTTCTTCCAGTCAACCCATGGTAGTGTGGAAATAATACTCTGGTGAGTGCTGTTCTTTTGCGCAAAGATAGTACATAGATAAAATATATAAATATATCCACAATACACATATATATACATATATAAAGTACCTAGTACATATAAAAGTATACTATATTAATACGAGGTCAATACTTTGCAGTCAGGATGAATATTATTGAAGTGGATTTGAAACAAGAGATTCTGTAGAATTTAACAATGTATGTGGGAGTTAGGGATAGGTAATATTTTTTTACATGTTTTTTGAAGGATGATATGGATGGACAGTTTGGATGGATGGATATATTGTGCTTTAAATGACATACTTGTTTTTTGTGTAATAAAACTTAATAGACGTAAATCGGACTCAGTTGCTATCCAGAGTCATGTTCTATATAAATAAACTTACAGAGCATTAATTGAAATTAAAGTGTTTCACCAAACACCACGACTCTCATGTCCATACATATTTCCGTATCATTTGTCATTTGATAATATCAGTGATGATGTTATCAAACTAATTAATCTCTCATCAGACGGGGTTACTTTAGAAGCTATTCAAGTGGGTAAGGTTGCCAGCGGTAACTTTTCAAAACTGTTATTTGATTAAATATTAAGATCAGACCACAACAGTACTTCAAGGTCTGCATTAAATATTGTAGAATTTTAGAGAATTCTGTGGAAGTTTTTGCGGTTTGAGACAGTTGTGGCTAATAAGACCTTTAAAGGATATTATAGCGTTTATTGAGCAGTTATTATAAGTCTGCCTCACAAAGTCTGCAGTCAAATGACGTCGTCCCTACTTGTGTGCCATTATTATCAGATTGTATCAGATTATTATTATCAGTTGTTAATCAAATAAATAGTGCCAGTCAGTACAATTATGTAGGCGACTTGAGGTTTTGGGTTGGGTTGGTAGCAAGCGTCCAGAGGTTACAGAAACGGTAACGTATATTTGATGGATTCTACTTGTTTGCCATCTGATACAATAATCTTCAATAGGCCTTAAAAATCTACGTCGTTTCATACAACTTAAAACCGCGTATTTGCACGTGACGTTCTAGAAGAAAGAACGTTTGACAACCCTAAGGGAAGCCGTATCCAGAACTCACTAAAGCGTTTATTTCAACAGTTTCAAGACAATACGCGTATTAATCTTCATTATGCAAAGGCCTCAGCATCACACACGTGTGATTAATGAACACAGATAAATAAGGCCTCCTCTGTCTCATCTAATGAGATTAATTAGGAAGAAAGAGACGTATTTACATAATCCTAATATGAAAGGGCGCTGAAGGCAGGTTAACCAAAGAGAGACAGATAATTTATGAATACCTGTGAAACTATAGGGTTACATTAAATGCGAGGGAAACAAAATTTCATAAAACCGCGGTAATCCAATAACTTGCTGTATGAATAAAAGACGTCACAGCTAAAACTATGGCAATAAAGATAATTCTGTTTTTTATATTTATCAAACTACTGGACGTATTCGACTGAAAGGCAGACAGATGATCATTGTTATATAGGCATCCGTTAACCCTTCATTGGGCGCGCCTAAGAAGTAGCGTAGGTATAATATTAAAGTCACGCGGGGTGTGGGCTCAATTTTCAATTTTATTGGTGACCACATTTGACCATGAATATTAATCAACTTTTAAAGTTGTTTTTAAAATAATAATACATTTTACATCTATAATAAGAGCAACCAGCAAGTGCATTCGAGGCACCCGCCACAATGGAAGCCAGCAGCGAAGCTGTTTGGCTTTGACGATTGAGCTGCCCTTCCATACAACGACTGACAGACCGACATGACAATTTTTTATTGTTATTAATTTATTACTTTTATATAGTTTAAGTTATATGTACATATTATATAATGCTTTATAAGTTTTTTCATTACTCATACTCTGAAAGTAAGTCTGAAGTTGCCTGAGGAGCGGGTTGAAAGTAATACTTTTCGGCCCTAGGGAGAATCTCTTTCAACTGACAGCTGCTGTCAAATTATAAAAAAGAAACTAGTTCTTTTTTCACAATGAGTTCAGATATGGAGTTAACGCCTGATTTTATATGAGAAAGCGGGCTAAAGCAGAAATTGTTGATAAGTATATGTAAGTAGAATAAAATTTACACGTTTTTTCTTTAGCTAATTCATTGTCTTATTTTTACTTTCCTCGTATTCGTAATGAAAAGCACAGTGTTTACATCGGGTTAAAGACTTATTAGACCTTAGACGGTGTTTGGCGCCCGAGCGTAGCAAGGGGACCCATAGTTCGAGGGACTAAATAAGTCTTTAACCCGATGTAAACACAGTGCTTTTACACGTTACTTTTACCCCTGGGGTAACAATGTACTATTAAATATCCGTCAATAAAAATTATACATTTTAAACAAGAAACGAAATAAATGTAAATACTAGTTATCTGCGACATGTTAAAATTATTAACAGACTACAATCATATGGTCACTACGTACATTATCGCGGTACTTAGAGCATTCAGTTTTGATTTTTCTGCCCTTGGTGCCCAAACCGTTCACAACTGAACGATTATCGCGACTAAATTCTAAACGTAACACTTGTTTATGAAGCTAACTAGAAGAGCAGCGACATAATCTCTTATTCTAAAACGTTATAAGCCTGGAAACTTGCTTTGGGTTGTATGACACCCCACACGCCCAATTAAGGGTTAAGAACAGATTACTGAAAATTCAACCCCGAAGTAAGTAAAGTAGAGTATGTACGAGTATGACAGTATGTGTCAAGCTTGATTATTTTTTAAGCTAGAAGTATGATAATTATTATTTAGGTTAAAAAGAAATAAACTAACATGTGACTTAAAGTTTTTGAGAATTTTTACCTTACGTATGTTACTGAGGTTGAAATCGCTAAAACTACTATGTTTCTGCGTTATAGTCAACAAAAACAAAAAAAAACGAGAGCCAAGCAGCGAGCGGAAAGCGGTTCAAAAATTATCAAATTATTCATCTAGAATTTCGTAAATCGTCGATTCTATTCAACTACGGCTCCTTATTCTTAGTTAAATAAAGAGCTAACTAACTCTTGTGTGTTGAACCACATGCTCACCTGCAGATAGTAGGAAGAGCTCCTTTAATTGCTCTCAGGAATCTACGTCCGTCTTCTCGCTGAATACATGATCAAGTGTTGCAGTTTCAACTCCTTTGACGCTTCTGGCTTATATTAAAACTTGGACTATATGTAACGTGAAACTAATCATAGTTAAGCACATACACTTTCTGAACTAATTATGTTGTTAATGTAGGTATATTGTTTTGTTCTCTTTTCAAGTCTACTGTTAGAAATCTCTTTTAAGCTTCAATCTGCATTAAATAATATGCCTATTTTCTATTGATCTAATCTAAGTAGTAAATAGCGATTATTGTCATCGTTGTACAATAATATTTAAGCATTATAATAATATATTACAGTCCTAGGGAAATTTAACGTAGACACTCAGCTATCATCTAGAATATAGAGCTCTTGAAACTCAGTATCAAATCATGATTCATATGAGCAATTTCCGCAAAATGATGCTCCCTTGATTGTCCTATTAGGACTATAATAGTGACAAAAATAAATATTTCATGCTCATTTCGACAATACCATCGGAGTTTAGAAATAGGGGATTCAACGAGCGCGAATAAGATCCCATTTCTCCAATGAAAGGACATGGAGGTCCATCAGGAAAGCTCGCAGCCAACAATAATACTTAGACATCGATAAAATCATGAGTTATTGAGTGTAGTTATTCAGAGAAATGTCCTATCATTCTTCTAAAATGGCACCAATCTCATTGATACGAACTACAGACACGCATGACCACTCAAAGCTCGGTAGCAAAACATTCCGTTTGACGTGAAATTAAGGTTCATTTTTCCCCGTGACAGAAAGATGTTAGAAAAAAAATGGTAGTGTAAGGCGCAAATCGCGCCCAGCGGGTATCTGAGGAAAGTTATCAATCTTTGCATGTACAGAACCCGTTTCAACGCTTATTTATGTTTGGTCAAGTTCTTCGAAAATGAAAAAGATAAGGGTCTAACATTTCACTATTTATTCTGGGAGCTCTTTTAATTGAAAATCTTTTTTTGTTACTATGCGGAATATTGGTGGGGGTGCGCGGTAATTTGTAATTTTTTATTTAATAAAAAGTTATTGCGGAAATAAGTAGGAATGCCGTCTGCCGCAGATTTTATAGGTAATGAAGATATTTTACCCAAAAGCTTGATGTTACAAATATGTGAATTAAATAAAATATATGTTTAATACAAAACATAAGTGTAGCGTTAGCACTTTTTTTATGTATATGTATATTAGAGCTGTAATTATTGCATACTCTATGACATAAGGACTTCCGTTTTGACCGCTTTCCTTCTTGTTACCATCAATAGCTGACATATAATTTGTAGTTTTCCATAATAAACTATTAAAACAAACAAAGTTGCTTAAATGTGTCCATAACCATATTTTATAATAAATGTATGTAATTATTAAATCGAAGACCTTTTCATACATAAAATAGAAGCCAAACACGTGGATTACGTGTGGACCACAGACGCTAAGTGTCATTGAAACATCCATACAATACTTAACAAGAGAGAAATTGACGGTAGCTACGTTAGAAGTTTTTGACCCGCAGTCATAAAATTATAGATTGTATCACAAGGGACCAAACTAATGTATTGAGGGCGAGAGCGATTGTTTGAATCCAGAGCAAAGCGAAGGATTCTAAAGTAGAATCCTGAGCTTAGCGAGGGATTTTAGAGTAGAATCCTAAGTGTAGCGAGGGGTTCAAAATACGTCGCTTGAGGTTAAACAATTTTGGTACCGTGTGGCACACTCTGCTTTTCATCTCCCTCTATAAGAAAAATTAATAAGATATGCTTTTAGTAGTGAAGAATATTTATATATTTACATAATATATTTCTGCGTTTAATTTTACACTTTTTGGTGTTAATAATTCACTTTCACTGCTAGAACTCATCTTTTATTCAATTTGTGTGAATAAAATTAAAATTGTCTGTAATCCTACTTATATATTATATAATATTATAAATGTGAAAGTGTGGATGTTTGGATGTTTAGATGTTTGGATGTTTGTTACTCAATCACGTAAAAACGGCTGAACGGATTTGCATGAAATTTGGCATACATGTAGCCTTTGACATAGAAAAGAACATAGGCTACCTTTTATCCCGATTCTTTAAGTAGTTCCCGAGGGAAAATTGAAAATTGTTTACGAGCTAAGCCGCAGGTAGACAGCTTTGAAATTTGGTCTGCATTTCACCTATGCTATGGAAAAGGACATGTCCTTAATGATCTCTCAAATAGTTCCAGTGGGAAGATTAAAAATTGCTAACGAGCGAAGGTTTAGACCCAATTCTGAAGTCCACGCAGACGAAGTCGCGGGCAGAAGCTAGTATTTTAATAAAAAGTAATAAAAAAACGAATAAGAAGTTCCTGTGTATTTTTTTAATTTGGCCAATGCCGCGTCGACGGCTTGCGCGCTTTTTTTATTACCGGCCAGGCCATTATCAAAGCGAATTACGTTTAAACTTTTTAATTAAAATAGTGTTCCAAATTCAAAAGTCATTTCGTCACTGTTATTAAGTGCGCCGATTGACCCATTTTAATAGCACTTATCAAGGAACCCTTCGCCTCTTTTCGAATAGATGGGATGAAAAAATATTGTTAGGCTGATGTTATAATATGTGAGGTGGAGTGGAGATACTCTAAATTATATCAGACTGCTAATAGAGACAATTAATAGTAAAAAACATCTTTGAAAACAAGCTTTTATTGAAATGCTCAAAAAGAGGAAAATAAACTTAAATTTATTAAATGAGTACACATGTCACAATTTTTTATGATAATATTTAAAACTTGAATACAACAAGTTTTGTGACGACGGCTATTCTGGATTGATTCCTTTTTTCATGCTGTACTGTATTTTACAACTTAAGACCTTTCATTTGGTACCTATATTATGTGGATTATACAAAAATGAATAATCCGCTATTTGTTGAAAATAGCCATCTTGGATTTGAATTTATTTTCCCGGAAGTACTCCTGCAAGTCAAGCCTTTTCATTTGATACCTATCCATATTGCGGGGGTCGTACAGACATAATATAACCCGCCATTTTGTTGCAGCCATCGCAGTCGCTGTCGTATTATCGTTACAATATTCTTTTTGGCATGGGTTTTTTTTGCTATATTGATATCGTCTTCGATTGAGTAAATCGTTAAAGCCTCGTATTCATGGTAAACATCTGTATAGCAACAAAGTTGAATCAACGTGTTGCAGAGTTGCTGTTAACATGTTGCTGGCAACATTGCGTGTTGCAGAGTTGAGAACGGCATGTTGACAAGTTCTCGCCCGACGAGCGACAACATCTGTTTGTCGACAATTGTTGACGAGTGTGGATGTGTTTGCTACCGTTTATAAACATAGCAGTAGTATGAGTAAATCGTTAAAGCCTCGTATTCATGGTAAACATCTGTATAGCAACAAAGTTGAATCAACGTGTTGCAGAGTTGCTGTTAACATGTTGCTGGCAACATTGCGTGTTGCAGAGTTGAGAACGGCATGTTGACAAGTTCTCGCCCGACGAGCGACAACATCTGTTTGTCGACAATTGTTGACGAGTGTGGATATGTTTGCTACCGTTTATAAACATAGCAGTAGTATAGAGCAATGATACAATAATGCAATTTCTCCTTCGGGCAACATGTTAACGCAGACTGGCGTGTGGACAACCTATATTGATTTAAACAAAGTTTCCAGCAACATTCTTGTCGCTCATCAACAATGTTGATCAACTGTTGCTAATAAATGTTTACCATGAATACGAGGCTTTAACAATATTAACACACACTATCGATCCGTGGTTTCGATCGGTCTGAAACGACCAATCATCAAGATACATCCGATCGTATTTCGCCTTCTCAAAACGAATAACGTAGTTGAAAATCGAATTGAAAACGTATCTTTCAACAATGTAAACGTCTAATAAATTTACCACATATTGTATCACAAAACGAAACTGTAACAACACGCACAAATGATTGCTCATTCCAAATTCAAAAGGGCAACGACCTCACGAATAATTTCATACAAAACAAAAAGGGCCCTTCCGTTACAACTCGTGAAATAGAAATTAGATGATTCCGTGAAACACAAATTACGACTCATAATTGAAATGTAATTTGATACTTTTAAATGCCAACAAGGTTCCATTCCAATTATTGAACAATGGTGAAATTGTCATTACCGAGAGAAATGTTTCACTGTAAGCCGCGTCGTGTTTCGAGATGAAAATTGTACCGACAACAAGGTCAGGATTTTGAGGTCGATGTGAATTTGGAAGTTGAATTAAATAGGCATCATCGACGGCAATTCTTCAATATCAAAACGTGAAGGAATTTTAAATGTTGTTAACAATAACACGATTTGACAAAGAGTAGGTAAGAAATTTTATGCAAACGACAGAGGACAATTTTTATCGTTAAGGCCAATCATCATCATCATAATAAGTCATATACCTCCTCACCGAGAGGCTCGAGTCTACACTAAGTTAGGATGTTTAGGCCTTAGTCAACCACGCTGGCCCAGTGCGAATTGATCGGTTTCACATACACCTCTGAATTTCTTCACAGATGTATGCCAGTTACCTCACGATGTTTTCCTTCACCGTAGAAGCGTCAGACAAACGTACATATGAAATTCGAAAAACACATTGGTTTATGGCGGTCTCGAACCTCGGAACTCCCGATTGGAAGGCAAGTGCCGAGTCCACAGCGCTACCGACGCTCATTTCATATGTACATTGGTATGACGCTCCTACGGTGAAGCAAAACATCGTGAGGCAACCTGCATACATCTGCGAAGAAATTCAAAGGTGTATGTGAAGTCTACTAATCCGCACTGGGCCAGCGTGGTTGACTTAGGCCTAAACACCCTAACTTAGGGTAGGCACGAGCCCCTCAGTGGGCCATATTTGAGCTGTGATAATGATGGTTATAGGTACTTAGCTAAGTTTGTGCGAAACCCTCGGTGCGCGAATCCAGTTCCCACTTAGCCGACATTTTTTACCAAATTGCTTGTCGGTACTTAAAACATAGCGCGAACGAACATGATAAAAAGTAAAAACCCATATAATTTCGAGCGAACTGTACAAGAATACGAAACAGGGACTTATTTAACGATATAATAATATATGACTTTCGCATTGTAATCTCTTCTATTACCCCAACAAACAGACTGTGAAGTAATTTAATAGCACCATCTCCCTCACACCCTCGTCAATCATACATCTATTTCTTTTGCGCAAAAGCGACACGACTGTGACATTCAAAATGGATTATATTTCACAATGTAACCATTAAGGGCCACATATATCATCCGGCACAATATGAAGATTTCTTACGAATACATTTGGCTGCGTGGCGTGTCACCTTTTAGGCTGGTGCTGACTAGGGACTCGTTTTTCTTACTTATAATAAACTTTTTTCTGGCTCTATGTTGTGGTAAAGCGAAATTTATTACTTTTATTCCAGCTTATCATATAAATTTCAATATTTGCGAATTTTTTATTTATTTATATACCAACAAATTAAAGATGGGTCAAGTTTAGGCGCATATCGTATCAAGAAGTCTAAGGAAAAGGCACGATGCAAGGGAGACCATCACAACAGCAATAAGAGGAGTGATACTTCCTTAACTTACAAAGCAATGTCAAATTAAGTAAGGTTAAGGTAAGGTTAGGTAAGGTGGTGAGCTTTAAGTTTACTTCGATAATTTTAGACCGAATTTCAAATAGCGGAAACTTCTTCGATTGTTTTTGTTCCGCCTTTTTATACTTCGTCGAAATCACGTTTGCAGCTCTATCAGTTGGCCTATTGTGAATTCAATATTTTTCGTTACTCTGAAGTTTTATTTGATGAAAAATCTCTATTGTATTCAGTAAAAATTGTTATATTCAGCTGAAATGACACTAAACTTGTTCGACGTATTATGTTTCCGAACATTCATTACACCACTGTTTTATTTGCTATATTGCTGTTATATTTATATATTTATAGTGTTACTCAACACAAGGTTTTCGGAATGTAGACACTAGTCAATAAGCATACAGCTTATTGACTAGTGTCTACATTCCGAAAACCTGTGTAGTTAACATTAATTGAACTTAAATTAAATAACTATCAACTAATAAAAATACACAATTGTCATTGAATTTTAGTTTCAATTTCATTTTTTTATTCTTCTTCGTGTGAGTGTCAGCCCTAAGGCAATTCCTCACGAAAAAATTACAGCGTCACAGAAAGTACACTGTGAATCTGACTTCTACGGAAAGAAAAATTCGTCGGTTGTGTTATTTCACATTGACATTACGAACGGAACTAGGTCAATGATATCCCCGGAGTGCACGGAAGGCACAAGGATTATTATACGAGCCCAAGAGTCTGGAAATGAGAATCGTTGAAGACTTCACTGACTGACAAGTTGAGCTCCGACAGACTGGATGCTTGACAAGTAATAAGCAAAATTTCAACCAACAATCTTACTTTACTACATAAACCTAGAAATATTTTAACAAACCGGGCACACTCTGTGACAAAGCTGCTTTACTACAATACTATTATATTTTCATACAATGATTAAATCATTTTAATCAGATCAAATATATTTTTAATTATAATATTTATATTATAATTGAAAATATCGTTGAATTTTATCGTAAGGAGACTTCAGGATACTTAAGATCACGAGATGTTGCCAAACACTAAATATTTTTATACTATTAAAAAAGTGCAAAAGTAATGATATAATAATAATTGGCTAGATGACAAAAAATTTTTTTTTGGTTTAATAGAAGCTCATTCATATAATAAATAGAAAGAAAATTCTTCCCTTCCTCCATGGGGTATTCCAAATCCTGGAATGCACGGGTACGCGACCCCGGAGCACCCTAGCTACTAAGGCGGCATCCACTCTCCCGATCCGTCGCCAAGGTATCCTACACCCATTTCCCCACCAACCCATATACCATATTCCTCCTCTCGTATATATTTCCTTTATGCGGTTCCCTCCCGCATAATTTATAAAGTCTGTTACGGCGAGGAAGACAACTCGATGCAGATATGCGATAGGGTTTGGCAGACTCGGCGGTGCAGCAAGGCAAGGTGGATGGCCTAGGGCGGCGGTAGAGGGCGTATAGTTGCCGTTCGGCCAGACACATCATCTGACCTCTCCATCAGTCGTAGCGGTCCTCCGTTCCATTGAGCCAAGGAGAGGAAGGACGAGTGCGTGCACCTGCGTTTGCGCGAACGTTTGTGCACCTTAAAATATCCTGCGCACCTAACCGCTTCCGTTTCAATGAACTCCGATGATTTTTGTCAAAAGTCCTGTGGCGACGGGATGAGGTAGAGAGGCCCGGTCTGGTGCAAGCTGGGCTTTGTCTGACTTCTGCACATGGGCGGTCCTGGGGGTGTGATCACACCGTGGTCGCTTCCACACTGCAAATTTCGGGACGACAGTGTAGATTCGGCAGCACCTGGGACGATAAAGCAGCCCTATATAGGGAGGCGCTGCTTTCCCTGCTCAGATAGGGAGGGGGCTAGAAAAGGTGCCCTAAACAAATGCTTGTCCTCACTTAAAAGATGGTAGTAAGCACGGCTCCCGTCGCATCACTATACACGTGGTCGATGCAACCGAAAACGTAATAATAACCAACACGCAACACCTGCTATGACTTTCGGTGCATAGAACGTGAGAACGCTTATTGATCGAGATTGCAACGCTTGCCCTGAACGTAAAACCGCTATAGCTCGTGAACTTCGTCGCTATAACATAGATGTGGCTGCTCTCAGCGAAACACATCTCCCTGACGAAGGGGAGCTGGTAGAAGACGGCGGCGGTTACACTTTCTTTTGGAAAGGTACCGCTTCCTCTGAACCTAGGCGTTCTGGTGTGGGATTTGCAGTCAAAAATCAATTAGTAAAGCAACTAGAGGAATACCCTATACATATTTCAGACCGCGTTACCACATTGCGCCTTCACCTAGACGGAGATAACTTCCTAAATGTCATCAGTGTCTACGCACCTACACTAGACAAGTCTGATGACATTAAGGATCAATTTTATGAAGAGTTAGTACGATGCCTTGACAATATAGGTGCCAGAGAGCAGGTATTATTGCTAGGCGATTTCAATGCCAGGGTTGGTCGGGACTATGAGGCTTGGCCTGGAGTTCTGGGTAGACACGGAGTAGGTAATATGAACAGTAATGGTCATTTACTGCTCAGTCTTTGTGCTCAATATAATCTAGCGATATCGAACACTATGTTCCGACTTGCCGCCAAGTACAAGACAACGTGGATGCAGCCGAGATTCAAACACTGGCATTTAATAGATTACGCCATCGTACGGCAAAGAGACGTCTGCCAAGTCCAAGTTACTCGTGTAATGCGGGGTGCTCACTGCTGGACCGATCATCGGCTAATTGTCACGAAACTGCGACTGCGCCTCCGTCGACCACACAGATCCAAAGTAATGAAACCAATGGCGTTGAACTTGGATAAGCTTAATGATCGTGTGATGAGGCAGAAATACGCTGAAACTCTAGCCACTAAGCTGTTGCCCACTAATGAGATAGATAATGTTGAGGATGATTGGAGAGCGCTGTCATCTCACCTTAAGGAAATCGCTTCGGCTTCTCTGGGTACGAAAAACCGACGTAATGAAGATTGGTTTGATGAAAATGATACCGTGCTTCAGGATTCACTTAACAAACATCGATACCTCTTGCAACAGCATAAGCGGCGTGGATGGAGTCAGGCAATGGTCAAAGAAAGTGACCTGGAGTTGCGTAAACTGTCTCGTCAACTCAAGGATAAATGGTGGCGGGACAAGGCTTGTCACATGCAGTGGCTCGCGGACACTAATCAGCTCGGAGAGTTTTACAGCGAGGTGCGCAGATTGATTGGGAGACCCTATCGAGCGAAAGTGCCCTTAAGGTCATTGGACGGTCGGCAACTCATAAAAAGCAAAGAGGGCGTACTTAATCGCTGGGCAGAGCATTTTGACACCTTGCTCAATAAAGATCGATCAGCAGATCTCCAACATATCAGCTTGCTCCCCCAACTTCCTTTGGCTAGTCAATTGGATTGGCCCCTCTCTCGTGATGAGGTTTGCACTGCCATCGGACAGCAGCATAATAAACGGGCGGTTGGCATTGATCTATTGCCTGGAGAATTGTTGAAGTACGGCGGCGAGGAGCTGCACACGCGGGTTTGGGAACTGTTTGTTCGAATGTGGGAGAGAGAGCAAGTCCCGAAAGAATTTAAAATATCCTGCATCAGTGCTCTCTATAAGAACAAAGGTGATCGATCCGATTGCGGCTCTTACCGCGGTATTTCACTTCTCTCGACCCCCGGAAAGGCCTTTGCCAGAGTGCTACTCAATTCAATTCAATTCAATTCAATTCATTTATTGCATAACCATAATGTATAACAGATGATAAAAGAAAAGCAAGCAGATCATCATGGACCCTGTCGGGCACGCAATAATTAGAAGAGAGGAAGCGCTTTCTTAATGAATAATGAATATAATGATAAACCTATAGCTAATTTTATATTTATTATCAATTAATTTTACAATGCATGTAAAACGCGCACCTTCTTAATTTAAATCAAATAAATAAAATCAAAATCTAATTAAAATTAAAATCAATATTACATTATAATTAAAATCTAAATTTAAAATAAATTAAAATCAATATTCAATTACAATTAAAATCAAAATGAAGTCAATATTATAATCAGAGTTAAAAATTAAAATTTAAAATTGAAGTCACAATCAAAACTAAAATCAAAGTCAAAATTAAAATCAAATTGAAAAATTATAATCATAGTTTGAATTAAAATTAAAAATTACTTAAACTAAAAAAAAAAAAAAATTTATCATCAAAGTATTCATTTAAATCATAATAGCATTTTGCAATTAAAAATTGTTTCAATTTATTGGCAAATATATTATCCTTTATTTCTGTTGTAATTATGTCAGGCAGTTTATTATATATTTTGATAGAGAGATTATAGGTATTTGAATTATTAAGTTTTAGGCGGGTGCTTGGTAGTACTAACTTATTTTTATTTCTATTTCGCAATGAATACTTTGTCGGAATATCTCCTCGCATTTCATAAAAACATTTATATTTGCGGACAAATCTGCACATTTCTAAAATGAAAAGGCAGGACAAAGTCAGTATTTTATATTCTTGGAAGAACGGTCTGCAGCTATCAGTTTGGTCAATATTTGCTATAATTCGAATAAGTTTTTTTTGAAGGGTGAATAAAGTCTGCATGTCAGTACTGTTTCCCCACAGAACAATGCCGTAGTTGAGCCAGGCATGTGCATACGCATGGTAGGTAACTATTGCTGTTTCTATGCTGGTTGTCTTTTTTATTTCACGGAGTGCATACGCAAAGCTTGACAATTTAGACTTTAGTTTTTGTATGTGCGCTTTCCAATTTATGTGAGTATCAATCACAATACCAAGCAATGTAAACTCTTTCACGCATTCTAGTTTCGTACTATTATAATTAAAATTTATATTTAGGGCAGCTTTTTGGTGCGGGTGGAAAGTCATTATTTTTGTTTTTTCAAAATTTATTTTAAGATTGTGGTCTCTCATCCAGTCTGAAGTTTTTGTGAGCAGCGAGTTAAGTTTTTCATGAATATTGCTGTCATCCTGGCATGAGGTTATTAGCGATATATCGTCGGCAAATAAGACGCACGGTTCCTCCATGATTTTAGGAAGATCGTTGATATATATTAAAAACAATAAACATCCTACGACACTT
The DNA here is from genome assembly GCA_963935595.1 of Schoenobius gigantellus. Classification (NCBI taxonomy): domain Eukaryota; kingdom Metazoa; phylum Arthropoda; class Insecta; order Lepidoptera; family Crambidae; genus Schoenobius; species Schoenobius gigantellus. Next base: position 24,603,809 of record OZ012543.1, read on the forward strand.
CCTTGTGGTATAGATGCATTAATAACCTTGCAATCAGACCTTACGCACGAGATTTTTTTTGTAGTGGTATCAAAGTGCTCAATGTCCACGAATTGCTGCCTATCCTTTAAGTATGACGCGAACCAATTGTATGCTACACCACGGATGCCAATACCATACAATTTATTGAGCAATATGTTATGCTGGATTTTGTCATATGCTTTGGTCATGTCTAATAAGACACCTACACCATATTGTCTATTATCTAAAATTTTAAGAATTTCTCTAACATATTTATATACCGCCAAAGTAGTCGATCTATTCTTTCGAAAGCCGTTTTGACTATCATCAAATATTTGATATTTTTCACAAAATTTGTGTATTCTGTCACAAATGGCTTTTTCGAAAATTTTCGAGGCTGTGGGCAAAAGGGCAATTGGACGATAATTATTTGGATTGGTTTTGTCATTTTTCTTAAAGATCGGTTTCACTATTGTCTTTTTTAGTAAAGTTGGGAAAGTACCTACTAAACCGCTTGAGCACTCTATCTGAACAAATTCTGCCTGAAACCCAGTTTGGCTTCCGACCTGACAGGGGTACCTGTGAAGCTATATTTTCCGTGCGTCAACTGCAGGAAAAAAGTAGAGAACAGGGTCGTTAGCTGTTCCTCTGCTTTGTTGACCTGGAAAAAGCCTTCGATAGCGTGTCTCGCGAAGCTGCTGTGCTGAAAAAGTTGGGATGTACTGAAAAATTTGTGAGACTTCTTAGACTCCTGCATGACGATATGCAATGCTGCGTCACCTTTGACGGCGAACAATCAAAGTTCTTCCCCGTTACCTGTGGGGTAAAACAAGGGTGCGTTATTGCGCCCACATTGTTTGCCTTATACTTTGCAGTTGCAGTCAGGGAGGTCTTGCAAACAGTTTCTGAAGGGGTACATATCCGGTTTCGCACAGATGGCGGTATTTTTAACCTGGCTAGACTTAGAGCACGTTCTAAGGTGTCGCATGCATTGATCACAGAAATAATGTATGCTGATGACTTGTGCTTTCTTGCGGAATCCCCAGATGGGCTGCAACGATTAATGTCTGCTTTTCACCAAACCTGTTATAAGTTCGGCCTAAAAATTAGTGTCAAAAAGACAAATGTGATGACTTTGGACGCCCATGGTCACGAGACACTGGCCATAAAGCTTGGTGAGGATGTGTTGCAGCAGGTGAACAAGTTCCGGTATCTGGGGAGCACTATAACATCTAAGTGTGACCTTGATGCCGAAATCAACAGCAGAGTTGGTGCTGCTGCAGCAGCATTCGATAAGCTGTGCTCCAAGGTGTTCTGTTCGCACGACATAAAGTTGCCCACTAAAATATCTGTTTACATGGCGATAGTGTTGCCAAATCTTCTGTACTCTTCCGAGACTTGGTGCTTATACCGTCACCAAATACGCACCCTAGATCGCTTCCACTTAAAATGCCTAAGGAAAATAATGAATATCAGATGGTCTGATCGCGTGCGAAATACCGACGTTCTGCGACGAGCCAATGTTGCTGGCATTGAGTCTTACATAATGCGTCGACAGCTTCGGTGGTGCGGTCATATATCCCGTATGGTGGAAGAGAGAGTGGCAAAGCGCATCTTCTACTCTGAACTTGAGGAAGGCAAGCGGAAACGCGGCGGACAACTCCTCCGGTATAAAGATGTTCAGAAGCGTCATATAAAAAGATGCAATATTGAGCCCTCTCGATGGGAGGATTTGGCAGCACAGCGACCTGAATGGCGCGGGTTTGTACAAAGACAAGTGCACGATTTCGAAGAGCAGCGTAAAGCTGATCTTGATCTTAAACGCGACCAGATAAAAGCCCGTCTACCCGCGACCATTGACTATAATTTTGTTAATGGCAAACTCATATGCCCGCTTTGCGCACGGGAGTTTGTTGCAAAGATTGGCTATATCAACCATTTTCGAGCGCACCAGCGCAGATCTGACTAGGAGTCTGACTAGGTCGGATGGTAGTAGTAGTAGTAGAAAGAAAAAATCGGTTTTCGAATAACTATAAAAACAACCAAGATATAAGGTATTAAAGATTTTTCTCCATCTCTTTCTAGCAAAACGACAATTTACAAGGAGTTTATATGGCCGTACTCAACAATTTATTTATTTATTTAATATTATTAACACTAACGACATTTACATTACAATAAGAAAAACGATGATACCCGCAATAGTGTATAACACTGTGTCGCGTGCATCAACGCCCTCCTCCGAAACAGTAGCAATCAAGAAAATTTTAAATAATTACAATAATACTTAAATAACAAAAGCAAAAAGTGATTAGACTATCAGAATATATGAATATGTAGGTATGTGTGTATGTGTGTGTGTGTGTGTGTGTGTGTGTGTGTGTGTGTGTGTATATGCGTGAGTGTGTGTGTGTGTGCGTGGGTGTGTGAGTATGCGTTTATGATATAATTTTTAGCAGGTCTTCAGTCTCATCATATGACAGTGATAGCAGCCATTGGATACATTTTGTTTTGCATTTAAATGAAGAGAGTGGATAAATGTTTGTTAATTTTATTATATAGTTTTGGGCTCAAATAGCAATAATGTCGAGCTGCCAGAGCCGTACGGTGACGTTCAGTGAAACAAACTATATCGGATCGACGTTTCGAGTATACAGTTTGAGGGTCAAAATCAATTTCACTGTGTTTCTTTAATACTGTGTAAAGAATAAAAAGTTGTCTAACTGTAAGGACCCGGCAAAGAGAGTATAAGTCAGAAGTCCGGAAGCGAATAGGTTTCTTCGAAAGTACTTTAAGAGTTGCTCTCTGAGCTCTTTCCAAGCGCAACATATGAGTCTTTGCTGATCCTCCCCAAGATGTAATGCAGTACGATAGCACTGATTGGGCGAGAGCAAAATAAATGGTTTTTAAATATTTGAAGTCAACAACCGATCGGAGACTCTTAAAGGTATAAATAAATTTACGCACTCTCGACACTGTGTATTCGATGTGTTGCTTCCAATTCATAGCGCTATCAATCATGACTCCCAGATATTTAGAAGATGAGACAACTTTCAATGATGTACAGTTACAGGGTACCGAACCATTCACATAAGGACAAACATGAGCTCGAACGGAGAACGATGGAGGATTTTGTGAGGCTGCTGTGGGAGCGAAACCTATAACTATGGTCTTAGATAAATTGAGAGTGAGAAGATTTGCACTAAGCCAGCTCATAATAGATCGCAGGGCATTTTCTGTGTAAACACGAACTTCGTCCCAGTTTCGACCATGAACAAGAAGTGCTGTGTCGTCAGCATAGGTGATAATTTTGGTGTTGGGAAGTGACATGTTGCAGAGTTCATTTATGTATATTAAGAATAAAGTGGGGCCAAGAACGCTTCCCTGCGGGACGCCAAAGCTAAGTGATTCCTCCTCACTCTCAAATTTATCTATAACAACAATTTGCGAACGATTTGTGAGGTAACTGTTAAATAAATCAAGGGCGATGCCTCTAACGCCAATAGAGTGAAGTTTTGATATAAGAATGGGGATAGAAACAGTGTCAAATGCCTTTGACAGATCAAGGAACACTCCTGCGGATTTGAGTCGTTTGTCAAAGTTTTTAATAATGTGATCGGATAGTTCCAAGACCGCGTCTTCCGCAGATTTAGATTTTCGAAAATCATATTGATTTGCAGATAGTATATTCTTAGCATTTATGAAGTTTAATAATTTTACATTTAAAATTTTTTCAAAGATTTTGGACAAAACTGTTAAGACCGAAATGGGCCTGTAATTAGTGACACTATCTTTATCACCACTCTTGAAAATAGGATGTACAATAGCCCTTTTAAAGGCACGCGGAAAAATCCCATGAGAAAGTGAAAGGTTGAAAATATGAACTAAAATAGGAATAAGGATATGTTTAGCAGCTTTGATAAGGGTAGTAGAAATACCGTCCCATCCAAGCGCACATTTATCCTTTAAACCCAAAATTACGTTTTCTACCTCTGCGTCATCGACATCAAGTAGCACCATCGAAGTCACAGGGACATCATGAAGTGAGGAAACAGAAGAATGGTTAGAAAGTTCATAAGCCGAAGTGTTTGAGTTGAATTTAGAAGCTAGAGTAATTCCAATACTAGCGAAGAACTAATTCACGGTATTAACTGACATGCTGGGGTCATCACATAATTTTAACAAAGCATTGGCAGTATTTTGCTTTTTATCGATATTAGCGATGCGATTTATAAGTTTCCAGGCTGCTTTTGGACTCTTTCTAATCTTAAGAAACTCACTCTGTTCGTATTCGCGCTTGACTTTTTTAAGAAGACTATTGCAAAAATTTCGATAGCGGAAATATGAAATCTTATTTATAATATTCTCAGGGTCTCTTCGATATTTTTTGTGCAATTTGTCCCGATTACGAACACACCTAAGAAGACCAGAAGTCATCCAGGGTTTTAATATACGTTTTCTGCTGGGTACGCTAATAGTTTGAGTATGCTTATTAACAGCAGACGATACAATGTGAATTAAGTTGTCGCAAGCTGTATCCGGGTCGTTACACTTTAGGACGGTAGAAAAGTTGGATTTAGACAATTCATCCACTATATCAGGAACATTAGAACGTCGATAGGTGTAGCAAAGTTTAGACCTAGTCATGTGTGTACTACAACTAAGTATAATAGGAGCATGATCAGTAATAAAACTATCTAAAACAAGTGTTTTGCAATTAAAAGGAGATCGGGCTATGACATGATCGAGACAATTTGTTTCTCTAGTGGGAAAAAGATGAGCTGGAAGTAAAGCATGTTGTGCAAGCAAGTTCAAATAATCATCAGCTGAGGCATTACGATTTGATGGGGCTATATTAATATTTAGGTCACCAATAAGAAACAAGGACTTAAAGGACCGTAGTGAGTGTAGAATTGTATTAAGGCTGTCAAGAAAACGATCTAAATTTGAGTATGATGGAGAACGATATATGGCAACAACAGATATTTTATTTGAAAAATTTAAGACTAAGCAATTCCCGTCGCTTAAATCAAGATTAAGAATAGTACATTCTATGTCATATTTGACAAAGACCACAACACCGTCATTTTGATTCATATAGTCAGATTTAAAAGAGTCATAACCAGGGATAGTGGGCAAGCCAGCAACTTTGCTTAACCAACATTCAGTAAGGATAAAAACGTCAAATTGAGAGTCAAGTCTATGTATTAAGGTTAGCAAATTATCAAAGTTGCAGTTAATGCTTCTGATGTTGACATGGAAAATATTAAATGCCTCACTTTTATATAAGTGTGCAGCAACATCTTCTGGAGAACATAATACAGCCTCAGAGACAGATAGTTGATCTAAGTTATTATTTATGTTGATTATATCATCCATTACTGATTAGTATCAGAACAATGGAAGTATTAGCTTGTACAATAGCACCTATAAAAAGACTATAGAGACCCGATAATTTTAGAACTAATGATATTATTTGTTGTACATAATATAAGTGTGAGATTAAATAATGATATGAATATGATTGTGAGCATAAGTGTGAATTTTCGTGTAAGTGTGAGTGTGTGTGTATTTGTGTAAGTATGAACACTGTGTATACATTGTAGACAAGATAACAATCAAAGGCAGTTAATCTAACAATAAAACTTATCATAAACAAGGCATGAAACAAATTATGACCAAGCAATAATATGAAAAATAGTCATTTCGTGCCTAATGCATTAGTGAGGTCAGCTTCTTTAGTAATACGAATTAAGGTTCCATTTTCTTTTTTACGCAGGAAGATTCTTCCATGAGCAACCCAACAGAACTTGTAGTCATTAACCTTCGCAAAATCTCTGGCCAAAAAGTGCAATCTTTTCATTTTAGAAGTAAGGTTTTCTGATATATAGATAGGTTTCGGCGGGCCACTAAGCTTCAAATGTTCTGTTGTAAGTCTAGAAGAACCCTTGTTAAAATTGCGGAACATTTTGATAATTTTCTCTTTAAGTAATGTTGAACTTAGGTCCACTAAAACCGTCCTGCTTTCCGGATCCTTGGAACGTAACGACGACGACAATGACGTCACGGTTGATGTCGGACCTCTCTATCTAATCGCCTTCAAATTAACAACTTAAAATGCTTGTATCTAATGTATTTCTAAGCCGATTTTAATTCTAATTTCACAGGACTGCATCTTTTTCCACGGTATTTTAATATTTAATGACGAGACGTAAAAATTTGAATTCAGTCATCATCCCAATTGCCTACTACCTCTTCAAAGAGGTAAGAACCAAATAGCATTGACAATCAGCTATAACATACTACTAGACCTACATGTTTTGCTTTGATTAACATATTATTGGAAATCTTTGATGAGTTTATTAAAAAAAAAAAGAAAAGAATGAGGAATGTTCCTCAACAACTTTAATAATGCACTTAACACAATCAACACTTAAACACAAGAACAACTTAAGCACAATGCAAACGAAAAATTAATAGCAAATACGGAAGGATGTTACCGCAACGGTGTTCGACTGTAGAATGCGCCTGCGAGCAACAGGCGTTCGCCTTTTATAGCTACCAAGGTTTGTTCTTTATTCCTGACACGGCCTTTCCTGACAGGAGACCGTCCTCGGACTCCCATTTGAAATCTTCAACTCCTAGTCTAGCAGAGGCATAGAAATTCCTGGACCCGTCTGAGGCTGAGTGTCGGTGGCGACTGGCGATGAATGGTGGATCAGGGGCACCATCCGTGGAAGGCTGCATCCCGGACGTTCCAGGCTGCTGTCCATCGTCCCCAGGCGACTGCAATGTTACATCATCACCTGGCTGCCCAGCTCGTAGGACTCCTACTCTGTGTCTGCACCTGTATCGAAACAATCGAGAGGGCTGCTTTTTGTCACTCAGACAACAAGCAATCACTTTCTCGACAAAGGAAAATACTACACAGAACAAATCTCGCACATAACACCCGTGTTACGTGATGTTATGAACGGGATCCAAAGTCACATACCTGATTGAGACATAGGCGCGACGTTAGCATAACTCAATCAGAAACTGTTTAAGCCATAGGCACGACGTTAGCGCGTATGTTACAAGTCATAGGCACGACGTTAACGTAACTTTGTGCAAGTTAAGTTAGAGGCACGACGTGAAGCATAACTTAACGAGTCAAGACAGAGGCACGACGTGAAGCTTGTCTTGGTTACATGGACAGAGGCACTACGTGAAGCATGCCCAATATGTCCATTTGTGCAAGTTAAGTTAGAGGCACGACGTGAAGCATAACTTAACGAGTCAAGACAGAGGCACGACGTGAAGCTTGTCTTGATTACATGGACAGAGGCACTACGTGAAGCATGTCCAATATGTCCATTTGTGCAAGTTAAGTTAGAGGCACGACGTGAAGCATAACTTAACGAGTCAAGACAGAGGCACAACGTGAAGCTTATCTTGGTTCCATGGACAGAGGCACTACGTGAAGCATGTCCAATATGTCCATTTGTGCAAGTTAAGTTAGAGGCACAACGTGAAGCATAACTTAACGAGTCAAGACAGAGGCACGACGTGAAGCTTATCTTGGTTCCATGGACAGAGGCACTACGTGAAGCATGTCCAATATGTCCATTTGTGCAAGTTAAGTTAGAGGCACGACGTGAAGCATAACTTAACGAGTCAAGACAGAGGCACGACGTGAAGCTTGTCTTGTTTACATGGACATGGACATTTACATGAAAGCATGTCCACATAAAATGTGTAGGAAAAGAGGCACTCCGTGAAGCTTATTCCAACACTTCTCAATAAGCACCATTCACCATCGAAGTAAGCAGCGCATCCATCAGGAGTCCACTCTCCGCACCACGGGATCATGTACTCTGCCGCTGCTTGCGTCGACTTCCCATAGGATCCGGCCAGAAGCTGCAGCTCATAGCGCCCGTGCGGCAAGACTTTCATGACGCGGTATGGGCCGCGCATGCCGGAGTCCAGCTTGCCCGTTGACTGAGCTTGTTTTCTCACAAAAAATAAAAGAATTAAGTACAAAACCGCGTGGAGACCTTCTCCCTTGATTAACATAGGCATCTTGATGCTGTTGCTTGCATCGCAACCTGTCAGATGCTCATTGTCTGCTCATCAAAAATAGAGAGAGCCTTCAAGTGCTACATCACGAACTAGGACTTGAGAGCGGAATACTGTGTGATTTATGTTTCGTTATGTTCAGCGCTAGCTGAAGCTTTCACATAACAGAAGACCACTTCTGTTGACGATGGTTTGCCTCTATACGAACCATGTTTAAAACCATTAACCGTTTTGCAGTAACGCTCAACCTGCCCGTTCGATTGATGCATCTCAGGTGTGATCAGATGAGCGTCACATCCCATATTTTTAATTCAGTCTAGAAAATCTACGCTCTGAAACAGGCGACCCCTATCGGCAACAATTAATTTAGGGGTGCCAAACAAGGAGATAGCATAAGTAACATGACATCTACTTCAGGATATTTTTTGTTTTTAAAAAAAAACGTTGCCCCACACTAGGATTTTCCCCTGTGTCGTGGGTGCAGTTACAAACATAGAATATTACATGCACAATACGCCCAGACCGGAACAAATTTCTGTAGGCCATACAAAAGATTTGTCCCGTACGGGAATCGAACTCGCGACCTGTTGCGCAGTAGGCGATCACTCGACCTCTGGGCTAACCGTGTCGTCAAAACGTCCCGTCGTGGTCCCAAAACGTCCATATGAACCGTTTCGAACGGTACCTCTGGCTTTTCCCAAGAATGTATGGGTGGAAACGGAGCTCGGTCAACTTTTTTATGAGTAATACATACCAAGCAATGTGCTATGTATTTTTGCACAAAAGGACGTTATCCCGGAAACCAAAAGTGTTTTGTAATCAAGTCAAATGTTTTATCAACCCAATGATGATCATGCTCGTTGTGAATTATGCGGAGCAAACTTAATCTGTGCCCTTTCGGAATAAAACACAGAGGACGAAAGATTCACCAGTAGGTGTGTAATTAACAAAAAGGAGATCGTTTTTGACAACGTATCGCCTTGCATCCAATTGACGGTCACGTAGTCTTTGTATGAATGTTTACGTTTCGGTATCGAAAGCTTGAGCGATATGAGCCCAATTCAATGGCTTCTGAATTGTGCACATATTGACAGGATTTTGACTCAAATAGTCGGCATGAGACATGAGTGACCCCTTTCGGTAATCTAAGTTAAAATTATAGTCCTGTAGATATACCCACCACCGGGCAACCCTAGGAAGTAAATCCTTTTTGCGTTGAGTAAGTTTCAACGCACTGCAGTATGTAACTACAGTGAATTGCACACCTATGAAATAATGCCTAAAGTACTGGAACGCTTTAACTACAACAAGGGTCTCAAGTTCGTACGAGTGGTACTTACTTTCAGCCCCATGTGTCAATTTACTATAGTAGGCAATCACTCATTTGTAACCACTCTCATGTACTTGGAATAGAACAGCCCCATAACCTATTGAGCTTGCATCTGTATGCACCTCAATTGGTAAAGAAGGGTCATAAATTGTGAGCACAGGCTCACTAGTAAGGCACTCAATTTTTTCCTTACGAGCCGCCTGCTGTTCTGGTTCCCATTTAAATTCTACGCCTTTTCGTGTCAATGCCGCAATACAGGCAGTCTTTTGAGCGAAGCAGTCAGTCAGTCTTTTGAGGTATATATCGGCGCAGAAGCAGGCAGTCTTTTGAGGTATATATCGCCGAAAGTAACTGGCTAACCCAATAAATTGACGACCCTGTTTTATATTAGTGGCTTCAGCAGTATCTACCAAAGCATTAACTATTTCAGCGCTCGGTTTAACCTGACCCTTACTGATGGTACGGCCTAAATTTTTCATTTGTGGCGAAAGAAAAGAGCATTTCTTTAAATTTATGGAAAATCCCGATTTAGACAAAGTTGAAAGTACCCTACGTAGTATGTCTAACTTCTGGTCTATATTTTGACTTAAAATTAGAACGTGATCAATATACACGAAGATTTCACATAAATTGATAAAAAATCGACTAAATCCTTAGGCATTCATTTTGCATTTATCGCGGACGCCCTTATTTGAGGGTCAGTCACGACACGTATTACAATTGCAGAAATCTACTCATCACTAAGCGCCCGAACCATACGTAAACGAAATAGCGAGCGGCGAGTGTACTCAGCGTATGTAGGGTAGTTGTCGGAGTATGAACTCATGACTTCAAACAAGATATTTGCTATGTCAGGTGTTTTTGGGCATAAAGCCTTAAATTCCTTTTTGAAACTACCCCAAGTACGCTCGGTCGTCACCTATTCGTGCAGCCACGTCTTAGCGTCACCCTTTAAACAATTGCCTATACGAGACAAACACTCAAAATCACTCCAATTGTTTAAAGTTTTGGCGCGGTCAACTTCCTCACACCAATCATCAATATTATGCAAATTGCGAAATGTAATAATGTTGGCTTGATCTTACCACAGTGTTTATGGACCGAATAGCGTCCACAATACGATCAGTTACCGTTGAAGGCACGTTCGACTCACTGACCACACCGAGCGATTCCACACCCGCAGGGTTACATGTGCGAGGCACACTCGGTGGTGGTGGTAGTGAAGTCGGCGTCGGAGTACGCCTCGAACAGCGAGCCTGCGACGCTGATCGACTCGGCGACGGTGTAGTCACACGCCTGCCTGGATCATGTCTTGTTGCTGGCGGTGACACAAGACGCCCACTCCCTCGCAGAGATGACGGCAACGTGTTCTGTACTGCTACTTGACTTTCCAGCGTCCTTAGGCGAGCAATATTGCGTTCATCTCGCGTTTCAAATCACTATCCGGAGTTTGATCACGATACCGGCGTTGACGTTCACTACCGCGTTCATTATCGCGGCTACGACGACTTTCGCGTTCACGGGAATCACGATTTCACTTTACCGGTTGTTTTGTTTCTTGTCTCGGACACGTAAAGCAAAATGCCTAGCCAGATAGAATCACGTTGATCCTATCCCACTTCTGATATTAGAAATCCTTGCCGAGTTTATTTAAAAAAAAAAGAAAAGAATGAGGAATGTTCCTCAACAACTTTAATAATGCACTTAACACAATCAACACTTAAACACAAGAACAACTTAAGCACAATGCAAACGAAAAATTAATAGCAAATACGGAAGGATGTTACCGCAACGGTGTTCGACTGTAGAATGCGCCTGCGAGCAACAGGCGTTCGCCTTTTATAGCTACCAAGGTTTGTTCTTTATTCCTGACAATATACATTTTCAGTATCAATTTTGTTAGTGCGATGACGGATTGGGAATACCGTACCCTTTCCTTCCGTTGATGTCGCAAGTGCCGATTACGGGAATGTACCGCAATTGCACATCTGCTAGGAGATTTTTTTTTTTTTGGGACGAGCAAACGAGCAAACGTATCACCTGATGGTAAGTGATTACCGTCGCCCATGGACACCCGCAACCCCAGAGGAGTTACAAGTGCGTTGCCGGCCTTTAAGGTAGGAGTACGCTCTTTTCTTGAAAGTTTGAAGGTCGTATCGGTCCGGAAATACCGAACGCGACAATTCATTCCAAAGTTTGACTGTACGAGGCAGGAAACTGCGAGAAAAACGCACAGTTGTGGACTGCCAACCATCTAAGTGATGGGCATGGATTTTTTGTCGCGTGGAACGATGGCGGAAAGAGGCGCAGGTATGAGACCGAACAATTCCTCGGAGCATTCCCCGTAATATATGCGATAGAAGATGCATAGTGAGGCGACATCTCTACGCAGCGCCAAGGTATCAAGCCGATTAGAAATTTCCTGGCAGTCGACGTTTCGAGTCGCTCTCCGCTGAATGCGGTCCAGTGGGGGAAGCTGGTATTGGGGTGCCCCTGCCCAAAGATGAGAACAGTATTCCAGATGAGGCCGAACCTGCGCCTTGTAAAGCTGTAGGCGGTGCGCTGGACTGAAATACCTTATCGATCTATTGAGCACACCAAGCTTCTTAGAGGCTAATTTAGCCTTACCCTCCAAGTGGCCACGGAACTGGACTTCGCACGATATGTCGACACCAAGGATCTCAATATTGGCTGAGGCAGATAGGGGAATGCTCTGAAAGCGAGGAGATACGACAAATGGCATTTTCTTGGCGGTGAACGCGCAAACCTGTGTCTTTGTAGGGTTAAAACGGACTAAATTAAGTCGACCCCAGTTAGAGACTTTCTCTAATGATGTATCAATTTCAGACACAAGTTTATTCCTGCACTCAATAACGTTTTCCCGAGAAATATTCGCACGGCCGTTATAGGAGGTATCTTTCGTGCTGTCATCTGCATAACAATGAATGCCGCTGATTTGCAGCATATCATTAATATGCAAAAGGAATAGTGTAGGTGATAGCACACATCCTTGGGGGACACCAGCATTTATAGACAGTGAGTCTGAGCATTCACCATCAATTAAGACCTTTATGCTTCTGTCTAATAAAAAACTGGTGACCCATCTACATAGTTTCTCGGGAAGCCCATACGAAGGAAGTTTAGAAAGAAGCGCTTTGTGCCAGACCCGATCGAAGGCCTTCGCGATGTCCAAACTTACTGCCAAAGCCTCCCCCTTCGCTTCAATTGCCTCTGCCCAATGATGTGTCAAGTAAACTAGAAGATCACCAGCAGAGCGACCCCTACGAAAACCGTATTGTTGGTCACTAAGCAGCTGGTGATCCTCTAGGTACTGAAGAAGCTGGCGGTTGATAATCGATTCCATTATCTTTGAAAACAAAGAGGTTATAGCGATCGGCCTGTAGTTGGACGGATTCGAGCGGTCACCTTTCTTAGGGATCGGATGCACTTAAGCTGTCTTCCATGAAGTTGGGACTACGCCAGATGAGTAAGAGAACCGAAATAGACGCGTTAAAACCGGTGCCAACTCTGGAGCGCACGTCTTTAGCACGATAGGAGGGATACCATCGGGCCCACTAGACTTATGGATATCCAGGGCAAATAGTGCTCGACGCACTGAGCTTTGGTGGAACCGAATATCTGGCATGAAGCTCTTGCACTGCGGTATGGTCGGCGGTTCCTGGCCCTCGTCATCCAAAGTCGAGTTGGAGGCAAAGAGTTTCCCAAAAAGATCGGCTTTCTCTTTTGCATCATGGGCTAACGATGTGTTATCCTTGTGCAGTGGTGGAAAAGATGGCGTGCAGAAAATTCCCTGAATAGCTTTGGCAAGAGACCAGAACGCACGAGTCCCCGAAGGAAGACGCTCTAGTTTCTCGCCAATTCTACTGATGTGCTCCGACTTCGCTCTTGCAATGTCTCTTTTGAAGGATCTGGAAGCATAGTTATACTGTTTTTTTAAGGCGCTGGTATTTCCATCCCGAGACGTCACCGCATTTGCCCAGGCTTGGTAGGTTTCCTGTTTCCAGCGAGAAGCCTTTTTGGAGGATTGACCAAACCAAGGTTGGAACCTGCCACCAATGGGGATTACTGAGGATGGAATAAAAATTTCCATGCCCTGCAACACCACATCAGCAACAGACTCAGCGGCGATGTTGGGATCATCCGGCGAAAAGCAAACCTGCCTCCAAGGGTAGGACGCAAAAAAGGACCGCATCCTATCCCAGTCTGCTGACTTGTAGTGCCACACCTGGCGACTACGTGCAACTCGAGGTCGTTGCAAGCACGTGAGTGGCACCGTACTCCTCATAAGGCAGTGGTCCGAGGAGCCAAGAGGGGCGTCGACAAATATGAGGTAACCATCAGGATGAGAAGTCAGCAGAAGATCCAACAGTGAAGGTTCCTTGCTCTCCACATCGGGAATTCGCGTGGGCGTAGTGACCAGTTGCGTCAAGCCATATGCAAGAGCGAAGGCGTGAACAGATCTCCTCGCATGATCGGTTTTGCTTGAACCGAGCCATTCGGTGTGGTGAGCGTTAAAATCGCCAAGTATCACGATCTCTGCGAGTGGGATCCGTTGCTGCACAGAGTCTGCAGCCATTTGGACGTGCTCGATGAGTCGGTCAGTTTCGGTATCACCGCTATGGGACCTATAGAGGCACGAATAGACGCGGGGATGGTCGTCACTGTCTACACGGAGCCATAAGGTGGAGAGGTCCCCACTTTCAAGATGACTGAGGCGCCGAGAACAAATATCGTCTCTGACGTACACGCACACACCGGCCTTAGGTACAAAGAGGTGTTCCAGTCCGTACCCAGGATAGGAGAGATAAGAAGTGTCCGCCGGGGACGATATCTGCGTCTCGGTCAAAAAGAGCAAGGCCGGCTTTGCTGTCTCGAGGTGGTGGTGGACTGCATTCAGGTTGGAGTGAAGCCCCCTGATGTTGCAGAAGTCCACAGACAGTCTGGCAGGGGAATACGAGGGGCGGCCTAGGCGTCCACGCCCAGATATATTGCGTCCTGAAAGTGGACATCCAGAGAGGGATTCTCCAACGCTAGCGCAGTTGGTACCCTCCTGGGGTAACAATCTATTGAACTGCGCCATCATAGGGGGGTAGGGGGGTTGGGCCTCCGGTACCCTCACTCACTCGACGAAACACAACGCAAGCGTTGCTTCACGCCGGTCTTCTGTGAGGCCGTGGTATTACTCCGGTCGAGTCGGCCCATTCGTGCCGAAGCATGGCTCTCCCACGGACAAAAAGATGGAGATGGAGACCTCATAAGTATGTAGGATCTTCTGTCTTTGGAGGCACACTTATTTTCAGAGACCCACTAGTCAGACAACTTAGTGGGTCGGTGAAGAATAATAGTTTTTTTAAAGCAATGACTGTTGTAGGTACACTATTAAACTGAGAGCTATGTCGTCATTGAGTCTATATCGTAATAGTATAGAATTTACAAAGGTTAGTCTGTGCTTATTACCTACATCTATTTGCTAATCATATAGCATGCATGTGCTTTGCAGTATTTATTTAGCAGCCATTTCCGCAAATTATCCATACAGTGTTAAAAATCACGAAATATTATATACAACGGGATGCGCATAATATAAGCCATTCATTATTCACAGGCAAAAAGCTAATTCTTATCTCTGTAAATCTTAGTTGCTTGAAGGTTGCTAAGATTTCGGCTTCTCTTTAGTTTCCTAAAAACAAACCGAACTAAGGGGAAGAAACGAAATCCATACAACTGCCGGCCAAGAAGTCGACAAGCAACCCTAAAACGAATGATTTTCATCTGATATAGAGCACAAATTCAATTACGCCTCACGGTTTCAAATAGAGGCTTTTGGGACAAAATCGACCTCATTTTAGGAGATAAATGTGGACGCCGCAAAACTTGGGTTCTTATTGAATTGCAGATCCAAGATACCTTAGTTCGCGTCTTGTAAAGGGTCTATAAAGGTTATTACTACTTACAAAGGCATTCAAACTACCAGTTCAAGAGGTCATGATACATGCTTATTTATTTTTAAGGTATCATTTAGTTGTAAATAAGCAATGCAATTGACAATGACAATGCAATTATGCATAATTAGTAATATTGTAAATCCAAAATGGCCGCTACCACAAAATGGCAGATTACTATTTTTTGTAAAATCCCCGCAATATGGGTATCATATGGTACTTTATGAGAAACAAATCAAATCCAAGATGGCGGCCGCAAAAAGTACAGATTACATATTTTTGTACAACCCACCCCCCCCCCCCTCCCAATATGGGTACCTATCAAATGAAAAGTCCCGACTTGTAGAATACAGGTCACTATAAAAAATAAAATCCAAGATGGCCGCTGTCACAAAGTGGTGGATAACATATTACAACCCTCCCCAACATGGGTATCAATCAAAACAAGAGCTTGACTTGAAGACTACAGTATATTATCAAAAAAAATATAATTCAAAATGGCGGATTACATTTTTTTTTCTACAACCCCCACAGTATGAGTATCAAATAAAAGAGCTTGACTTGTAAAATACTGTAGACCATAAAAAAAAACCATCACAAAATGAAAAAATATAGAATAAATTAATAGTTTTTTTTAACAATAGTTTTTTTAAACTATTGTTTAAAAAGAATAAATTAATGATTTTTTTATTCTTTTATGCTCTTCTTTGAGAGAGAGAGAGAGAAAAAGATTTAATGCTCTAAAAAGAGGAAAATTAACTTAAATTTATTACATGATACAATGTTTTATGAAAATATAAAGTTTGTCGCGAGATTTACCAATTTAAAAAACATATATTTTTTTCTTAGAACTACCAATACCAAGATCAAGTTAAAAAGGTATTGTACTCGTATTATTGTTTATCTACATTCTCGCGACAAGCTTTTATATTTTCCTAAAAAAATGTGTCATGTAATAAATGAAAGTTTATTTTCCTCATTGTTATTTTTTTTAATGTTGATACCCACGAAGCAATAGCTAATGTAGTATATTCAATTCAATGAGCTAAAATAAAATTATTAACAGCGTTAGAAAATGATCTGAACACAGCTTCGAAGCTACGACGTAGCCGTAGCTGTAGCTACGACTTACTCGCAGCTTATCGTAGCACCTTACCATCGGCCAATCACTACCGAATCTAAAATGAAAACGGTTGAAATTCTGCATAATTATTTTACTGTTTTTCATTTTTTATTCCAGTATAATGCCATAACCACGTAAGTAATACTTACATACTCACTTTAAAACTATTTAGTCTATTACGTTCAGTATTACATTTTACTTTATATCTCATTTGCAAAAATAATCAAATTAATATAATAGTAAAATAGTTTAAAAATTTCGAAAATAATTCAAGAGTAAACTGACTTCAAAACTGTAATTTATATAAAATCTTTGTGTGGTTTTATGAAACCACGATACAAGTAAAACTGTTTTCGGATCGTAAACATTTAACTGAAAACTTTCGAAAAATTATTCTATTTAAGGTATAAAAATCGCGTTTTAAATCTTAACTAAAATCTTTTTCTTCTGAATAGAAAAATTATGATAAAAGAACCTAAGCAATAAAAAACAAAATAATAGGAAAACAAAAACACTGCTTTACACCAGAATCGAACCACTGCCATACTGATTTTAAATCGAAGATTTATCGCATAGACCAATCTCGACTTTTATAAAGTAGTGAAATTAAAGATCTCATGTTTTTGTGTAATGTAACTTGCGATAGATGGACGAAAAATGTGAGGCGATGTAATAAAAGTTTCACTTTAATTACGAGTAATAACTAAGAAGGGAGAAATAAAAGTTCTATCTGAAATATACAAACTATTTTTCTGAAGTCCTGTCAGCCTTATAATAATAATGAACCTAAATATTTGTAAAAAAAACTTCACTTGGCATTCCTGGTTTCTTTTTCATTTCAAGGTATGAGCTGTGCATATATAATGCAGGTAGGCAGTTTAAAAGAAATATTTCCATGGGTAGCTAGGTAAATGCAAATATTTCTTACTAAAACTGGCACCGACCTCAAAAAATAGTTGGCATATTCGCTGTGAATTTGTTAAAAGATAACATTTTTATATCTCACTTTTTCGTAATTGATTTTGAAGTCGATTTAATTTAAATTACTTTTTTCTTAATTATTTAACTATCCCAAAAACTACTTATCCGACTTTGATGAAACTAACACTTTTCTCTAAGTTGGCCTATACTAAGTTCAACTAAAAGAATTTCAAGCAATCCACTTGAGGTCTGCGCGGACAGACATACATAAATATACTTAGGAAATTTGACACACATATTTAGAAGCTGATGTAAACTATCATATACAAAAACTGTGCAACTTTTTACATTCCTTTTTATTGAAGTCAGTTATAAGCGAACACTTTCTTCCTAGCCGATTTCTGATTACGGCGGACAACCGCAACACAGGTTCGTCATCTACGAGGGATATATTATGCACAAGTGTCTGTGCAAACACAGGTTCATTCTCTTTTCCTTCTCTTGCATAGTCCGATAGGATGGCTCAACGACATGACTAGAGCTCAATATATTTAACATTTTTTTATCACCCATTTTGGACCTGACTATATCGAACATTGCATACCTACGAGTAGTAATTGCACGCCTGGCGCACAAGTCACCACGCTATCTCATATCCGTATTCAATATATATATGCAAAGTACAGTCTGCGACATATCAAGATTTACATTTGTATTAGAATAATCGTCGCTATCAAGAGCGATATAAGAGCATTCTCAAGGTCAACATGTAAAATCTGCCGTGTTGCTGTGTGTACTTAATGTTTATACATGTTTATTACACTATATATACAAGGTATTATATATATATATATATATATAAGTGACGGTGTCCCTTTTCTTTTAACAGTGAGTTCAGATCATGATCCTTATTTGAAAATCACTGAAATTTTCTCCCGAATAATTCATAATTTTTTCGATTTTTTTTATATTTTCAAAATTTTGTGGTGTCATATAACTAAGTTAACGTTTACAAATCATATTCTGTCAAAAAACCATAATAAATACACAAAAAAATAACTTTACAATGTAAATCGTATATTTTTTCCATCATACTGCACGCGGAATCAGCTGTTTGGGTCATCGAACGTCAACGCACCGGTGTGGTGGCGGAAAAAATGATGCCGGCGCGCCATGCATTGCGTAACATGAATAAAAATTAAAAATGAAAACCCTTTTTTTTCACTTTAAAAGCTTTTCCGGGAAAAATAAACATCGATAACAAATATTAACATTGGTCTGAACTGCTCACTGTTAAAAGAAGGGACACCGTCCCTTATACCCGGTATACGAGTACACTCATTATTGTAGTATGCCTGTACGGTACCTCGTGTCACCGCTTCCTTTCTCCCTGTGGATATCCTTAGAGCGACTAAGGGAGCTTACCGCAATCACACCTCTGGGATGAGACGGAAGCTCAAAAAAGCCCTACATCAACTATCTATGACGTAGTACACCAACTTCTTCTCGTCCTAGCAGAAGAACGTATATTAGCATGGTGAGGATTTGAAATTCACCTGATCGTCGATTTTAACAAACACGAAACACATTTATTATATTTCGGCGTTATCACAACAAGAATAAGTATAGCAAAGTCAACATTTAATGCACAGGAGCCATCCAAGTCTCATAACAATCGAGCAGCGATCCGATCGTCGGAAACGAGATCCCCTCGAAAAAATATCATGACTTTCCTATTCAGGCGTGGCACTTTTCATGGAATTTTTCCCGAACATTCTCATTTTTTTTTCGCAACAAATGAACACGAATCTCCGGCCATGCGTAATTTCTGATCGAAAGTCCGTCGTCGGTTCACATTACACACGAACTTCACTTTACGTGTTGGGAATATTTGCAATATATTAACGCTTTGAAGATGCGAAAAGGTCTTCGAGTGGTCGCTACATACCGCAGCGTTGGAAGGTGGACCGACAATCTGATAAGGGCCGAGGAAAGTCGCTGGAGGCGCAGGACCGATCGGTTTGTAGATCTCTGGGGAAGGCATATGTCCAAAGCTTTAAAACTGTTCATGAGCATTACTAAAAGATTTCTAAATTCGCTCAGTCTTACCTGTAGTCAACAACATAATGTCACGGGGGTCGGAGGTATACATTCTGATTTTCTGTGATCAATAAATTAGAGCAAAGCTCACTTTCATCTTTTCTATCAACATCACGTCAGTTGAGGTGGTATTTATACCACTCTCATATTACTCGCTAGATGTGCGCGTACATCTAGCGAATACCAGTCAAAAAATGATGTAGTATTGCAACGAATAAATATTTTTTAATATGTTTTCAATATGAAATTAATGACAGTTAAGACGAAAACGTCACTAATTTTACTATCACTTTCTAGATTTTATTTCCTCAACAACGTGACGTAGTTACAAGCAGTTAGTAATCGTAGCCGACCGAAGGTGAAAAAGAATACATATTAAAATTTAAATGAAACCAGTACCACGGTTAAATCATTCGGAAACCCTCTCAGCTGTGCGTGGATAAAATAAATGCACTCTGCCGTGGCTAAAAATGTTCTTGTCATTGTAGTCTAGAAGCCATAAGTCATCCACGATCGTTTTCTAGCAGTGTTACAACAACGTCAACTTACAACAAAAACAACAAATAGTGCATACGTACGATGGCGTACGTATGCACTTATGCTCGGGTAGTGCGTTCGCGTGAAATAGAAAGTTTTAGCTTACAAACACATAATTACAAGTTAAATAAAAGCTTTTCAAATTGTCATAATAAAAATCATCTAATTCAAAACAAAATGTTTCACAATTCTGACTTAAGTGGGTACAACATCACTGTAATCCTCGAAGGAACTGGACTACGCTTCATACAAAGTGCGTACTATCATTAGGACTCAATCCTCTGGTAGGATATTCTGACCAAAAACAAGTCGGCCTTTTATTTCGGAATTTAATGAGAAAATGACGATTGCGAATCCATTGAAAGTTCAAACATCAAAAAATTGCAATAAATTGAAAATTACATACTATTTCTTATGTGATGTACTATTGACACTAAAAATTGTTTATACAGCTTAGTTCAAGAGTTCGAATGATTATTTCTTTTTGACAGAAAATCAAAATATATACAAGGATGAGAATCATTTTTGCTGATTTTGATGTAAAGTAAAAGCATAAAAAATTAACTAAATATACATACATAATTATATTACCAGAGTCGATTATTGAGTGTCGGTGGCGCTGTGAAATCAGCACTGGCCGTCCATTCGGGAGGTCCGTGGTTCGATCCTGCCATGCACCTATTTTTCGAAACATATGCCGATGCTCCTACGGTGAAGAGAAACATCATAAGACAATCTGCATACATCTGCGAAGAAATTCAAAGGTGTATATGAAGTCGATCAATCCGCACTGGGCCAGCGTGGTTGACTAAGACCTAATCACCCTAACATAGGGTAGACTCAAGCCCCTCGGTGGAGACGTATATGAGTTGTGATGATGATGATGATGATACCTGAGGGAGACTCCGTACTCGAGTTATCTGCGCGGGTACCTCTATCTTACCAATTTCTGCGGCCACGCAGCAGTGCTTGCATTGCTGTGTTTCGGTTTGAAGGAAAAGACTGGCAGCGAAATCACTGAGTACAGTGACTTGACTTCTATTCTTACGTCATAAGTAAGCAACATACAATAGGCTCCTTGTAGGGGTTGTGGATTTGAAAATTTTAGAGGAACCACATAAACTATAGGCGCCTGTAGCCATTTACCATAAGGTGGGCAGCCTGCTTCTTTGCCAATTTATTTGTAGAAAAAAACAAAAACACTAAACCGGAGATACTGAAAATATAGGCAAGGCTACCATAAAATAATTATAATAATTCTGTGTTCAAATAAAACGTTTTTTGCCTATCTGCTCCTAATTGACACTATTAATGAAACAAAAAATACTTCGACTACACTCTAGCTCTCAGACTACATTGGAGATATTAGAGAGCTGCACTTTACTTGGTACGAAAATTTTTACACCTGTCTTTTATGAACTCAGATACTTTATGTGTTAAGTACCATTTTCAACTTTTAACTTACACTTTAAGTGATGTTTTTTTGTACATATTTTACCGAAAGCGTAATTCAAATATCTTAAGAGCATTTTGTAGACCTTAACAACAAAATAAATATTGAACTTATAAAAGTATTCAAAACATTAAAGGTTATAAATATTTTAAGTAATAAGTTAAAGCTATTTAAAGAAAAGGAGTCTCGTGACGGAGACGTTACAACTGTACAAATTGTACACAAATTGAAGGTACGTGAGGTATTTTAAATTAATGTGTAATTTCAAGTATTAGATTAGGGGGAAAAGGAAGTATACGTGTATAACATTTTTTAATACTTAATTACAAGACGAACAGTAAAACAAAAAACTTGCCATCATGACCAATTGCAGTCTTTAATTTGTTAGTAGATAACTTCTATTTGGAGAGGTAAAAGTCACCAAAAAATCGTCATAATAATAAGCATCGACATTCCTCCCCGCCACCTCACCCATACATCGTAGCGATAGCTACAGCTCGTAGTCTTCTGAATTTATCGTGACAATGTCCGTTGGGTGAATTTCAATCTGTCTTCTGGCTCGCTGATTAAATTTTTCACAATGAAACATTTTCTCGGAGACACGAGACGTGGGTACAAAAGGTGATTTTGGGGGCTTTTATCTACTGGACGAAATGATATTAAATTATTCGGTTTTTGACAACGTTGGATGAATATTTAGAATCACTAGAAAAGGTTCAAGCTGATGCGACATAACCATTGAAATTTTATTATATCAAAATGATAATCAAGAAATATTATATTTAAATAAATTTATATGTTAATGAATTAAAATAAATAAAAAGTTCGAGCATTCAACACATATGTTTTTAAACCACAAAGGTAGCAAACAAGTATGTTGGACGCTTGATTATACGAGTATGATGGTAATTAATAAACTTATATCAATTATGATAAGTAGTAATTAATGTATTGGATCCCTTCGGCCACATTCCTAACCAATGATAGTCTACAATGACATAATGCCATTACTTTTGACAAAATACCGACTTTTTGAAAAATGGAATAATATAATGCTCATGTTTGGGGGCCACCACCATAATGTGGATCGGTGTGAAGTACCGCTCTGATCTGTTGAGCACACATAGATTTTTGTAAGCCAGTTGGACCTTGTTTTCTAGATGTCGACACCGAAGATCCCAATACTGTTCCATATTTTGAGAGATGTGTTAAGGAATTGAAGAGCCAGAGCGAATGGGGGGCTATTTTGCTGTGAATGCGCAAATTTGGTTCAACTTTTTAGTCGAATTGAATTCCATTAAATTTAGTATTAATATTAATCAAAATACAAAAAAAATCTGTAATTACAATTTGAGCTACAAAGGTATTAGTTGGGTACTTGTAATAATAAGAAGAGCTCTGGTATGCGCTTTCATATTTTCGTGCCTTCATGTACAGCCGGCTTCAAAAGTAGATAAACACTTTTGTACCATGTCATACCAACTATTAACAATGCAATATAGGTGTGACCATACTAAATAAAAGGAATAATTGGTGTGACATGGTACTAAATCTGCTAATCTACTTTTGAAGCCGGCTGTACAAACAGAAATATGATAACACTATAGTAGATAAGTATCTCTCTCTCCCTATCTCTGTTAAGTGCAGAATGAAAAAAAAAATCACAATATTCAAAATATCTCACGTAACGCGCAGAATAATTCATACTGTATAAAATTTCGAAAGAATGTCTAGAATACAAATAAAATCACAACTTCAGAGCAGAGATACTAAAATTCTAAAGCACGTAGCAAATATCTAATACATTTATTTATGTAGCATGCCGGTTAGTTACAAATAATACTTCCGTGATTCAGTACCGTATTATGAGGGCGAAGCTGTAAAATTTTACATAATTACAAAGACTTATTTTGAGCCTCTTAAACAATTTAAATAATTTTCCTTGGGTTTTTTCATAGACAATACTAATTATAAGTACTAGAATAAATAACAATTACCCTCAATAATAATGAAAATGATCTAATGCGATAATGAATTGAAATATTTAATATTTTTTTCCAAAACGTTTATGTACTTCCATTGACTGAGGAAACATAGAGGAAGAGGTAGCCTCTGCAATGTAGACCTTCATAGGCCAATGTTGTGCCGAAGAAACAGATCTAAAGTTTTAGAAACTTGGTTTTAGAGGCGCTGCAATCAGTTGAACTTCATTAAATGGCAACGAAATGAGTATAGTTGTCCAAATATTTTATGTTTTAACGTTAAGTGATGTTTATTGCTTGTTCTAATTACACGGATGAAAGAAATAAAGATAATGAGGTTATTTTCACAAGAAGCATTTCTTCTGGAACTTTCAACTCTGACTAAAATGAAGATGTTTACACGTAGCGCTTTCTAGTGTGAAAATACGAATAACTCGTATTTTTTATTATTATTATTGTATTTTTAGTATTGAACGTATCTGCTTTACAAAACGTGCTTTTCAAGTACATCTATTTACCACTAGATGGCTCTTAACGCCTCCTCAGCTCGCATTTTGGTTTCCCATAATATCATAAAGAAAGCGTCAAACAACATCTCCTCTTTTTGTTTCGTCCGTGGCTCCATCGTTTACCTTACGGTACAGAACGTAATCTAAAAGTTAGGTACATCATTGGATTACAGAGCCAATATTTTGCAATTTCACCGACCACAAATAACAATTTTTTTCTCACAAATTTTATCTATTCGACTTTGAAATTACATCGACTGAAATTACATTCGTGAAGCATATTTTTGACCCAAAACAAAACACGTAAAAACATAACAGTTTTGGGTTTATCTTTGACCATCTATATATTCTGATCAGCCTCGATCGAATCTAAGCGTCCCCAAATACGGCCCTGTTGCCGCAGTTGACTGTTAGTTTACTGCCACACTAAATAACGCCCTCTCTCGCAACCGGCGGCGAATTTAAACTAATGCATTAAATTTCATTTTATCACTGTACCTGAAGTGGGGAGGCCGTTATTTCGAGTATTACTAATATTTGTTACCTATTAACATTCCGCCGAGCAACCAGGAATGACTTTTCGTTTGATTTACAGTTAATTTATCTGAGTTAGCATAATAAGTAGCTGGTTCTGGAACGAATTGATCATTGAATGAATAACAGGGCAATACTTTAGTGTTTCAAAATGTTGTATTCAATCCAAATACGACTAATATACATTTATTCATATACATAATATATCTTAATAACATGCTGAAGCTCTGTTACAAAAGCTAAGACAACTAATGAAAGATTATAATTTTTAGTAGACTTTAGTCACCTTTACAGATGACGGTAATTAATTATTATCATAATTTTATTGTAATGTTATGGGCACATTTATTTGCAATTTTTCTGCTTAAAAGAGGATTCGGCAAAGATTTAGTGTATAGGAAAATGTATAAGGATAAGGAAGTATAGGAAACCACTTAAAATTAAGTACCCACAATACACGCGATGGCATGAGATCGATGTAAAAGACAAGGCTTGATTTAAATTTTTCACATAACATTCACACGAAAAATATTTTTATTTTCCGTGTGAATGTAATGTAAAAAATTTTAATGTTGTGACCTAGAAAATAAAGTGCATTCTCACTATTACTGACATAAGCAGATACCACCGTGTGGTAATCGCAAGAAATTTTTCGCATCATTTAACTACAGCTTTCAGTGCCTGTGCCAGAGTCAATGAATGCATTCAATGGGTAAATAAGCAAAGATCTTTTTAGCTCCCCTATTTAATTGAAAGAAAACTCCATGAAAGGCAGTTCTGATTTCGAAAGGTTCCGAATCTGTCTTAGTGAAATTCATGTTCAAGTTGAATTGCCTTCATGTTTGAATTCAAAATATCTTTAGATCTATTTATGTTAATAACCATCAATTTGTTTCAAACATTTCTCAGTCTTAATAAACATCGCGATTTATTTGCAGCATCAAAAATCTTAATAGCCCTAATAAGTAATTTTTAAGGTTGAAACAAAACATAGCCCATTTGGCAGAGTCGTCATCAAAAGAGCAACTCACGGCTTTATTGCTCGCAAATCAGCGAGATTATGCAAAATAATGAGAGCGGATGCCGGGGCGGAATCAAGGGAAATTAATTTCTGAGGTCAAATAATAATAAATTACTCCAATATCCAGCCCGGAATGAGTTCGTTTCGAGCGGCCTCGTATAACTCTCGATTGAAATGGAACGTAAATAGTATCTTGCTCGATTTATGTGCCTTCGTACTTCAAAATAGCATCCGTCCAGTGATGATGTATTGTGTCCGGGTCTAACGCCCTGAAATGTTTGTGAGCTTTAATCAGTAGATAGTTATATTATGATGTCGGCTTTATAATTAAGTCAATTAAGATTCTATCCTCCCTTATAGTATTTCGCCAATATATCAGTTAATTGTACAGTTGCCGGCACCTAAGTTGGCTAGAATATTATAACTAATAATTTATTGGCTCGAATGGTGGACACTATGAATAATAATAAAATTAAATATTATAAGTCAGAATGGAAATAAATTAAAAAGCAAAAAC
The DNA here is from genome assembly GCA_963935595.1 of Schoenobius gigantellus. Taxonomy (NCBI): domain Eukaryota; kingdom Metazoa; phylum Arthropoda; class Insecta; order Lepidoptera; family Crambidae; genus Schoenobius; species Schoenobius gigantellus. The sequence goes on from OZ012543.1 coordinate 24,629,857, forward strand.
CATTTTTGTTGCACACGAAGGTACACGCGCAAAATCACAAAATCAACGTCAAAATCTTGCCAAGTTAGGTGGTGGTGCGGCGACTATATCAACCTGTCACAGATCTAGAAGACCTAAGTTATAGATAAGTAAACACACACGAAGTCACAGTTATATAGCCTAGCTGACATTTTAACGATATCATATAGAATTTGGTCTTGACACGATGATACCTAAACATGAAGGTTGTAATTATGATACCTTTATTTTTCCATTGTTGCAGAATAAAAAATCTGAATGACGTTGATAGTCCCAAGTGCTGTTGTTCAGCTACTCTCAGGCGAGCGCGTCGCAATATTTTAATGATGTGACATGTCTCGAAAGTAGCCTGTAAAACTGTATAGAACCGACAGCAAAAAAAAACCGCAAGAAACATTGTATCACTTTCCTTATCACTTATCTTTCATAGATCACGTGAATATTTTATTATAGAACTAAACGTTGCTGGATAATCTGCATGTACCTTGTGCATTTTTTCTTTATAACTTGATAAAATATTTTTTTTATGTTTTTATAGAGCTTTTGAGTCCAAAACAACAATGTTAATAGCTTTATTAGGGTCAATCAATTCCTCTCTCTACGAGGAATCTAGGAACTGCTCGCTTTTGGCTTCAGTCATTCCTTCCAATTTATTGCAAAATAATAACCATTTTACCAAGCTTGATGAGAAAATAATGAATGAACCCAAACGTTTACCACATTAGTAGCATTTAATGCAAGAATGCTGTGCAAAAAAAAAATATCAAAAATAACAATTGGATTAGTTTAGAATTTTTGTATGTAACAGTCATTTATGATTTTTCCTGCAAATTTCTATAGCCAGTTGCAGATGCTGGTATGTACTAAGTGGAATCTTATTGCAAACAGTAAGTTATATTAAGATCTAGCTATAAGACTATCATTAATGAATCTATATTTTTTCCGTCAGTTTTTTTTAATTTTATATGTCTATGGCAAGTCTCTCTAGCAAGTCCTGCGGCCACTAGGGCCTCTCCACTCGCGTCGTGCCGCGACATTTTAATGAAGCGCCGTGTGTTTGTAGCACCCTTAACTCCTCGTAACTTTGATGCTTATAACGTGGACACCCTGGAAAAAGAGTCCATATTTCAGTCCCAAACATTATTAGAGTAATAAAAAGGTCAAAATACTTTTCATTCTTGTAACGTAGGCGCTGTAATAACGAAAACCATGACGAATTATTTCAATCTTAGCTTAAGTGGATTAATTTAGAAGTTTAGTGGAAGCGAGTTTCACCAAAATTCGTCAGCTCCATACAACCATTTTCGATCGCAAAATTTGAAAAAGTCACAAATTAGCTATATACCTTAACAGTGTCGTAACTATTAATATACATAATGACTGTGTGGATTTTGGTTGCAGCGTGTAGTAACGATGTCATCACTTTGCACTGAAAATGTTACAGTAAAAAGTGTTGTAACTGTGTCGCAAACTCCGACATCTTTTTACTATATTCATTTACGACCATTGTGTTTACTTTGAATTTATGTTTAAATATTAAATTAAATTGTCAACACATTTTTGAAACTACATTACAGTAAATTTTTGCAGTAACTTACGACAATGTGTATGGCATATTAAGAATCACTGCAAACATAAAAACAACTAAACTCCATTTTGTAAAAACAGTCGCACTGTAAGTCATCTCAACATATTGACACTTGTCAACACAGTAACGAAATATTGTGCTAGTTATTTAATATATAATATTTCAACTAATTTATAAAATTATAAGGGAGCATCGGTATGTATTTGTTTAAGCAACATCAAACTGCACGATGAATTTTGATTTTGTAGAGTATTTTCAATCGTTTATGAAGTAAATATGTCGATTTTTTTCTCGACAACGGCGAAGATCTAATGACAGATCACAACAAAAAATAAATAAATAACAATAAAGACCAGAACAAAAAGAATGAACGGGCTGAATGAGACGAATAAATGAATGATTGAATGAGCGGTGGAAGTAAGCACATATAAGTCGCATTGTGTCAACACGGTGACGGCGCAATGAGACTTGAAGTTACTGTTACGATTATGCCCCACTTTTCGAAAAAGCGCCGAAACATAGGTCGAAACAACAACGTTATGCTACGGAACAATGTAACAAATAGTTCCTTTAGGAAACAATAACACCCATATGCACAGTCGGTTCCTCGAGATTTCCTCCACTCGACTGTAACTCGACTCAACCTCAAGGATAAAATCGGTATGCAGAAATGACAAAACTATCCTCGACTTGAGCAAATTCCTCAGTCGAGTCGAGTAATCAACTGTCAAACTCAAGGTACGTCGCGATCTACCTTGAGGTCTCCTCAAAGCTTGTTAACAGCGCTTTCCTCGTTATTTCAGAGGCTATTTCAAGTTTTATTAGCATCATGAATAATTTCCATGATTTTAATGACTACCTTTATGAAGACAAGTACCAATATCGTCCTACAAAGCGGTATTAACGGGATGCAGCAAATCCGCTGGAACATTTTGACGATGTGGAATTCCAAAGAAGATTTCGATTTAGAAAAGAAACAATAATAAATGTTCTCTTGCCACTTTTAAACTTAACACAGAGTGCCAATAACCGAGGTCTTCCAATACCGCCTCTGTTGCAGCTTCTCATAGCGGTGAGATTTTATGCGGCACTCGATAGTTGAGTTAAATGACAACTACAAAATGACAGACATAAACCATAAACATATTCTCTACAATTTGCCAACATAATTATAAGAAATTTAATGACGTCATTCCTTCACTCAACCTCAACTCGACCTTACTGGAGGTTCCTCACTGGAGGGTAAAGCCGTAACTGAACATACTGATTTCAAGAGTATTTTCAAGATTTCCTTGAGGTGACCTCGACTAAGGTCGAGTGGAGGAAATCTCGAGGAAACTACTCTGCATATGGGTGTAAATGTCGACTTAATATTATGTCGTACCTAATCGCTACTTCTTATGGCTGTCTGGGGGGAGCTATCTCATAATTACCTATTAGAATACAATGTGCTTAAATTGTCATAGACGAATTAGTTATAGTAACATGTCACCTAGTGTCACCCATGTGTCTGGTATATCAGTACGGAATCAATCACAGCCGATAAAATAAACCCAACCGATCCGTAGTCACAACGTATTGTCATACCAATGTGACTACTTATAGTTAATTTAATTTCTCTGTAGTCACACTGCAATAGCCCAAACACACCCTTGACGATAAAAACAAAAGACCGAACATCAAATTTAATAAAATATATATAAAATCGACGCACACAACGCTACAATGCGGCGGTATAGTTTCGATTGTATGCCAATGGACTTGCTTTACTGTTGCTTTGTTTCTCGCAAATATGAAGTTAAGTAGACAGTATATAGTTTTATTAAATAGATTACGTTCAGGACACTATCCATCTAATAAGTTCGGTTACTTAATGAAAAAAGTAGAATTGCCCAATTGTGATATATGTGGAACTGTGGAAGATGTCACAAAAAAATCATACGCATCGCATTGAGAACCTACTTCTTTTTTAAAGCCTGATAAAAATATAATAGCCTATATTTGAATGTTATTAATAATAATAATAATGTTATTTAAATGTTATTAATCTTCATTAAAAATATTATTAAATGTAAAATAATGAAATTTTCTAATGTAAGCGTCGGTGGTACTGTGGACTCGGCACTTGCCTTCCAATCGGGAGGTCAGAGGTTCGAGACCGCCAAGTTCCAATGTGTTTTTAGTTTTTCGAATTTCATATGTACTTTTGTCTGAAGCTCCTACGGTGAAGGAAAACATTGAGACAAACTACATGCATCTACGAAGAAATTCAATGCTGTATGTGAAGTCCACCAATCCGCACTGGGCCAGCGTGGTTGACTAAGGCCTAATCACCCTAACATAGGATAGGCTCGAGCCTCTCGGTGGGGACGTATGTGAGCTGTGATGATGAATGTGAAATAACTATATTTGTCAATCAATTTCAAGAAAAACGGGGTGATGGGTTGATTTATTCGCGTGTTAGATATTATAATAGATAATGTAGATTAGAATTATCTTTTATAGTACATATATAATTGTAATAAATTATTAGAAGTAATTTAAGATTAAAGCAACCGTTATGAGAACTCAAGTCGTCTCGCATCAACGAGCTCCCTTGGTGCAATCACTCCCGTCCGCAGCTAATGCAAAAAATGTAGGCATATACGCTCTACTACCCTGCGAAGCCAGGGTGGGTACCGTGGTAGTAGTCAGTAAAAAGTCATGACTTTTTAATTGATTTTCGAAAAATCTATTTCTGGTTTGCAAACCGAAATAGATTTTTCAAAAATCAAGTAAAATTGCATTGAAGTTCTTTGAAAATAAATGAAAATGTTAATAAGTTACAATATTACAACAATTAATACCTATTTAAAACAAGCATAGTAAATAAAAGATTTTCCATTAACCTCTTAAGTCAGTACTCTATGTCACTCATTTTATTCACACACTTATCATCTTATTTAGAGAATGGCCTCGTCGTACAAAAAGTGTTGATTTGGTTATGGTATACTAATGAAATTCAAATTTGCTCTACGCCTTAATTCCTTTGTCATGTACAATATCGCTGTGTAAGGTTTTTTTATGACACCCTTTGTGACAATGTCATCGCACAAACCTCAAAGGGGTCTGACAGTCTGAAAGAAGAGTAAAACAATTAGGCAGGCAACAGTCCCTCAACGAACCATGGCCCCCGGCGCGGCGTTTGAGCACATAACTTTTGCAGTGTCGTGTTCAGCCCATAGAACAAGCGGATGCATTTGACGACAACATAAATAAAACACATTCGTATGTACACTACTACGAATAAAAGTTACTACTAAGACTCATATTGCGTATAAGTTGGACGCAGAAGATCGCAGCGTTACCACGCATCAGCGTGTGCGATTTTCCTGAAGTTCGATGAAAAAGCGCAAAATTGAATATCTCGAACACGTTTTCAGACATGAGGAAGTGAGGACACGTATCACACGTATAACCTTATCACACCTAACTAGTCGCAGCCTGTGGACTTCAAAACGCTGACACCTTTTTAAAAATATATTTTAGTGAATTTAATACTAGCTCCCCTCCCTGACCTGATCTTGGACCTTGTCAGGTGAGGTCAAGTCCAAAAGTTAAGGATCCTTCCACCATCAGCTCGGTTCAGGACTACCAGAGGCAAATACGTGAATAACTTCGGAAAAACATGAAACACGTTCGACGTACCCATAAAATTTAGGGTTTGCCTCGATTTTCATGGGATCCCATCATTAGACCCTGACTTTGGTGGCCTTGGGACCACCCCGGGAGTATACTCTATCGAATATGAAAAGAATTTTGAAAATCGGTCCACAATTGGCGGAGGAATCGCGTAACATACACAAAAAAACATACGCATCGAATTGAAAACCTCCTCCTTTTTTTTGAAGTCGGTTAAAAACACGTTGGACACACCTAAAAAAAATAAGGGTTTTCCTCGATTTATATGGGATCCCATGATCAGTCCCTGACTTTGGTGACCTTAGGGCCATCCCTGGAGTATACTCTATCGAATACAAAAAGAATTTAAAAAATTGGTCCACAATTAGCGGCGTAATCGCGTAACATACGCACAAAAAAAACATACGCATCGAATTAAGAACCTTCTCCTTTTTTGAAGTTGGTTAAAAATACTGTTATATGTATTTTCAATGTTAAGTATTTTTGTATAATCTTATACTGGTTTGTAGTCTCCTTTTGAATCATTTGCAGTAATATCGCTGGTTTCGTAACTCCAAGGCGAATGTAAGAGCGGCCAACACTTCATATTAACTCACGGACAGGCAATGATGGCCCACAATTTGTTACTGCCGCCCCTTTGCGCGCTAACACAATTACCTCTGCACGGAGCGTTAATTGGACACCATTACTCACTGAACGATGACCGATTTTCGAGAAATTATATGTATAATGATTTAACTTTTAATGTCGCACCAGTTCATGTTTTTATAATTTATGGCAGCGTCAGGATATGTGGGACTACGGTTTAACCAGGAGGGATCACTCTTGAAATCAATTCCGATCTATTGATTTTGATATTGCGATTTTGCATGATCTCTAACTATAACAAACGTCAAATTAGATACGTTTTTCGTGGTAAATAAATCAGTCTCACGGTTTTTTAATTTACTCAAGATCTGTGTAATATGAAATACGGGTAAAATTTGACGCTAAGATTGCGTCAAAACAGAAAATCTCAAATTCAATATCGATCTACCAGAATTTGGAGAGTGAGCCTTTGAGGTCTTTCTCATTACTATTCTAGGCTGTGTCAATATAACTTCAGAAACAGAGAAATAATAAATGTACAGGTATCTTTTAATTTATTTAAACTTTTATATTCATCCATATTCATTACCAGAGGGAGACTCTGTATCAGGGTCGTGTGTGTGGGTACCTCAGTCTTACCTATTTCTGCCGCAAAGCAGCAGTGCTTGCATTGCTGTGTTCCGGTTTGAATGGTAAGATATGGCATTGAAATTACTGGGTACCGTGACTTTACATCTTAAGTCACAAGTTGGCAACGTACACTGTGGTTCTTGTGGGGGTTGCAGTTCTGCAGCGATACTCACAGGAGCCACGTGTATTATAGGTGACTGTTACCACTAACCATCGGGTAGGCAGATTGCTTGTTTGCCAACTTAATTGGAATAAAAAAATATGATTCACTCACCAATATAACTTCACACGCATCGTCCGATAGGATGATTAATCGAAACGACGATAACGAGATTAGGCACGGGATCCACTATTTAATCTGCCTTCCGAAGCACTGAGGTGCTTGAGATGTGAAAATTTTTGATCACTTATCATCATACCTGACTACGGCGAACTACGTGCAATCGTTTGCTGTGCATACACGCAAGATAGTGTGTGCTGACAAAGGGTCAGCCTCATAGGTTGCTTGTGCTAGTGAAATATTTTTATTATTTTATAGTTATTACCGGCGATTAACTTTGGTACTTAGAAAACAGAAATGCTGCGATCCCACGCTGGGTTTTTTTTTACTGTCTGAGAAGTGGTCGTTCTAATGAATAAATCAAAATTAATAGTACGATTCTTAAACGTTTTACAGAGTTAAGAGGTGAATTTTGGCCGAATATGTGGCGACGATTGCTTAGGAATGCGAAAAGGTCGACATAAAATATTAAAATTATGTTCTTAACAGCGACGTTCGTTTTTGTTTTGAGGACTTGAAAAGGAATATTTATGAGGCCGAAAGATTTTAAGAATGTTATTTTTTGCGCCATAATTTCAAGCAACGCAAATGGGGCTATAAGATTTACCAATTGAGTAGATGGCTTGAGGACGGACACGGGGTGCACTTGCTAAAAGATGAGGAGGCGTGCACTTAGGGATTTAAAAGGCATATGCATTAGGTAAATCAGACGAACGATTGGACACAAAAATTAGTGGGGGTGTGACTCGGCCCACCAAAGTTTTAGGAAATTGGAGGAGGAGAGTTGACGTTGGACCATGCTGGAAAGTACAAGGGATAGTTGGCGTTTGGTCGTGCTCGAGAATACAAGCGAGCTTCGATCTCGGGTGGTAAGATCGAGAACGTAGCGGGTGTTTGTGCTAAAGAGTGCGTGCGGCAAGGTGCGACTCCAACAACATCGTACGACGTTGTTGCTGCATCGTCGGGAGCAGGAGTACCTTAACTCCCCCAAGTGCTCTCAAAGAGGTTAGTCCCTGGTTACATTTTTTCAATGTCCACATGAGTTACCAGTTATTAGCTTTTGGATGATTTAGGATACATTGGTGTGGATGGGTGGATGGGCGCAGCTAAAATGGATCAAATCCATTTTAGCTGCGTTAGCAGCTAAAGTGGATTTGATCCCATAGTTCATGTTGCGGTCACAATTTCAGTATAGCGAATCGCAATCTTAACTCCCATTATTTAAATAAAGGAGAATAAACTAAACACTCTTCGCCTGCAAGGGGCGAATCTTACGAAGCTTATCAAGTAACCTATTACTGTTTCCCCCCAATAAAAGACCTGATTTACATAACTTGGAATATTGATTGTTTCATGTGGCACCTTACTTAATACGCGAATTGGAAATATTAAAAGGCTAGCATTCCCAGCTATGAATAACTCAAAGCCATGGGTACCCATATCCTCTAAATACAATAATATAACAGTTATTTAAGCATTACCAGTGTTTTTATTAGTCAGCTTTATTAGTTCTGCGCACTCTTAAAGAATTTATCTTTGTAGAGCCTTATACCCCTAAGTAAGCTTCATGCTGCGATTATCCTTGAAACAGTAGTACTGTTTATAACACGTTATTATACTATTTCAAATGTATAATATTCATAGTTATAACTTGACCGCTAGTAATATTGATTCATACGAATACCACTTGTTGAAGTTGAGATATTTCACTGAAATTATGCTAGGGATTGTTTGTGAAGCAAATCCTAATTTATCGAATTGGTTTGCTTATGCCCGTGAAAGGCTCACCATCCTGGTTAGTCCGGTAATCAGATACCCTAGTCAGCAACCTCGGAGACCCGGAACATATGATTTATAAATGAACTACAAACTGGTTGATGAGGTGTGCTTATTACTACTTCGAACTGTTGGACTTATTGACCTCACATACTGAACAAACATTCACATTTTATCACATTCTTCAAGTCCTTCAGCAACGAACGAAACTAAATATATACACATAGGGAACTTTATTGGTATCGGATCCACTGGACTAATTAATGTTATTTACAATTAATGTATAGGAACGTAATGATTAAACAGACTTGCGTACGCGTAATAAAACTGAACATAATATTCAGTGGAATGAAATAAGTTGAAGTAAAGTGAAGTACCACTATGACAGTGTTACTCGCGGTCGGTTATGATTCCTATTCTTATTACTTTTCTCATCTACGAATGTATTCTAAATTCACCAAGGTGTCACTATAGTCTTACGACTATATCCAATTAGGCTCAATTTTTCAATCTTCAGGGGAGGCTTTATATGGTTGGTCTCCACTGTTTTGAGCGGGGCGGAGCTCTCAGACTTCAAACGCAATTACATTGCGTATAGATAACCATACTTATATTTAAAATCCCAGACGCAATTACATTGCGTATAACTAACCCGGTTCATAGATCAAGACCTCTAACGCAATTACATTGCGTATAAATAACCATACTTATATTTAAAACCTCCGACGCAATTACTTTGTGTATAGGTATCGACATTTATATTTATTTTAAAACTTCTAGCGCAATTACATTACGTTTAGATAACCCTGGACCTCCGACACAATTACATTGCGAAAAGTTAACCATGTTCATAATATTATAAGACCTGAGTATATAAGACCTCGATACAAATACATTGCGTAAATGTGACCTTAATAATATACACCTATATGCGACGTTTTATTTACGGAGGCGTAACTAAAACGTCGCATATAGGTGATTATATTTATATATTGTGAATTCCACAACTAAATACACTAAACCTGTGGGTGAACCTATCTATACTATGTATATCATTTAAAACTAGATGTTTTATGGAAAAGCACAATCATTGGCGTTTACAGAGTACTTGGAGAATTTATATTAAATAGAGTCTAGTAATTATGAAATTCTGACATAGATAGCACTACCTAAATTTATTAGTCTATTGTACTGGAATTCACACAAGCGTATTCGAGTGACCATATATTCCTATATGCCTAATCCAGGTACAACAGTGCTTTCACATACCACATAAAAAGGGTTTGGGTCTAGACGCGGCGCAAGGTAGAGTCCTAACAGTCGATCACTACTGGCCAAATATTGTATCTTATGAAGGTGCATCTCGTCGATGTATGGGTTAAGTAAATTAACCAAGTTCAAAAAAGGAGTGAACGTTACAATAGTCAGTTTCTTTGTAATAAAACAAATGAACTGAAAAAAGACACATAGAAACTTGAAAGTTGTTTTCTTTCAATCTGATCTTTATTTTACACATTTCATATGTGATTTTGTTCCTATATCGAAGAGTTAAGTCCAGACTCAAAGTACCTTTTTTTAAATACTGTTTTGACTACAGTTTTAATCAAATTATTGAAGTTCACCTACGTTTCGTTTATATTGAATATCCGCCAGCAATATGGCATGGACGCACGCCGAAATTAAAACCAATTGGAACAGAATATGGCTGTGCTTTCAGTAATTTCTTTTAATTTGTGAATAATATTGCTGCTCTCATAAACTGCAAACAATACTGTTAATATTTCAGGGATAACTCTTCTCCTCAAAAACATTTTTTAATTGAAAACGTGGTATGTTTTTTATTTGAATGTAAGTATTCACTAGTTCATAGTTGTAAGCGAAGCGCAAATACGAGACGCCTGTCAAATGAGAGTTCCACAAATGTGTAACTAACGACGCTTTTAACCCTAGAAAGATAATCATATTTGTAATACGTAAAAGATAATCATGCGTAAAATTGACGCATATGATTCAACCGGATATATTTTGAAAGTTTATTTAAAAATATGAAATTAATTAATCTAAACTAATTTTAATCATCATGATGATGATTAAAATCATCACCACAGCTCATATACGTCATCACCGAGGACATCAACATGTTAGGGCGATTAGGCCTTAGTCAAACCACGCTGGCCCAATGCGGATTGGTTGACTTCACATACACCTTTGAATTACTTCGCAGGTGTATGCAGGTTTCCTCACGATGTTTTCCTTCACCGTAGGAGCGTCAGATAAATGTACGTATAAAATTCGTAAAACGAAAAACACATTGGTAAATGGCAGGATCGATCGCGGGCAATCTCATAGAACGATCGAATAGTTTTGTTTCCATACATTTCACACCAGCGCCTCTATCGGAAACTATAATGAACTAGAATTGACAGTATGAGTTACAAAGTAATAAACTACTTGATCAATACAATAAGTACATATTCGAATAGTGTGGCAGTATGAGTTACATGTTTGACATTTGTTTGAAAGTTTACTCGAAAACTATTGTAGTTTAGGTTCTCACCTTACATTTTCATGTGAGTTTGGTACATAAATACGTTTTTTTATATTTCTAAACATTAAAATTATATCTGCACGGTGGTACTTTGCATGGAGGGCCATGCAAGACGAAATAGCGCATGAAGAGAGACGGAAGAATTCTAAGCTGTGACAATCATTTTCTTTAAGCCACATCTCCGATACACACTTTACTCAGCGCTACCGCCTAACAAAGCTGTTTTCCATCATGTTTGAAATACATTAGGTAAGGGAGTATAGTGACCTTCGGAATTCGCAAAGAGTGTTTCTAGAGACTGAGGTTAGTACCTACAATAATATTTACACACATAACATTGTTAAAAACGGCTAAGAAAACGTCACAGTGACAGAATCGCGTGTCTCTTTCCATTACATGTGTATAAGAGAGATATAAATATAATAATGTGAAGTTCGTCTAATCGAGTAAAACTAACTCGCTATCGTTTAAACGTGAATTCGAAACGAGCAACTCATACTACCGTACGTCTAGTACGAGTTTTTAAATCGAGTAAACTGGCAAACAAATGTCAAACATGTAACTCATACTGCCACAGACTCAAAAACTACTCGAATACGTACTCATTGATCGAGTAGTTTATTACTTTGTAACTCATACTGTCAGTTCTAGTTCATTATAGTTTCCGATAGAGGCGCTGGTGTGAAATGTATGGAAACAAAACTATTCGATCGTTCGAATCCAAAACTATCAAAACTCATACTAGACGTACCGTACGTCTAGTACGAGTTTTTAAATCGAGTAAACTACAATAGTTTTCGTTAGCTCGCCAAACTGTCAGTTTAGTATGAGTTGCTCGTTTTGAATTCACGTTTAAACGATAGCGAGTTAGTTTTACTCGATTAGACGAACTTCACATTATATATTTATATCTCTCTTACACACATGTGAATGGAAAGAGACACGCGATTTTGTCACTGTGACGTTTTCTTAGCCGTTTTTATTATTTTTAAAGCGATTTAATGAAAGAAAAACAGTATTTGGAAACTTTATATATTTATTTATAACCATTGGGTGGTTGGGTGCCATTGTTACTTGGTCCAATGTACCAACTAACTGCTTCCTGCGACAAGTAATTAGCAAGGCCAATTACACGCTGGTAGTCTCCATTGGCATAAAACAATAAAGCACACAACACCTAAAACAAAGGTAACAGAAATTAACTATAATGTTATGTGTGTAAATAATATTGTAGGTACTTACCTTAGTCTCTAGAGACACTTTTTGCGAACTACGAAGGTCACTATACTCCCTTAATGTACTGCAAACATGATGGAAAGCAGCTTTTGTTAGGTGGTAGCGCTGAGTAAAGTGTGTGTCGGAGATGCGGCTTAAAGAAAATGATTGTCGCAGCTTAGAATTCTTCCGTCTCTCTTCATGCGCTATTTCATCTTGCATGGCCCTCCATGCAAAGTACCACCGTGTAGACATAATTTTAATGTTTAGAAACACAAAAAAACGTATTAATGTACCAAACTCACATAAAAATGTAAGGTGAGAACCCAAACTACAATAGTTTTCGAGTAAACTGTCAAACAAATGTCAAACATGTAACTCATACTGCCAAAGACTCAAAAACTACTCGAATACGTACTCATTGATCGAGTAGTTTATTACTTTGTAACTCATACTGTCAATTCTAGTTCATTATAGTTTCCGATAGAGGCGCTGGTGTGAAATGTATGGAAACAAAACTATTCGATCGTTTGAATCCAAAACTATCAAAACTCATACTAGACGTACCGTTTACATCGTAAACTGACAGTTTGGTGAGCTAACGAAAGCTATTGTGGTTTACTCGATTTTAAAACTCGTACTAGACGTACAGAACATAAAGAAAAACTAGAAAAAGAAATTGTTACAGTGTCTCAAATTGTAGATCTAGACGAGGCAGAAAGAGAGACAGAAGAAAGTGAACATTTCGACACCGACAACGAGAAGACTAGTATAGGTGGCAGAGATACTGAAACTGATAGTGACACAGAGGAAGACAATTTTTTTTGTTAAATAATTAATATTGCTTTATTCGATTTCTACTTTGAGTAAAATGTAAGCAATTTAAAAACAAACATCAATATAACATTTAATTTCCTATATTCTTTTTCTGAAAGAAAACAAACTATTCAAAATTGGTAATATTTAACAACGAGTTTGCCTCTCGCTAGGTTGTCGGCGCGATGAGTAAGATGTCCGTAATACCATGGCGGTGAATTCGCGCTATTTAGGCCGAGAGAGCAATTAACGCATGCAATTTCGCATGCGTCAATTTTACGCGATCTTTCTAGGTTAATACACTCACAAAAAAAATTAATAGATAAAAAGTCAAATATATGTTTGCTCGACAGTGTGTTGTTTGCAAATAAATATATTATTTGGTGTAAAAAGTTAACAGTCATTCATAATACCTACTCAATCAACCAGACGGTCATTCATAATTATTTTTTAGTCGGCGCCACAGTTAGATCTTACTGTCGTAACCAGCGGCCAATGCTGTATTAACCGGTCTAGAAATTTATAATTGAGACAATCTTTTGAACACTGTTTTTAGTATAAATGTAATTTTAAATGTTTAATTCTTTGAAGTATACATAACGTCAATGATTTAATTTGTATGAGGACTGATGAAATTGAAAATAAAGTCGATGAATATACAAATTACAAAATATACAACCGTTGCTGGTTCTATGACCAGTCTACGTTATCTGTGGTATGTGCAGTTTTAAAAATGTAATGATTTTTTCTTTACTCATACTCTGAAAGTAGGTCTGAAGTTGCCTGTGGAGCAGGTTGAAAGTGTTACTTTTCAGCCCTATGGAGAATCGCTTTCAACTTACAGCTGTCAAATTATAAAACAAACTAGTTCTATTTTTAACCGACTTCAAAATAGGAGGTTATCAATTCGGTTGTATTTTTTTTTTATGTTTGTTACCTCATAACTCCGTCATTTTTAAACCGATTCCTAAAATTCTTTTTGTATTTGATAGAGTATACTGCAAGGGTGGTCCCATGGTCACCAAAGTCAGGATCGGATGATGGGATCCCATAGAAAATCGAGGAAAACACTAATTTAATACCAGCTCGGGTTTTCAATCACTAAAAAGTTTCATTCACTAAAAAGTTAAAAATATTTTTTTTTACAAAAAATAAAGCCGACTTCAAAAACACTGAAAACTTAAAAATAATCTTCTTCTATATTGAAGTCGGTGACAAATTTTAACACTTTCTAGGAGATCATCGTTTGGCGCCGACTTCAATATAGAAGAAGATTATTTTTAAGTTTTCAGTGTTTTTGAAGTCGGTTCTATTTTTAGTAAAAATAAATTTCATATGTCGATTGAACCATGTTCCAACTTTATATACGGCCACTTATATTTATTATAATTTACTTCAACTATTTATTTAAAATAACATGGATTTAGGGCAAAGTATGAAGCATTTCCCCTAGGGTAATAAATGTATGTACTATTACGCACCAGTGCGAGATATCTATTTATCCGCACAATATATTATGCAGCTACAAAATTACCACTTTTTGAGCAACTATAATATTGACAATAAAAAAAAATATTATTTCATTCGTTTCAGAATTTTTATTTTTTTGTTAAAGTTGAAACATAAAAGTAAACGGCATATCAATAGAATTTGTTCACTTTAAATCACATCACCATAGAAAATATTACAAGTCAATACTAGAAAAACTATTCAATAATAACACAACTGTCTTTTTCGTCGCTGCATTGTAGCTGCTACTATAGTTGTAATTTTAGTTAAATTCCGCGAGTATTAAATATCCGAAAAAATCTATGGAACTTAGCCCTTTTAGACATAAAGCACGAAACCTAATACTAAGGCTAGTGATAAATGTGATTTTCTGTGAATATCGCACTTAGATGGTCACTTCTCTTCTTTCAACATCTACTTCGTAATACCCATAGGTTAACATACTAATTTTCGCGATTTACGCTCAAACCCTACTGGACTTTAATAACAGAACGTCTAACCATGGTCATAATATAACCGTTCTAGCCAAACACAAAATGCAAAAAACGGAATTTCCGATCTCCAATTCTCCATTCAATGATATTAATACACAACGTGGCTTATGTAATAGGTATATTACCGTTCTATGCGTTTTCATGAAATTAACGCATATGTGACTCCTTATACTGACTGACAGTTCCGTACCTTGGATTCTTTTCACTCTGCCAAAATATAAGAGTACTTCCCCTGTATTGCCACAAGAAAAACAAAAAAGTCCAAACAAAGGTGCAGACAAAAGGCTAATAGCTATATACATATAAACGTATTGTCCCTGCCGTTCAAATATCCGACCTGTCAAGGCATGTACAAAATTGTACTATCAACATCAAACAGCCTTTGTCTCTAGCGGTCACCATCTATACGCGACCACGCCTCAGTTGCTTGACTTGAGTAATCAAAACGAACACAATATCGTTAAGCCTCCTTTGAGTATAATTCAAATGAACACAATTTATGGCGGCGTAGATTTTTTATTAAAACCTCAGGAGCGTAAGCGAGGGAATAAAATTTATTCATACAAAAACGTAAAGCCGGGCATATTTTAAGTACAAAAAAACCTGACTCCTTTCGTCTGGGGGAATTTGAATTTTGATATCAAATCTGCCTAGTTAAAATTCTTTTCGTGTTCGTAAAAAAGTTTGGTAGGTATATCAATCAAGTAATTTGTCTTCTAATCAACCCTGTCTATCAAATTGGTGGAAATATCTTATCTTAAGGACAGAACCTCTGGAATTATAGCTGAACATACGCGTTTCATTACTCACAAAAACGGTTTTCACTGACTCCGACTTCCCTCTGAGGAAAAGGTGAAGGTATCCACGATATCTCACCGAGCTTAAGATATGTCCCCAACCTAGAAACATGTCTGGGGATCACAAAATATGTGTACCTTGGTAAGTGATCCTTGGAGTATCCTTGGTGTAACCGCTGAACCTGTTCCAGAAGTATTCATTCTGCGAATTGGGCCTTTCTGATTCCAAACGGCCCTCCAACGAAGCGTAGAGTTGCCGGTTGGTGGTTTAGGTGGGAAGCCAATACTAGTAGATTAATGAGATGACGGAGCACGGTGGCACTCTGGAATCGAGAGGTCCGTAGTTCGATCCTGCCCCGTACCAATATGCTTTGTGTTTCGAATTTCATATGTAAAATTTGGCGACGCTCTTACAACATCCTGAGGCAACCTGCATATATGTGCGAGGAGATGCAAAGATATGTGAAGTCGACCAATCCGCACTAGGCCAGCGTGGTTGACTAAGGCCTAATCACCCTAACATACAGTAGGCTCGATCCTCTCGGTGGGGACGTAAATGAGCTGTGATGATGAATGAGATGACATTGGCAATACGGAGACCCCATATAACCAAGATGCTGCCTCCTCATCAAACCCCCCATATCTTATTTTTGCTATGAATTATCTGGGTTCTGACTCTATTAAAATTTTTGATTTAAGGAACATAACGATTCAATTGCGTGAAGATTTTTACGTAACAACAAATAAAAAACATAACACTTAACAGCTCCCGATTTCACTGCCGTCATCATCAATTCTTAAGCATTCCCAAATCTACCTTTTACAGGATGCCTCTTTGTCACTGTCCCTAAATTTTTTTTAGTTCTCAATCTTGAATGATTTTAATAACTTATTTAAACTACTACTATACTTACAGTAGCATACAACACAATATACTTTATTTCTGCACAATAATAACTTCATGAAACCGTAAATAATAGGAAGAATATAAAAATACACATAGAATAAGGGAATAATTAATTTGAAGAACTTTTATGGCCTTACAAATAAAAACTTATACCGAGGATAAGCCTCGGAATAATTTATTCTGTGTTTTGTCTTGTTTTAGCACATGTCAGATGTAATATGTCAAAATAAGACAAAACACGGAATAACTATTCCGAGGTTATTCCGAGGTATAAGTTTTTTATTTGTAAGGCCGTTAGACTTAAAACTTGATTCGAAATTGCCTTATATATCATTTATTGTACACAGTTACACACTTACAATGGTAATAAACAAGAAACATTTGTACAAAGGCGAGCTTTATCTCTTTAAGAGATCTCTTCCAGCCAACCCTAGCGTCAGTTAAAAATAAATGTAGTTAGCGGGATCATTGTCTAACCCACCAAGTTAATTGAAAGATGGTACAAAAAAAATAATGTTGCGTACCTACCAAAATACATACCAATAAACATATTATATACTTATATAAAAACGTAAAAAAATATATATACTTTACATATATGCCTTTAAACCTTTGGCACTACTTACGCCTACAATAGTTTTGGGCTAAAATAATTCTAGTTCCTTTTACGCTAGGTCGAAACGGAATCAATAGCCATCTCTTACATATTCAACAAACTATCTCGTGGGGAGGGCAAAAATTGGCATAAAACATTAATGACATCATTCGAAGTGAGTGTGACCATAGTCATAGCAACATTAAGGATAAATTCCCCTTAATTTTCTATATGTTTATTGTTCAATTAACCACTCATTTAAATTATTGTATAATTACGAAAGTAAAATAATGCTTCATGATAATTTTATAAAAAACAATAGTAAATAAATCATTTGACAATCGGCACAACGATGACTTCAATATGCATAGCTTTAAAAAAATGTATACCAAAATGTCTGTTTTTAGAATATTTTGAACAGAGAGTTACAAAACTGCATCTTTCATACGAATACTTAGGTGAAAAAGTTGTGAAGATGGGAGTAAAGCAGTACAATGGCAATTAGAATAAAGAAGATGTAATAATGACAGTCCAATTTTCAGTACTCCATCCACCCAAAACTTAATTGTAGTAACAATAACAGCTACATTGTTATTATAAATTCATGCCTGCTAATCTATGTAAACGAGACTTAACTGTTTGCTACCGTATTCCATCTTATCACATTCCATTAAATAACTTCCTTTTTTAATGTGATCCGTAAGATCGATAGCTGTTATTGTATAATATGAGATAAGATAATTTTAGGTGTACCATTACAAAGTTTAATCCTATATCTTGTTGCAATGTGAGACAAAATAAATCGCTGAGACAGGGACTATGATTGAATTAGTGAATACTCACAGTGATAAATTCTCGGTTTTGCTATTCAATCGTTATATTTTTAGGAATTACATTTACGTTTGACAATATTATATTGTTACGTTTGTGGGGTGGGTGTTCAATAGAAAATTCGCGCAACACCGACAATTATGAGATAAGATTTAATTAAGTTACTTCACTTAACATTGAAAACCACTATAAGATCTATTGACACACAACAAATCACTATAACACGCTTCTAAGTCGCAGATGTTCGCTCCAAGTCACTTTGTATCGCTTGATCAGCTCGATTCGCTCTCTTGAAAAGAACTGTCCATCCGCATTCGCCCACGCGCTTATATAGTAGGGCCAGCGAATATTCGGGACATCCGAGAATGTTCTATTCTCGAATATTTTATACTCAATCGATTGTCTGTCTATCCTTCTCGAAAGTTCCGTGGTACCGCCTTCGCGCTTCTACAGTAGGACCGGTGAACATTCGAGGTATTCGAGAAGGTTCTATTCTAGAACATTCCATACCCGATCGATCGTTTATCTTCTAGAAAGTTCCGTGGTATACCTTCGCGCTTCTATAGTGGGGCCTGTAAACCTTCCAGGCATTCGAGAAGGTTCTATTCTCTGTCAGTCACCACGCTTAGAAGTTTCTAGATGCATCTCGATCTATCTTTTATCTCTGGAAGGTGCTCACTATTTTTGTCTCTTTCTTATCGTGCTATCTCACTTACTCCTATTGAAAATTTAGTCATATATCGAAGTGTTCTTCAAAGGTCTATAAGGGGTCCTGTAAACGCCTGAAAACGGGTTTTCAGGTTATGGTGTGGTTCGATAGAGGGTAGCCTGAAACGGACTGAAAACATGCTTCAGGCGCCTGAAAACAACGGCAACTTGGGTAAAATTTCGATATTGTAGTATGTGATAGAGCACCTCCTGAAACGCGCTGAACTGCGTTTTCAGGCTGCTGAAAACGCTTCTAAGGCCAAGAAAGTCACGCCGGAAGTTTCTTATACCATCGGCGTAACACTACCCCCCTCTAAGTCAAGCCAGTCGATCAACATGGACAATCTTACTTGGACTGCGCTGATTCCGTCGAATACGGTAGGTGACGTCGTTCATTCTGGTCACAACCTTATACGGGCCTTCCCAATCTGGAGACAATTTAGGGGATATCCCTTTCCGTCGCATCGGGTTGTGCAACCACACCAACGAACCTTCTTCAAATCTTGCTTGATTAGAATTCCGGTCATATCGCGACTTCATTTTTGCACTAGCCTGAAGTCCATGTTCACGAATGTGATAGTAAACACCTTCCATTCGCTTTCTTAAGTCGCTTACGTACTCCGTGATGCATTTTGGGGTATCCGGAGGTCGCCCTGTTAACAGGTCAGCAGGTAAACGAAGTTCTCTTCCGAAGTTCGCGCACGCTGGCGTTGCAGCTGTGCTCTCATGAGTTGCCGATCTATACGACATCAAGAAAAGAGGAATACGCCTGTCCCAGTCTTTTTGATGGTTCTCCACAACCTCCACCAGATGTCTTTCCAATGTCTGGTTGAACCTCTCAACCATTCCATCTGACTGTGGATGACAGGGTGTGGTTCTCGTCTTATGAATCCCCATGATTCGACATGTCTCTTGAAAAACCTGGGATTCAAAGTTTCTGCCTTGATCGCTGTGAATTTCGAGTGGCACTCCAAATCGACTGAACACCTCCATTACCAACTTCTCCGCCACTGTCACAGCTTTCTGATTAGAAATGTTAAACGCTTCAGGCCATTTGGTGAAATAATCCATCACTACCAAGACGTACTTGTTTCCAGACTCTGATGTTGGAAATGGGCCTGCAACATCTAAGGCAATCCTTTCCCAAGGTGTTCCAATGTTGTACAGCTTAAGCGCTCCTCTGCTGCGCGTATGAGGACCTTTGACTGATGAGCAGCTCGTACATTTCTTACACTAGTCTTCAACATCTTCACGGCAGTGAATCCAATAGAATCTTTGCCGAATTTTCAGCAAGGTCCTTTTCACTCCAAGGTGCCCACCGGATATTCCGTCGTGATAAAGTTTCAGCACTTCACTGACCTTCTTTTTTGGGACTATTATTTGCAAGTGCGCATCCTTGCCATTTGTTGACTCCCATTTTCTGCAAAGTACCCCGTTATGCATGACTAAGCTTCCCCACTGAGCCCAGTAGCTTTTCGTGACTGTACTCATCGGAGCTACTTCACACCACCTTGGCTTGGGTACTCCCGCCTGGATTCAATCTAAAATGGGTTTGATGTCAAGGTCCTCCTGTTGCGCTTGCTGCATGACTTCTTCACTCCACTCTCCGCTAACAGTGTCGGTTCTCAACATCCTTACGCAGTCTTTGGCCTCTTGTCTCTGACAATGTTTACAGTCATTCTGGCACGATCTCCGGGAGAGGGCATCAGCGTTGCCATGTGATTTTCCACTGCGATGTTCAATGATGAAGTCAAATTCCTGGAGTTGTTCAATCCATCGCGCCACTTGACCTTCAGGGTTCTTAAACTCCAATAACTACTTGAGAGCAGCGTGGTCCGTCCTAATACGGAACTTGCGTCCCAACAAATACTTGCTGAAGTGTTGCAATGTTTTGACAACCGCCAGCAACTCTCTTCGAGTGACACAGTAATTCCTCTCCGGTTTTGACAGCGATTTACTGAAGTAAGCTATCACAATTTCCTTTTCCCCTTTCCTTTGTGATAACACTCCCCCGACGCCAGTATTACTAGCGTCTGTGTCGACAATAAAATCATTATCTGAATCCGGGTATCCCAATATAGGTGTCTCACAAAGTCTTTGCTTGAGTTCGGTGAAAGATTCTGTACACTGATCGTTCCAGACGATTGGTCGTTTTTCCTCCGTTAATTGATGCAGAGGCTTTGCTATATCCGAAAAGTTTTTAACAAACCATCAATAGTATGAGCAAAGTCCCAAAAAGGCACGAACTGCAGTCTTATCTTTTGGCGTTGGCCAGTCCTTAACAGCGCTAATCTTCTCTGGGTCTGTCTGAACGCCATCCATTGAAATAACATGTCCCAAATAGTTAACTTTGCGCTTAAAAAGCGAGCACTTCTTCGGACTTAGTTTGAGATTGGCAGCTTTTAGTTTGGATAAAACTTGCTCGAAATTCCTGAGGTGGTCTTCGAAGTTTTTCCCAACTATGATAATGTCATCCAAGTATACCAGGCAGGTGTCTCCCAATAGGCCCTCTAAGATCTGCTCCATCAGTCGCTCAAATGTCGCAGGAGCGTTGCACAACCCAAATGGCATTACATTGAACTGCCAAAGACCCTTTCCAGTAGAAAATGCAGTTTTCTCTTTATCCTGGTCTTTGATTTCCACTTGCCAGTGACCACTTTTCAAGTCCAGCGTTGAAAACCATTTCATACCGCTCAACGTATCCAAGGTGTCGTCAATTCGCGGCAGTGGATAGCTGTCCTTTTTGGTAACGTCATTGAGTCGACGGTAATCGACGCAAAACCTCATGGATCCGTCCTTCTTCTTGACCAAAACCACTGGTGAACACCATGGACTCGTCGAAGGCTCAATCACATTATTCCTTTTCATTTCACCGATCATGTCTTCAACTTCCTTCTCCCTAGCTACTGGTACTCGTCGAGGTCGTTGACGAATTGGCGTAACGTCACCAGTGTTAATTTCATGCTGCACTAGCCCAGTTCTTTCGAGGTCACCATCGTGCATAGAGAAGACGTTAATAAACCGCATCAGAGAATGGCGTGCCTTGAGAAGTTCTTCTTTAGTGAGGTCATCCTTGCAGTCATCCAGTAACCTTTTGATGTCCAAATCCGTGCATACATGTTTTTCGTTCGTACTGGGTCCCTTACAGCTCCGTATCCAAGAGATTTCTTCACAAGACCCGATAGGCATTCCTTTGTTAAGGTCGTATTTAGTATTACTTAAATTTAGAACCCGTACAAATGCTACAGATGACATTGTCACTATCGTGCGAGCTGTTATCCACGATTTGTTTCCAGCTAAGTTCTCTACTAACACACAGCAACGAGATCCTCGACCCGTATTGCATGGTAATTTTACCGGAACTAGGGCTTGCGAACTTGGTTGGAGAATAGTCCTTTTTGCGCAGTAGACTTTTCCTTTCACTCCACCTTCCATAGAGATCTCTTCAATTCCAAAATTTAGGACGCCACCCTTCAAATCGATGTTACAGCCGAATCTTCTCATAAAGTCCAACCCGATGATGCAATCTTCGACGATGTTCGCAACGATGACGTCGTGCCAGTATTTCTTCTCTCCAATTCTTACTGCCACCTCTCGCTCCCCCAGGACGGAAATGTGCTGGCCGGTAGCCGTTTGCAGCTGGAGATGCTTAGGTCGGACTAGATGATCTCTAGACAGGTGTTTCAACAGCCGGGGACTGATCACGGTACGAGAGGCTCCAGTGTCAATTGTGAGGTGGCATGGTATTCCTTCAACACTTCCCCTGATGACCAGACTATTTCCGTCACTGGCCTGTGAGATCATAACTGGGACATTTTGACTACTAGCCAGCACTCGTCCCACAGCCCTGGCTTTTACTCGTTTCCCTGCTGCGGCTCCGGCTCATCACAGGCTATTTGCCGTACCGTTGAGCCCGTGTCTTGCCTCTTGTTCCTTTTCGGGCAACTGGATTGTAAATGGCCTCGTTCTCCACATTGGTAACATCTCGGTCCAAATTCGCGTCGGGGTGCAGCCGGCTCCTTGGTGGAAACTTCCCGCACCCTATATGTCCTGGAATCCTGACGCACTGCTTCTACCTCTAGGGCATGGGCAATCGCATCCTTCAGACTCCCATGGTGGCCCAACCTGACAGCAGCTCTCACTTCCAAGTCCCGAATCCCGTCAATAAAGGCTTGTACTAGCATGCTGTCCACGAATGAGGACGATGCAGATTGATATGCCTTCCTGACCAACTTTTCTATCTCCAGGGCCCACTGTTGTAATGATTCATTACGACCCTGGATTCTGTCCTTCAGCTGGGCTCTGAAGACGTGTTCTAAATGGCTGTCACCGTAACGGGCTTCCAAAGCTTCTAAAAGGCGGTCATAAGTCCTGTCATTTCCAAGAGCCTCCAGGACTGTGAGAGCCCCTTCGCGCAGCGCCAACGTTAGTGCCGTTTTGGCCTGTTCCTTGTTTCATCCATTCGCCTTAGAAACGGACTCAAACTGAAGCTTGTATGCGGCCCACGACGAGGTACCATCAAATGGAGGCACTTTAAATCTTCCGCCTACTGGTACTGTCACCTCTAGTCCACTGGCCACCCCGTTGGCCACTTTTATTTCAAGCTTCTTCATGTCGTTACTTATAGCCTGAAAGCGGTTCTCATACCTTTCGTTGGAATCATGGAGGCGAGTCTCGAACTTGATCTCCAAATTGCTAAGATCCTCACGGACTTCCGACAATTCCCTCTTCCATTGCTTAGCGGCTTCTTGAACTTCACGGAGAACACTCAGTTGTTCATCCTGTTTCTTTACCTGTTCTTCCTGCCGCTTGGCCTGCTCGTCCCGGAGGGTGCATAATTGTTTGGCCTGTTCGTCACGGAGGGTGAATAATTGTTTAGCCTGCTCGTCATGGAGGATGCATAATTGGGATGATGACTGAATTCTAATTTTTACGTCTCGTCATTAAATATTAAAATACCGTGGAAAAAGATGCAGTCCTGTGAAATTAGAATTAAAATCGGCTTAGAAATACATTAGATACAAGCATTTTAAGTTGTTACTTTGAAGGCGATTAGACAGAGAGATCCGACATCAACCGTGACGTCATTGTTGAGTACGGCCATATAAACTCCTTGTAAATTGCCGTTTTGCTAGAAAGAGATGGAGAAAAATCTTTAAACCTTATATCAAGGTTGTTTTTATAGTTATTCGAAAACCGATTTTTTCATTCTGTTTATTATATGAATGAGCTTCTATTAAAGCAAAAAAAAATTTTTTGTCATCTAGCCTATTGTTTGGCCTGTTCTTCCTGCCCCTTGGCCTGCTCCTCCCGAAGGGCGCACAGTTGTTCTGCCTGTTGTTGGGCTTGTTCTTCCTGCCACTTTCCCTGTGATTTTATCAGGAGCAGGATTTTGTTTAAGTCTACTTGCGGCGTCGGGGGGGTCACTGTAGCCGTACTTGCAGCACCCGCTTCGGCAGCAGCCTGGCTTCGCGTCTGAACCCTCTCCGGATCCTTATCTCGCGGTGTAATCGGCATTTTCTATCCCACTTCTGACACCAAATGTTACGTTTGTGGGGTGGGTGTTCAATAGAAAATTCGCGCAACACCGACAATTTAATACCGAGATAAGATTTAATTAAGCACTAATTAAGTTACTTCACTTAACACTGAAAACCACTATATGAACTATTGACACACAACAAATCACTATAACACGCTTCGAAGTCGCAGATGTTCGCTCCAAGTCACTTTGTATCGATTGATCAGCTCGATTCGCTCTCTTGAAAAGAACTGTCCGTCCGCATTTGCCCACGCGCTTATACAGGGTGTCTCAGAAACAATGGATAAACCTTTAACTGTTGATAGGTTTCGTCGAGACCTCTCTAATCTCAAATTTTGACTTTAGTAAAAATATCTCAGTTTTCAAGATATTTGATACTTTATGATTTTTTTTAAAATGATACTTTTGGTTGGTTTTTAATGTGCCATTTTTACAAATACGGACTTTTTCTGATTCAGTTTTTTTTAGCTTCTAACGGAATAGTTCAGCTATCAATAACAGTGGTTAAAATTGAGCTAGCTAATCACGAAGTGCTTGGAAAAAACAATGTTCCAAAAAAAATAAACAAGAAATTATTTTTCTTCGTGTTTGGTCAGCTACCATGTAAAAAAAATGTATGACGCTCATCGTGCCCATTATCTTAAAAAAATGCTTAGTTATTCTAGTTTCAAAAAAGGTATGCTTAATGTATCTCTTAAATTTTATTACTGCCTGAATAGCAAATGGTATGAAATTTTAAAAAGATTTTTTTCGGGATAGTTATTAATTCTTAGTTTGAATAAAGAATTTGAAATAAAACAACGTGAAATTTTAATTTTTTATTAAATTTACAATAAATGTTCGAATTGGCGTCCTTGCGCTCTGATACACGCCCTACATCTTTTTATAAAAGAAAGTTTGATGCGGCGCGCGTAACCAGACGTTTTTATGTGTGCAGCTGCATTTTGTATGCGAGTACGCAACTCTGTTATTGAGGATACTGGCCTCGCGTAGACAAGGTCTTTCAGACATCCCCAATAAAAAAAATCCAAGGGATTTAGATCCGGCGATCTGGGCGGCCATAAAATAGGGCCGAGCCGGCCTATCCACCTTTGTGGGAAGTGTTGATTTAAATAATTTCTTACTACTATTGCGTAGTGAGCTGGGCACCCATCATTTTGAAGCCACATTCTCCGCCTCACTTTTAAATTGACATCTTCTAGCATGCCGGGTAAATCATTTTGTAAAAAATTAAGGTAAATTTCACTATTCAGTGTAGCTGGAAGTTCATATGGCCCGATCACCTGTCCGTCAATAATCCCAGTCCACAAGTTAACTTTAAATTGAACTTGGGACCGATCTTCCCTCATCAAATGTGGGTTTTCAACTTGCCAGCTATGTAGATTGTGGATGTTGAAATATCCATCTCTCCGGCATGAGGATTCATCCGTCCATAAAATTTTATTGAAAAATTGCGGGTCCTCCCTTATTTTATTAACATGATTCTGCAGAATGCAATCCTGCGCGGATAGTCAGCAGGCTGTAGAGTTTGGACCCTTTGAATATGGAAAGGGTGCAAAAGGTATTTTTTCAATATGCGATGCACTTTGCTTCTATTAATGCCGGTTCGACGTGCAATTCCACGCACAGAACGTGTTGAATCTTCTTCTATTTCGTCGAGGACTACTACTTCTTCATCGTCGTTTCTTTCTGGTCTTCTTGGCCCTGCACCACCAATGCCTCTTCCTGGAAGCCTCCCTTCGCAGTACGAATTATGTACCCGAGCAAAAACTCGATAGTCCGGGTGACGTGCGTTGGGGTACCTAATACAAAAAATGACGTTATTAAATTTACTAATTCATTTAATTTTAAAATCTAATTAAACACGGCGTGTGACTATTTTTAGAAGGATAACATAATGTAAGACCCATCCTGATACGTTTAACTAAAGTTGCAATAAATGTGTGTGATTTAAAAAAAATAAGATTGATTGAATTAAAGAGAAAATAAATAATCTTACCTCTCTGCGTACAGACGAGCAGCAGCGTTAGCATTTCCTCGACATTCGCCATAAACGAAATGCATGTTTGCGCGACGTGTACTGATATCTAGGCATGTTCAGTGTTATGTATTGGTTGTCAGTTAGGTTTCACAGCACAAACAATATCCAAATCGTAAAGCTAGCCAAGTCCATATGATCACCAGTTGTCAATAGGTTTCACAGCACAAACAATATCCGAATCGCAAAGCTAGTCAAGTCCAAAATCACAGCAAAATGTCGTTTAAAATCATCGAAGCTCTATCGAATCTCTCGAATACAGAAAACACGCGTGGGTCACAACCGGAGTTCAGAAGGACACTAACAATCGTAACAAAGAACCCAATGATCAGACGCAGGTAAAAAAAGTCCTTCCAGGAAATTCGATAGCAGGTAAGGTTGCAAATGCTTATGACTCATGTGCTGTTAATGATAAGGCTCCTTTTTGATTGCGCATAGTGGATGAGACATGTGGCAGGCAGGGGCCACAAAAAAAAACACGTTTCTCAACTCTGTGACTCGCAAACGAATGTTTACAAATAAGCTTTAAGTGCTTATTAGTGGAAAAAAAAACCTTTTTTTTTTCAAATTTTCATTTTATTTGCTATTCAACCAGTCAGAAAGTCAAGAAAGCATAAACTTAATACTGGAAAACTAAATTAACCGAATAAAATTAATCCGAAAAATAATTAATCCGACAAACAATCTTTTTAAAATTTTCATACCATTTGCTATTCAAGCAGTAATAAAAGTTCAGAGATACATTAAGCATAAGTTTATCATACCTTTTTTGAAACTAGAATAACTAAGCATTTTTTTAAGATAATGGGCAGGATGAGCGTCATACATTTTTTTTACATGGTAGCAGACCAAACACGAAGAAAAATAATTTCTTGTTTAATTTTTTTTGGAACATTGTTTTTTCCAAGCACTTCGTGATTAGCTAGCTCAATTTTAACCACTGTTATTGATAGCTGAACTATTCCGTTAGAAGCTAAAAAAACCTGAATCAGAAAAAGTCCGTATTTGTAAAAATGGCACATTAAAAACCAACCAAAAGTGGCATTTTTAAAAAAAATCATAAACTATCAAATATCTTGAAAACCGAGATATTTTTACTAAAGTCAAAATTTGAGATTAGAGAGGTCTCGACGAAACCTATCAACAGTTAAAGGTTTATCCATTGTTTCTGAGACACCCTGTATAGTAGGGCCAGCGAATATTCGGGATATCCGAGAATGTTCTATTTTCGTATATTTTATACTCAATCGATTGTCTGTCTTTCCTTCTCGAAAGTTCCGTGGTACCGCCTTCGCGCTTCTACAGTAGGACCGGTGAACATTCGAGGTATTCGAGAAGGTTCTATTCTAGAACATTCCATACACGATCGATCGTTCATCTTCTAGAAAGTTCCGTGGTATACCTTCGCGCTTCTATGGTAGCGCCTGTAAACATTCCAGGCATTCGAGAAGGTTCTATTCTCTGTCAGTCACCACGCTTAGAAGTTTCTAGATGCATCTCGATCTATCTTTTATCTCTGGAAGGTGCTCACTATTTTTGTCTCTTTCTTATCGTGCTATCTCACTTACTCCTATTGAAAATTTAGTCATATATCGGAGTGTTCTTCAAAAGCCTATAAGGGGTTCTGAAAACGCCTGAAAACGGGTTTTCAGGTTATGGTGTGGTTCGATAGAGGGTAGCCTGAAACGGACTGAAAACATGCTTCAGGCGCCTGAAAACAACGGCAACTTGGGTAAAATTTCGATATTGTAGTATGTGATAGAGCCGCCTCCCCAGCTGCCGGCCACCAGACGATTGAGGCAATTCGTCCGGTGTTGGAGGAGTGGGTTGGGCGCCGGCAGGGCAGCCTTACATTCCGCATGGTGCAGGTACTTACCGGGCATGGCTGCTTCGGTCACTACCTGCACCGAGTCGCCCATCGGGAGGAAACGCCGCAGTGTCATCACTGCGACGCTCCCGATGACACTGCCGAGCACACACTATTGGTGTGCCCGGCTTGGCGATACCAGCGCAGCGAACTCAACGCTGCGCTGGGAGGCGGAAACCTCTCGCTGCCGAGCATGGTCATGGCCATGCTCCGCGGCGAGGCGGAATGGGGGGCTGTCGCCTCCTTCTGCGAGGACGTAATATCGCAGAAGGAGGCCGCGGAGAGGGAGCGGGAGGCAGATCCTCAAGCCGCGCCCATCCGTCGCAGACGGATAGGCAGGAGAAGGCGGGCATTCGCACAAGCGATGCCCGTCTAATGACCCTGCCGTGGAAGCCTGCGTGCACGGTTGGCCCCGTGCATGCCGCCGTAAGGCCCTCCGTCTGGGGATTGCCCTGGTGTTCTCGGGCAATCCCCCCTTGGCGATAGCCCGACCAGGTGGTCGGGCTTGCCCGGGCGCGTGGGTAGTGGAGTCGCAGTGTGGACCTTACCTAGCGCGCTCATAAGGGCAGGGAGAACACCGGGGGGTTTTAGTGGGTAAGCCTGGCACTCTGCCGGGAGAGCCCCACACACGCTCGCCGTCTAGCCAACGGCGGGTACGGTGCGGTTACGCATTTCCCCCCGAGGAAAAAAAAAAAAGTATGTGATAGAGCACCTCCTGAAACGCGCTGAACTGTGTTTTCAGGCTGCTGAAAACGCTTCTAAGGCCAAGAAAGCCACGCCGGAAGTTTCTTATACCATCGGCGTAACAATATATCAATTTGTTACAAAAACTCTATTACGAGTAGAAATCTGTAACGAATCCCTGGGATTGGACCGTAAGAGAAATACGTAGAATTTGTTGATTCAAAAAAAGAACCAAGAAATGCCAATGAGAAACTTTAATAATTTAGACAAATAAAAAATAAGATATGTATACTTATAAACATTTAAAAAAAATACATGAGTGAAAAAATAAATCAAGGAGTTAATAGCTTCACTTACAGTCCGTTATCAACTTAGCAGTTGGAGAAGCGTTAAACAAGCATGCTGCTTTTCCTAAGCTCAATGGCTATTGTACATGCATATGACTATGTAATTTAGAGCTAAAAAGTACACATTTTTAGGACTTACACAAATACAATGTACATTTAACTAAAATAGAACATATACCGCTGACACATCAAAAATTGAAAGTAATTCTGCTCCTATAGGAATAAATTAACTTACTAGATAGAACAGACAAAGCTTGCACATGTATACATACATACAGTATTTACTTAGATCCGTAGCTTAAATAACTATCTTATATGACTAACTCTGGGTAGACCTCAAGGTGATCATGAACTGGACTTACAATCTTGGTAATTTTATGTCTAACGTGAATTCAGAATGTAGGGGAGCAGGAACAAGGTACAATGGTTAAAGGCCTGACCTGTGGTGATGTTTGTATATGTACCGCTGTTGTCAAAATTGACTCATCACATGGCATACTTCCTTCTCCGCTCACGGACTCCAGTACCGCCCCAAACTAAAAACTGAAACCAAACAATTCAAGCATAAACATCAAACGTAAACCCAAACGAGCCTATCCAAATCTTCAATAGAACTACTTACCCCTATCCAAGGGTAAAAGATTTACGTAGTGCGTCCTCAGTGCTCCAAAACGCAGGCGGCTAACAGCGACCTAGACTTTCGGTAGTAAAATTAACACAATTTCATTAATTTCTTTCACAAAAATCCTTAAATTCTCTCAACAAAATAATTAGTTTTCCAACGAAAAATCTGAAAACCCACTAAATCTCTCAATATCTTTTATCTGTCATCCGTCGCAAGCTCCTATGTCATCGGTAAGACAGCGAACAAAAAAGGTCAGAACAACAAACTAAAAAGAATATAGCAGACTTGCCATGTAGCGGCTTTAACGCTACAGTGATCCCCCCACTTAAACAAGAGAACGCCCTAAAGAATACAAAAGACAAAGGAACGCAAACACCGGCGAAAAACTTAGTCATACATAAGAAACGAAATCCATTCGTGCCTCAAAAAACATTCACCACTTAAACATCAAGAAAAGCAAATCTTTAAGAAAAATAAAAAAAGGTTAACACAAATTAAAAAAAACTATTCAGGTAAAGTGAAAATAAACAAACCTTTTACAATTCTATACGGTAAAGGACATTTTTTTTTAAATTGAATATCGCAATGGAAACATAAGGAAACCACGTAACCAGGACGAAAATGATGTAAATGACGAAACCAACTTTGGTTTTCACAGTCGAACAGAAATGAAATCAAAGATAAGCACCTCAAGCCTAAAAATAAAAGGAACAACCTAACCAAGTATGCGAAAATTTTATACAACGGACATACGCGTCTTTTAAAATTTAGAAAAACAAACAATATTTTATTTTAATATATCCTTGACGTGGTATATACCAACATGCGGCGAATCCGCTTCCGCCAACTCATACACCTGCGGGGAAACCCACCTGACTACTCGGCAAGTCTGCTATATTCTTTTTAGTTTGTTGTTCTGACCTTTTTTGTTCGCTCACTTACCGTTGACATAGCAGCTTGCGACGGATGACAGATAAAAAGATATTGAGAGATTTAGTGGGTTTTCAGATTTTTCGTTGGAAAACTAATTATTTTGTTGAGAGAATTTAAGGATTTTTGTGAAAAAAATTAATGAAATTGTGTTAATTTTACTACCGAAAGTCTAGGTCGCTGTTAGCTGCCTGCGTTTTGGAGCACTGAGGTCGCACTATGTAAATCTTTTACCCTTGGATAGGGTTTTTAGTTTGGGGCGGTACTGGAGTCCGTGAGCGGAGAAGGAAGTATGCCATGTGATGAGTCAATTTTGACAACAGCAGTACATATACAAACATCACCACAGGTCAGGCCTTTAACCATTATACCTTGCTCCTGCTCCCCTACATTCTGAATCCACGTTAGACATAAAATTACCAAGATTGTAAGTCCAGTTCATGATCACGAGGTCTACCCAGAGTGAGTCATATAAGGTAGTTATTTAAGCTACGGATCTAAGTAAATACTGTATGTATGTACACCCCAACAAACATTTACGATGTTGAGAAGACGTTTTGGTGGGAACTTAATGCTATTTAGTATAATCGTATAAATGTCATAAGTACGTTTACTCGACGGCATTTGGGCCCATTTAATTCAACTTAAGGCGCTAAGAGTTTTGTGTATCAGTCATATAAATACCTACATAGTCGCATAGTCGTCATATACACGTCGGCGATTTGACTACATATCATGTAATGAAAGCTGTCGCATCACATATACGACTTCGTGTCGAGTAATTAAACACAATTTATCTTTTATATAATATAATCGTTGTGTTGTTGTCATTTAAAGATGATCATTACTTATATTTAGCAAATTATATGATAGCAGATAATCACGTTAATTTAATTTGGCAGTATTTTTGACAGCTGAGTTAATATTGATTTTTTATTTGTTATTTGAGGTGATACTATCATTTTATCAGTTGTGAACCATTGTCCAATCAAGTTTACTGATAAATGTAAGGTAAGTTTCTAACATTTTTTTTTGTGCGCCTTTAAAATTTTAACTTTTTCACATATTTTTGGTAATAATTTATTAAGTGACTGCGTTATATGACAACTATATAACTTCGCGATCTATAAACTGCGTGTTCATTGTAAATGTGTACGCTATGAAAGTTTATTTAGGGATCAATAATAAAATAATGAACACCTTTTAGCACTTTTCTTAACTTTTATATATTATGTTAGAAAATATACTATTATGTACCTATAACTTGTTAAAAGTTAGTAGCGTAATTTCCACGCTGACTGTACTTACACGGAGCCAATATGTCGCTCTCAATCTCTTTTAAGGCCGGCCGACGATGACGCGAAGTCTCGATTGCAGAAAAATGAGGTATTATCTTTGCTTCTCGCTCGCGCACTTTCGCTTAGTCAGTCAGTTGTAGTAGGTCGGTAATAGCAAGTGGGCGCGTGGCTCTTAGATTATAAGAAACCCAAAGTGTCAAGTAGCAACTTGTTAATTTTTTATTTTTAATAAGATTATTTAAGAACCTATTGTTACTTAGTGTGTGTTGTTCAAAATTCCTAACTTGTTTACTTATTTTTTAGCAAAATGCCTTTTAAAATAGCGGAGACCACAGACAATGGAAAATCTTTATTAAAAACTGTGCCAGCACATTGGGAACAACGTGGAGCTGAAGATTCTATACCAGAAATAAATTGGAAATCGATGCCATGTATTCTAAAGCGAAATAATATTTCTAATTATGAAAGTTCCGAACAACAAATCGCTCTTATGTCGGATATGTCCGATACGGATACGGATACGGATCAGAACTAACTTGAAGTGTCAATTACATTCCTGGAGATAAATAAAAAATTAATAAATTTTTAGTGCCTTTTTTATTACCTATTTCTTATATGTATGAATATATATTTGAGTCGTATGAAACACTAACTAACTTACACTTTATATCAGTAATATAATATATGGCTTCTGTTTGCAAAATTTCGTTATCATATATCATAAATATATTAAGATATGAAGATTTCATAAGCGTTTTAAAAACATCATATTTGAATTGATTGGTTGAATTTTCATTTAAATGTGATACGGAACCTTTCACATTTTCCTTACTCTCAACTTGAGGTGTATTACTTTGTATTAAACTATGTGCCTGAATAGAATGATAGTTGTTTTTAACTTTTCTTATGAATGCACCACTCCTTTTAATACTTTTCCACTTTTCGATCCATGTCAAATCCAAACAGTAAATAAATATGATAGTTAAATTTGATTTCAAAATGGTGGAAGTTGTATACAAGGTTATTATATACCTTTAATATATGTATTAATTTAATTGCGGTCGTATTATCATGTTTGTGATACTTTAGAGTTTAGGACGTATACAGGTTGCACACGTATTACTTATTCAACTTATATATAACGATTACGAATACTACGTGTAAACAATTATTATCCGTTTAGCAGATGTTTAAAAGGTAATTATATGACACAATTGACAGTATTATGACGTTTATACTATGAAAACGTTTACACGACGAAAAGTTATATAAATATGTTTTATAAACGTGGTCGTAGACGCTATTATATGACGACTGTACAAAATTTTTGGAAGAACGTTTATATGACATTATTATACGACAAATAATGTATATGACTATTTGGACACATAATGCACCAGTACATACCGAAAAGTAAAAAAAAATACCGTTAAATAACTTTAATAAGACTCAAGGTCATATAAATGTTTGATTACATAACGAAAATGTTTGTTGGGACATGTGCAAGCTTTGTCTGTTCTATCTAGTAAGTTAATTTATTCCTATAGGAGCAGAATTACTTTCAATTTTGATGTGTCAGCGGTATATGTTCTATTTTAGTTAAATGTACATTGTATTTATGTAAGTCCTAAAAATTTGTACTTTCTTTAGCTCTAAATTACATAGTCATATGTATGTACAATAGCCATTGAGCTTAGGAAAAGCAGCATGCTTGTTTAACGCTTCTCCAACTGCTAAGTTAATAACGAACTGTAAGTGAAGCTATTAACTCCTTGATTTATTTTTTCCCACATGTATTTTTTTTAAATGTTTATAAGTATACATATCTTATTTTTATTGGTCTAAATTATTAAAGTTTCTCATTGGCATTTCTTGGTTCTTTTTTTGAATCAACAAATTCTACGTATTTATATGTATATATATAATTTATTATTAGAGAAAGACTGACTTAAAGGTATAAAAAACAGCTATGTTGGCGAACTATTGGTCGATATTATATTACGTATATATTCAATGCCGGAAATCGCTAAAGATTCGTCGCATGTTAAACCATTTAGGAAAATCCTACAAAAGCCAAAGATTTGGTCAATCGTCCCGTAGCCCCGCAAAGAAGCTGAGCAACGCTTGATGGCCGATAGAACGGGCGTAAAGGAGGCTTTAATGGGAATATTATGCGGCTCTCCATCCTGTGGCTTAAGATAATGGTCTAGTAGTAGGCTAGTAAATAAAAATAGAAATATTGAGATCGGTGACGTTTAACTGAAGCCACAAGTTAAATTTCGTTTTAATTATAGAGAAAATATGATTGAGTATTAGAATATTGTCGGATTTGATGTCAGTGCTCATTTAGCCATGAGATTTTGAATTTAAACCTGCATCTTGAATTTTGTACCTTGACTATTTGCTGAATATTTCTACCATTTATTCCATTATTTGCCAAAACAAATGTATATTTTTGGCATAACTCAGTTTATGTTTTATCTATTTGTTTTATCTATTGCGAACATCACATTTTATTTCAATATGCTTTCTAGTAATGTATAAGTAATTTTTTTCTATATTTATTTCAAAATTTTAACCTTAGTTTTTCGTGGGATAAGAAAGGATAGTCGATTTTTATCTTTTATCCTTGATAACTTTAAAAGATTTTTACATAAAAATATATTTCAGGTCCTTAAAACAAGTCCTTAAGCCATTATCATAAAACATGTTACACAGTATAGCTTAAAATGTTTGACTAATCAATACACTTAAGCTAAACTCTGATATGGAAATTTTTATCAAATGAATGAGTGATCCTTATGAGTGAATATGCATACAGTTAGCGTTATTGTCCTTGTTGTGTACATCATATTATATTCAAATATACCTGTGTAAAATCTGTGTTATTATAACCACAAAAATTATTCGTTGTTAAAAATTACATCCAGTATTTTTCCTGCCACACAGATTTTGGTATGCAAATTGTTTGCATACCAAATTGCAAACTTACCGCAAAACGTCACAATATGCCAATACTGATCTCCCTGTTTATTTATCCAATTAGACAGGGAGATGAGACTTTTGTAATTTTTTAAGTTTATTTAAATAACTTCTCTATGTTGTTTGCCTAACAAAAAAGCTCTTGCTATTATTTAAAAAGGTTTTCATATTCCCTAACAATAAATGTTTCCATCATTAAACGTTGCTCCGTCCGTAAAGAATACTTTAAACGACCCTATACAGCATATCAAATGATCTTACATCTATGAACCAAGTTCAAAATATGTATCAGGTACTAATATTCACCAACAACTATGTAGTAATACGTATATTTTTATGTAGCTCAACTACCAAGATGTACACAAATTCACATTTATTAATATCTGTTTCTGAATTGAACTAAGAATTGTAGTCCTTTTTCTAGCTGAATTGTAGAAATATAGGGAAATCTTAAAGTTAAAGAAAAAAAAAACAAACTTATTCCTTTAGTCCGATACAAAATGAAAAGCTTTATTCTGGTAGGTACATGGTTGTAATTCACTTATGCATAATGTTACTGAAGTTAACAAAATCCCTCAATGCAAAGCACTTAACTAAATTTTTATTTAATACAAGCCAAGGGCAGGATGGTTCAGGTTTGTTTGATCAATCTCGGCAGGTAAAAATCAGGTACAAATTGGGTACAAAACTACAAAATGGGGGGCAATAAAGTACACGAACAAATAGTTATAGGTTTCCTTTTTTTAAAAGAAATTAGTAGCCTTCCCCGGAGCGGTTGTTAGTGGGTCATACCTTCAATGCTAAGTTTCTGCGATCACGGGTCAGAGATATAATATTCCAATTTCTTAACTTATTCTCTGTTTCTAATATTATTTGTGTAATTCCACAGAATTCCTCCTTGATATTAGGTTATTAGGTAGGTTAGTTGCAGCGGAGCCCTACGGCCTCCGGGAACTGCCCTGGAGATTCATAGCACAGTGTTATGTTAAAAATATAATTAAATATGCCTATGATCTTGAGGTCAGTGGGTCTAACACTGAGTTCTGAAGGAATCCCAGTCAATACATTTGAACTTCATGTAATAAACATAGCAAATGAATTCTAAAACATAATTTTTAATAAATTGACAAATTGTCTTATTGGTTAGTTAATAAAAAGGACATATGGAGGGGAGAGCACCTATTTTGTGTATAATTATTGCTATTAATAAAAAGAAAACAGCTTAATTTGTGAGTTCTTTGCCAAAGAAGGATGTGAAACTTAATATTGTGAAAATTTAGAATTTAACATGAAATTCGCAAGTGTTACTCAATATATGCCTTAATCCCACTAAGATGCCGTTTACTATCAAGGTTTTTTAATGAAATAGGGGATGAAAAAGGCGAATTTTGGAAATGTAATATGTTTGATTTAATAATCAATTTACCCACAAATAAAAATAAAATTAACAAAATCTGTTTTAAATCATGAAATATAATAAGTTAATTAGATACCTTATTGATTTTTTGCACTTATTGATACCATAAATCCATTTAATTTAAATAATCGCGTGCCGGCGAGTAAATATAGTATTTTTCCCTTAGCTTTACTCTTCAAGCTGAAAACAAAAAGAACTGATTTTTGTAGTCTCGCTTTTCAAATTCAATTCACACGGAAAACGGGAGAAATACCTATTAATTTTATTCGCAGAAATTAAGATAATGTAGAAATTTAGATTTCGATTTAGAATTGAATCAATAACAAATTAGGTACTTCGGTCGATGTCTCACAGACTACTCATAACATAGACGATAGACGCGTTCTAAAAACCAACGCTCCACCTGCGCACAGATTTGCGTTTATGTGGAAGCGACGGAGCCGAGGTCCGTTTGCTGAATGTTAAGCGCCGTATTGGCGACGGAACCTCTCCTAAAACCAAATTCATTTCATAACACTCGTAAGACTCTTAACTTGCTTCAAGATGTGTCAAGTCAACATACGGATCTTTCGAAATTCTACAATATGCAATAAGTATTTCCAGCTAAAGTTATAAGTTTGGTTGAAAAACAAAACGTAATGAAAAATTAACCATAAACAAATTGTGAATGCTTTCCAAATTCTATTCGACGAAACCATAATTATATGATCTGTAAGCCTTAAGTGTACTTTATTACGATATGTCTCTAAAAATGATCAAAACAAACAGTCTAAATGTCAAATTCCGAATTTTGAGAAAATCAACCCACCTAAAGGGAGCACGGGATTTTGGGCGAAAAAAAACTATCTTTGTAAATAAGGCCAGGATAAACGCGAGATTTATTTTGTTTATGCAAAAATTGAATAATGACCAAAGATAATTGCAAATGTCACTGACGTGACGTGAAACGACGTTGACGTTGACACTTGACATTGATATTGTGCAATTAATTGACAAAGTTATTGTAATTATGATTTTAGTTGTGAAATTTGTGTTAAAACTACAGTGAAACCAAAGTGTTTTTGCAAAATTTGTGTTTTATGAAATTTTAAGAAAAAACGGTGTTACAGTATCCCCCCAACCACGATAGAATTCACGTAGGGAATTCGTCTGACGCCTCGTCAGCCTCAAAACCTCCTAACCAACCAAACGAAATTATCATAAATAGAATCAATTAGGTACTTAAAAACTATTCATTCGTGATAAACTCTGTACCCAATTACGCCTAACGTTATTTTTTTTTATAAGTTTATTTATTTGTATAAGATAAAAAATAAAGCTTTAAATATAAACGTGTGTAAATAAAGAATATTTAACATGCATGTACCTTAAATCTACGTAAATCCATTAATATGGTATGTTAAAGATTGTAATAAAAAAACAACATTCACCAATAAGGTGACAAAATCTAGCGCGAAACTACTGCTGCTAGCACCTACATGGTTGTAAAAAAAATATTCACTAATAAGGTGGCAAAATCTAGCGAAACCACTTCTGCTAGCACCTATATGGCTGTGATAAATAGGCAAAAAGCATTATATCCTATGCCCATCAAATATAAGAAAGTAATAAAAAAAAACTGTAGTGTCAGGACTGACGCCGAGATGGCGTTGTTAAATAAGTATATCTTGACACTAACAGTGTATAGCAAGTAATGTCAACAACCACCGGTAGATGTCGTTATTACAGACATTTTGACTCTAATCGTCAAATAATAAGTAGAAAAAAAAACAATAAAAAGGAAATAATAAAAAAAATGAGTTGCATGGTGTCGTTGCCCCTGATCGTCGATATTGATTTTCCTACGTTTCCAGCTAGATGTAACTTCCTCCATTATAAGAATACAGCAAAGGCTTATTTCTAGAGTTGCAAACCGCTCCTGTGAGGAATTCAAAATTAATTTTGTTGATTAGAGTAGAATACATATAAAAATAATGAACAAGACACGTTTATATTTGTGATCTTGAGCTAAATGCATCTATCTAACCACATAACAGTTATAATAAGTACATACTTGTTCTTTAATTCTGGTATCAGATACTAAAGAAGTAATATCCATTTTATATAATGGTAGTTATAATATATTTATAATGGTATGAACTAAGACACGTATAATATTTGTGTTTTAGATCTTTATGTACTTATGTAATGGTAATATCAATTTTGAAGATGTTAGGTATATGGAAACTTAAGTATCAAGGCAAATCAATAAAAAACGACAGGAACAGACACATGCAAAAACGCCGCCAGATGTTATATGACGCGTTATTCTACACTCGGGTTCTACGAGACGCCAGGAAGAATGGCGGGGTGGGTATTCTGTGACCGCCGCACCCGCGGTGCTTAAATAGTTTAAATGCTTATACAAATATCGCTATTTTCATAAGAGCATAGAAATTAAAATTAAGTAGGTATTATGTTATTAGGTATGTAATTTAGTCACTCGAAGTATCTAAATTTTTAAAATCTTTTATGTGCCACTTTCCTATGTATTTTCCGTTCTCGTCTTCGAGCTCATAGACGAGGCGAGAAAGCTTACGTATAATTTTACAACGTTCATATTTAGGGGCAAGTTTAGCAGTAAAATATTTATTAGCAGAACTCTGCTTGTACGTACGCTTCCACACAAAATCACCAACATTAAATGAGATATCTCTGCGTTTGTTGTTATAGTATTTTATATTCCTTTCATGGGCCTTACGCAACGACTCTCGGACTTTGATGAAAATGTCACCGAGGTGGCCAATATTAGACGCATGAGTATCGCGTGGTACCACAACCAACTCTTGGAGATCTACAAAATCACGGTAAATACTACCATCAGTGACAGCTTCCCTACCGTGTACTAGCATGAAAGGAGTATAAGAAGTAGACTCATTTACTGAGGTGTTCATGGCAAATTGTATTTTATGTATGTTAATATCCCACGTTCTATGATCGTTCTCAACAAACGAGGAAACTGCAGTGATTATTGTGCGGTTATAACGTTCCACCGTATTAACTTGTGGACAATATACTGGACCCAAATGTACTTGCGGAATATTGTATTTTTCATATAATGCCTGAACCTCATGACTTATAAACTGCGAGCCATTATCAGACATCACAGTCTGTGGTATTCCGTGAACCAGAAATACATGGTCTTCTAACCTTTGCGCTATAACTTTGCCCGTTGCACGCCGTATAGGAAATAATAAGCAATATTTTGTAAAACAACACACAACTACTAGTAAAAAGGTGTTTTGCTGTCGAGACATCGGCAGTGGACCAACGAGATCAATGCTGATGCACTGGAATGGTCGACAGCAGACCTTGGGTTCCCCCATAAAGCCAGGTGGCGCTAGTGAGCTATGTTTATATGAGTTACAAGTGGCACAATTTTTAATAAATTCCTCGGTATCTTTATGCATACCGGGCCAAAAATACCGTAATTTTAATCTTTTATATGTTTTTGCGACGCCTAAGTGCGCAGCAATTGGTTCAGAATGGTTACTTGTAATAATATCCTCCCTAAGCTCCTTTGGTACAACCTCCTTCCACTGGTAGTCACCACAGAGTTTGTTAGTGCTTTTTGTAAATCTAAAAAGCCTACCATCAATAATTTGAAAATTGGGACACGCGCGCGGCCTATCCGTGCAACGTTTTAATATATTGTTATACCAAGCATCGCTGGATGTAAATGCGTCTACGGCTGCCACTGGTACAGAACGTGAGAGTGCATCCGGCACGACGTTTTGAGATCCACTACGATGCTCAATAATAAAGTTATAAGGCGACAATCTACACCCCCAACGCGCTAGTCGTCCTGTAGGATTCTTAAGGTTTAAAAACCACTTTAGACTAGCATGATCGGTAATAATTTTAAATGGTCGACCACCTTCAAGATAAGGGCGGAAGTGTTCAACGACATGTACCACGGCCAATGCCTCTCGCTCTGTAGCGGAATAGTTACGTTCGGCGGGTGTTAGTGAACGGCTACAGTATGCAACAGGATGTTCTTGTCCGTCTACAACCTGGGTCAAGGTACCTCCTAACCCGAAATCAGAAGCGTCACAGTGGACAGCAAAATCTTTCGAGAAGTCAGGACATACCAGAACCGGAGAAGTAGACAGTGCGAGTTTTAGGTCGTTGAACGCCTCGTCTGCCTCGGTCGTCCATTTGAAAGGGGGCGCGCTCTTACGGGTAGAAGTAAGAGCATTAAGGGGACCAGCTCTATGACTAAAATTTTTTATGAAACGCCTATAATAAGATGCAGTTCCCAAGAAACGTTTGACGTCTTTCCTGCAGGTGGGAATAGGAAAGTCTACTATAGCCTTAATTTTGTCAGGATCCGTGCGCAGACCATATTCGTCAACCA
Organism: Schoenobius gigantellus; assembly: GCA_963935595.1. Taxonomy (NCBI): domain Eukaryota; kingdom Metazoa; phylum Arthropoda; class Insecta; order Lepidoptera; family Crambidae; genus Schoenobius; species Schoenobius gigantellus. The sequence goes on from OZ012543.1 coordinate 24,670,964, forward strand.
CATGACCCAAGAATTTCAGCTGCCTCCTGAAGAACTGGCATTTACCCATGTTGACAGTAAGGTTGGCTAGTTTAAGTCTCTCCTTTACCCTCCGTAGGAGCTGGAGGTGATCCTGGAAGGCCATTGGGCCTTCAGGAGTAAGTAAAATTAAATCATCAACATATACGAACACCTTATTGTCAAACTCGGGCCCAAAGAGGCGGTCCATCAACCGCTGCTGCGTAGCTGGAGCTGCAGTAAGTCCAAAGCACATGACCTTAAAGTGAAACAAGCCTCTGCAGGGGATAGTAAAAGCAGTCTTCTCTCTGGACTCAATAGAGTCCAAAGGAACTTGGTAGTATGAAGACTTAAGGTCAATAGAAGATAAGTACTTAGCATTTTTGAGCTGGTCCAGAATATGGCTAATATAAGGCATAGGGTAAGCGTCATGCTTTGATATGGCGTTAAGTTTTCGGCTGTCCAAGCAGAAACGTGATGACCCATCTGATTTAACCGCTAAAGTAACGGGGTTGTTCCATGCACTGCCGCTAGGCTCCACAACATCATCCTTCAGCATTTGGTCTAGGTGTTTATTTAATTCTGCCAGTTTAGCGGGTGAGACTACATAATACCGTTGTTTAATAGGTGGGTGGTCACCGGTATCAATTTTATGACTCACTAAGTGTGTCCTACCCAGGCCTTTCTTTTCTGCGAAGAGTCATCAAATTGCTTTATGACGTCATTGACCAGCCTACGCTCAAGCTTAGATAAAGTTTCAAAATCATATAAAGCACGGCTGCCTGACATAACGGTGTACACCTGATTATTATTTTTATATAAATGTCCACTATCCTCTAACAATGATAAAATATCTGGCGCAATATTAAATTCCTTCCAGAAATTTAAGCCAAATAACAACTCTGTAGCAACTCCAGGGACGACGTAAAATTTAATAACACGAGTTTTATTCTCTATCGATACTGGTAAAAATAAATACCCAGTTACTCGTGAAGTAGAACCATTTGCAGTTTTTATAAAGTCTAAGTCCTCAGACTTATGTAAAGTAGCGAAATCTTTAAAATATTTGTATGCTTGCCCTCCCACAATGGAGATCTGTGATCCTGAATCTAGTAATCCTCTGAATTCCAAGCCAAAAATATTAATCTTCAGATAAGCTCTGGTATCATTATAGGTGGCGTTAGTAGTAGCGTGAACCGATGTAACCTTACCTTTATGCATACGTATGTTACTAGCTTTATTTACATTATTATAGAATTCATTGTATTTCTGCCTTGACTGTTCAGAATTACAATGTTTATTATAAAAATATACTGTTTTATGCCATCGGTTCACTACTTGGCGTTTTTTGGAATCTCTACGGTTGAAGGTTTTGAAGAAGTGCACTTTGGACAATTATTTGCATTGAACCCCTTTTCTCCACAACGATAACAAATAAGTACCCAAGGCGCCTTGCAATACCTCAAGCTGTGGCCATTTTTACGACAGCGGACACAAAAAAGATTATTTTGTGTATTATTCACTGGCTGAATTGAAGAGACTTTTGGTGGAGCCTTGCTAACACTATTACCACTAGTATTTTTGTAACACAAATCGGGAGCCAGAGAAGAAGTGGTGACCCTAGGAGGTTCACTGAAATGCACCGATCGCTCCTTTGCACCTTCTAATAACCTACATTTTTTCTTTAAATCAGTCCAAGATTCCACTGGGGCTAGAGCAAGCTGAGTAGTATAAAATGGTCTAATATTAAACATGACTATGTTCAATTTATCATCGTCAGAGATTGGTTTTGATAATCGAGTAAAATAATTTTGCATAATGCTGAGATAATTCACAATGCTTTCGTCGGGGCCCTGAGTACGACTTCTAATTTCCTGCATCAAGCGATGGTCATAATCAGATGGTAAATATTCATCGAGAAGCAAGGTCTTCAGCTCAGTCCAATTGTGAACGTCTGACTTTACTCCTCGATACCAGCATAGCGCTTCATCAGTGAAAAGTTCAGCTGCAGAACAGAAAAGCTTTGAATCTGCAAGGCCACGAGACAAGCATAACTCTTCGAGGCGTTGTAAGAAGGCTTTAATGCATGTCTTGCCATTGAAGCGTAAATTTAGTTTATGCACGGAGCAATCATTAGCTGTATTGTGTGTAGTTGCAGTGGAGTGCTCAATCGGTTGTTCAGCTGCCAAGCTACTTTTAAAATTATGACAAATATTATCTATTTTTACAAGAATGCTATCTAATCTATTATTCAGAGAAGTAATTAAAGAAGTAAGATTATTATCATCATACTCCGATAAAGACAAGCGACCAATTCTGTGGAATAAGTGGTGTGCAAGAGTTTGAATTCTATTTAACATCTTAAGTGATGACAGCTTACTCGAAGCGCTTGTGATGAGCTTCTCAAGATCATCTAATTTCTTTTGAATTACTTTTAATTCAATATTGACATCAAGATCACAAGTCAGTATTTCATCAGAAGGCAGATCTTTATTGAGAGTACGGATCTGTGCTCTCAGAGCCATCACCGTGTCAGCTGGTTTCGAACCCCTGATTTTCACCTCATATTCTAGTTCATCTTTGTTAAGTAAATTAAAACTAATTGGTCTTTGCTCCATTTTTGTAAAAATATACTACGCTCTATTCTATATGAGAAGTTAATTTTACAATATTATTTATGTTATATACTCAAACTATCAACAAAAAATCTTAAAATATATTCACCTTTGCAAATGTAACTAAAATTTGTTTTTTATTTATACCTATCTGAACCAAACCTGCATAGAATTCTTATTTATCTTATAACTAGTGAGACCGGCAGACGTTCTCCTGTCCGATTCCAGCGCCACCTACTGGGTCCAGTTGTACTTTTAAACCTTCCCTGGACCTATTCAAATACACATAACATTTCGTAAGAATCGGTCGAGCCGTTTTTGAGTTTTAGCTTAACTAACACACAACATTAAAAAAAAAAATTTATTAAAGATACATACCGAGATGGATCAACACTATCTGAGCATTTGACCAGAATAATGGGCCATATAATGCCACAAAACCTGTCCCTGTTCGGGCGCCAAATTGTAGTCCTTTTTCTAGCTGAATTGTAGAAATATAGGGAAATCTTAAAGTTAAAGAAAAAAAAAACAAACTTATTCCTTTAGTCCGATACAAAATGAAAAGCTTTATTCTGGTAGGTACATGGTTGTAATTCACTTATGCATAATGTTACTGAAGTTAACAAAATCCCTCAATGCAAAGCACTTAACTAAATTTTTATTTAATACAAGCCAAGGGCAGGATGGTTCAGGTTTGTTTGATCAATCTCGGCAGGTAAAAATCAGGTACAAATTGGGTACAAAACTACAAAATGAGGGGCAATAAAGTACACGAACAAATAGTTATAGGTTTCCTTTTTTTAAAAGAAATTAGTAGCCTTCCCCGGAGCGGTTGTTAGTGGGTCATACCTTCAATGCTAAGTTTCTGCGATCACGGGTCAGAGATATAATATTCCAATTTCTTAACTTATTCTCTGTTTCTAATATTATTTGTGTAATTCCACAGAATTCCTCCTTGATATTAGGTTATTAGGTAGGTTAGTTGCAGCGGAGCCCTACGGCCTCCGGGAACTGCCCTGGAGATTCATAGCACAGTGTTATGTTAAAAATATAATTAAATATGCCTATGATCTTGAGGTCAGTGGGTCTAACACTGAGTTCTGAAGGAATCCCAGTCAATACATTTGAACTTCATGTAATAAACATAGCAAATGAATTCTAAAACATAATTTTTAATAAATTGACAAATTGTCTTATTGGTTAGTTAATAAAAAGGACATATGGAGGGGAGAGCACCTATTTTGTGTATAATTATTGCTATTAATAAAAAGAAAACAGCTTAATTTGTGAGTTCTTTGCCAAAGAAGGATGTGAAACTTAATATTGTGAAAATTTAGAATTTAACATGAAATTCGCAAGTGTTACTCAATATATGCCTTAATCCCACTAAGATGCCGTTTACTATCAAGGTTTTTTAATGAAATAGGGGATGAAAAAGGCGAATTTTGGAAATGTAATATGTTTGATTTAATAATCAATTTACCCACAAATAAAAATAAAATTAACAAAATCTGTTTTAAATCATGAAATATAATAAGTTAATTAGATACCTTATTGATTTTTTGCACTTATTGATACCATAAATCCATTTAATTTAAATAATCGCGTGCCGGCGAGTAAATATAGTATTTTTCCCTTAGCTTTACTCTTCAAGCTGAAAACAAAAAGAACTGATTTTTGTAGTCTCGCTTTTCAAATTCAATTCACACGGAAAACGGGAGAAATACCTATTAATTTTATTCGCAGAAATTAAGATAATGTAGAAATTTAGATTTCGATTTAGAATTGAATCAATAACAAATTAGGTACTTCGGTCGATGTCTCACAGACTACTCATAACATAGACGATAGACGCGTTCTAAAAACCAACGCTCCACCTGCGCACAGATTTGCGTTTATGTGGAAGCGACGGAGCCGAGGTCCGTTTGCTGAATGTTAAGCGCCGTATTGGCGACGGAACCTCTCCTAAAACCAAATTCATTTCATAACACTCGTAAGACTCTTAACTTGCTTCAAGATGTGTCAAGTCAACATACGGATCTTTCGAAATTCTACAATATGCAATAAGTATTTCCAGCTAAAGTTATAAGTTTGGTTGAAAAACAAAACGTAATGAAAAATTAACCATAAACAAATTGTGAATGCTTTCCAAATTCTATTCGACGAAACCATAATTATATGATCTGTAAGCCTTAAGTGTACTTTATTACGATATGTCTCTAAAAATGATCAAAACAAACAGTCTAAATGTCAAATTCCGAATTTTGAGAAAATCAACCCACCTAAAGGGAGCACGGGATTTTGGGCGAAAAAAAACTATCTTTGTAAATAAGGCCAGGATAAACGCGAGATTTATTTTGTTTATGCAAAAATTGAATAATGACCAAAGATAATTGCAAATGTCACTGACGTGACGTGAAACGACGTTGACGTTGACACTTGACATTGATATTGTGCAATTAATTGACAAAGTTATTGTAATTATGATTTTAGTTGTGAAATTTGTGTTAAAACTACAGTGAAACCAAAGTGTTTTTGCAAAATTTGTGTTTTATGAAATTTTAAGAAAAAACGGTGTTACAGAATACATAATGAAAGGCTGGTGAATGGCTCATCGCGCTAGTTTTAGAATAAGTCAACCTTGCCTCCACGAGAGGATAGATTTTTCCCGGGTTTTCCTGATGGACAAACTATGTATGCACTACTAGTTGTGCCATCCCAAGATGTGTTCCTGTTGAAATAACTAATTTACTATAACCATTCCTTGTAACTTAGAATCGGAAGGATAAATTGAAATTCGGTAAAATCTTTAAAATTCAAAGATCAATCATATCGTCAAGTAATTTTCGTCTAAGCCCTTTTTCCTCTTTTGCTTTGATTTTTTTGATAATACAGGTGAGTTTGTGCACATACCACCTTTTTTTTTTTAACGTTGGGAAATGCGTTACGCATACCTCGCGCTTGGGTAGGCGCGAGGTTATGTCGGACTCTCCGCGGCCACTGGGGGCAGAGCGCCAGCCAGAAACCGCGGCCTACCGACTAAAACCCAACGATGCCCCCTCACAAACGCCTTGGCACGAGAACGTCCATCACCGCCGCATCCTCCCCGTCATCTGACGAAGAGGATACGTCGGGGAGGGACGCCCCGTCACCGGACAAGGCCATGGGAACCCTTTCGGACACTTCCATGACCTCGTCAGCGTCTGCTCGCCTACGGCGAGCCCCTCTCACCTCCCTAAAATGGGAAGGCCGGCGATGCTCCTGGGCATTAGGAGTATCGATGATTGGCGGTGGCCTGTGCAATGCAGGACTCGGGCTTCCCGGGCCCGCGCCCCGCTGGTCACCGTCAGGAGGAAGAAGGCGGGCGAACTGCCGCCTCCTCCGCCCCGTTCTTCTGCGGCGGCAGGGATCTGCCGCTGGGTCATCTTCTCTGGCCCGTTCTGCCACCTCCTTCTGTGTGATGACCTCCACACAAAAGGAGTTTGCTGCATTCCAGGCCTCCTCGCTCTCGACCATCTTGGACATCAGAGATGGGAGAGAAAGGTCAGGGCCAACACTTAAAACCAGACTGCCGCGCTGCGAGGAAAAGGCAGCGCAGTCCTCGAGAGTATGCTGTGCTGAGTCCTCCGCAGCGCCACAGTGGTGGCACTCAGCGGTCGGCTCACGCCCAATCCGGTGCAGATAACGGCCAAAGCAGCCGTGACCACTGATGATCTGCACCAGATGGTACGTGAGCGACCCATGCTTCCTTTCCGCCCATGGTTTCAGCACGGGGAGCAACGCCTCAACGGTTCTCCTAAGAGTTCCGGAGACCGGCTCACCCAGGCTCTCTTGCCATAGGCGGAACATTTCCTCTCGTGCCCCTTCCAGGGCCGCGACCTGCTCTCTTGGAGCTATCCTGCGGTTCCCCTCCCTCACGTCAACCCGCACACGATAGGCCGCCGCCAGTACGTGCGCCACTAGCTCCCACGGGGGAGTGCCGGCGATAGCGCAGGCCGCCGCATGTGACACCGTACGGTATCCTCTGATGGCTCTCAGCGCCATGGCGCGTTGCGCTCGTCGCAGTGAAGATATTGCGCGGGCGCTGAGAGCGTTGGCCCAGACGGGGGCCCCGTACAGTGCCATGCTGCGCACAATTCCGGCGTAAAGGCGTCGACAGGTGGCGCTCGGGCCTCCAACGTTTGGGAGGAGGCGCCCTAGTGCGTCGGCCGCACCTAGGAGTTTGGGCTCCAATGAACGAAAGTGTTCGTCGAAGCCCCACTTGCCATCAATGGTGAGCCCCAGGTATTTGAGGTGTGGCCTCAAATTAACAACCTCGCCGCCCACCGTAATGGATGTTCCGGCGAGGGGCCTCCTGCGGGGGCCATAGAAAGCTATAGCCTCGGTTTTACTAAGGGCGACCCTCAAGCCCAACATGGAAATTCGGTCAACGACCAGCGTGCTCGCCACCGAGGCTAGGCGTACCGCATCGGCCAGACTGGCCCCTCTTGCTGTGACGAGAGTGTCATCAGCATAACAAAAGAGCACGCACCCCCGTCGGAAGGGCGCCTCTGAGGAGCCAGTCGTACCCGACGTTCCAGAGCAAGGGCCCAAGAACAGACCCCTGTGGAACGCCGCGGCACATAGGATGGCGCTCAATGCGCCCGTCCCTTTTGGGGTAGAGGATTTCTCGCCCGTTTAGATAATCTCCCAGGATTCGGCACAGGTACGGGGGAACGCCGTGGTGGTTGAGGGCCTCCATGATTGTGCCGAAGGGGAGACTATTAAACGCATTGGCGATGTCCAAGGACACCGCCAGCACTACATTTCCCCTTTCTGTGGCCTCCGCCACGTGACCCCGCAGGTCGGACAACGCATCAATCGTTGACCGACCAGAACGGAAACCATATTGAGCGTCCGAAATATTGGGGCCAGCCTCAGTTAGATGCTGGATGAGGCGGGAGGCTAAGATCTTCTCGAAGACCTTAGCAACCTCGTCCAGCAGGACAATCGGACGGTACGCCGCAGGAGAGTCTATGGGGCGACCAAGCTTTAGCAAGAGGCAGAGTGCCCCATCTTTCCAGAGCTTAGGGAATCTGCCGACGCGGAAACACGCGTCAAGCAGTTCCCTAAGTCTGTCGCTCAGTTGACCAATGGCCAGGTGAACAATCCTACCCGGTATCCCATCGGGTCCAGGTGCTGTTTTTTTGACCCTTAGGCGGGATACTGCAGCAACAAATTCATCGTCTCCGAGAGGTGGGCCGAGATCTGGCACAGGTGGAGTCGTGCGGGGCGGCGCCATGCGAGGAGGAGTAAAATCTACGTCCGGTGGGAACAGTTCGACCATCACACTTCTCAACAGCTCGGAGTCCATGGTCTCCGTGAGGGGTGCACAACGCTGCTTCAGGTTGCTTCGAGCAGCTTTGTAAGGACGCCCCCACGGATCCTGGTCAAGGCCCTGCAGCATTTCCTCGCGGGCCAGTTCCTTGGCCTTAGCGATGGCCGTCTGCAGGGCCCTTTTCGACTGTCTATACGAGTGGTATAGCTGCTCCTCTACCGCCTCGTCGCGATTTCTCCTGCGACGGCACCGGGCATATGCTCTCCTCGCCGACGTGCAGGCTGTCCTGAGGTCGGAAATTTCTTGCGACCACCAATACACCTCGCGGCGATCGCGCGGTGGGCGTGATCTCGGCATTGATGCGTCACAGATTTCTGTGAACGCATCACGGAGTCGATGTGCCGCGTCGTCAACGTCTGGCCCGTCCATAGGCGCAGAGCACCAGCGCTGGACAATGGCGGCCTCCGCAGCCCTCTGTCGAGGCGGCTGAGTGTCCAGCGTGGGAAGGGGCCATTAGCTCTAGGTGAGGGGAGGGAGTACCGGGTGGAGGTCTCAAATCGGATGTACCGATGATCGGAGAGACTCTCCACGTCAGTCACTACCCTCCAGTTAGCGATTCTGCGTGCTAGGGCGGAGGATGCAAACGAAACGTCTACTATCGACCCGCCCTGTCGTCGCACACAGGTGAGCTCTCGACCTCTGTTCAGGAGAGAAAGACCCACCGCTGCAGCCCACGCCTCGACGGCCTGTCCACGTACGTCAGTGGCCCGGTTACCCCACACCACTGACTTGGCGTTAAGATCGCCGAGGAAGATAACTTGAGATGGAGCGGCCCGCCTAATGGCAGCGCCCAAGATTCCCAGGAAGGCCTCGAAATCAACAAGAGGCCTATTCGGGGAGAAGTAGGCACCAACAACAGCAAGTCCGCTCCATCCTGCCACCACGTAGCCGGGCCCTCTCTCCCGAACAGAGGGAGGCCTAAAATTCGGGGATCGTCTAAAGACGATGGCAACAGAGCCCACATCGTCACCCACCCAGTTGAGCTGGTTGGGAACAAAGTAGGGCTCCGCAACAACTGCGGCATCTATGGACCATTCTGCCAGGACCTGTGTGCACATACCACCTACCAGATTATAAGTAGTTACAGTGGCGTGTTGACGTCTACCACCCGAATTACTTGCGTCTTGTCAACCCTAAGTTTATACAGTGTTCTTTCTAAACTCTGGCAACTTCTGTGCCTGTATGATTATAAAATTAGCAGCGTTTGGTTGGTTGTGGTCTGAACGATAAACACTATGTTCTAATTATATTATTACTTTTAGAATATTTATCATTAATTGTTAATTAGTTTGTAGACCTAATCGAAGTCCTACTCAAAGATACAATCTCACGCAAGCACCAACTTCTTAAGCATAATTGCGTTCTTCAGCTGAACGGTCTGCTTTCTTTATAAATATGATAAACTCGCCGCCAAATCCGGGCAGATAATTTTTCAATTAGCCAAACAAATATTTGCGGCCCAGGCGGCCTATTTGAATAAAATTAATTTATTTTATTAAAAGCCAACAGGCTCGGGATGGCTGGAGCGGTTTGTTTGCTCTCGTGGATTTGTAATTGTTATCCCGGTCCTTTAGCGGGACAAAGATATGGAAATCTCTTAAATCGGTTCCACGTCGTTGAGTCACATTTTGTCGAAATTCCTTGCAAGTACCTCTATTGTGTTGGGCTGTGTCTTTGTGTTTCCAAGTTACGAAATGTTTACATTTCGAATAGCTACCTGTAACAATAACATACCTTTGATATACATCAGTATTGTTGTAAATTTGTATATTGTGATTATATGTCATATTTTATGTATATTTTTTATATTTAACAATTAATATTATCTTCCACTATGTCCCATAATTTCGGCATCTGCAATATTAACATTTTAGGCTGTCTAAGGCTTTCATCTATTTATATGTACATGCTTGTGGCTTTAGCACTTGCATTCATATCTGCATCCCTCCTACGGCAGCAGCTTCAATCACACTTAATTTTTCTTTGTGAAGTTTCTAAACGACGTAGCATGTTAAGACATACATTATGTATTTAAATTGGAAGACATCACCTGCAAGATCACCTACAGGATTAAGAGGATTGTGAGGCTGTAAATTTTCATACAAAAAGCGATAACGCTTTTCTCCCACTAAACATAGTCCAATTTTCATAATTTTTGGAAATATTGTAGATATAATGAAGATCTAGGTTTGTACGTTTTGATTTTGAAGAAATATTGCTCAGAATATAAATTATTAGCATCTAAATATCTATATTTTAGACTTAAAAACTACCTTGAGCATTTTTATCTTTTTTTGACTAAATTTTACTGAATTATGAAAAAAGCAAAACGTACAAACATCGTTTAAGGTATACTGAATAGAATGAGACCAAAAGTGTCTAATTTCGTAAAGGTTTAGGGGGGTAAAACAGTTATCGCCCGAAACAATATTTCAAACAGGAATTGTAGGCAATTTCGACCAGTTCTTGCAACTCTCTCTATCGCACGATACGGGTCGGGGGCAGGGGTATAATGGGGCATAATCTACTAGTGATGTGACATAATGTTATCGTAGTTATTATCAACTAGGGAGGAGAAAGTAATATCGATATATCGATGAATACTGAAAGGTACTCAAGTCTACACAAATACCTTCTACATCAAAAAGTAAATGTCTTTTCGAATACGTTTATTGATTTTAGTGTTTTATTTTAAGGATCTTATTTCAATACAAACCTTATTTAAGGGTAAGCAGCCTGTAGCCTGTTAACTAACTGTAAATTCCCAAAATCAAATAAGAAAATAAATTGTAACTAAGTATGTAGTTGTTTGATAACCGACTTCGAAAAAAGGAGGTTACTCAATTCGACCGTATACCTATATGCTTTTTTTATGTTTGTTCGCGGATAACTTCGTCGTTTATGAACCGATTTTGATGATTCTTTTTGTATTCGATAGGATACTCCAAGGCTGGTCCCATGGTCATCAAAGTTAGGATCTGATAATGGGATCCCATAAAAATCGAGAAAAACCATTAAATTTTTACGTGTGTCCAACGTGTTTTGTGTATATGTTACGCGATTACTCCGCCAATTGTTGACCGATTTTCAAAATTATTTTTGTATTCGATAGAGTATGGTGATGATGGGATCCCATGAAAATCGAGGGAAACCCTAATTTAATACTAGAGTATTATATTAGGGTTTCTTTCACTAAAAAGACTTCATTCACTAAAAAGTTAAAAATAAAAAATATTTTCCAAAAAATAAAAACCGACTTCAAAAACACTGAAAAGTTACCGGCACCGACTTCAATATAAAAGTGTGATGTTGTCTGTACCTATTCTTATAATTATTTTTAAGGCGAGGAATTTCCACGTGCAAGCCCATATGTTCCGCACTTCACACCGTTCATTTGTACATGACGTTAGCGCGGACGCGGCCACTGAACAGGCGCCAACATCGTGTGCCGCACAGTACAAATATAACAGTACAACAAGGGCGTTGTATATCGTATGCAATATACTTTTTGCTAGGTTACAAATAAGTATTGATTTATAAACTGAGGTAAGTACCTACAGTAATACAACCAATAAAGATACAGCTTTATGACTTCATTGCTATTTTTTATTGTATCTTTACTTGTATGTAAATATGGACACTTTTTAATTGTTACATTACATAGTATTTTTATTTGACAAACAACCACGTGATTTTTTTAATAACTTAAAAAATAACAAAGTTTAAAAAGCTTTTATTTGCTAGTGACGTCATTGTACTCGTCCACCATTATAATACCGATACAAACATATATTTTATAAGAAAGAGACGTAAAGCAATTATCAATAATTAGAATTTTCAAGATTCATCATAATTAGACCGTTTCTTCACAATTTCAAAGGTTTTAAATGTTTCTATGATGTGTTATTAATAAAATGTAAATTCAAATTTTATGCATATTTCTTTTGTGCAGTATAGAATGCATCACTAGAATACAAGAAATGCTCGATTAGCTAGAACTGGCTAGAAGTAGTATTTAAAACAAAAGCTAAGAATATGACTGACGCGGCGGCATATACTTATAAAGCACTGTTAAATTTTTTTGTTTGACTTCGACGGCTATTCGGTTTGATTTAGAAATAGTAGATTGTTACACCGAGCGCTAAGTGACTTATTAATGCCCGCGGATGTTTGGTGCACGAGCACTTGCTCGAGGGCACTAATAACCCGAGGGCATTAATAGCTCACTTACGAGGTGTGTAATCTGCTTTTCCTTCAACTTATTAAAAAATAATAAAAAACTGAAGTTGACTGTAGAAAAACTTATTTATTTATGACAAAAAAAATGCAAATTGATCTTATTAAGAAACCAAACCTTATCTTGACGGTGGTGACGGAAGTGGAAAATCCACAAAAAAAAACTCACTGTCATGTACACCACAAAACCCTTATTTCTTGCCGTCAACATGAATGTGCACCAAAAAACACCACTTTCACTGCACAATATTTACTCGAATACAATTTTTAATTTATTAAAATAAAAGCTAATCTTCGCCATTAAAGCCAATTGCCTCTCTTTTTTAAATAAAATTGGCTTTGTAGGGTCCTATCTAACTTGTTTTGCGCATGTGTATTTTTTGTGACATGTTATACAACCACTCAAATCTCTTTGGAAAAATGCCTACATTTTGTATGAATTGTATGAATATGAATTGTAATTTCTTTTTAAATTAGAAAAACAAACAACAGGGCAATTATGTTGAACGGGTCATTAATGAAATTTCATACAATACTACTGCCGTTTTCCAGGGTAGTAATGTATTACTTAGTGTTGCCTTTTCCGATGATTAGAATAAAATTAATGAGTAGTTTGAAGAAAAATATTTTAATAGATATATGTAGGTATTTTAATACATTACTGAATGAATAAGTACTATAACTTATTTCGATTTGATTTGTTAACCGACTTCACTGACTTCACGAAGTTATGAGGTAACACATACCTCATAGCTTCGTCATTTATTAACTGATTTTCAAAATTCTTTTTGTATTCAGAAAAGTATACCCCCGAAGTGGTTCCATGCCATCAAGTCAGGATCTAGTATTAGAATCCCAAGAAAATCGAGAGAATAGGCACGTCCAACGTCTTTCCTGTTTTTTTTCTGAAGCTATTCAGGTATTTGCGTCTGAAAGACATCATCTCAAGGATTCTTCCACTATGCTGAGCTTACGATGGATCCTTAACTTTAAGGAGTTAGGGAGTTAGTCTTTAGATATAAAAGGTACGTATTGACTCTCAGTTAGGTATATTCTTTCAAGTTGACTTAGAGAGCTATTATTAATTTCACGAAAAAAATAAAAATATTTTTTTTACAAAAATACCGACACCACTTCAAAACAAAAACTACTTCAAAATAAAAATGTAATGTTGTGTGTTTTATTTTATTGCTACTAAGTTGGCAAACAAGCAAACTGCCCACCTGATGGTAAGTGGTAACAGTCACCTATAATACATGTGGTTCCTGTGCGATTCGCAGTAAAACTGCAAGCCCCACAAGAACCACAGTGTACGTTGCCAACTTGTGACATCAGATGTAAAGTCACGGTACCCAGTAATTTCAGTGCCATATCTTCACCTTCACACCGGAACACAGCAATGCAAGCACTGCTGATTTGCGGCAGAAATAGGTAAGACGGAGGTATTTTTATCCTTGCCTTAGCAAGCATCAAAAACGATAGTATTTTTGTTTTTAATTATATCCCAATTTTTGTGACAGGTATCTCTGGCAGGTATGTCATCCATCATATTATTATTAGATGAATTCGAAACAAGCTCAAACCTGTTTTTGATGTGCTACCATCATCAACGCTGGCCAAGTGCGGGTTGGTCGACTTCACACACAACCTAAGAATTTCTTTACACGTGTGTGCAGCGGTCGGCGCGCCCCGGCGCGCTACTTAGTGGTAGGTATTTATAACGCTGCATTGCGTGAGTGACAGGGGCGTGCATGTACTAAACAAGATTATTTATTTATTTATTTATTTCAATTTATTTATTTTAAGATTATCAAGAAGAAAGCCACAAATCGCTATGAATATCAGGCAACCGTATTAGTCTCTAAGCAAACTGGTTTTAAAATATTAATTAATGTTCTACCACCTTAGGCCTGTAAGAAAACTCGGGAAGTACTACACAGCTAGCGTTCTTTACCATGATGACTTTACATTTGACGACACGGTTAGCGCACAGAGTTCGAGTGATCGCCTACTACGCAACTGGTCGCGGGTTCGATTCCCAAATATTTTAACCGACTTCAAAAAAGGAGGAGGTTATCAATTCGGTTGTATTTTTTATGTTTGTTACCTCATAACTCCGTCATTTTTAAACCGATGTCCAAAATTATTTTTGTATTCGATAGAGTATAGAGCAAGGGTGGTCTCATGGTCACCAAAGTCAGGATCTGATGATTGGATCCCATAGAAAATCGAGGAAAGCACTAAAAACACACTTCTTTCACTAAAAAGATTTCATTCACTGAAAAGTTAAAAATAAAAAATATTTTACAAAAAATAAAAAACGACTTCAAAAACACTGAAAGCTTAAAAATAATATAAGAATAGGTACAGACAACATCACACTTCTATATTGAAGTCGGTGACAAATTTTAACACTTTCTAGGAGATTATCGTTTGGCGCCGACTTCAATACAGAAGTGTGATGTTGTCTGTACCTATTCTTATATTATTTTTAAGTCTTCAGTGTTTTTGAAGTCGGTTTTTATTTTTTGTAAAATATTTTTTTGTAGTTACGGGACAAATATTATGTATGGAATACAGAAATATGTTCCGGTCTGGGCGTATGTGCATGTGATATGTAATATATTCTATGTTTGTAACTTTGATGACACGGTTAGCGCAGAGGTCGAATGATCGCCTACTGCGCAACGGGTCGCGGGTTCGATTCCCGTACGGGACAAATATTTTGTATGGCCTACAGAATTTTTTTCCGGTCTGGGCGTATGTACATGTGATATTCTATGTTCGTAACTGCACCCACAACACAGGAGAAAATCTTAGTGTGGGGCGACGTTTTCAAAAAGAAAAAAAACTGCACCTACGACACAGTTGAAAATCCTAATGTGGGCCGACGTATTTATATAAAAACACTTTCATTACTGAGTGACTGACAGATTACGCACAGCCGTAATTAAAAGGCACAAAAAGCGGAAATTTGACATGTATGTTGGAAATTCGCCATCTAAGGGGGTAAAACTAAAAAATAATAGTTTGTATGGAACCTCTATGACATTTATGCGGGCGAAGCAGCGGGCAAAAGCAAATATTTTATAGTTTCACAAAATTCCTTTCTTTACATAAATCGAACGGAAATTTATGTTAATTATTTTTTACTTTTTTATAATCAACTCACGCTTGACCATAAATGTTACGAAATTTAAAAGATTCCTAAAATACTATTTTACTGTTCATAATCATATATTTAATACATAGGCTCGAATAAAACTCTATTATTTAGCTACATGTATAATGTGCTGTTGATTCTACCTTCTAAAGCTTTGATGCAAGGCGTTGTGAATAAAGGGGGTAACATTAAGTATATAAAGGAATTCAGCAATAAAGTTTTATAGGAAACATTATTTTGAACCTATAAATCGTTGCATATTTACTTGACGAAATTATCATACTGGTTTATTAACACTGCACTGTGCTATATGGCCGCGGCAATAAAATATAAACATTTGGGAAATAAATATTTACCACTTTTCTTTCAGCATTTTTTGTATGCATTTGATTTAACATTTCGTCTTTGACTTCTTTTATTAGCGATTTTTACACATAAAATAACTTATAGGAAAAAAGAACGAAAAACATATTTTTTCACACATAAAATAATTTAGGAAGAAGGATTAAAATAGTTTTCTCCTTTATAATACCTAATCCATTATTTACACTATTCACCATATTACTACACTAATCTATAATAATAATGAAAGTTAACAAAATAAACGCAAACTGCAAAATTAAAATTCGATCGTAAAGAAACACGTAATATATTTTTTTGCGCCCGCGACACGAAGCGACATGACCATACCCTGAGACGACTTGGCGAGTACTGTCTTATATGGAGCGCGATTGCAACCAAGCGAAATTATAGAATTTTCGTCATTTTCCTAAATATTTTATATGACATCAAAAAATCTGTCTTCACAGTTAACTAGATAATAACGAACTACATGTTTTGGTATAACTTTTATACTGTTTTATGTATATTTCGATTTCAAATCGTGGCTTTAGTTTTTGATTTAGACCTATGTTTGGATTTTTTTTCTATCGAGTGAAATGGAGTAAATCGTGTTTCTGCTTTCACAGTTCACTAGATTATATCTTCAAGTTTAAGGTGTGTGAATTTCAGAATTGTGGGTTCTAATATTATCCAGATCTAGATGTTCTAAGATCGGCAAATTTGGGAAATCCTCGCCTTTTATTTTTATAATAGATATGTGCCACAAAGACACACAGTCAAAAGAAATTCGTTTTTTGTTTCTTATGATAGGTATTTGTTATGCATTGTATGTTCGTTATCGTATTCTAAGTTGCTCACAAACTATTTTTCGTATAACCAAGTTGGAGCAGCTAAAAAACGTGTAACAAACTATATGCAAGTAGCGTTATTTTCAATATTATTTTATTTGTACTCGCGTTATGGAATCTACGAATGTATAACAAATACAAACGACAAAGTAAATAATATATGTAGGTTAGGCAGGGTAGGCATATATTTGGAGAAGGCACCCACCCTTCGTACGGTTTTGACGTTTTTTTTTTTCATTTTAACAATATAATTTAAAGCACCTGATTGCATATAATCCTACTAATAGGTTTTTTTTTTCATACGACAGGGAAGCTCTTGGCCTTATATCGGAACACAGCAATGCTATTAACATGTTATTATGGCGACAAACTTAGGTAAGACGGTGGTAGCTAGCCAGGTGGGTTTAGAAGCCCTACCACCAACCAAACCGATCAGAAAAGCTTCTGTCCCCGATGGGAATCGAACCCGGACCTCCCGATCAATACCCGGTGGCCTCAACCACTAGACCACGGAGGTGGAAAAAAATAAATTCTAAAACTATTAGTATAACTAGTTATTTACTTAATAAAACGCCTGCGTTTTTTAATTGTGGATGTCAGTCCAGTCTACTTTTTTAATGTCATCTAGCCACCTTTTCCTTTGGTATTCCAGGCTTTTCGAGGAATCTTGAGTTTGAGGATCAATTATGGAAACTCATAGAGGGATCAGTCACAGAGCCCTGTTGTTAACCCTGATTCCACCGACGCACATTATTTTTGTTTTGCTGCTGACTAATTTCAAAGATGGATGGAGATGGAGCTATTTGCAGATGATGTTACGTTTGGCTTATTAATAAAGAAATTGAGGTGAACATCACCAACAAAAATAATCATATAATTATTAAAAAATATAATCTAAGCCTTTTCTTCTACCATGGCGGTATAGGCCTCCTTCAACTTTCTCCATTCCGTTATATTTTGGGCTACTCTAATCCAGTTTGTGCCCACCATCTTGACGATGTCGTCCTTCTACCGCATCTGTGGTCTCCCGTTGGGTCTTTTACGGTTCCATGGCCTCCACTCTAAGATAGTTCTGCACCACGAGTCCGGCTTTCTGGCTATATGTCCAGCCCATTGCCACTTGAGCTTTGCTACGTGGTGTGTAATGTCCGAGACCTGACGCCGTTTTCGGAACCAACTATTCGTTTTCGTGTCCCGGAGTGTTACTCCTACCAACTCCTTTTCTTACCATTGCTCTTTGTGCCACCTCTAGTTTGTGGACGATGGCCTTAGTTGTTATCCATATCTCGGCTCCATAAGTAAGCACTGGTAGGACACACTAGTTGAAGATCCGCGCTTTCTGTTTTATGCTAATGCTCATATTAAAAGCAAAGCCAAGTTCTGCAAAAGCTGCCCAGCCCAATCAAAAAAATATTATTATTATTTATTATTACTTTTTATTTTTGTATCCCTGTTCCTATTTAGTTTGTATGTAAAAGTATTATTATATGTTTAATGTTTTTTTTTTTCAGAAAAGATTCACATCTCAAATGCAAGTTATTTTAATTCAGTATAACACTCATCTTAAAAAATTGCATTTTCCTTAGACAGGTAAATATAGGATACATACTTTCCTAACAAAAAGTCCTCACCCTCAATCCTATAAGGTACCTATAGGGATACCAAATAAGTGCCTTCACAATAAATTTCAATACAGAAATAATTTACGAAATGTAAATAAATTCTGTATTCCGAACCTCATCTACTAAAATATTATGAAGAAAGAAGATTAAGTACGTTTGTATTTTTGTTTGTAATGAATAAACTCAAACACTACCAGACTGATTTTAAAAATTCTTTGGCTAATAGAATGCTACATTATCACTGAGTAATATAGGCTATAAAATTATTTTTCTGTGTGAAAACATAAAATTCCCACACGAAAAATGAAAGTAACGATGGCGAAGTTGCGAGCGGAAAGGGAGTCAGAAATATAAGCAACGCAAAACATTACGAACGATAGAATAATAATTTCGAGCTCTCGCGCCGGCCGCAGCCGCCGAGTATCGTGGCCGAGTCGCACGCTGCTGTGTCGTAGTGTGCGTAAAAATTTGCGCATGTTGTATTTGTGGTGTAAACGCCAGACCGGAGGCCGAGCGATGTGAAACAGATAGCATTTTAGAAAATACCTACTCGCGCCGCGCACGATTACTTCACAATCCTCTTAATTTTCAAGCAAGAGCCAAAATGTATGTGCTTGTTTAAACAAGCAAACTTAACGATTTTCACTATGGGACCAATTTTGGTATCGCAAAAAAAGGCGATGTTCAATACATTTGGGTGAACATTTGTATGGTGCAGCTGATTTATGCGCGACTTCCAGTTTTGTGCTATAATAAAAGTTGTTCAGTTTGCTTGTCTGAGCAAAGCACACAAAATTTGGCTCCTGCTTAAAATGTAACCGTGTATCCCAAAAACATTGGTCGTTGAACATTCTTTATACGTTAGTGGGTACAAGTCAACGGCCAAGTCACACAACATTAACTATAATAATAAAGAAATCGCAGTAAGGAACCTTAGACTTGGCACGACTTTGTCTAGATTTCATTACTTTTTAGAGATAAACAAGCAACTCCATCGAGACTTGGCTAGTATTTTACAGAATGTTTTTGGTGGGATTTCACTTCTTTTTGTAGAAACGTGAGCTTATTGATTTATTTTATTAGATTTTCTTATTTGGCACAGTTTTTTTCTTTTTAGGGGTAGTTTTTTTATTATTACAAATCTTTCTTTTCTTTTTTTCTTTTTTTTATTGGAAGCGGCCTACCAAGTTGAATATTTTTTGTAAAGGCGGTATGTCGATATCTCTAATAGTTTGGTTGGGCTCTTGTGTTTTCTAATCAGGGTCACCAGGTACTCCAGATCTTCGATTATCTTAGTTTTTATAGTTTTGCCTTTATGTGACCATTAAACCCTAACTCTGTACCAAATTTCAGCTCTCTGAGATTATGGGAAGTACTAGTTCTATTTTGATGATCATGAGTGAGTGAGTGAGTGAGTGTCATAAATGCGAAACTTTGCTTTCGCTTAACTTCGGAACTAAATGACCTACAGACATGAAATTTTGGATTTTAAGTATGTGATTATAGCTTACTGGATGACGAACATTTCTGCGCTCTGGTCTTATCAAGAGGTTCTCAAATAGGGGCCTGAAAATGCGGCGAAATGGTTCCAATAGAGGATGGTACGGCAGTGTTTGCTTCGCGCTCGACTTGGCGGGGGCACTGCAGTGCCCCCAGATTCATTTGTAACAAAATTGTTTAATTTATAAAACGTATGAAAGCAGTTGTAAAAAGTATTTTGCTAGAAATAATATGAGTGTGTGGTACAAACAGTCTTACTGACGACTAGTCACTTACCCAATGGTAAGGGGTACAGTCGCCTATAGTATATATGGTTC
Source organism: Schoenobius gigantellus (assembly GCA_963935595.1). Classification (NCBI taxonomy): domain Eukaryota; kingdom Metazoa; phylum Arthropoda; class Insecta; order Lepidoptera; family Crambidae; genus Schoenobius; species Schoenobius gigantellus. The sequence continues at coordinate 24,690,981 of OZ012543.1, forward strand.
CTGTAAGACTTGAAAATTAACAACCCCTACAAGGACACTAAAAAACGTCGCCAACATATGACATAAGATGTCAAGTCCCAGTAATTTCACTGCCTGTCTTGCCCTTCAAACCGGAACACAACAATACGCATGCACCGCTGCTTGGCGACAGAAACAGGTAAGATAACGGTACCCATGCAGACGACTCTAGTACAAAGTCTTTCCTTGGTATATATATATTTAAAAAAACGTCGCTTAAACTTGGATTTTCTCCTGTGTCGCGGGTGCAGTTGCAGACATAAAATATCACATGCACATACGCCCAGACCGGAACAAACTTCTGTAAGCCAGACAAAATATTTGTCCCGTACGGGAATCGAACCCGCGGCCCATTGCGTTGTTGCGATCATTATACCTCTGCGCTAACCATGCCGTATATAAATGCATCAATAGTCACTTTACATACATAGCAAAGGCACTAACTATTCAAGAGTCTATATCATAATGGTCATCTTCAAAATTGATCGCTCCACGCGGTAAGTGACAGTCATTCAATTTTAAATTCTATTCTATTGACGGAAGGCTGGATGTAGCTTTTAAGCATTTCGGGTCCCTAAATATGAACTTGCTAACTAGTTCACTAAACAACAGGGTTTTACACCTCATTACCCCGATTTAATCCAAGGGATGTTAACACATTTTTGTTTGTTCCTTCCGATGCGACAAGACGATCCGATCCGATCCGATTTAGCAGTTTCAAGAATATGCGTGAGTCGTGACAGTTTATTGAAGATCTCCTCGTGTCGTATTTCGCAGTGATATAACTTAGGACTGCTAAGTTGACTCCCTATGTTCTTACCCAAGAAGGTATACATTTCTCCTATTTGTAGTTAATTTATCTAAACGTACAAAATTAATTAAAGATTTGATATCTTACCACTCCCTCTAATCTATTACCTATGGAATATAGTCTCGTCCTCATGACTTTGATAAACTAAACCTTTTTCTTTCTTCAGATATTAGTGTCCTCTCAGCTGTCTAAAGCCACACAGGTAGGATTGAGAATTCACACACGGTTTTCAATAATATTTTGGCAATCAAAATATGTTTGATTACATTGACAGTCGAGTTTAAATTATAAAATCAACTCGCATTTCTCTAACACAGCAACTCAAACAATGACAAATCATAGTAAAGTTCTACTATTAAAAAGGTATTGATTCATCTCTATCAAGAAAAATAATTTCATGGCAGAAATAGCACCAACATTTCAGCGTTCAATATTTTACAAAACATCATGCAAAAGTGACAGCACAAAACTCACGACATTACGGCTAAGTCGTCACCTATAAAGCATTGTAAACCAACTCGACCCACTTTAGGTATGTTGATCGTGTGAAACTATGGTCGATTTAGCTGACTTAGTACAAATAAATACGCGAGCAGCTTTAAAAGCGATTAGCAAGCAGATGTACTCGGCGGGTGAATTATTTGTTTTATGTAGTTTATGTGGCTTACGCCGGAGCCGGGGTATGGTAATACTGTTGTTTTATAACAGCGTCGCTGGCGGTTCGCTGCGGTAATGTTTTAAAAGGATTTAAGTACGACCGCATAATAAACACTGGGTCAAATGAAATAGACGTTGGGAAATATTGCGGCAATTTACTGAGTTTTCGATTATATGCCATTAAAGTGTTCGAAGTTCAAAGGATACTGCATGCTTGATGCAGGCATTGACCAGCGGCTATACAGCCTAACTCACTCGCTTTCATTTTAGCTCTCGTTTATGACGTCATCTTGTAATTTTGTACCGCCTATCATAGCAAACTCCGTGTAAATAAAACGATAACGAGTGCCTCGCTATCGCCATCGCGCATCGGTATGAGTTAGGCGGTAAGGCCGCGGGCATAGATGCTTCGGTCATTACTTGCCCCCGCCTAAACAAAGTAACAATTTAAAACAATAAAAAGTTCGAAGAGAACAATCTGTATGAGAATGATTCTACGTCAGGCATCATTCTCATACATTGCCCTTCGATACAGAACGTATAAGGTAAACGAAACATAAAGCTCACTCCGTGAAAGAAAACCAGTGCGCTACGTTGGTGGATTTTCCTCTTGTTCTGGTGGTTTGGAAACCCTTCTCGGTGGGCAAAATTCGTTTCTAGTGGCTGGTCGATTTTTAAGTAAGTGTGGGGACACCTTTACATCTACACATATTATATTATATACTAACCTATAATAATCACATATTTTATTATTAAAGTGGCGAGACGCGGGAGATGGTCGTAGTTTGGCAGCGAAAGATCGGATACGCGCGGTGAAATCCGTAACATCCGTGGTCGTCTCCACTGCACCTTGCCCCTAAAAAGGACAATGGATGGCGTCCTTGCGGAGACTACAGGCTTCTCAACTCGAAACGCTGGTCAAACATTTCAAAGGTTTGTAGACGAAATGACATGAGGCCTAGATTTCTGCTATTGTTATTTGGATCACTTTCTGGTATTTTCTAGAACGGAAGCTGAGCACGAAATTCATCTCCAGGAGCTCTTCTCCAGAATGAGCAAATACGGCATCCTGGTTAACACTTTAAAATGTAACTTTGGTGCTTCTGAAGTGAACTTCTTAGGTTATAGCATTTCTGCCTCAGGAACAAAGCCTCTTGAATCAAAGGTTCAAGCCATCAAGGACTACCCTGTACCTAAAACGGTAAGAGAACTCCGCCGTTTCCTAGGCATGCTTAACTTTTATAGGCGTTTTCTGCCCGATGCTGCTAAAACGCAAGCACCATTAAACGCATTGCTTACTGGTTCCGTTAAAGCTTCTTACCCAGTCAATATAACCGGTGACGCTCTTGTTGCATTTGAAGCGTCTAAGCAAAGCTTGTGTCATGCAACATTGCTAGCACACCCTGATTGCCAAGCTAAACTAGCTCTAGTAACAGATGCATCGGACTTGGCATTAGGGGCTGCACTACAACAATCGAGAGACGGTATCTGGGAACCTTTGGCATTCTTTTCAAGAAAGCTAAGTCCATCACATCACCGCATACCATATAAGCATTAAAAGTAAAATGTGAGCGTCATTGGTGCTATGGACTTGGCACTTGCCTTTTAATCGGGAGGTCCCGATTGAAAGGCAAGTGATCTAATATGATCGATTCTTGTGCTCTAAGGAGGACAGTTTCATTCATTCATTCACCTCGTTTGTTCCAGGCACTGCATTCTTTGTTTGTAACTACAGCACAGCAATCACTTGTAGAACGAGATCGCTAATTAGGATTCAATGATATGACGCAATCCTGAGTCATTGGATTATTCAACTTACCTCTGGATTAGATTATTCAACATACCTTAATTTACTGGAGGGAGACTCTGTACTAGGGTCGTCAGCTTAGGAACTTCCATTTACCTTTTTTCTGCCGCAAAGCAGCAGTGCTTGCATTTCTGTGTTCCGGTTTGGGGGTAAGATATGGCAGTGAAATTACTGGGTACCGTGACCTTACGAACGGATCAAAGCATTGTTGCCAACTTTGCTGCTGCCGACAAAGATGCCAATAGCTATATGTCTAAAGAAAGTAATCGGTTTCATTCATAGATATGACCTCTAAGAAATTGCACAATTATTGAGATAACTTAAAGACACATTACGAAATAATTATTTTTAAAAAAAAAATTTTCTTCAGAAATATAACCTAAATCGTTGCCTGAATTCGCTGGTAAATTTTGTCAGATAATTCAATATTCACGGTGTATAAGAAACCACCCAAAAAGTTAAAAACATTATGCGAAGACGCAGTTCTTGGAGATAACATTGAGTAAATAAATCCCCTTCTGCGCTTAGGCGATTCACACACTGCCACGCACCACGCAGCGTAGCGCATGAATGCGTGTTCTTACGTTGCTTGTAAGTATCTCCGTTTGTATAGAAAACACGCACAGTTCAACAGACAGAAAACGCATCCACGCGCGTTCATGCATATCACGCGCCTATAAGCGGTGAAAGACGCACCCATGCGCGTAGGTGCAGGCGAAACGCAAGGTATGGCACACCGAGTCCCGCAGTGCCGTACGTAATTTTGGAAGGGCTTGATGTATTTTGGAAACGCAACTACGCGCGTGAGTGCGTAAAAAACCCGCATGATGATGCGGATCTGCACTCCCGCAAGTACGCGCGTAGGTGCGTCGACACGCAACATGCAGCGTGATGGGTGGCAGTGTGTGAATCGCCTTATCTCTCAGCAGACTCGAATCATAGAGTACCTGGTTAGAACTGTAAGATGTATGTTTGCCTGACAGTAAGCACCTGTATAGTTCAACAGTAGGTTATCGGAAAGGAAGACTAGCAGGAAACATGCGAAATAACTATGTTTTTAACATGCTTTTATTATACTATAACCTGGACTCACATTTGCATCCACTAGTAGAAGACTATTAAACTTTAACTTTTCTGTTCCGAGAAATCATTTGCCTTTTTCGCAAAAAAAGTATATTGTTTATATTGTATTTCAATAAAACGCTCACCGGACGCTTTAAGCTGAGGGATCCCATTTGAGTCTCAACCTTTGTCAACGTTTATTGGTCTGCAATACGTTTGTCTCGATTATATTACTTCTGTTGGCATGTCAGCGAGCTTTCCCATGTACTGTCGGAAAGTATTCCACCCAAAGATATCTCAAAAATAATTCTTATTAGAACGAATAAAGGTGCTCATCAACATTGACAATGGTTGGTTGTGTGGGCTAGACTATTCACTACTGTAATTGACTTGTGAAATATTTCTTACTTCAAAACATCGTTCGCCTCTCTGCTGTAAATACGTATAAGTAGAAACCAACCTTAATTTCCGTTTTTCATTGCAGCCGTAAATAAAAATATAAAAGAGAAATTTATGTACCGTAAAATGCGTTTTATTGCACGTTCCGGTATCGTAACGGCGTTGACAGACAAGCAACGAATCAAGTATAATCCGCCCGAATTGCGAGCAATGAAATTTTTACGTAACACTGCGGGCGGCTAATAGAGCCCGCTTATTGCAGGAAGTAGCAATGGTTACAACTAAGGCATGCTATTCACGCGACGTCTGACGAGTCGATTATCCAAACTAAACTTAAGGCGCTACTTTCCCGTTTTATACATTTTCGATTAACTGTACCGCCACGAATATAAAACATGCAGTTCTCAGATTCATATATGATATTGTTGAACATTTTATCTAAACATTCTTAAAGACAGAAACATGATTAATAATATTTCACTCGATAGAAAAAAAATCCAAAGATTACTCTGTTCAATATTTTAAAACAGCTGTGAATCAGAAAATAAAATAATAAATGGCATAAAAGTATTACCAATAGATGTGCATTTTTATTGTGTAGAAATTTGCAAAAATACATTTTTATTTTGTACTCCAGTTTTCCAAAAATCGAATAAAATTTGTAAAAAGTAACGTTTTCGTTCGGCCACGGGCGCGTAAGCGACATTAGAAGCTATACGATTATCAACTATATTACCTCGCAATAAAGGAATCGCCGTGCACCCGTAGATTTCCAGGAAAACCTCGCCTTAAGTAAGATTTCAGTGATATTACAAGCCGCCACTTTAACATGGGAAATGTACATTATGGTCAATAAGTTCCGGGAATTTGTAGTTTGAACTTAGAGCGCTGTACCGATTGGAATAACTGTTTTTTCCTCAGGTTGGTACACCTTTCCCTGACCCTCCTGCCAAATGTCATGCGGACGTCAAAAGAAACGAGCGGAGATGAGAGCGGAAGAGACCTGACGAGTTTTGTATGAAGAAGTTTAGCGAAGTCGATTAGGTAACAAACACATGGCACTAATAAATTTGTATTAGCTTGACTAGACGAATATGAATTAGAAACTGAAGAAATTAAACTAATCTCTCTGTACTACCTGCATGCTCGACGAAAACATAGATTCTAGATAAGACGTGGATACTTTTTAACTGTCTTAACAAAACAAACGAATACGTGCTTACCAAGCACAGACGTATAAAGGGAAGCAGACTTAACATAATTTTACTCACACATTTGTCATATCGTTTTTACTTTCACTCCAAAGTGACATGATATATCGCTACTTCTGTTTTTCGTCTATGGCGATACTAACGCACACATAAACATTTCCGAAGCCGTGGCGGACGCCACGTGGACGCCATGTTTAGCTTTGTCAAAATAAGAGAGAAATGGCGTAGTGCCATTGTGTTATAATGTTTTGTTTTGTGATTATAAATAAAAATAACGGCTAATCAGACAAAAACAATGGTAAAGTGCTGTGCCCCGAAGTGTTCTAACGCATCATTTAATAAAACTCCATAAGTTACAATAAAATTAAATTAATATTGTTTGTGTGTGAGTAGTGTTTACATGTGGTAAAGTTGCCACGCTTTTTGAACGATAAGTTTACTCTGCTTTATACGTCTGTGATATCAAGCAGTGAAATAGTGAAACGCTTAAATAGGTACTAGCTGGCGCTAGGCCGGTGGGTAGCGAGGCAATTCAATTCGATTTTTAGGTTTTGGCGAAATTGTCAAATCAACTTCGCCAATTTCGAGTGGGTAGCGCTCAGAAGAATAACTAAAGCTGTAGTGATTATTCTGCTGTAGTGATTATTATGTGTGCTGTAGTGATTGTTCTGAGGGGTAGCGAAAACACGGTTTTATAATAATGAAATTTATGGTATGATGAATACTAAGACGGCTGAGCTACCTGTGGACAATGCAAAGCGAACATTAAAATATCGTTAGTAGCGGCTAAAAATTAAGGATTGTAGGTGATTAAATAAAGGAGGATGTATGAGTTGAATTGTAGTAGGTAATTTTTGTAGGAGGAAAGTTATAGTTTTATTTGGTATTTTTCTCTATTTTTAAGGAGATAATATATCTCCTCTTTAGGAAAGGTGTGTTTATTTCTGTTAAAAGGAAATTCATATTTGAGGGGCGAGGAATAGATTCAGGAAGCTATTACTGAACTCATGTTTTTCAAATGATATCATGATGAAATCATAGTGCAAAACCTGTCATAAGATTTTCGGTCAGATTTTTGAACATTCGTTCATTTCATGATGAGATCATTGAAATTATCCCAAAGTGATTATATCATTGGAGATCGGTAATACTAAATAAAGCATTTCATAACTTTCTTGTCTCAAAATGTATACTATGTCATACTATGAAAGATCTATAATAGGCCTCCAGGTCGTACAAAGAGGTTTGATGTCACCGCGAGCGCCGCGCCGCTTCCAGAGATCTCCCCGCAAGTAGAGGCCTTCGAGTCCCCGCTCCGCTCCGTCCGTCCCGCTAGTAAGACGTATTTTGTATTGGAACACCGCATATATATTTTCCTCTCTACTCTTTCCTCTATCATAGTTAAAATAGTCGAATTTCACACTCTATACATATGTAGAGACAATGCCGAAATTATTGACTATACAAAATTATATACAAGACGCGGTAAGATCATTTTACTTTTGTTATTAGGGTGAATTTCAACAAATGCCATTTTTTTATCATATTGGTGAACTTTTTCATTTATATTTTTTTTGTATATTGTTCAGGTTTGATGTAATCTTTAGGATATTAAATATCCCTAAATTTAATATCATCAACGTATCATTTAAGACTAAGGAGTAAATTTAGTTTGAATTCTGGTTTCCACCGATGTGACAAACCGGCACCGATTATTTTTTCTGTACACTGATATGATAAGTTTATCCACCGAAATGATATACATATCCAGCGATATGATAATCTATCTACCTTTGAACATCAAAAAGGAAATAGTTAGTATACCTATATATTTTCAAGTTCAGTTCAGTTCTAGTCAGTTTCAGTTCAGTTCAGTTCTAAGTCACCCTTGTAGGGTGACTTAGAACTGAAGACGTGGACTGAGGGTCTTATGTAAGTAGATCACATCCAACGAGAACTGAGTTCTTAGAAAACCAATTAAAATATATTTTTTGAAATTATAGGTATACCTATTTTATTATATTTACTATAGGTAGGTACTTAGAATTAAAAGTGTGGAAGTAACAGCAGTGGGAACATCTTAAAAGTAACAGCAGTTGGGAACATATAAGGCTGATAATGATGATGATGAATGTTTTCTTTTTATCTATTTGTCGCAGAGCGGCGTATCTTAGAGTAGATATACTTACGTAGTGGAATGTCAAGCAACTTTCGTAATTATTGTTAATTTTGATTTATCACATTTATTTGGAATGATTATTTTGATTCCTTTGCTTGAGTGTGTTTAGTTGTGACGCGATCGGAAGAAAGGTGACAGTTGACGTTTGACGTTAGAGAGAGCGGTTGATTTTGAAGGCAGTCTGTTGCCAGCGGCGGTAACGAACGGTTGTGCGTGATCGCGACACAGCTAACCTCACTACATTCCACGTTTTTCAAAGTTGTAATATTAAATCTTTAGCAATCATTATCATCCGTGATTATTTTGTAACCAAAGTTTGGTAATCAATAAACTTTTGTGAACTGAAGACTGTCGTAGTGTTATTTTGTGATTTTCTCGATGTCTGAACATCATCAGCAAGAACATGGAGATGATGAGATGCAGCTCCCGCCGACATCAGAAGTGGGATTGGCAGCTCAATGCCCATCTGATCATCAACCTCGCCATGCTGCCGATGGAGAAGAAAAATGGCGACTGCTGTTGGAACAACAGAACCGGAATTTCCTTGCATTGTTGCAAGCAATGAAATCGCCCAGTACAAGTAAGGAAATCCGACTTCCCGAATTCGATCCCGAAAAACCAGATGTGGATGCACGCGCCTGGGTAGCTACCGCTGATATGTGCATGGCAGACTGTGAGCTTAAAGGTGCATCGCTCATGATAACTTTGAGCAAGGCTTTGAAAGGACAAGCGTCCACGTGGTTGTCACAGATTTCATTCCCAGGAATGACATGGAGTGAATTCAAGGAGAACTTCGTTGCTAGACATGACTGTCCTGAGACATCTGCCGCTACTCTCATCAATTTGAGTAGCAGTAAGCCCCAGGAAGGGGAAAACCTTGCAGCATATTCGTCACGGGTGCTCACTTCCTTAATGTTACGCTGGAAAAATTTAACAGTGGAGCAAATCGCGATATCAACTGTGCTTGCACATTTGTCATCCCTTGATGATCGAGTGCAGCGATTGGCGTTTACAACAGACGTTGATAGTAGAAGCAAACTCCAAAAAGAACTTCTAGCACTGTCGTTTTTAAAGAGGAAGCATGTGAACACGAACAATGATGAGCCGGAAAACAAACGGTTGAAACCTACTAGTACAACCATTGCTTTCAAGTGTTACCGTTGTGGGAAATCTGGCCACAAAGCTTCTATGTGTAACTTCAGTAAAACTTCGACAGATGGCAACAAGTCTGGCAGTTCACCTGTGATGAAGACCACTAGGGATACCAGTTTCATCACCTGCTACAAATGCAAGCGTCAAGGCCATTATGCAAGCCGATGTTTTGAAGTAAACAACGGAAGGACCAGCTGTGATGGTACTGGCACGAGTGACGGTGGTAGAAATGCAGCTCCAGAACAACGTCGCGTGGATCTGTGCGCGGTCAGCGCACCTACAGGAGTTTTAAGGCAATCCGGTGAGTCGCTTGACTTCTGTTTTGACACTGGAGCAGAGTGTTCCTTAATTAAAAATAGTGTTTCATGTAAGCTTCAAGGTGAGCGTATTTATTCTGTCGTTACTATGACGGGTATTGGTCGATCTTCCGTAAATAGTAATTTTAAAATATTAGCGTCTGTCATGATTGATAATATAATTTAGAAAATTGTTTTTCACGTTTTACCAGATGAATACCTTCAGCACGATATAGTGATCGGTCGAGAAATTTTATGTGACGGAATTGCTGTTAATGTGACCTCAAACTCTTTAATTTAAAAAAAACTGTGACACGTGCGAGCTTTGATACTTTGTCTCATGTAGAGTCAAATGTAGAGTCAAATGTAGAGTCGAATGTAGAGTCAAATGTAGAGTCAAATGTAGAGTCCAATGTAGAGTCCAATGTAGAGTCCAATGTAGAGTCCAATGTAGAGTCCAATGTAGAGTCCAATGTAGAGTCAAACGTGGATTCGAGTGTGGAGTCAAATATGCTATCGACTGCTGATTCTCATGTAATTCCTCATGCAGAATCAACTCAAACGCATACAATTTTACATGTTACAGAGGCAGATATAACGAAATTTAACGACATCGATACTGATGTTCCTTCCAAACTCAGGCCTAAGCTTCTTTCAGTTTTAACACAGTTTTCAGAGAAATTTATTTTTGGTACACCTTATTCTTCCGCCAATACTGAGCCTATGCAAATAAGGCTAAAAGATCCAATCAAAACTGTTAGTCGTCGCCCATACCGGTTAAGTCCCGATGAACGAGAAATAGTGCGAAATAAAATTAAAGAGTTACTTGACTCTAATGTGATCCGTCCCAGTTCTTCTCCATTCGCCAGCCCAATTCTTCTCGTAAAGAAAAAGGATAATACTGACCGGATGTGCGTAGACTATCGCGAACTGAACGATAACACAATACCGGACAGATTTCCATTGCCAGTGATTTCTGATCAAATAAACAGACTCCATGGTGCTCTATATTTTACGACTCTAGATATGGCTAGCGGTTTCCATCAAATTCCTGTTCATCCAGACTCTATAGAACGTACCGCGTTTGTAACGCCCGACGGGCAATACGAATACCTCTCTATGCCCTTTGGTTTGCGAAATGCCCCCTCTATCTTCCAACGGGCAGTAACAAAAGTGTTGGGAGAACTGGCTAATTCATTTGTAATAGTCTATATGGATGATATTATGGTTATAGCTTCTAGTATCGATGAAGGACTACAGAGATTACAGATTGTTTTAGACGTATTGACGAAAACCGGATTTTCTTTCAATTTGAAGAAGTGCTCCTTCCTTAAACAGACAGTTGAGTACTTAGGATATGAGGTTAGTTGTGGCAAAATCAAACCTAATCCTAAAAAGATAGAGGCTCTAGTGAATCTTCCTCCTCCAAGTACAGTAACCCAGTTACGTCAATTTATAGGCTTGGCTTCGTACTTTCGGCAGTTCATATCAAAATTTTCCCAGATAATGGCACCCCTTTATGCATTGACAAGTGTCTCGAAGGGTAATATTAAATGGGTAGATTCTCGCGAGAATATCCGACAGACTATTATATCAGCACTGACTAATGACCCCGTTTTAACCATTTTCGACCCGAATCACCCCATCGAAGTGCACACCGATGCTAGCTCAGTCGGCTATGGTGCAATTCTAATTCAAAAAAAAGACGGAAAACGGTGTGTTGTTGCCTATTACAGTAAGCGAACTACGACTGCGGAAGCTAAGTACCACTCTTATGAGTTGGAGACTCTAGCAGTCGTTAACGCCATTAGACATTTTAGGCACTATCTATATGGACAAAAGTTTACCGTCCTAACAGACTGTCATGCCCTTGAGTCTACTCGTAAAAAGTTAGATCTTACACCTAGGGTGCACAGATGGTGGGCGTTTTTGCAGTCCTTTGACTTTAACATTGTCCATGTAGATGGAAAGCGTATGCAACACGCCGATTTCTTCTCAAGAAACCCTATCCCTGAAAAGGTTTCTATTACCAAGGTAGAGCAAAAGCATGTTAATATCGCAAACCTTTCTGCTAATTGGTTGTTAGCTGAGCAACAACGAGATGTAAAGATTTCGGAACTAGTAACTAAACTGAATAACGGTGACCTAAATAATGATGTGGCACAGACTTATGAAATTAAGTCTGGTGTCTTACATCGCAAAATCCAACGCAATCGTAGATCTCGAAGTCTTCCTATAGTGCCTAGAGCCTTAAGATGGTCAGTAGTTAGTACTACGCATGAGTCTCTTCTTCATCTCGGATGGGCAAAGACCCTTGAGAAAATGTATGACCTTTACTGGTTTGAACAAATGTCAAATTTTGTTAGAAAATTCGTAGAGAATTGTGCCACTTGCAAGATGGCAAAGTCGAATTCTGGTAAAATTGCTGCTGAACTACATCCTATCCCTAAAGTTGCTATTCCATGGCATACTTTACATATCGACGCTACGGGCAAGTTAAGCGGTAAAAATGACCGAAAAGAATACGTTTTCGTCTTGGTTGATGCTTTCACTAAGTTTGTCTTATTACACCACACTCTTAATATTGATACTGCTAGTAGCGTTCGTGCTTTAAAGAGTTGTATCAGTTTGTTTGGTGCTCCAAGACGAGTTATCGCGGATCAAGGACGTTGTTTTGCGAGCGTTGAATTTCGTGAATTTTGTTCTTCTCACAATATTAGTTTACACTTAATAGCAACAGGAAGTTCGCGCGCCAATGGTCAAGTGGAAAGAGTCATGAGCACTCTAAAAAATATGCTCACGTGCGTAGAGACCAGCAAGGATCGCTCATGGCAAGATTCACTTCCAGATGTACAATTGGCCCTTAATAGTACTGTAAATAGAGTCACTAAGCATAGTCCCTTAGAACTTCTTATTGGTAGAGTAGCACGTCCCATTAATTTAATGTTCTCTGATGAGCCTGAAATTAACATAGATGAAGTAAGATCTGAAGCTGTTAGCAATATGGACAAAAGCGCACAGTACGAGAAAGCGCGATTCGATGCAAATAAGTGTAAAGTCAATCGGTTTGTTGTAGGCGATTTTGTGTTACTCAAAAATGAAGAAAGAAACCAAACGAAACTTGACCCAAAATTTAAAGGACCTTTTAAGGTAATCGAAGTGCTGGATGGTGATCGATACACCCTAAAATCGTTAAGTGGTAACCGTCAGTATAAATATGCTCACGATCGACTCAGGAAAATGCCTGATCCTAATTTTCCCTCTGAGTTTTATGACGATGTAGAGTCTGGGGATGAAACGATTAGTCCCAAAGAGTAGAAGTTTATAGTCCGTTGGATTTTAATAATGCTGAAAGTACATTTTACAATGTAGTTGTACAATATCATGGTGTGTATAGTGCTGGTAAAGACTACACGGTAAAACGCTAGTGTTCTGTAATCACTGATTAAGTGGTAGTGTATGTAGCGCTGGTTAGGCGCTACGATTCGCATTGCTGGTTAAGCGTGCGGGAGCGCTGGTTAAGTGCTCGATGTTAGGGTAGTGCTGGTTAAGTGCTACGATTCGCATTGCTGGTAAAGCATGCGGGAGTGCTGGTTAAGTACTCGGTGTTAGGGTAGTGCTGGTTAAGCGCTACGATTTTGCTTTGCTGGTTAAGCATTGCGTTGTACGGATCGGCTTTCACTGCTGGTTGAGTGGTGATACAGAGCACTGGCTAGCTAGCAGAAGTTAATGCTGTGTGGAATTTAGAACAATAGAGTTGGCTGACGTATTGTAATATGTGACTTTCTACGATGTGATATTTTGATTTAATCGACTATTTAAATCTCTGTGATACTGTCTTCTTAAATTAGTATTAGTCAGGACGACCGAGTGGACTTGTTACTCGCGTGGAATATCTCTACTTTCAGATACAATCTCCCACGAGGACGTGTGAGTGTCAGAGATGGCCGTGTCGCAGAGCGGCGTATCTTAGAGTAGATATACTTACGTAGTGGAATGTCAAGCAACTTTCGTAATTATTGTTAATTTTGATTTATCACATTTATTTGGAATGATTATTTTGATTCCTTTGCTTGAGTGTGTTTAGTTGTGACGCGATCGGAAGAAAGGTGACAGTTGACGTTTGACGTTAGAGAGAGCGGTTGATTTTGAAGGCAGTCTGTTGCCAGCGGCGGTAACGAACGGTTGTGCGTGATCGCGACACAGCTAACCTCACTACATTCCACGTTTTTCAAAGTTGTAATATTAAATCTTTAGCAATCATTATCATCCGTGATTATTTTGTAACCAAAGTTTGGTAATCAATAAACTTTTGTGAACTGAAGACTGTCGTAGTGTTATTTTGTGATTTTCTCGATGTCTGAACATCATCAGCAAGAACATGGAGATGATGAGATGCAGCTCCCGCCGACATATTTATTATTTTGTTTTTTTTTTATTATGTACTTGTTTTTTTTAACTAATGCTCCACTTCACCATCATCATCTCAGCCTAAAGATGTACATTACCGAATACAGACCTCCCCTAATGATACATTTATACATCTACTACCCAGTGGTATCGTGTTAATGATTTTGGCAGTCTATGTAGGTAAGTATGTATTAATGTTTGTATGTAGGTATATATGTATATATATAATGTATTGTTTGTCTCTAAGTGCCTAACTCGCGACATACGCCGATTTAATACGGAACGTATTAAAGAGGCCATTGAGCAAAACAAGGGCTCCAAAGTGTTCGCAAGAGATCTGTCACTCGGTCAGAGTCTGCTGACGAAGCTGAAGACAGAGGACGGCAGAGTCATTACATCCCGACCTGAGCTTATGGCCGAGATCGAACGCTTCTATGGACAGCTTTACGCAACATCACAGGCACCTGTTATTCCGGCTACAGACCCTAGAGCCAAATTGACCCGTCACTACACCGAAGATATCCCGGACGTCAGCCTGTACGAGATTAGTGTGGCTCTTAAACAGCTTAAAAACAACAATGCACCGGGTGATGATGGAGTTACAGCCGAACTCCTAAAAGCGGGTGGACTACCAGTCCGGAAAGCGCTGCAGCGGCTATTCAACTCCGTCATACTCGAGGGCAAAACGCCTAAAGCATGGCACAGGGGCGTGGTGGCACTTTTCTTCAAAAAGGGCGACAGGGCCCAGTTGAAGAACTATAGACCCATCACGCTCCTGAGTCATGTTTATAAGCTATTCTCGAGGGTCATTACGAATCGTCTCGCACGCAGGTTCGACGACTTCCAGCCTCCCGAACAAGCCGAATTCCGAAAAGGCTATAGTACCATAGACCACATCCATACGCTGCGGCAGGTTATACAGAAGACCGAGGAGTATAATCTGCCACTATGCTTGGCGTTTGTGGACTATGAGAAAGCTTTTGATTCTGTCGAGACCTGGGCCGTACTTAGATCACTCCAGAGGTGCCAAATAGACTATCGGTACATCCAAGTGTTGCAGTCATTGTACGAAAACGCCACCATGTCAGTCCGCCTTCAGGACCAAAACTCGAAGCCAGTACGACTTCAGCGTGGTGTGAGACAGGGTGACGTTATATCGCCGAAACTGTTCACAGCTGCGTTGGAGGATGTATTTAAGCTTTTGGACTGGAGGGGACTCGGCATCAACATAAACGGCGAGTATATGACTCACCTTCGTTTTGCTGATGATATCGTAGTCATGGCTGAGACCGTGGAGGATCTATGCACAATGCTCGAAGACCTCTGTAGAGTTTCCCAACAAGTGGGTCTTAAAATGAACATGGACAAGACTAAAATAATGTCGAATTCCCGTGTAGTACCCACTCCTGTGAATGTTGGAGGCTCTACGCTGGAAATTGTTGACGAATATGTTTACCTGGGGCTAATAGTCCAACTCGGTAAGTCCAACTTCCAGAAAGAGGTAAATCGGCGAATCCAACTCGGCTGGGCAGCGTTCGGGAAGCTACGCAGCATATTCTCGGCCCATCTACCGCAGTGTCTCAAGACGAAATTCTTCAATTCGTGCGTGTTGCCAGTGATGACATACGGAACTGAGACGTGGCCGCTTACAATGGGTCTTATCAGAAGGCTCAAAGTCACCCAAAGGGCAATGGAGCGGGCTATGCTCGGGGTTTCTCTACGTGATCACATCAGAAATGATGAGATCCGTAGAAGAACTAGAGTTACCGACATAGCCCAAAGAATTGCAAACCTTAAGTGGCAGTGGGCAGGACACATCGCGCGTAGGACTGATGGCCGTTGGGGCGGAAAGGTCCTCGAGTGGCGGCCGCGTACCGGGAGACGCAGTGTTGGTAGGCCCCCCACAAGGTGGACCGACGATCTGGTGAAGGTCGCGGGAAGCCGCTGGATGCGGGAGGCGCAGGACCGATCAGTATGGAGATCCTTGGGGGAGGCCTATGTCCAACAGTGGGCGTCTATTGGCTGATATGATGATGATGATGATGATGATAATGTATTGTTTGTATATATGTTTGTATGTTCTATTATTTCTTTGTATACTTAACGAAATGACACTTGATCTACCGATATGTTAAAACGACTCACCGAGATGATAAAATGATCTACCGATGTGATAAAGCAATCCACCGATGTGACAAAACTATGCGTTGATCATGAATCAAAACACCGATATTATATAAGACACCGATTGATTTTTTCTTATCATTTCGGTGTAAATTATCACATCGGTGGTAATAAAGACCACCGATTACAGCGATATGAGAACAGCGACATGAGAAATAACACACTTTATAGAAAATTAGAAAAAATGCATAATATCTAGGATAAATTCAATAACAGTCAATGAAGCTTATTCACTTACTACCTTTGTTAGAATCAAACAACAATAACAAAACTACTCATTACACTAGAAAAAAGCAACCACCGATAATATAAAATAATTGTCCGGGAGCCATCCGGGAGCAACTAAAATGGAGTTCCTTACGGTAGTGGCGGGAATATGCTGCGATTTGACACGTCCGTCCTGCAGGCGTAGCACGGGCTGCCAAGACTGGACTCGATTCACACATTATCTCACAATTTCAGCGATATATTTTCTATGTCGTAAAGAGTAGCACGGTGGCGCGTATTTAGTGTGACTGACGTGATAAATTTTCTTGACGCTCGTCAAGAGACACGTGTGACTATGTTTTATCACAAATTACTTGGCGTGCCTGTGCGCCGACTGCAGTGATTGTAGCAAGGGCTTTCATACTTTAGAAGATGTAGCAGTAGTCGAAGAGCAAAAAATTTGTGATAAAACTCAATCACACATGTCACTTGACGAGCGTCAAGAAAATTTTATCACGTCAGTCCCACTTAATACGCGCCACTGTGCTACTCTTTAAGACATAGAGATTATATCACTGAAATTGTGAGATAATGCGTGACTCGAGTCCAGTCTTGGCACTCCGTGCTACGCCTGCTGACTGCGCACTAGCACACATAACGAGGCAAATAAAATTGGGGTGGGGACGCTGTCGGACTCGTCAGGTTTAAATTTCTTTTGTCCAGCGATATGAGAAAATTTTGCAGGACAAGTACGTTTGTGCCTCTCAGTAATAATAATCTTTTATTATGTAATAAAATATGATATATATTAATAATAAACCTAATATTCTATGAAATAGAATAAGTTATATACTTAATTTACTTATTTTTATTAGTATATAAGCTTTTTTGTTTATAAAAAAAGTAGAGGGACAGCACCGATTTGAAAAAATAGAGGTTTATGTATTTATTTCTACCTTTATATATAGTCCTAGGCAAATTATATTTTGGCCACAACCCAATAACTACCTATTGAATACTAAAAAAAATAATTCAGAACAATATTTCTTTTTTCAAATACTAATTTCACCGAAGACAAAGAAAAAGTCATTTGGGAAATTCACCCATTAACGTGTATATTGATGTTAATTATAAAAAACTCGCTGTTGCACGCGACTTTGACTGCATGGAATTCAGTTATATCACGCGTTCTCTAGGGAACTCAAACGTAGCCTGTGTCCTTTCTTAAGCTGGGGCTAACTCTAAAGTTCATTGAAATTGGTACAGTGAGTGGTTTTATTTGAGCGTGAAGGCGTAACAGACAGAGTTACATTCACATTTTGTATTATTAGTGGGGATAAGATTGACACTCACCTTATACACTCCGGGACACTTAAATCGAGCCACCTTGCTGTTTTGGATTATATCGTCGGTAACTTTTTTCTCCTTGTATTGTTACAGAGTCGTCAATTGGAAACAGAACTTAAAGTAAAAGTTTGAGTTCAACTTCCATTACAAGATTAGATGTGTCAGTGTACATTTTACATTTAAATCTATAAATTAAGTCTACAATTAAAACCAAGCATTGACATCATTCAGATAATCATTTATAAAAATATCCTTTACTCATTAGAGTCTTTTTTACATGCGCTTTAAACTTATGAAAAGGTAAGTCAGTAACACTCTGTGGAATTTGTTGTAAAAACATATACATTTCCCCATAAATCAGCCTCTAGTTTTTGGAGCCTGTAACGTTAGAACGGCAAGTTTATTTTTATTTCTTGTATTTAAGTTATGAAATTTAAAATTGGTATCAAATGTGTTATAATTTTTATAAACATAAATCAAATTTTCATAAATATACTATCCTGCTAAAGTCAATATATTAATTCCTTTAAATTTTACTGGAGGGAGACCCTGTATCAGGGTCGTCTGCTTAGGTACCTCCATCTTACCTATTTCTGCCGCAAAGCAGCAGTGCTTGCATTGCTGTGTTCCGGTTTGACGGGTAAGATATGGCAGTGAAATTACTGGGTACTGTGACTTTACATCTGGTGTCACAAGTTGGCAACGTACACTGTGGTTCTTGTGGGGGTTGCAGTTTTGCTGTGAATCTCACAAGAGCCACATGTACCACTTACCATCAGGTGGGCAGTTTGCTTGTATGCCAACTTTCTGCAATAAAAATAAATAAATAAATAAATCACGATTATAATAGAGTATATCTTATATAATAGAATATATATCAGATTATAATAGAGTATATCTTATAATACCTTCTTAATGTCGTTTTTTTGTACGGAATAATTATATAATTTTGCACAAACTTTATACATATATTAAAAAGGAGGAGAATTTAAGAATAGGACATACACCTTACGAGAGCTATTTTATAACCGACTGTCTCGAATAGACTTAGCTTAACTTATGACCATTTCATCCACGAAGGATAGAAGTTATTAATAAATATAACAAGGTGCCTAACGTAATTTGTCTAAGTGAAACATTTGTAAAAGTTGGCGAGGAAAAAAACCTTCATTTAAATAATTTTAAGCTTGCTACTAGTTACTGTAGAAATAAAGTTGTTAAAGATATTGATTTCAGGGAACTTAGAATTTTTGATGATATAAAAACACCTGAAATCTTTGAACTGTGTGCAATAGAAATAAGGTTCATAAATACCATTGTTATCTGTATATATAGAACCCCTCCCAAGGAAAACCGTATTGATGAATTTTTTAAAAACTAGAAAAATTACTACATAGGTTATCAAAAATGTATATTAATAAGAAATTAGTAATAGCTGGCGATCTGAACATAGATACATGTAAAACAAATAGCATAAAGCAACATTTATTAGATATAACTACTAGCTACAACTTAAATCAACACATTACCGAGCCAACTCGTGGTTAAGCATGCATAGATCATATTTTTAGCAATATCAAAGGGGCAGTGGGTTCTACCTTTCTGATCATGACACAGCTCAAACATTTATATATACATTTAAAACAAAAAGAAAAATTTATTGCCTAAAATAATTTTTTGAAACAAAACAATTTACTCCGAGGAAAATATTCTTAGATTTAAGGCACATTTAAAAGGCATAACTTTTTAGAAGTTTATAAGAAACAAAATGTGAATGATGATTATAATGAATTTATCGAGCTTTTTTACTTGATATATGGTTTATGTTTTCCTACTGTTAGAGAACGGGTAACTACTCAACGTCATATAAAATGGATATCAGAAGGGTTAAAAGTAAGTTGTAACACTAAACGCAAACTACGTTTTAAGTTTTATAAGCAGAAAACAACATCAAATAAAATAAATTATAGGCAGTATTCTAAAATATTAAAACAATGCATACACTATTCTCAGAAAATGGCGAACAAAAAGTACATTATGAACAGTAAAAATAAATGCAAGGCAACCTGGAATATTATTAAACAACAAAACTGATAATGATATATCAAAAAAATATATAAATAAAATAAAACATAATGACAAATATATAACAGAACCAAAAGATATTGCAGACATATTTAACGATTATTTTATAAAAACGACGAATAATTTAAATCATAATATTAGATTAACTAGATCTAGTCATTGTGTTAATGATTCTATATTTCTGTCACCAGTAACTGAATATGATGTTATTAAAATTATTAATTCATTGAACAATACCTTTGCCGAAGGCTATGATAATATATGCACAAAAGTTATTAAAGAATGTAAAATGGAAGTCAGCAAAGTACTTACTTATATCATAAACCTATCGCTTGAACAAGGAATATTTCCTGATAAACTCAAAGCATCATTAATCAAACCGCTACATAAAAAGGGTGATATGGTAGATATAGGTAACTATAGGCCGATAACACTGGTCCCTGTAGTATCAAAAATATTCGAAAAGGTTATGCTGACTAAATTCACTAGTTTCTTTAATTATCATAATGTTATCACAGAGGAGCAATTTGGTTTTATTAAAGCAAAGTCCACCACGCTCGCAATGTTCCACATGGTAAAAAATGTTTTGTTAAGTCTACAAGTAAAAAACCTTACGACGTGTCTATTCTTTGACATGTCGAAAGCGTTTGACTTTGTTCACCATGATTTGCTGCTTCAAAAGATGGAGCATTAAGGGATTAGGGGTATAGCATGAATCCTATTTATCAGATAGACGCCAATCCGTTGAACTTGAAAGTCTAAGCGATCAAGTAATTGAAACAAACAGGTCTCAATTTAAAGCTAATAAATTTGGGGTGCCCCAGTGCAGTATTCTTGGGCCCCTTTTATTTCTTGTATACATCAACGACCTACCATCAGTTTCTAGAAATAAATGCACACTATTTGCTGAAGATATTTTTGTGGTTATTACTACTAGTGATAAGACTGACACAAAATATGAAACACATGAACATGACATAAATGAAGCTGTGATATCAATAATTAAATGTTTAGACAATAATAATTTAAAACCCAATCTAGATAAAACACAATTTATTCATTTCAATAATTATAAGACTGATAGGACATTTAATGTAACTTATAACGGACAAATCTTAAAAGAGGCTAATATGGTGACATTTCTTGGAATTCATTTAGATAAAATCTTAAAATGGACATCTCAAATAATCCACATATGCAATAGAATTAATAGATTCGTTTTTCCCCTGTATAAGCTGCAATTAACTGCAACTAGAGAGGCAGCCATTGCAGCATACTATGCCTATGTTGAATCTATTTTGCGATATAGTCTTATTATGTGGGGAAATGGTGTAGGTATTTTGAAAGCTTTTATCTGCCAAAAGAAATGCATCCGTGCTATTTGTGGCTTAGCTCCTTACGAGCCATGTAGGCCACTGTTCAAAAAGTTACAGATACTACCTCTCTCTTGCCTGTACATTTTCGAAATTGCAGTGTTTGTAAAACGAAATATTATTTACAATGTTTCAAGACTTACCTGTAATCAGGAGTCGCAGGTATCCTGACAGGTTGGTGTACTCGTATAATGTGGAGGGCTCATTTCTGGCGCAAAAATACTCTTTATGTATGTGTCTTAGAATTTATAATAAAATACCGTCTGAGATAAAAGAGCTTCCGATTGCCAGATTCAAAGAATATTTTAAAAAATGGTTACTTTCAAAACTGTATTATAAGGTTGACGATATGTTTGACTAGTCCACTTATTTCTGTTTGCATGTTGCAGTGTTGCGACTATAAATGATGAGACTTATATAAAAACAAAAGACCTGTAAACTACCATTTTTAATGCAATAAATGATTTCGAATTTTGAATTTGAGCACTCGCGTGCCGTTGGCGTTGACAAATCGAAGTGTTTCTTCGTATTCAGACGGCAGCACGTCAGATGCGAGCGGTCACAAAGACAATTTGCTACCAATGTGATCGTTATTTCTAATTTGTTGTTTTGTTTGTGCTTACACATTTTAAATTACAATCAAAATTTAAACTAATTAAGAAAATACGAAACAGATGGGCGTATGTACTATGGACCGTTACTATGGTGCCAGACATTTAATGGCTTAAAAATCTGTCGCTACATGCACAGCACTTACCCAAAGTACCTACCCACTCTCGTCCGAAATTCAGCGGACATAAAGCGACACTGCAAAACCTGTTGAAGGGATGTTTATGGCCCTACATTATTATTCGCTTCTGAATGGGAAAATGTTTTCACATTTCATTCGTTTTGGGTCACTTGCCTATATTCATATAAATTGACGCAAAAACACAGGTATTTTAGTCAGGGCGTTATCTTGAATAAGTACTCGTACCTTAGATTTTTCTTTAGGTTGATTTTTCTTTAGACTTAATTACTCTAGATAAACTAATTCGATAGAAATTTATCAGAAGCATGACTCCAAGAAAGATGAAGGTTTTTTTATTACGATATTCGCACCATATCAAAATGAGGGTTGGGCATTTTGGTATGTTGCAACTTGTGTTTGTGTGCGTATCACATTTGGCAGATAAAGAATAGCTACTGAAAAATAAAACATGAAACACGTGGACGTGCCTATACACTTTAAGGGTTTCTCTCGTTTTCCTTTTTTTTTCTCGGGGGGAAATGCGTAACCGCACCGTACCCGCTGTTGGCTTCACGGCGAGCGTGTGTGTGTGTCTCCCGGCAGAGTGCAAGGCCTACCCACTAAAACCCCCCGGTGTTCTCCCTGCCCTTTTGGGCGCGCTAGGTAAGGTCCACACTGCGACTCCACTACCCACGCGCCCAGGCAAGCCCGACCAACCGGTCGGGCTATCGCCAAGGGGGGATTGCCCGAGAACACCAGGGCAATCCCCAGACGGAGGGCCTTACGGCGGCGTGCACTGGGCCAGCCGTGCACGCAGGCCTCCACGGCAGGGTCACTAGACAGGCATTGCTTGTGCGAATGCTCGTCTTCGCCTGCCTATCCGTCTGCGACGGATGGGAGCGGCTTGAGGATCTGCCTCCCGCTCCCTCTCCGCGGCCTCCTTCTGCGAGATGACGTACTCGCAGAAGGAAGCGACAGCCCCCCATTCCGCCTCGCCGCGGAGCATGGCCACGACCATGCTCGGCAGCGAGAGGTTTCCACCTCCCAGCGCAGCGTTGAGTTCGCTGCGCTGGCGTCGCCAAGCCGGGCACACCAATTCTCTCGTTTTCCTGGGACAACACCATCAGATCCTGACTTTGGTATAATATTGTAAAATTTACATTTAATGGTAGACATATTCATTTCGGGGTCTTTGTGTTACGCATGCTGATCGCTCGAGACAAGATGGCACCGAGTTCAGTAAATTAGGTAGCTTCGCCACTACGGGTAGAGCCCCACTATCTTCGTGGCATGGAACAATCATCAGACATGGTGCGCAATATTATTCTTAACATGAATCGGTATTCACAAACAGACAGATAACAGTACACACAGATGTGGAAATCCACATACCAGTAGAAAAGCAACTCTGTAAACATGTAATTAAATTAAGTAATGCTATATATCTGGTGAGCATATTCAAAGTCCATCTACACAAATTACCATAAAACAAACCATATCGTATTACTCAGAAATGTCGACTTTCTTTTATCAATATTGTAAGGAAACATTTTCTTCGGCGTAAGTCTTCAACACTCCCTTATAAAATGTTTACTGCAACATGAATATAGACAGTCAGTATGCTTTTAACTGCTAACGCTTTTACCTTAAAAGGGGTGACTGGCTCCGAGCAAACGACCTTCGAACACAATCTTGTCCTGAACTTTTTTTAATCTGTCCAAAATGTTTTGTTACACAGTCGTAACGTCTAATGGAAAAGTTGGGAGCTATCGATTTTGTAGGTTTGACGAATTTTGTTTTTATACGACCTGGCACCAGACTTTTTATGACAAGACTTCTTAAGCGCCGTTGTATTTATTACTTAGTGAAGGTCTTATTACGAAACTCTACAAAATAATGTTTATTTTTACATACGACAGAAAAGCTCTTGGCCTTTATCTCACCAGTTGGAAAGTGAATATAAGGCCGAAGGTGAAAACGAGCTTCACCTGGATTCCTCGACCACTGAGGAACTTGCTATCGAACCTCTAATTGTCGGAACACAGCAATGCTATCAACATTGTTATTAGGGCGGTAAACTTAGGTAAGGCGGTGGTAGTTAGCCAGGCGGGCTCAGAAAGCATACCAACAACCACACTGAGCAGAAAAACTTCTGATTCCATGTGGAATCGAGCCTCGGCGATTTTGTAGTAGTTAAGATATTTAGGCAACTTATGTTGGCATTAGCGTTAGCACTGGAATATTATCTGCTTAATATGACCTAAGTGGCATGGTATGCTATATAGTGGTGGTGGTATTAAATTTTAAGCTGTAAAATTTAAATAGCCAACTTCATTATTGTCTCTATCATATGTTTATAATTTTAGTTTCGTGCAGGAATCTATGTTCTGTACAAGGCCGGTCCGTTTAGGGGGCGGAAAACCCTTCGCCCTTAGACGTAACCAAACTCCGGGTTGTACTTTCTTCCGTGATACACGGAGCCAGAATCGCACGTTAGAAGTACCTTAACCTAAGTAATTAACAAACAAAATCACTATAGCAAGTGTCCTATACAGCACCTGAACAGCAGCGGAGAAAGGAGCGCTCCTCTGTGGTCAAAGGCCACCCATGGACCCTGAATATCTTCTAGGAACACTTGCTCACAGTGGACGTGATAAACAACTACACATACACAGGGGCTCTAATTAGGTTACCAAGACACCTGATTACTTAAATGAAGTAATAATTAAATTCGCGAGTCGGGAGCATTCCACTCATGCGCGCTGCCACCGACCTATCAATACGCGAGATAGTATGCGACTACTTAACGAGAAGGAATCCCGCGTGCCCTTCGATTTCCGAATAATCTAAGTAAAAGAACCGACTTAGATTATTTGTCTTTGAATTCTTGATATCACCCAAATCTATACTTATTCACAATAACTAATCAAGAGCGTGGGACACACTCAGAATTCTGTGCTTTCCTAAATCCTCATTTTGAGAGTTTATTTCAGTTTTTACACATATAATATAATATAGTATATGACTCAATAAAGAGCCACAAACATTTTCAATAGAGATCTTATCCATTTAGTATCTGAATCCTGTTACAGTAAATGTCATATAATTTTAGATTTACCTCCATCTCTAATCATTTTATATTAAATATTCACTACCCAAGAAAGAACTCCGTCTCATATCAAACTTGGACAGTTCAACGGCGAAGTTGCACCGCAAAGATTTATCAACTCCAAAAGCACTCTGAAATAATGGTTCCCGGACAAATCAAACTACTAACAAACATCTAAACACGCGAACTTCGCACAAAACAACTGTCAGCGAAACAGAACTTACTATTAAGTGCAAACTTAAATAATTACTGCAAACAACTAAATTAGACTTTCTTGAGTCGCCTTAAGAGCGGCGAAGCTAGAAACGTTAAATTTGAGAGTCCAACTCAATATTTCATAGAGACGTCGGATGCTGCCCCTACTAAGGTTAAGCCGGGGAAAATTATGTACTCGTATCCATCAAGCTGTCAAGTAAGCGTGTTCAGTTTTAGATAATAATATGTTTAGATCTTGCTGTAGTGCTAGAATAATGATTGGCGTTTTTCATCCCAGTTTTCTCAAACACTATTTCACCAGAGATAGAAGATGCAGTAAAGTATTTAAGGCCCAAATAAAATTTGAGTACTACTTTATGAATTCAAATTTATTAAATTTAGTTAAACCCTGGTAAATCGATGTGTGTGTTTCTTTAGAACTAAATTCTAAGTTATTTGCTGAGAGATAGATAGATAGATAGATAAATTCTTTATTGTACATTACAAAATTGGGGTTAACAAAAATCAAAATAATTATGGTACAATGGGCGGCCTTATCGCAAAGAGCGATCTCTTCCAGGCAACCTTTGGATGGACTCTATTTACGGAAACGAAAGAATTGGGGAAGTTGGCAATGTACAACATTAAACAAACTTAAATATAAGACAAACAATAACATACCTCCATAAATACAATATACGCAAACATACATACACACACATAACAAACATATACTTGCACTATAAGAGCTGCACTTGAATATGTTTTTAAACTGAATAAAATAGTAAGGGACATAAGTCAAACTTGTAAAGTTATAATTCCGCCGTAAATCCTTTAGGACATTAAATTTATAAGTTGGGGAGCGGGAGTTGGAAAGATAAGCGGGGCTGCATTTGTGATGAATATAATTGATGGTGTCAGGCGTTATTTTTCGGAAGTCCATTACTAATTGTTAAGGAGTAGGTATATAGCAAAACTTCCGATAAAAAATGTCGGTAGTTGGTACTAACTACGCAGGCCAATGGTGCACCGCCCGCCCTCCCTCAATCGCATGCGACAAAGGAATATCAATAATTAGTACCACACCAACATGCAAATACTTAGATTCGACGCCTTCGCTGCGCTCGGACGACTGTCCGAGCGCAGCGAAAGCGACAACATCCTGATGATGCCACGTGGAGTGGCGAAACGCGTCGAATCTAAGTATTTGCATGTTGGTGTGGTACTAATTATTGATATTCCTTTGTCGCATGCGATTGAGGGAGGGCGGGCGGTGCACCATTGGCCTGCGTAGTTAGTACCAACTACCGACATTTTTTATCGGAAGTTTTGCTATATACCTACTCCTTAACAATTATTTGTGATGAACTTGAATGAGTTCCGAGAGTCAAATATAAAGGGAAGTGTGCACCAAGGACACAGTCCAGCAAAACATAGACGACTAGATTATACAATATGTAAGTGAAATAGCACTATTTGATTTTTATTTTTTTAACCCGACTGAGCATCGGTGGCGCTGTGAACTCCGCACTGGCCTTCTAATCGGAAGAATCCTTTTTTTTTGTCGTGGGGAAATGCGTAAGCGCAC
This sequence comes from Schoenobius gigantellus, assembly GCA_963935595.1. Lineage (NCBI taxonomy): Eukaryota > Metazoa > Arthropoda > Insecta > Lepidoptera > Crambidae > Schoenobius > Schoenobius gigantellus. The sequence continues at coordinate 24,717,801 of OZ012543.1, forward strand.
CGTACCCGCCGTTGGCTAGACGGCAGGCGTGTGTGGGGCTGACCCGGCGAAGTTCCAGGTCGACCCACTAAAACCCTCCGGTGTTCTCCCTGCCCTTGTGGGCGCGCATAGTAAGGTCCACACTGCGACTACCACTACCAGCGCGCCAGGGCAAGCCCGACCACCGGTCGGGCTATCGCCGAGGGGGGATTGCCTGAGAACACCAGAGCAATCCCCAGACGGAGGGCCTTACGGCGGCATGCACGGGGCCAACCATGCACGCAGGCCTCCACGGCAGGGTCATTAGACGGGCATTGCTTGCGCGAATGCCCGCCTTCGCCTGCCTATCCGTCTGCGGCGGAGGGGAGCGGCTTGGGGATCTTCCTCCCACTCCCTCTCCGCAGCCTCCTTCTGCGAAATTACTTCTTCGCAGAAGGAGGCCACAGCCTCCCATTCCGCCTCGCCGCGCAGCATGGCCACGACCATGCTCGGCAGCGAGAGGTCTCCGCCTCCCAGCGCAGCGTCAAGTTCGCTGCGCTGGGGTCGCCAGGGCGGGCACACCAACAAGGTGTGCTCGGCAGTATTGTCGGGAGCGTCGCAGTGGTGACACCGCGGCGTTTCCTCCCGACGCGCGACTCGGTGCAGGTAGTGACCGAAGCAGCCATGCCCGGTCAGTACCTGCACCACGCGGAACGTGAGGCTGCCCTGCCGGCGCCCAACCCACTCCTCCAACACCGGACGGATCGCGTCGATCGTCAATCGGAAGAATCCTGCCATGTACCAATGTGTTTTTCGTTTTTCGAATTTCATAATAATGTACCACCGGTTGTGTGTTCGGTGTAATGTACATTTGTCTGACGCTCCAACGGTGAAGGAAAACAGACAAATGAAGCTCCAAAGTTTCGTTACTGTTTCTTATATTTTTCCACAGTTACAATAATTATGAATAAAAAGAATTATGATTTTTTCTGGTACATATTATGTATGTATGCGTATCTGTTCCCGTCTTTGAAGCCCGTATTGAGCGTCTTTTTATCTTATTGCCTTCGTGGGTTTATAATACCCGTCCTGTTACTTGCAAATGAGACGCAGAACGAACTTGTAAATGTAGGCTCTGTCATGAGCGCGCTGCGTATAATCAATTTTTTTCACATTATTTTTAACGAATTTAATGTACGAGACGTATTAGACTTTTAATGGGTAGTTTATACTGTATAAAGATATAGGTAGAACATATATTTTTAGGTCTTTTCTCTATTTATCATAATAATTTGACAAATGGTTTATCTATAAAAACGTCTTGATCATCCGCTGACTCTACAAAAACAAACATGCACATCATCTATAAAAAAAAACTGCACTAAACTAGTGCACTAGTTTTTGGATATTTTAGAAAAATAATATAATATTAAATAGGTTAAATAGGAGTTATTTTTTTATTCTACTACAGTGTCCTGAAGCGTCCCTTAAATTTTCCAGGGTGATAAAAAAGTAACCCTGTATATTATTGGCCTTGCTGGCGGTTTCGATTGCAATCACCCAATAATAGGGAAGCAGACATTTTTTTATGTTTTTCTAGTAGATTACTAAAAAATATTGCAGTGCCTTTTTAACCGGCTTTAAAAAAGGAGGAGGTTCTCAATTCGATGCGTATGTTTTTTTTTTGTGTGTATGTTACGTGATTACGCCGCCAGTTGTGGACCGATTTTCAAATTCTATTTGTATTTGATAGAGTATACTCCAAGGGTGGTTCCATGGTCACCAAAGTCAGGATATGATGATGGGATCCCATGAAAATCGAGGAAAACCCTTAAATTTTAAGGTGTTTTCAACGTATTTTGTGTGTATGTTACGCGATTACTCCGCCAATTGTGGACCGATTTTCAAAATTCTTTTTGTATTCGATAGAGTATACTCCTAGGGCGGGCACAAGGTCACCGAAGTCAGGATCTGATGATGGAATCCCATGAAAATTGAGGGAAACACTAATTATTTAATTAGGGTTTCTTTCACTAAAAAGATTTCATTCACTAAAAAGTTAAAAATATAAAAAAAAATTACAAAAACTAAAAACCGACTTCAATAACACTGAAAAGTTAAAAATAATATAAGAATAGGTACAGACAACATCACACTTCTATATTGAAGTCGGTGCCAAATTTTAAGACTTTCTAGGAGATCATCGTTTGGCACCGACTTCAATATAGAAGTGTGAAAGTGTGATGTTGTCTGTACCTATACTTATATTATTATTTTTTTGGTTATCAACAACCTGCGGTGATCCATTCATCATCATACGGTGGTAAATTTTCTACTAATAGTTCGCAGGCCAACAGCAAATGAAATTACTATCCCACCGTTTATACTTCGTGGTTTTGTTATTTTTGCTGAGTGGGACTATTTCTGATAACCAGCGTATGAGTCTTGAGGCGAATGGAGATTGGGATCCGATTCACTGTAATCAGTACAGTACCCAAATGTTGCTAACCTTAAGCGGAAACTAAATACTGCCTCGAGTTACAGTAAAAGAGTAACTGTCAAAGCTAAATTCGAGTTCATCGGCAGATTTGACGAGTGACTTGCTAAAAATCCATCTGGAAGTAGAGCTTTTTGGCGCTTGCCAAAACTGCCGTGGGAAATTTTTGTAAGACGTCCTTGATACTTCTGCGATAACCGAACAATAATCTGGTCCATAGTGGCAAGGAAAAAATCTATTTGGTGGGGTCTCTATTTGCCTCATACTTTACTTTGGACGACATAGGAGCCACACCACCCATCATCTGTAGATGACTTCAGACGTGATTGCTATCTAATAAAACAAACAGCTATCATAAGCTTATAGGGCATAATATTAGTCAAATTTTAATAAAGCATCATTTTTAAAGCGCACACGATGCAGACATTAACACTAACAAAGGCTCTTAGCTCTTAAGCACGTTTTCAATATAACTAGAAATTTAAAACTGCGCTCAATTAACACCTGTAGAAGTTTTGTTTCAAAGTGTACTTCTATACATACATGCACGTGGCATTCTAATTCCGATACAGACAGGCAAAGCAGTTCTCTATCGAACAATAATGCCTTGCCGACTACTCGAAATGTTCCGAGCCCGGCAACTTCCCAACTTGGTCAGCTCTTAGACGGTAGTTGAGTTCTAGTTCGCAGTTTCGAATGCAGCTCCTTGAAACGATAATAAAGTGGTTTATGACTTTGTCGAATTATAATACGCTAGATGAAGAAACTCAGAAAGTCCATTTACCAATATGATCTCCAATATGATTGTACATACAGACTTTGAAATGTCTTCAAATCCATGAAACCTTTTTACATGATCGAATCATAAAAATTTGATCAATCACGCGTTAAGACTTTCTCAAAATATAGTTTACGGTTTATTTTTGTATTTTAAATATTTTATTTTATTATATTTGTGACGTGTCCCAATATCTGAACACCATCATTACGTTAGTCAAGGGACGACCATTACTGAACATATGTCTCTCCCAATGTTCTCCAAACTAATCGGTTCTCGCATCCAGCACTTCTTTCCCGCGACCTTCATCAGATCGTCGGTCCACCTTTCCTTTCCGCCCCAATGGCCGTCGGTCTGCCCACTGCTATTTAAGGTTCGGAATTCTGTGGGCCATGTCCTTGACTTGTGTCCTTATACGGATGTCATTATTTCTGATTTGATCACGTAGAGGAACCCTAACCATAGCCCTCTCCATTTCCTTTGAGTGACCTTGACCCTTGAATAATCAATATGTGTTAAATTTAATAAGGTACTTCATCGTTATATGTTTATAATGAAATAATCATTTCATTTATTGTATATAATGAAATAATCACATTCTCTTGTACCATCAAGCTTCACTACCTACCACTGGAAAGTTAAGAGCAGACTAACTTGAACCCCCTTCTTCTTAATCTCCTAAACATCTCCTATTTTGTGAGAGAACTAGTTGGTACTTCATGGTTAAGCTTGTTTTCCGTTTTCTCAGCCTTCATACCGCACGGCTGTTTCCAAGAGTGTTTGGGCTATCTCCCAGCACTCTGACCCATTACGGATATTGATGAGAGGAACCAGTGCACGTGGAGGTGATTTGGATTCCTTTATATGTTATTCAAAACGCATAACACTATTCGGTCCCCCAAATTATTTGTACTTAAGCCTCATCTCATCATTCAATCAAATCAAATGTTCAAGTAGATTTTTTTCCTAAAGTCAAATATCAATAAATACCGTAAAAATAATAATCATAAAAAATAACACAAGTAAACCATAGGAGCTACAAGTAGCTTTACTTACGATTACATCCACAATAACCCTACAGCTTTGTATGACGAATACGCAGTCATTAAAGCCTTGTAATATATCCCTGCCTCGACACTTCTTAACAGTCACTTGTAACGCGTAATCATTACTCACCACGCCTTGGAGACGATGGAACACAGGAATCTCCTGACAAACTACACTCATTTCTGTGTTTCAAATTCGTAGGCTTAAAACAAGTAAGCATAGTGTGGTACAAGGCATAGGATAGAAACGATATAAATAAATCATTTTCAAGCTTCACAATAAGTCTAAGATATACAAAGTAACTTAGAGAAGTGACTGTACGTAGTCCAACAGTGGCCGTCTCTTAGCTAAATGATGATGATGACGATCCAAAGTCTTGGTAATAATGACTACTTTCTAAGTTTAAGTTTAGGTTTCATTTCCTTGTTTAGTCTTTTATATGAAAATATATATAAATGTCTTAAATTCGCTGCTAGCTTCCAATTCCAATATGACGATATTTCTGTCAAACACTACAACACAGCACTACAAAAAATGAAAATCTGTTAGCACATTAACAAGATGTTTAATGTCTGTTCATTCTTATCCCGAAGAAATATGTTCTAGCTGAGAAAGATGTAGCTATAAATATATCAATCTGGATTTTATGTTTATGTTATAGCAATAAAAAACTTGTATGAGAATAATTCCTAAAAAGGTTATTTTTTATCATCACCATTATATACGTGTCAAAACCTTAAATATATACGTGTGTAATAAAATTCCTGTGAAACCTTAAAGGAGCGTGTAAGTATGATTACTTATATACGAGTATAAACCGAAAAAAAAAGTTACAGTTAAAAAATCAATTGTTGACCAAATAACGTCCACTATTAAATTGAGACATTAAAAAATATATTTTTAACATCAGTATTTACAATTTGTCAATTGCATCATAGTCTTGGAGGGGGGGACAGAGAGTGGGACAATCGGTATTATGTTTAAATATTTATTTTGATTTGGTTTATCGAAAAGTTAAAAAAAATTACATACACAGAAAGGATCGTATATCGATTATGAACACCAACTAAAAGATTCACAGGGTTTTTGTTACACACTGTATACACACCTTTACTACTTCCACCAGGAGAATATGGTCTACTACATTATGTTCCCTAGACGGGTTGATGTAAGGTTTTGTTTCGAATTTTTCTTCTCTTTATTCACAGGTGTAATTGCGATACACCTTTAGCGCTAACGACATCCATGGGAAGAAAAGGAACGGTGGTGACCGCTATTTTATTTATTCTAAATCCGTTACCGCACAAACAACGTTTTTTTTAAATTATTGCTTACCTAGATTTGTGAATTCTCCCATTCTTGAATCAAAATTCCATAATTAAACTGAAAAAGATTACTATACAAGTTCCCCCTAAGTTTCTGTCATTTAGACCACACTCCCAAGGGTTGAAATTTAACTCAAGAACCACAAGCCCTTTTGAAATATAGCCGCAGTTTATCTTAAAGTCAAAATTTAGCTTTTGATATGAGATTCATTTGCAGCGTTCTTAATCTGAAAAGCGTTGCGGGATTCAGAACAAAAATTCTAGGAGCTCTAAAACTATCCGAGAACGGTGGCGACGATCTGCCCCATAGGAGGTAGAGGTGGTCCCTCTGCGCCGGTGGGGTGAGGCACTCGCCTTCCCAGCTGCCGGCCACCGGACGATCGAGGCGATCCGTCCGGTGTTGAAAGAGTGGGTTGGGTACCGGCAAGCCAGCCTGTCATTCTGCACAGTGCAGGTAATGACCGGACATGGTTGTTTCGGTCACTACCTGCACCGAGTTGCACGTCGGAAGCAAACGCCGCAGTGTCATCACTGCGACGCTCCCGACAGCACGGCCGATGACACCCTGCTGGTGTGCTCGGCTTGGCGACGCCAGCGCAGCGAATTTAACACTGCGCTGGGAGGCTGAGACCTTTCGGTACCGAGCAAAGTCGTGGCCATACTCCGCGGCGAAGCAGAATGGGGGGCTGTCGCCTCCTTGTGCGGAGATGTCATCTCGCAGAAGGAGGCTGCGGAGAGGGAGCGGGAGGTAGATCCTCAGGCCGCTCCCCTTCGCCACAGACGAATAGACAGGAGAAGACGGGTATTCTCTCAAGCAATGCTTGTCTGATGACACTGCCGTGAAGCCTGCGTGCACGGTCGGCTCCCATGCACGCCGCCGTAAGGCTTCTTCGTCTGGGGATTGTCCTGATGTTCTCGGACAATACCCCCTTGGCGTTAGATAGCCCGAACAACTAGTCGGGCTAGCCCGGACGCGTGAGTAGTGGAGTCGCATTGTGGACCTTACCACACGCGCCCAAAAGGGCAGGGAGAACACCAAAGGGTTTAAGTGGGTAGGCCTAGCACTCTGCCGGATGAACCCCACACACGCTCCCCATCCGCACCGTAGCAAACGATGGGTACGGTGCGGATGCGCATTTCCCCGCGAAAAAAAGGAGCTCTAAAACTCTGTACGCCCTAAGTAGCGAGTTTCTTCTCTTAATCTTGAAGCTGACCAACTAGAGAAGTACCTCCACCTTTCAGAAAACCGCAGCTAAATAACACTATCTAATTTGATCAGGAATATTAACATTAGAAAAAGAAAAAATCCTGAGCAGATTCAATTCGAAGAAATGAAAGATGCTCTGATGCAATCCTTTAGAGAAATGATAAACTCTGAAATTTCTGATATAAAAAACCAGAACAGCAAGCTAATTGAATCCAATAATGAAATTTTAAAACTACTGCAAACAAATGCCTCGAATTATAAAGAATTGAGTAAGAAAGTGGAAACCCTTGAGAGGAACAATGCTACCGCTCTGGAGCGTATTAGTGATTTGGAGGCACAGTTAAATGGAGTTAAAAAAAATTACGAAAAATATGGTTGAAATTAGAAACATTCCCAAAGAAGACAGCGAAGATTTAAAGGAAATTGTAAAGATCGTTTGTGATACCCTCCAAACTCAACACGTGGTAAATGCGAATGAATAGAATGCGAACGAATATATAGACGGGGAAAAAATAATGCACCGATAATTATAGATTTCGAAGAAGCTAAGGAAAAAGAACTACTATTAAAGGCCTTCAAGAAATACAACAGTGAAAGAAAAGATAATCCACTAAATAATGCGAGCATAGGTTTCAATTGTTTGAACTCCAGGATTTACATATATGACTCCTTGACTCCTATGTCTAAAAAAATTTTAGCGGCAGGAAGAGACCTCGTAAAAAAGGGATCATTTAAGTTCTGTTGGACATCGCGCGGGAATGTGCTTTTACGTAAAGATGAAGGTCAACCAGCTCTGATAATTAGCTCACTCAAACAAATAGAAGAATTATCGTCGGACTGACTATTTCACTTGGTAAATCTCATGTATTTTTGGCACCGTTTTGTGTCTTATATTTTTACTTAATTCTCTTACTACTCTTTGCAAATATAGTTGTATTACTTGTGTTTTAAGTTTATCTGATTGTAATAAGGAGAAACGGACATTATTAACTTGCATATCATTTATATACTTTTATCTAATAATATGTTATATTAATATTTTTATACATTGCATAGATAGCTACTATTATTATTATATTACTTTTATATTTATATGCGTTTATCTAATAATACTTTATATCTATGATTTAATTTATTGCACACGGAGTTGCTATTTTCATTTTATTCTTTATATCTATCAGCATATTCATACAAAGTCAAATTACATACTTAAATTATCGTCGAAGTCCACTTCAACTTCGGAAACACCCATTATTAACCAGAACTATTACTTTATTGTTACAATATCTTTATTAAATATCATAATTATCATGACTACTAATCTGGAGCAAATAGTCACTGAGGTTGACAATAATGTCACCATTGGTGATTCAGTTCTGGTTAATGATCCGAAAGAACTCCCAAAACACAGAATTATCGGTGATGACTCTTTAAATATAATTGTACAAAATATTAGAAGCATCCGTAAAAATGTTGATGATTTTAGTTTGTTCCTTGGAAGGACCAATATAAACTATGATCTTATAGTACTAACTGAGTGCTGGTTACAAAACTCGGATTCAATACCAAGAATGGAAACATATACTACCTACAATACTGTTAAACACATTAACCAAAATAGTGGTGTAGTAGTATATATTCGCGACAGTTTTGCTTAAGTATCTGTATATGAGCCCAATCGTGCTGATGCGGACTGTCTAATTGTTAAATTCTGTACTAGCCATGCCTTTGTTTGCATTTATAGATCTCCTTCGTTCCTTGCTATCAAAAGATTCCTTCAATCGCTAGACGAAATATTAAAGGAGCTTAAGCATATACCTAATATAATTTTAACTGGGGACATAAATATCGATATCAGTCCCAACAATGATGATCCTAGATCCGACGAATATCTCGATCTGCTTGCTGTTCACTGCTTGTTGCCTAGCCATATGCTGCCTACACGTTTTGATAGATGTATCGACCACTCTATTGTGAAATTGAGTAATAAATTGACAACTGTAATATGTGATGTGAGCGTCGGTGGCGCAGTGGACTCGGCACTTGCCTTCCAATCGGGGGGTCGGGGTTCGAGACCCGCCATGTACCAATGTGTTTTTCGTTTCGAATTTCATATGTACATTTGTCTGACGCTCCTACGGTGAAGGAAAACATCGTGAGGCAACCTGCATACATCTGCGAAGAAATTCAATGGTGTATGTGAAGTCGACCAATCCGCACTGGGCCAGCGTGGTTGACTAAGGCCTAATCACCCTAATATAGGGTAGGCTCGAGCCCCTCGGTGGGGACGTATATGGGCTGTGATGATGATGATGATGATGTAATATGTGAGTCATCGATCACTGACCACAGTAGTATATACTTATCTATACCTCTCACAAAAGGCTATCGTGTATATAAAAGAATAAAAACAATAAAGAAACTTAACTATGATAAAGCCAAAGAGCTGCTACAACATGTTGATTGGTGTACTCTGTATTCAATTAATGATCCAAATACTGCAACAATTTTTTATAGATACTCTGATAAATACTGCCGATAATTGCTCTACTTATTTACATATTCGTAACAGAAAACAAATCTTTCAACCTTGGGTAACACCTTGCTTATTGCGGTGTATGAGGTTTCATGATAAATTGCATAGAAAACTTAAAAACTGCCCTAACGATGTTAACCTCGCACTTAGGCGCATAACACATTGCACCGGACACCGCTGCGGTGTACGGAGGGACGAAAACCGCATGCGGCTGCGGCGGCACGGAACCGTGCCACCGTACGGTTTGCTCCGTATCACCGTCCGGAGCTGCGGTGCACGACGCCCCGCATCGCCGCATTATCTATGTCGAGATCTATTACGCGTATGCACGTCCTTTCTACGCAAAAATCCGTACGATACTGCGGCTCAGTGTGGCATACCTCGCGGACCGCACCGCATCACCGTCCGGGAGTGCGGTGCCGTCGCGCGCGCCGCACAACCGCACGGGCATGCGGTGTGAGTGTGTATACCCTGCGGTTTTTGTATACAAATTAAGATTCTTCAGTCAAAATTAAAAACCGCAGCGCCGCACACCGGAGCGGTGTCCGGTGCAATGTGTTATGCGCCTTATTTATAACCGTTATAGAAACCAGTGTAACAATATCTTACATAATTTGAAGAACCAATATGATAAGTCCGAGTTACAATCAAATACAAACGACATTAAGAAAACATGGAATACTATTAAGCGAGTATGCAACTTAAATACGTTAGTTAAGTTTCAAGAACCTGTGGAGCTATTAAAATTGAAATCTAACTCCTATAACTCGGTAAACTCCATTAATGATTATTTTGTTGATGTGGGCTCTCGATTATCCAATAAAATTTTAGAAAAACTTAACATTAGCGAAAAAGAAATTGTTCAAAAATATAAACCCGATATCCGATCGGCGAAATCTTTTGTCCTACTAGAGGCTCTCGAAGAAGAGGTATTTAAAACTATAATGTCTTTAAAGAATACGAGTTCCTCAGGTTGGGATGGATTATCATCAATTATTATTAAAAAATGTGTAGATTTATTAGCCGAACCTATAACCCATATTGTCAACCTGTGTCTATCACAGGGTAAATTTCCTGATATATTAAAAGAGTCCGTGGTTATTCCTGTCTACAAGTCGGGCGACAGAGACAATATCTTAAATTATCTCAAATTATTTATATTTTGAAGATATTTGTACAAAAGGTTTATCAGTAAAGAGACATCATTTCTATAATCACAGTAACAAGTAAGTATTTATTAATATTATGCAAATTTAAATATAAGACTAGATGAGATAATTTGTCCATATCTTAATAAATAATAAGACTTAATAAAAAAAATATGCTTACTATCAATATCATAAAACAAAACCTAACAAAAATAATGTGAGTCATAATTGATTCTTATTCAGTCTCCACATTAGAATGGATATATTAGGGTGATAGTTGTTAATATTGTATACATTTATGCTTAATTATTCTGCTATATTTACGTATACTACATGTTTACGCTAACTCGCCACCTCTTATCACACTCTTTTGTCCAATTACAGTCATGCGACCACTAACTACGCAAGGTGTTATGAACCTTGTCTCTTTATGTAAACGATCGCTTATTTTTTAGTGGGAATCTTACCTCGCCGTAACTCAGTTTAAACTAGCACGGGAGGTAAAGAACTTTTTTACGGAATACCGTCAACAATCAATGTAAGGATAACAATGAACAGTTGCTGGCCATTATTGGTTTTTGTGACTTTTTGTGATATAAGTATGTTTTGTGTATTAATTACAAATATATACAATCAACCGCATTAAACATATTATGGCTTTACTGGGTAGGTTACGGAAATAGCTGTAAGTGGTTTATATCTTCACATTTATTACCTACAAAAGATAATATTATAATATATATGCATCATACTATCTCATGTGATGGTGTAGAGTTCCTATGTACTTTTCAGAGAGGTCAGTAAGGTCAGCAGTTACCCTTAGGAAGGCCCTATGTTGGCAGTTGGGTGAAATCTGTGTAGCTTTTAACTTCCATGGGCTGTACGACCGCGTTTTGTTGTCGTGATGTAACGGTTGATCGCTGGCCGCCCGCAGTCTGAACGGGTTCCCGAACCCGGGGATTACTTTAATAACTTCCGGCTCGGGAGCTAAGCAACCAGCTTGCAATTTGTTTTTATTGCAACTAAGTCGGCAAACAAGCAAACTGCCCACCTGATGATAAATGGTAACAGTCACCTATTACATGTGAGATTCGCACCAAAACTGCAACCCCTACAAGAACGTACGTTGCCAACTTGTGACTTAGGTAGGATGTAAAGACACGGTACCCAGTAATTTCAATGCCATATTTTACCCTTCAAACTGGAACACAGCAATGCAAGCACTGCTGCTTTGCGACAGAAATAGGTAAGACCGAGGTACTCAAGCACACGACCCTGGTACAGAGTCTCCCTCCGGTAAAAAATGGCTACGTGGTACTCATGCCGGGGAAGGAGACCGGGGTGGATACAAATTCTGCATCATGAGGGAGCGGGGGTCAATGGCAGATCCTTTGATAGCATACCCATTGATGCTGGCGCCCCGCAAGGATTGATGCTGTCAATACTATCATTGACACTATTTTTGACTTGTTGTCAATTGATTAAAATGCATTGTTATGCGGATGTCTCTTCGGTCGGTCTCTAAGTGAGGAAGACTAAATTTAGTTGAAATCATTACAAGTAAGTGTGCCATACTATGCATAATCACGGCAAAAAAAAATTCTGTAGCTCCAGTTTCTTAGCACACCCCTCAATACATTGGAACAATATTGGTATACTTGGTGTCGACATCTCCAGTATCGTCCAGTTTCGCAGTTATCTGGAAGACAACGGCCTGCTGACTCACAAAAAAAAACTCAAGAGATTAAAGTGGCTCTTCACACCAGCCTAAAGAGTCTGCAAGTTCCTATTACCGCTACATATGGAATACTGCTGTCAAATGTTCGCGAAAGCATCAAAGTATCAGCTGAACCTCTTGACGCGATCCAGATACATGCAGTGAGGTTGCGATCTAGACGACATCGAACCCTTAAGTCTGAGGAGAGATTATGTCTCATTGTGCGTGTTTTAACGCCTACACAACGGAATGTGCTTTGAAGAATTGATCGATCGCTATGATAACAACGGCCTTGTTTTGACATCGCACCTCTAGTCATTGGATGGGAGTCCATACTCACACTTTACAGTCTGCATGTTTGCAAACTTTGTTATATAAAGAAACCTTCTCATACGATAATTATAATTTTCTATGAACCTTTGCTTTTCTTCTGGAACCCTAACCTTCTAGCTGCTGTCTGCTTAAATCGTTATTTCAATAAATAAGAATCATCGTAGTGTACATTATTCGACGAGTACGTTATACTCCTAAACATTTTTTTAGGTTTCATCAAACTTATTCACTAACGAGGATATTTCATTAGTCCCAAAACTAAATTCACAAACATACCCAATCACATCAACTTTCGGTTTAAGCAACTCTGATGAGGGAATAAAACTTCCAGTTCCCGAGTTTATCGGTAGAACTCTGTAACACTATAACTTGACAAATTCATAACAAACTTAGCTTTTGCAGCTCCAATAGAGTGTAATATTATCCAAACCCTGACTCCGTGAAGAGCTGATATTGAAAAACTTTAGCCCGGCTTGCACTTCATAAAAACGAGCACGGACATTGACTGAGACTCTTGAATAGTTTCGCAATCTCTTGAAAGCCTTTTTAAGGTTGTAAGTGGCGAGAAATTTTATAAACTGCACTATTTAAAAAGAATTTTGTAATTTAAAATTTTATTTGAGTTTAAAATTTGCAATGTAGAATTGTTTAAACTCAATGGTTTCATGATGGCTATCCATCATTTTTCATTTAGCGGACAAGATATTCAAAGTGATAGTACATTAGTATGATAAAATATTATTGTCCAAGTCAAAGGCAAGCCTAACCAGAAATTCGAGCAAAAACGATTTTTTTTCTAACCACGGGAAGATGAGCAGCCCGACTGGGGAAGTACCTCCGCCTTACAGAAGACCGCAGCTAAATAACATTACTTCTACGTAGTGTTGTGTTCCTGCGGTGAGTAAGGTATCCAGAGCTCCTGAAGATTCGCGGGGTTGATAGCGGGGGACCAGTGTAGCACACAATACGGTCGTTAATCGATGCGGGCGCGGAGTGTGGGTGCAGCGATCAGGGCGACCCGGTGAAACGGCTGACCGCTGGCCGCCCGCAGGTTAGTAGTTCCCGAACCCAGGCATTACTTAATCTCCGCCCTTTTTTTTTTTTTTTTTCGAGGGGAATGCGTGACCGCACCGTACTCGCCGTTGGCTAGACGACGAGCGTCTCAAGGGTTTCCACTTTCTTACTCAATTCTTTATAATTCGAGGCATTTGTTTGCAGTAGTTTTAAAATTTCATTATTGGATTCAATTAGCTTGCTGTTCTGGTTTTTTATATCAGAAATTTCAGAGTTTATCATTTCTCTAAAGGATTGCATCAGAGCATCTTTCATTTCTTCGAATTGAATCTGCTCAGGATTTTTTCTTTTTCTAATGTTAATATTCCTGATCAAATTAGATAGTGTTATTTAGCTGCGGTTTTCTGAAAGGTGGAGGTACTTCTCTAGTTGGTCAGCTTCAAGATTAAGAGAAGAAACTCGCTACTTAGGGCGTACAGAGTTTTAGAGCTCCTTTTTTTCGCGGGGAAATGCGCATCCGCACCGTACCCATCGTTTGCTACGGTGCGGATGGGGAGCGTGTGTGGGGTTCATCCGGCAGAGTGCCGGGCCTACCCACTAAACCCCCCGGTGTTCTCCCTGCCCTTATGGGCGCGCGTGATAGGGTCCACACTGCGACTACCACTATCGACGCGCCCGGGCTAGCCCGACCTAACTGGTCGGGCTATCGCCAAGGGGGGATTGCCCGAGAACACCAGGGCAATCCCCAGACGGAGGGCCTTACGGCGACGTGCACGGGGCCAGCCGTGCACGCAGGCCTCCACGGCAGGGTCATTAGACGGGCATCGCTTGTGCGAATACCCGCCTTCGCCTGCCTGTCCGTCTGCGGCGGATGGGAGCGGCTTGAGGATCATTCTCCCGCTCCCTCTCCGCGGCCTCCTTCTGCAAGATGACGTCCTCGCAGAAGGAGGCGACAGCCCCCCATTCCGCCTCGCCGCGGAGCATGGCCGCGACCATGCTCGGCAGCGAGAGGTCTCCGCCTCCCAGCGCAGCGATGAGTTCGCTGCGCTGGCGTCGCCAGGCCGGGCACACCAACAGAGTGTGCTCGGCAGTGTCGTCGGGAGCGTCGCAGTGATGACACTGCGGCCTTTCCTCCCGACGCGCGACCCGGTGCAGGTAGTGGCCAAAACAACCATGTCCGGTCAGTACCTGCACCATGCGGAACGAGAGACTGCCCTGCCGGCGCCCTACCCACTCCTCCAACACCGGACGTATCGCTTCTATCGTCCGGTGGCCGGCAGCTGGGAAGGCGAGCGCCTCACCCCATCGACGCAGAGCCTCCCTCTGCGCCTGGGTACGAACCCGCTCCACTTCTTCAGGAGCGGATCGTCGCCCCCGTTCTCTGACGGAAACCCGATGTCGATACACCTCCGCATGGACGCGTGCATCAACATCCCACGGCGTTTGGCCCGCAAGAACGCAGGCCGCGCCGTGGCTGACCGTGCGATAAGCTCGCACGGCCCGGGTTGCTATGACCCTCTGCGGACGTCGCAAGAGGGCCACCGTACGGGGGGAGAGGCACTCCGCCCATACCGGGTCTCCGTAGAGTGCCATCGACCATATCACCCCGTGATACAGTCGACGGCACGCTGATCCTGGCCCTCCCACATTAGGGAGGACCCGTCCGAGTGCGGCTGCGGCGGCACACAGCCGTGGAGTGAGGAGCTTGAAATGCTCCTCGAAACTCCATCGGGGGTCCAGAACCAGGCCGAGGTACTTGAGGTGCGCCTCAACCGGTATACGGACCCCCTCCACTCGGACTCGGAGCCCCGGTGGGATCCTGCGACGGGGGGCGTGGAAACTCATGGCCCTCGTTTTATCGAGGGCCACGTCCAGGCCCAGGAGGCGGATGCGTCGGACCACCAAAGAGGTGCAGACCGACGCAAGGTGGGCCGCCTCTTCCCCCGTTTTGGCTCTTGCCGCGACGAGCGTGTCGTCGGCGAAGCAGACGACCTCCGTTCGTGGCAGAAGGCCGCCTCGCAGGACCCAATTGTACCCCAGGTTCCACAGTAGAGGACCTAGTACGGATCCCTGGGGTACACCTGCCGCCATTGCCCACGTATGGACGCGACCGTCCGGTCCCTCGTAGAGAACTGATCTGCCTTCCAGGTAGCTCTCCACGAGAGCGCGGAGGTACGGAGGCACCCGGTGGAAACGGAGTGCCTCCTTTATGCAATCGTGGGGAAGGCTGTTGAAGGCGTTGCGAATGTCAAGAGACACCGCAACAACAGTCTCTCCACGAGCTGTGGCCCCCTCAGTCCACCTCTTGAGGAGGGCTACTGCGTCCATCGTGGACCGGCCGGTGCGAAAGCCGAACTGGTTGTTAGCCAAGTCCGGCCCCCGGTCCTCTAGGTGCTCGATGATGCGGGAAGCGAGAATCTTCTCGAAAAACTTCCCGGCTTCATCGAGCAGCACCACCGGCCGATACCCAGTCGGGGAATCCGCGGGGCGGCTCTCCTTCCTTAACAGGCAGAGCCTGCCTACTTTCCACCGACTGGGGAAGCGGCCCGAGGCGATGCATAGGTTAAGCACCGCTCGGAACCGCTCCTCGAGGTGTCCCAGGGCGAGGGCCAGAACCCTACTTGGGACACCGTCCGGTCCCGGCGCCTTCTTTTTGCGCCGTAACCGATCCCTCGCCGTGTCGAATTCCACGTTCGACACGGGAGGGATGGCGGCAGCCACCTCCACCGGAGGAGTATCCGGGGGGACCATTCCGGGGGGCTGGAACGGACCGGGATCGGGGAACAGAGTCCTCAACACCCGATCTAGCAGCCCCCTGTCCATAGCAGAGGTAGGGGGAGCGGAAGATTTGAATTTCCCCCTCACCACCTGGTATGGACGACCCCACGGATCGTCGTCCAGGAGCCGTATAAACGACTCCCTGGACTCCTCTTTGGCCCTGCAGATTTCGTTCCGCAGGGCCTTCTTGGCTGCCGCATACACCCGACGAAGTTCAGCTTCCTCGTCGGGTGTAGTTCTAGCACGCCTACGACACCGCACGTAGGCGCGCCTGGCCCTCATGCTGGTGGTACGCAGGTCCGCAATCACCTGCGTCCACCAGTACACCTGCCCCCTTTCGGGGCAGGCCTGCGCCCTAGGCATGGCGGCTTGGCAGACGACTTTCATGTCGTCTGCAAAGAGCTCCGCCATGCCATCGACATCCCCGGCGAGGTGGGGCGGCACTTCTGCCCACGCCCGCACCATCGCCGCCTCCTCTGCCACGTCCGGGTGGAGCTTGGTGAGCGCCCATCGAGGGAAGGCGCTCACCGCGGAGCCCCTGCGGTTCGGGGCCCCTTGGGATGCCGCGGAGACCTCGTATCGGACGTACAGATGGTCCGATAGAGTCTCCACATCTTCCTCCACTCGCCAGTAGTTGATTCGACAGGCGAGGGAGGGGGTAGCGAAGGTCACGTCCACCACGGACGTGCCCTGCACCCGGACGCAGGTAGGGGTGGAGCCCCTATTCAAAACCTGGAGCCCCAGGGACAGAACCCAGGACTCCAAGTCTCCACCCCTCGGACTGGTTCTGGAGGATCCCCACGCAGTAGACCATGCGTTGAGGTCCCCCGCGATCAGTACCGGTACCGGGGCCGTCCTCCGGACGACCCCGTCTAACACAGCCAGGAAGACCGCGAAGTCCGCCCGGCTGCGATTGGGAGAGAAGTAGGTCGACACGACCAACATTCCCCCCCACATGGTGGCCACGTAGCCAGTACCCCTCTCTCTTAAAATGAGAGAGGGGGCTGTGCCACGCGCCACCCGCATTAAGGCGGCGGAACCATCCGCCGCCACCAACCAGTTTGGCGACTGCGGCGGAACGTAATACGGTTCCGACACAATCGCCAACTCCACACCCCACTGCGCCGCGGTCTGACACAAGAGGTCCTGTGCCGCGGCGCAGTGGTTAATATTCGCCTGGAGGAGCTTTATGGGACCACTAGGCATTGGTGGTTTCCATTTGCTCCTCCTGGGCCACAGCGGCGGTCAGTTCCGGCGGCGTCGGTGGTGCCAGGCTTCGTGGGGCCACGGTCACCTTTACCGGGGCCAAACGACCTCTGACCTGCGGGGGGTTACAATTTATACCCCCCATGCGGTGGGTGGCCGGCCGTTTCGCGTCTGCACAAACAGCGCAATTTAGCGCCGCTGTGCAGTCCACACTTAATCTCCGCCCTGGGAGGCTGAACTGCCAACCTGTGAAAAATCCCTGTGGCTGCGGTCGTGCCGGAGAAGGAGACCGGAGTGGAACCCGGCTGCTGCCGTGGGGGGGGGGGGGGGGGGGGGAGCCCTTCCGTACGCTGCACCGACAAACCGCACTACCCGCGCTGGTCATCGGATATTTTTCCCTTTAGCTTTCAGCACAGCGAATTTTCCTAACCTATTTACCTATACCTTAAATAATATGAATAGAAAAAAATAAAAGGAAAAGTTTCACAGCGGCATCCCTTTCCACGCAGGTGGACTTCTGTAACATTAGGGGAATTCATGCAAATCTCAACGCTGTCCATCAGCACCATGAGACAGCGCAGCCGACCCTTTTATGTTTGAAGGAGACGCAGATATCTTGTCCGGCTGACACATCATACCTTAAGTATCCCGGCTATGTGCTCGAACACTCATTCCGGAGACGTGCTGGCGTATGTGTGTACGCCCGGGAGGATATCTGCTGCCGCCGCCTATATCACTTAGAAGACCGGGACCTGTCCATATTATGGGTGCATGTGGACTGCGGTGGCCACACCCGCGTTTATGCGTGCCTATACAGGTCTCATAGCGGAGAAGCGCATATAGCTCGATTATTCGAGCACCTGAATTTGGCGACTGATAAAGTCCTTGAGCAATATCCCTCCGCCGAGTTAGTGATTTTGGGAGACTTTAATGCCCATCACGTAGACTGGCTTAGTTCTCGGTCCACTGACTTCGCGGGGAGGTGTGCTCACAAATTTTCTCTGGCCTATGGTTTCTCTCAACTGCACTCTATCCAGAGTCTCCGATTGGGGGCGGGACAATTTAGTCCGATTTAACCCCTCTAAGACACAAGTCTGTGCGTTCACCGCTAAGAAAACCCCATTTACTGTAGCCCCACAATTCCCGAACACACCCTTGACCATCTCAAAGACTTTAGGGATCCTCGGTGTCGACATCTCCAGCGACGTCCAATTCCGAAGTCACTTAGATGACAAGGTCAACTTGGCGTCCAAAAAACTAGGTGTGCTTAACAGAGCCAAGCGGTACTTCTCTTCAAGGCAAAGACTGTTGCTATATAAATCACAGGTCAGGCCTCATATGGAGTACTGCTGTCATCTGTGGGCGGGAGCAAATCGATACCAACTTGGACCTTTTGATTCGATCCAAAGACGAGCTGAGCGAATTGTTGACGATCCCAAAGTCACTTAGCGGTATTGAGTCTTTAAGTCTGAGGAGAGACTTCGCCTCATTATGTGTGTTCTACCGCTTGTACAACGGGTTGTGTTCTGAAGAATTGTTCGACATGATGCCAACGGCCACATTTTATCATCGCACCGCTCGCCATCGGCAGGGTGTTCATCCTCACACGCTGGAGCCTAAGTGGTCACGCACAGTGCGGTTTGAGAGAAATTTCCTCCCACGTACGCTCCGGTTGTGGAACGAGCTCCCTGCCGAGGTTTTCCCCGGGGAATACAGTATGGGGTTCTTCAAGAAGGGAGTAAATAGGTTTTTAAAGGGTCGGCAACGTGTTTGTGATGCCCCTGGTGTTGCAGGCGCCCATAAACTACGGTAACTGCTTACCATCAGGCAGGCCGTAAGTTTGTTTGCCGGCATCGTAGTATAAAAAAAAATGAAACTTTTTACTTAAATAAAAGCCAGACTGTCTTTAGATAAGCTCACAAGAAACTACGAATTCAGCCCATTCGGTCCGACTCTTGATTCCCGTTTTAAATATGAGCCAAGTTAATCGTAGGGCTTAACTTATTATGACGTCATCGACAAAGTAATAAAAATAATAATAACAAATAATTTTAAAAAATATCTTACACGATTTAGCTGGGTATTTAATGTATGAGATAATAACAAATAGTATAATAGTCATTGTGTATAATATTAAATAATATTATTTTGTATAAATCATCATTTTATATATTAATCGGAGGATATAATTTTTAATGGTATAACATTATGACGCCTAACAAACAGTATAAAATCATGAAATATAACAATTACGTCAAATAAAATCCTCATCATATAACATTCAAAAGGTATAACATTAATTTGATCGAAAGACAGTTTATACATACAAGAACGTTTATTATAACAATTAATTAATTTAAAATTGGCACTTTATAAAATTCATCTTCTATATACATTTATTTAAAAATCTCGCGTCACGATGTTTGCCCGAAATAAATTCCGAAATTGCTTATCCAATTTTGATAAATAAAGCATAGTTTTTATCTCGATTATTGACCGTAACATTAATAATTAAATGGTTTGTAATTATTTATAAGTTTCATTATTTTCTCACAGATGGCGTTATGAGTAAATTTATCGACACACTATCTAGTTCGAATTCTATCCAATAGCTTGCATTGTGTTTTAATTTCTTTATGCTTTGATCCCACATTTTATTTAATCTCTATACCGGGTATAAGTGACGGTATTCCATTTCTTTTAACAGTGTGTTCAGACCATGAAACTAATTTGAAAGTCACTAAAATTTTCTCCCGGAAAATTCATAAATTTTCCGAGTTTTTTTCTAAATTTTCTGGTGTAATATAACTTAGTTAACGTTAACAAATCATATTCTATAAAACCTAATAAACACAATAATTACACAAAAAATAAACTTTGTAATGTAAATCGTATTACATTTCCATCGTACTGCGTGCGAAATCAGCTGTTTGGGTCATCGAACGTCACCGCACTGGTGTGAGCGGAACAAAAATGATGCCGGCACGCCATACATTGCGTCATGAATAAAAAATAAAAATGAAAACTCCTTTTTTTCGCTCTAAAAGCTTTTCCGGGAAAAAATTACCATCGGTAAAAAAATATTAACATTGGTCTGAACTCATAGTTAAAAGAAATGGGACACCGTCACTTAAACCCGGTATATAATAAAATCGTATGTGTACAAAAATCTGTAATTGCGAAATATTAAGAAAAAAATACACAGGTTGCCTTAAAATCTTCACACGAACACGATAGAATAGTTTTTTTTATTGTTTGTTTGTTTGACCGGAAAGATCTTCGAAACTACTGGCAGAATTTGATATGGCTTACGCCACAATGCTTAGAATTTTCAGGAAGAACATTTGGATATAATTTAATTTGTTTAAATTCATTTTTTATTTTTGTAAATAATATCATATAAAATTTTCAAACAATGCGTATGTAAAAAATCAACATGGCGCACGTAAAAAAATATTTTGACAAGTCTGTTATCTGTTACATAGTGCAAAGAAAAATTAAATCTGTTCTGAATTATGGCGGTGCCCATCTAGATTTCGCCAACCAAGAAGTTTCAATTGTTTTTTTCTTACCGTGGTGGTAAGGCAAAAGGATCAAGCCATACAACCAATGTATAAAGCATTTTTCAACACACTTCCTCATAAAGTGGCTCTAATCCCATGGCAATTAGGCACATAATGACACCTATAATCAAACTGTGACTTTTTCATTACTATTATTCACGAGTGAGTAATAGTTTTTTTTAAATATTATTGGTTGAGTTACGCTTACACTTGCGCTAAAATGCTATCCGCGAAAGGCCCAAAAAAAAGAAACCTCATTTTTTAGTCTATGGCCGATGCGCGCGCATAGGAAAACTGATTAATTTTTCCCGCCATTACGAAATTTATTAGTCTATGGCCGATGCGCGCGCATAGGAAAACTGATTAATTTTTCCCGCCATTACGAAACATTTTTCACAACTCGTCTCGTTTTCTCTTTTGAAGTTATTTAGTTAGTTATTAATTAAGATGTCTGCAAATACAATTTATGAAGAAAATGATTTATGTTGTACACCGCCCGATATAAGATGTGAAGCACAGAACGTTATGGAAAGTTTACTACCAGAAAACTCAAAGGAAAAATATCTATTAGCGTACCAAAATTTCATACAATGGCAGAACAACAAGAATACGCAGTCTTTTTCAGAAAATGTGTTCATGGCGTACTTTAAAGAATTATCTTCTAAGTACAAACCTATCTGTTTGTGGTGTATTTACTCAATGTTAAAAAGTACAGTCCGAACAAAGAATGGAGTGGACTTAAAAACATACTCGAATTTATCTGATGGATTTAGAAGCAAAAAATCAAAGGTTTTATCATCTGATGATATTGAAAAATTTATTAAAGATGCTCCAGATAACCAATATTTGGCTACAGAGGTTAGTTAAATTAATTTTAATTAAATATTTAATAGCAGCTTGTGTTGTGTGTTGACCTTAATTATTGTTTCTTTTGTTTCAGGTTGCTTTAATATTTGGTGTAACTGGTGCCTGTAGGATACAAGAATTAACAAATATAACTGTAAAAGATATAGAGAACCATGGCCAGATGCTTTTAGTGAAGATACCTATCACGAAAAATAAAATACCTAGGTTATTCACCATACACGGTCCATTCTATGATATTGTTAAGAAGTATGAAAGTTTGCGTTCGCCAAAAACAAAAAATGACCGTTTCTTTCTAAATTACCAGAATGGTAAATGTACCTGTCAGCCTATAGGTATAAACAAATTTGGTTCTATGCCTAAAGAAATCGCTAAGTTTTTGGGTTTAGTAGATGCTGAGAGCTACACTGGACATAGTTTCAGAAGAACTTCAGCTACATTGCTGGCAAATTGAGGAGCTGATATAATGACTTTGAAGCGACATGGCAGGTGGCGATCTAGCAATGTAGCAGAATCATACGTAGAAGATTCCATACAAAACAAGAAGGAAATTTGAGCAAAAATCACAAAAAGAATTAAACTTGATTCTGAGACGCATCCTACTGGCGAAATACCAAGTACGTCCAATGATTGGATTTCACCTACCTACACGAATAATGAACCATCACAAATAACAATAGAACATGAAAGTATTTCAATTAATAATCTATCTGATGAGACCGCTATGTCATCAAAAATAGTTAATTATAATTTTACTAACTGCACATTTACTAATTGTTTCTCTAAGTAAACTTTTTATCTACTATGTAAAATGGTTTTTTATTTAAGTATTGTTTTATTCAGAAGTGTGTTGAAAAACGTTGTATGATACACGTGTGTATTGATGGTTACCGTCCTCGGCTTCTTAAGACCCTCGCCTGACGGCTCGGGCCTCAATGCGCCTCAGCGGTAATCACCAACATTACACACTTGTACCATAATGTACTATTTTATAACAATATCACGTCACAAAGATATTGGTTCAATTCTTGACCAATTTTCACAGAATCGGTACAATTATTGAAATATTTGAAATTTTCAAAAGTGATCATGCCCTTTTCAAGATATTTTGAAAGGTATATTTTTTTTGTACACATATTATGAATAACTAAGGAATCAAACTCTTTCATCCATTTAAAACTATTAAAAGTAAATCATTCTGGGTTACGCGTAGAGAGAATACATGGGACTCTTGATCCTAATGTCTAAAATGACGGATCATTTTTTTGGATCCACCCAAGGAACATGGATATAGAATGAAGGGACCTAAAGAGTAAAACACACTGAACCTAGCCACGTTGAGCTAATTCGACATGACCGCTGATAAAAGTTAGTTTCCAAACCCAGCAATATGGGAATCAAATAAAGGCCTTCATGAGTAGAGCACTATGAACCTGGTGATATTGACGAAAATTCAACATAGCAGCTGCCGCTTAAAAAAAGCGGATAAGTTCGTTTCCAAACCTACTAATATAGGTATCAAATGAAAGGCCTTGAAGAGTAAAGCATTATGAAACTAGCAACATTGACATAAATTCAACATGGTCGCCGCTCAAAAATGGTGGATAAAAGTTCGTTTCCAAACCTAGCAATATGGGTATCAAATGAAAGGCCGTGAAGAGTAGAGCACTATGAACCTAGCAACATTGACATAAATTCAACATGGCCGCTGCTCATAAAAGGTGGATAAAAGTTCTTTTCCAAACCTAGCAATATGGGTATCAAATAAAAGGCCTTAAATAGTACAGCATTATGAACTTGGGAAATTCAAACAAATTTAACATGGCCGCCGCTCAAAAAAAAACGGATAAAAGATCGTTTCCAAACCAAGCAATATACGTAACAAATGAAAGGCCTTGATGAGTAAAGTACTTTGAACGTAGCAACATAGACATAAATTCAACATGGCCGCTGCTCAAAAAATGGGAATAAAAGTTCGTTTCCGAACCTAGCAATATGGGTAAGTATCAAATAAAAGGCCTTGAAGAGTAGAACATTATGAACCTAGGAAAATAGCCCTAAATTCAACATGGCCGCCGTTAAAAAACGAATAAAAGGTCGTTTTCAAACCCAGCAATATGGATATCAAATGAAAGGCCTTGATGAGTAGAGTACTATAAACCTAGCAACATCGACATAAATTCAACCTAGCCGCCGATGAAAAGTTCGCGGGCACAGCTAGTTTTTAATAATCTATAACTACTGATCCACAGCAACGCGTGCCGGGAAAGCTAGTTATTTTAAATACAATTAACTCGGGTCTATTTCGCGGTAAACAATCACTATATTGACTATTATTCCAGTATAGCACGAGAACCGGTTGAAATTAAAAAACATAAAAACTTCAACGGGGAAGATGGATACCGTTTATCAACTACCTGGAACCCTGTTATTAGCAAATTTAGGCAGTGCGGTACTTATAAAAAACGCCAATGTGTAGATGTCGTGAGTGTGGTATGTCGTGGTACCGACGATTCTGATAGAAATAAAAATGAAAATTCTGAAGATCAAGCGGAGGGGAGTCGTGAAACCCGCGCTTTGCGATGACTTCGCTGAACCTCGGCAGTCATCCCGTGACCACGGCCTGATGCAATTCGGCCGAAACGTCGGGAAACAGTAAGTCAATATAGTTATTGTTTACCGCGAAATAGACCCGAGTTAATTGTATTTAAAATGTGTACAAATCGCGGATGTCTAAAAGCTAGTTATTATTTATTATGATTTTATTGTTTCATATAGAAGTCAATTCATCTTTGATACATATAATTATTATTCTATTTATAGCTTAAAATGTACAATTTGACTTGCCGCTCCCCGTGCGAAAGTGGCTCATCGGTGGAATTATCACCAATTACAAATAATTTTAATAAAGTGATCTAGCAATTTATATGCAGTATGCAAGTTCAACAATTATTTGATAGAATTTCATTTAACGGACAAGTTTTCTAACTATTTTCATTCTGTCTTTTTTACTTTATCCAAATTACGTTTGCCACTGTATCAGTTGACGATTATCAATTCATTTTTCTTCGTTACTCCGACGTTTCATTTGGTCGCAAAACTTTTTACCGAAGTAGGATTATATTATCTGTGCCGAAGTTATGCTAGGCTGAAATAATAGGCTTTTAAGCGCTGTTTTATTTTCTATATTAATTTTTTCATTTCACAACACGCATTGAAAAATTTAAGCACACTTTTCCCTATTATTGATATTTGCTGTTATTGTAAGAATGCAAGCAAGCACGCAACATATAGTTTGGTGCTCTGTCTGGATGTGGTCACAATATCTAACCCAACCCTACCAATAGTTTTATCTTAAGTATAAGGTTTTTCTTGTTTTATCCCATAACGTATAACTTCGGTAAGCTATCAAACCAACTAATCATCATAACAGCCCACATACGTCCCCACCGAGAGGCTCGAGCCTTCCCTAAGTTAGGGTGTTTAGGCCTTATCAACCACCCTGGACCAGTGCGGATTGGTCGACTTCACATACACCTTTGAATTTCTTCGCAGATGTATGCAGGTTGTCTCACGATGTTTCCTTCTCCGCTTCTCCGCGGGAGCGTCCGACAAATGTACATATGAAATTCGAAAAACGAAAAGCACTCGTATTGAACCCCGGACTTCCCGATTAGAAGGCCAGTGCCGAGTCCACAGCGCTCCCAATAAATAGTAAATTGACCTTATTTAAATAAAATGTTTGAAACAGCCTTATTTCCAAAATTTGTTACTTTTTCGAACTTCCCCATCTTATGATGAACAGAATGATGTAAAGTCGTTCATTATTTTTTTATTTGGAAAACAAACAGAGGTATCTGCAAAATGTACATATGATATCTACTTTAACGCCTAAAACGACTATTTGTTGACTTGACTATTAATAAATTCGCATTTATATAACTATAATGCCTTATTGTATTTTTCAATATTCAATTACTGTAGTATTATATTATCTGTGATTCTGGGAAAGAAAACACTAACAATGGATTAATGCATTCACTGCTTTTTAAACAATTAAAGAGCTGAATCGAACAATTGCTGTGAAATAGTAAAAGCATATTTGGATGAACTTGTATTCAACAAATCCAAATCAGGAAGTTCATAGATGGACTTTACAGATCTAATGAAGATGAACCACCTTTCCGGTAATTAGTAGGTATCACTTCGGGATAAAGAGTTGGTTATTGAATTTTAACAGCTCTTCTTGGGACTCTTAGATGTAACTTGTCTAGGAGATAAGTGAGTTTATTCTTGACCATGCTATTTTAACAAATACTTCCCATTATAAATTTCATTTTTGACATCAATAATAACTAATCCTATATTGTTTTTTTTATTTTAATAGGTATAATCGTAACTTAATTTTGACATGTTTTTTACATTTACTTGAACGTTTACAAAAAGATGGCCAGTGTGAGAAACCCAACTTCTAAAAGAATTCAAAATTCTCAAAAATATTAAATAACGCACACAAAGTCGCGTGCAAACGGTAGTAAATTGTATATCTATTGGCACGTAGTCCCTGAATATAAGTACAAAAATTCATCGAATACAAACGTTCCTCATTACGTGGAGCATTATAAATCCCTTAATTTGTGATTTCCGTGTCTGTGCCCAACTGGGGACCGACCACAGCATGATAAATAGGGGTCCGAGGGTCCGGCTAGCCCCTTATTTCATTAACATTAATTATTCCTAATACATCTGTTCCCCACTTATCTAATACACATATTTTCACCCTGACAGCTGATTAGGGACTAACTTATCTTGCTATATGTCCTAAAGATAATTGCCTCGGCCTTTGCATAAGAATGAAATCAAAATTGACGGTAATTGAAGGCTTTGTCATAGTTTGCCACCACGTCGTATTATCATTTAAAAGTAAACTATGACAAAACCGAACGTAGAAGCCACTAATACTGTACATATTATTTGAGATATTCCCATTGTTTTTAAAGTTTCGAGGGTCACTCATATTGTAAGGTCTTTTTAAGATGTCAGTGCTTCTGGGTCATAATGTCCATGACGCTATAGCTGGTAAAAGGATGTTAGTGACCCTGTGCATTTTAAAAATTCAGGTCTGAAGGGGTTAACCCCTTCAGACCTGAATTTTTAAAATGCAGCAGAAAAAATATTTGTGTTGATTTTCTATATATTGAGGTAACAGTTAATGATGTTACGTAGAAAAAATGTGTTATTTATTTTAGTTTTTTAAAAAGTGACATGTAGATTCAGATGTACTCCTGGCCCCTATTTCACCATCGTGACAGGTGCGACAATTGTCAAAAAAATTACAGGTGCTGGTTTCACCACGGTGACAGGTGCGACAATTGTAAAAAAAAATACAGGCGCCTGTTTCACCACGCTCAACAATTATGATAGGTACGACATTTGTTAAAAAGATATGAGAAGTACCTTATCTCAAATATTGTGGTTTAATATATGTAGGTATTTCTACATTTTTCAAGCGATTAATTTAGACGTATGTCGACAATTGCCCAGTGAAAACCTAAAAATAATAACAATGTAGCTTTTCATTGTATTTTCAATGTACACTCAATGACGGGTTTAATTATAAAAAAAACCTTTTTATATGTATGCTGAGTGAGAATTCCTTTGCTTCTATCTATATTATATAAAGTTGGATATAGAGGCAAAGGAATTCTCACTCAGAAATAAAACTACTAAATTAGTTACCCGCGGTTTTACTCAATTTTCAATTAATTCCATCTTCATCAATTCCATCGATCATCTCCACAAGCGTTTCGATTTTAAAATATATAAAAATGGATATAAATAAGAAAAAGACTGTTTTAATTTTAATTTCTGAAAATAACGGAATACTTTTTGGCAAATTTGATAATAATTTAAGATTTGATATGAAAATCAAAAAGTGGAATGAAATTGCTCAAAAATTACAAAAACTAGGCATTTACGACAGAGATTATAAGTATTTAAGGAATACGACGTGGCAAAATTGGAGGAAGAGGACAATAGTAAGTACTAATTTAACTATATATAATGCAACCTAAGGAATTGGGCCACCGGGAACATGCAGAAGTCTAATACTAAAATACTTGGGATAATACGCTCCACCGTCAAAATATACAATATTATTTAAATGATTCTTTTGAAAAAGTCATAAAAGAATTCTGCAACAAAGAAGTTTATAATGTATAAAAATTATTAATTTATTTTGTTAATTTGTTTTAGGAAAAAAGGGATAACCGACGTCAAACGGGTTCTGCGAGAGGAAAAAAATGAAATATGACGACTTAGGCGTCATCGCTTTATTTTTTGTTGTGGAGTGATCTATTACTACACCGATTTCATTAATTAAATGTTCGACGCTGGTTTTACTTATACGGAATTTTTCTTTAAACGTGAAATCAGTTATGTCAACTAAGAAATTTATTCGTTCTTTATAAGTTCTCCTGTATAAGAACTCATCTAAATCGCTAACAACTGTCACTACTGCTTTATACAATAATAACGCTACAATTGTAACGCAAGCCTGACACAGTATCAAATGTATCAAATGAAAGACACAGCGCCGATGTCATGTCAAAATTTAACGACAATTTGTCAAATATGTCGACTTGGAAAAATTACTATTGTTTCACAACTTAATTGTCGTTGAAGTAAGATACTGACAATTGTAACAAAATGTCTGTATTTTTTTAGTATTTCATATAATAATTCTCAAATTTGTCACTTGTCACCTATCACTTGACAATTGTCAATTTGTCGGCTTACATATGTCAGTGACATAATTATGTCGACTTGGTGAATTGCCTGGTCTACACTGTTGTTTGATATACAATTTTCAGGTACCTCCAAATACTAAGTATTTCCTCAATAATCTCTATATATAATAAAATCGTAGGGGTACAAAAATCTGTAATTGCGAAATATTAGGAAAGAAAATACACAGGTCGCCTTAAAATCATTAGCAGAACACGATAGAATAGTTTTAAAAAAAATTGTTTGTTTGTTGGTTTGTTTGTTTGTTTGTTTGTTTGTTTGTTTGTTTGTTTGTTTGTTTGTTTGTCTGTTTGTCCGGAAAGATCTCCGAAACTACTGGACAGAATTTGATATGGCTTACACCACAATGCTTAGAATTTTCCGGAAGAACATTTAGGCATAATTTCGTTTGTTTAGATTCACTTTTTATTTTTAGTGAAAAAATACCATATAAAATTTTCGAATTGGCTTTAGGTAGAAAAACAACATGGCGCACTTGAAATTATTTTGACAAGTCTGTCACATAGTACAGAGAGAAGGTATTTTCTTCCACGAAGGAAAGGCAATGGAACTACGCCATACAGCCTGATCTTAAGTAATTGGATTTCGAAAATTGAAAGGCAGGAATGAAGTGTTTCACATAGTACAAATAAAATTTAATATTTTCTGTTAATGGCTGTGCCCAACTGGATTTCGCCAACCAAATTGTCTTTTTCTTATGTCGTACCGTGGTGGTAAGGCAAAAAGATCAAGCCATACAACCAATGTATAAAGCATTTTTTATGATAATACTTATCGTGTGACCATAAAATTTGTAGATTGGTTTAATTCTTGACTAATTTTCACAAAATCGGTACAATTTTTGAAATATTTGAAATGTTGAAAAATGAAGATACTCTTTTCAAGGTATTTTGAAAGGTGTTATATGTTTTTACATTAGGACTAAGGAATCAAACTCTTTCATCCATTTAAAACTATTAAAAGTAATAGATTAATATTGATAATTAAAAAAAAATATCTGACTGCAATGTTCTGGGTTACGCGTAGAGGGACGGGACGGGACTCTTGATCCTAATGTCTAAAATGACGGATCACATTTTTTTGGATCCACCCAAGGAACATAGATATCGAACGAAGAACCTAAAGAGTAGAACACATTGAACCTAGCCACGTTGACTTAATTTGACATGACTGCCGATAAAGTTCGTTTCCAAACCCAGCGATATGCATATCAAATGAAAGGCCTTGATGAGTAGAGCACTATGAACATAGGAAAATCGCCCTAAATTCAACATGGCCACCGCTCAAATAAAACGGATAAAAGTTCGTTTACAAACCCAGCAATATGGGTATCAAATGAAAGGCATTTATGAGTAGAGCACTATGAACCTAGCAACATTGACATAAATTCAACATGGCCGCCGCTCAAAAAAGGTGGATAAAAGTTAGTTTCCAAACCTAGCAATATGGGTATCAAATGAAGGGCATTGATGAGTAGAGCACTATGAACCTAGCAACATTGACATAAATTCAACATGGCCGCCGCTCAAAAAAGGTGGAATAAAGTTAGTTTCCAAACCTAGCAATATGGGTATCAAATGAAAGGCCTTGAAGAGTAGAGCACTATGAACCTAGCAACATTGACATAAATTTAACATGGCCGCCGCTCAAAAAAGGTGGATAAAAGTTAGTTTCCAAGCCCAGCAATATGGGTATCAAATGAAAGGCCTTGAAGAGTAGAGCATTAGGTACCTAGGAAAATCGACCTAAATTCATCATGGCCGCTGCTCAAAAAAAAAGGATAAAAGTTCGTTTTCAAACCCAGCAATATGGGTATCAAATGAAAGGCCCTGATGAGTAGAGCACTATGAACCTAGCAACATTGACATAAATTCAACATAGCCGCCGCTCTAAAAAGATAGATTAAAGTTCGTTTCCAAACCTAGCAATATGGGTATCAACTGAAAGGCCTAAAAGAGTAGAGCAATGTGAACTAAGGAAAATTGCCCTAAATTAAACATGGCCGCCGCTCAAAAAATGGATAAAAGTTCGTTTTCAAACCCAGCAATAGGGGTATCAAATAAAAGGCTTTGTTAAGTAGAGCACTATGAACCTAGCAACATTGACATAAATTCAACATGGCCGCCGCTCAAATAAAACGGATAAATGTTCGTTTCCAAACCTAGCAATATGGGTATCAAATGAAAGGCCTTGAAGAGTAGAGCATTAGGAATCTAGCAAAATCGACCTAAATTCAACATGGCCGCCGCTCAAAAAAAAAGGATAAAAGTTCGTTTCCAAACCTAGCAATATGGGTATCAAATGAAAAGCCTAAAAGAGTAGAGCATTATGAACTTAGGAAAATTGCTATAAATTCAACATGGCCGCCGCTCAAAAAATGGATAATAGTTCGTTTCCAAACCCAGCAATATGCATATCAAATGAAAGGCCTTGATGAGTAGAGCACTATGAACCTAGCAACACATAAATAAATTCAACATGGCCGCCGCTCAATAAAGGTGGATAAAAGTTCGTTTTCTAATCTAGCAATATCGGTATCAAATGAAAGGTCTTCAAGAGTAGAGCACTATGGACCTAACAATATTGACGTAAATTGGACATGGCCACCGCTCAAAAAAGGTGGATAAAACTTCGTTTCCAAACCTAGCAATATAGGTATCAAATGAAAGGCCTTGAAGAGTAGAGCACTATGAACCTAGGAAAATAGCACAAAATTCAATATGGCCGCTGCTCAAAAAAAAACTGATAAAAGTTCGTTTCTAAGCCCAGCAATATGGGTATCAAATGAAAGGCCTTGATCAGTAGAGCACTATGAACGTAGCAACATTGACGTAAATTCAACATGGCCGCCGCTCAAAAAAGACGGATAACAGTTGCTTTTCAAACCCAGCAATAGGGGTATTAAATGTAAGTAGGCCCTGAAGGGTACCTAGAGCAGCCATGCTCTAAGTGTGTTCCGCGGAACCCTAGGGCTCCACAATACCCCTATAAGGGTTCCGCAATAATTTAGAAAAATCAAAACACCCTCTCTGGTCGTACTTTTATTATGCTTATTAATAAAGAATACACTTTAAAAAACTATTGTTTTATTTTAGGGTTCCGTCAAGTATTTCGCTTCCCAAAAGGTTTCCGTCACCAAAAAAGTTTGAGAACCGCTTCGGGGCCTATTGGATGTTCGATGTTAGATGTTACCTGTGTTTAGTGTCCTTCGAGACCGTGATAATGCAACGATCGTGAACAAACTAACGATAACTCCAAGTTTGTGTGTTGGATGTTAGTCATCACGGCGAGTTTGCTAACCGAACTATGCCAGCAACACTATATCGCACAGTACACGTTACAAAAACGGAAGTCTCAATACATTTTAAGGCTAACCGCATAAATACGTTTTTTCGCATTCGTTTTCTGAATGCGGGCATCCGAATGCATCAAATCTATACAAAATACTCATTGACTGCCGCACACGTTCGTTTTTATTACGAACGGAACACGTTCTGTACGTACGTTTAGGTAGAATGGTAGAAATCCCGAATGAGAAGAAACGAACGTCTGCGCTACGTTCACGAAACTCCGTGTCTGTATTCCTTGATCGGATATCGAATACGGAAAACGTATTTGTACAGTAACCCCCCCATTCATGCTATACATTAACTCTACGAAAACTGCCAGTATTACGAGCGACATAAGAACGGTTCAAAGGTCAAACAGTATAGCTTGACAAGGAGCTTACTGTACGACCAGTCAAAATTGGCCAAGTTGTCATATCCAAAAAATATATTTTGTTGGTGCTACCAACACCCATTATAAAATCTAAACTTTATTCGTATACAGTTCTAATTTATTAACAATTGTTTATTTTAATTCGAAACATGAATACGATAAAGATTATTCTTTCAACTGTGTAGTTCTTTCTACTGAAGAAGAATTTATTAATATCAATAATGTCTCTAAAACAATAATTATACTTTGTGTTTATAGTAATATGTAATGTATTTAATTTTGTGGACTGTTAGAAAAAGAGCATTACGAACCTACGAAAATTGTCCTAATTTCGAAATGGCCGATGCTCAAGAAAGGCAGAATAAAGTTGAATCATATGGAATAAAATGGAGGAAAAAACTAAGCACTGTGTTAAGTATTTTTATGGCGAAACGTAGTTCGCGGGCACAGCTAGTAATGAAATAAATGAAATGTTGTTCTGATTTTAAGTTTGCTAAATAGAGACAAACATTCATTATATATTTATTATTTATGCAATAACCTTTTCTAATTAAAAATGTATGGTTTAGTGGAATTCTCAAAAACAATTTCATACACCAGTAAAACAAATATATGTCGCACTTCAAACAGTACACAAGTGTTTTACATTTGCATGCCGACTTCTTGCATCGTGTTGCTTCCTTCCTTTATCATATTTAGGCAAATTATGTATAATATCGAATTGAATTTCCCTTGATGGACCCCAATTTCCCAAATTTCAGAACCACTGCTAGGACGCCTCTTTGATTGAAGACACTGGAGCCAGAAGATCTGAATTAAATGCCAGTCTTTGTTTTCTAACAATCAGCGGCTGTCCCATTTTTATGAGAACACCAGTAACTCGCTGTCTGTAGTGGAAAATGTCTGGAACATCTTATTTTGGAATGTTGCAGGTTTTGCCAACTATTACTTAGTGCCAAATCGATGGCGTAGAATATCATCCCTAATGTCCATTTTTTTGATCTGATACAGATATGGTATAAACTAATAAGATGATCTGTTTTGTCTACGCCCCCCATTGCATTGTTATATAAACGCACTAGCTCAGGACGTGAAATTACATTACGATATGTAGTCTCAAAAATATTTTAGTTATGAAACAGTGCAGAGCTTGAAATTATACGACTTTTTTCTAGTAGCATATATACTTATCTAAAAACCAAATAATCCAAGGTATGTATTGTCAGAAACACTCAATTAGTGCAAGTGGGCTATGTTTAATAAAAGGTGGTGGAGCTGACCAGAAAAATCGACGTGTATCAAAGAGGAAATGTTTTCTGCGTGTCATGTTGAGGCTTATTTGATTTTTTGATGATTGATTCAGCTTTATGTTATTCTTCTTCGTTTTATTTCTTCATCACCAAAATAATTAATAGCAATTGGAGGTTCGTTTGGATGTATATCATCACACCCCACACGAACTACGTTTTGTGGTGTATTTTGAATTATTTCGTCATCCCTTTCCTCAAAAAGGTCTGATACTGCTCTGTTTTCTAATAAATTGAGTAAAGTGTTGACATTTTGACTTTTTGACCTATCAATACCTATAAGAAGACATAAAAATTACAAAAATTCAACTCAAATTTACTTCAGAAAAGATTTTAGCTTGACGACTTCCGAGACCTGATGTCCACTGAAATGGACACATCTTTGATTGCATATTTCTACGAGATATTATACTAGCTGTGCCGGCGCACTACGTTTCGCCATAATAACGGCGAACTTACGTTTCGCCGTAATAAAAATAGTTTACGACCTGTTCTCAGAACTACTGAACATACACAAAAAAATTCATAAAGATCGGTCAAGCCGTTTCAGAGGAGTTCGGTAACAAACAATGAGACACGAGAATTTTATATATTAGAAGACTAGCTGTGCCGGCGAACTACGTTTCGCCATAATAACGGCGAACTTACGTTTCGCCGTAATAAAAAATAGTTTACGACCTATTCTTAGACCTACTGAATATACACAACAAATTTCATAAAGATTGGTCGAGCCGTTTCGGAGGAGTTCGGTAACAAACACTGTGACACGAGAATTTTATATATTAGACTAGCTGTGCCGACGAACTACATTTCGCCATAATATAAAAAATAGTTTACGACCTATTCTCAGACCTACTGAATATACACAAAAAATTTCATAAAGATCGGTCAAGCCGTTTCGGAGGAGTTCGGTAACAAACACTGTGACACGAGAATTTTATATATTAGATTGTATACAAATACGATTATGTATGATTGTTACATTTTAATAATTCCCTAAATTATAAGAAAAAAAATTGGCAGAGCAATACACCGAATTTAAAGAAAAAAAATTAAATAGAAGTGAAGCCTTACCTGCTTTGCGTGCAACCATGG
Organism: Schoenobius gigantellus; assembly: GCA_963935595.1. Classification (NCBI taxonomy): domain Eukaryota; kingdom Metazoa; phylum Arthropoda; class Insecta; order Lepidoptera; family Crambidae; genus Schoenobius; species Schoenobius gigantellus. The sequence continues at coordinate 24,752,701 of OZ012543.1, forward strand.
CGAATGCCATCATTTGACTGGATGTTACGATTTACCCATATAAAAATTGAATAGGTTTTGTTTGAAACAATATTCTTTGGTAATAGTGACGTACTCCTTAATATTAACATCTATTTTTTATTAACGGATTTTCATACTAAACAGGTTAGAAAATAATGTCCATTGAGATGGACGCCAGGACCGAAGGGGTTAATTAAGTAGTTACTGTTTATTTTTTGTATGATTCTTTGTGTTTTTTAATCTATTTCAAAAAAGGAGTAGGTTCTCCATTCGATTCGTATGTTTTTTTGAGTATATGTTACGCTATTACTCCGCCAACTGTAGGCCGATTTTCAAAATTCATTTTGTATTCGATAGAGTATACTCCTGGGGTGGTCCCATTGTCAACAAAGTCAGGATCTGATGATGGAATCCCATAAAAATCGAGGGAAACCTTTAAATTTTACAGGTACGTCCAACGTATTTCATGATTTCAGTCCAGCTGCAACACCAGCTTTTTTCAATTCATTAAAAAGACAAAAATAAAAAAAAAACACATTTCTATGTATATTAAAGTCGGTGCCAAACCATGATCAGCTAGAAAATCTTAAAATTTTGCACCAACTTCAAAATAACAATATGGTGTTGTCTGTATTATATTATTTTTAACTTTTGTTTTTGTAACGTACGAAGAATGGAATGTTTATAATAGTTTGATTCGACCATTATTGGCATTGCAGTCATTGAATTGGGACTTAAAATACCTACATAAAATTTAATGCCCTGATTTTATTTAATCTTCATCTCATCACCATCTCACATTTTAACATGTTCGATGTTGTGTGACTGATAACGAACAACTAATGTATTTTCCAGCTCGCAGGGGAAAAATTCTCCTTGGGATTGGAAATCCAGAACCTGATATATTAGGGTTATCCCTGGGACATTATTAAAATCGTGATTCAATAAAACTAAAATGGTCGAGTTGTGGTGATAACAATGAAAGAATGAACGAAGAAAGGTATCATAAAAGATCTAAACAGGCCGAAGTATACCTATGGGCCGATACACAATAAAAGATAATAATTAGTACCATTGAAAAATACTAACAAACTTATTATAGAACAAAACTGTTAATTTCGACACATAATCAAAAACCTGATGAAGTCATTTCATTATACAGCTACCTATACTCGAGCTATAAGTGAAATGCTCAGCAAAATTAATTAACCCCTTCAATAGCAAGCTCTCCAGAAAAATGTGGTTCGTTCCCAGATTGAATTTCTCATCTTCCGGCCAGTCCGTGGAAATTATTATGTCGCTTGCAGTGCCGCGGCCGTCTTCATCCGAGTCGATTGCTCAATTTATCAATACAGCTCTGCCCACAGACTATGAGCGTCCGTCTGCCAATAAGAGAAGCGCCATTTGAAACAGGCTTAATACACCGACCTTCAAAAGTAAGTACCACACTTTTAAAATTGCAATAACTTTTAAAGTAGGCAAAATATATTTTTTTAAAATAAAAAGACTTAATATATAAAAAACTATAACTTCCGAGAAACCTGACGAAATGAGCTGAAAATGTTTTTTGTTTGAATCCTTTATCTTTTGTAGTTTAGGGAAAGATGTCATTTTAAAAATGTAGTACTTACTTTTGAAGGTCAGTGTATTAGCGGTACATCAAGATAAGTAATGGACATCGGAAAACACCGGGAACAATAGTCTAACTCATCAAAGATAATTGACAAAAAATGGTTTGGCCTTAAAAATCATTCACAATCACAAAAGCAGCTCTATATCATTATACTGCCTCGATGTGTCGGTCATCTTCGGAAACACGAAGTTAACTGATGCCCATTTTTCATCTTGAAGTACTGTACGTTATTTAAACATGTATAAAATAAAGTTGAAAATGTTGTAGAGTATAAATACAAGGTTATTTTTAATTATCACAAAAAATTTGTGTGCTTGTTCAGACAAGCAAACAAAATGTTCAAAATTCACTGTACCTAGATGTATGGAACAGCTGATTTTTTTTTGCGATTTCTTCGATTATTACGATTATTCGGCTGAGGACAGATTCTATTGTACAAAAAAGGGTATTTATCCACTATTTTAACAAATTTGGCCGCCTTTTTTACTTAACTAAACACGTGCTTTTACTCGATGTACGCCCAGGTGTATAACATACAGTACGGCAGGCGTCATAAAGTTTCATACTGAGTCGACTAGATTCAAATACGGCAATCTGACATTTTGAGAATTATTAGCAATTTAAAAAAAACGTTTTATTTGAATTTAATAGCCCTTGCGTTTACAAATCTACTTTAAACGGTTTCTCAAATAGTTAACAAGACCAGTAAATTGTATATTTTATGTTTATTTGCTATGTGTAGGCCAAAAATTGCATTAAAATTTTGCAGATTGCCGGATTTGAAACCAAATTTTGAAGAATGCCAGATTTGAAACTGATTAAGGGGCAGATGACCGTTTTTGATTCCAAACACCTGCTACTATAATAAGGGTTGTCACGAATACCTACTTATGATTATTTTTGAATTTCAGGAAATAATTACGATTATGTATACATACATATAAAAAAACTATATTCGAGTTAAAAATAGTATTTTATTTTAAAAATATTATATGCAAAGGTCTTGCACCTCTTCCATTGCCTCTTCACAATAGTTTTCTTCGATGTCAGTTGCGATAAGACTCTCCTGCGCATAAAATACATCTTTGTAAAAAGATAAAATCGTCATATCCTTCCATTCCGGGCCAAAATGTTTCTGAAGCAGCTTTTCGACATCAGATAATTTATTTTTATTCACAGGAACTACATTAGGTAGTTGTTGGGGCATTATATCTGCTATATTTTTATTGCGTTGACACACATTTTGCGCTTTTGATAAATCAGTTTTATAATGCAATTCGCCTCTAACCAGAACATTGCCTGGTGCTTTTGAGCGTCTCAAAATAAATCGCTTGCATTCCTTAAATGGCATATTCCATGTCGTAGTGGGCTTTAAAATAGTTTTCACTGTATCCCTCCAATTGGAAACTGGACATTCATTACCCAATCTTACTAATGTAGAGGTTTCTCCTAATACATTTTTAATTACATTAGGGTGTAAAATGACATCCATTTTTCTTAATTTTTTTTCAGCAATGCCGAATTGTCGATCAGCTGGCATGAATGAGTGTCCAGTCACTGGAAAAACTAACTCAATAGTTTTAATATGTCTATTCTCCAACAACCATTTAGAGCATGCACCTACTAAAATGCTGTTTTTATTTTGACCGCCGCACCCATCTGCGACCAAACGAATGTTGCTAATATTGGACAAATCTGTATTATTAAGCCTATGCGTAACAGCTGAAGCCACTAAATTCGAATCTTTGTGAAACTCATTTTCCGTGCAATAATAAGTAAACACACGTTGCTTCTCGAGAGGAATATTATATGCACCCTCAACCACAGTAAAGTTAAAAAAATATAATTGGCGGGAATAGTAAGCCATTTGGTCAGGCACTTTTGGCAAAGGAAGGTTTTTTTGGCAATCAAAAGACAATATTTTAAGGCCATCAGAAACTTCCTTGAGTTTATCATAGAAAGCCTTTGCTCTTAATGAATGTACTCTCTTCTCAGTAATTAGTAAATTTTTCTTTTGGGTATTAGTTTCAGAAGCGATTTTTCCTTTAAGCTCCAAACATTTAGAGCATGCATCTGTTTTTGGAGTACCAAATCCCAGATTATAGTGCATATTAAAAATTTGGCGGAAATATGATTTTTTAACAGAAGCATTTGAATACTCACTATCTTTATACATTTTGTACAGTTTATTTATATTTAAATCTGAGGATAAGTATTTCCTTTCTGCCATCTTCGTTCTTCTACAATAATGGGATTCAACACAATGTAATTGCTGAATAAAGTTATGAATAGATAGTTTTTGTGCAGCAAATAAATGTTCCTTATGATTTCCACCTGAAATTAAATAAAAAAATTACTATATAGGTATTTTGAAACAGTGACGAAGCTAGTGTACAAAAGAAGCAATAATTTTACCTCTATGTTCATTAATTATTACATCCCCAGCATAAAAATATCGATTCATGACATATTGAACTCTATGTTTTGTTATTCCAAATAAAGTCAAAAATAGTTTTTGACATATGGGCACCTTTAAATTATGCACAACCACAGCATACTTTATTGTGGTTTGTTTTTTTCCTTTAAACCCAGCTCTACGCTGTACGGGCTTAATTGTGCAGTATTTCAATATAATGGAATCCTGATCTTTTTTGTTCCTATAGCTATAAAATTTCTCGTGCAATTTTCTTAGCTGTGTCATTGTCAATGTAGCACACTTAAGCGCCTTGGAATTGTGGTTGCATACTTTTTTTGGTAACGATTTAGGCGAGTATCTAAAACAATAAAAAATACTTAATGCGAAAATAATTTAACACGAACAAAATGCTACCTTGACAGCCCTAGTGTTATACTAACCTCAACATCTTGGCTCGATTTCTAGACCAAGTTTCGCTATTTCTCTTGCGTTTTCGCGAAAAGTTATTTGTCACGACGTTGGGGCTAGACTCCATGTTCATTTTTTCACTTTAATTAGTTACGTTTAATCACCAAAACACTTGGAATTCACTAAAAAACTCCAGGAGTAAGGTTGTAGCTGCCGTTACAGCAAAGACGTTACAGCGCGCATATGAATAGTCGCTTCTGATTGGTCGATGACGTAAGATGGCCGGTTTTGAATTTGACGTTTCACAGAATGCCGGATTTGATTCAAACTTTGGATTTCGATCTAACTTTTGTATAGCAGAACGCCAGTTTTGTTACGTTATGTTTAAATACACCGTTTTTATTTAAAATTTTCGATGTTGCCATATCACTAACTCATTTTGTACAAAAAGCGCAGAATGCCGTCTTTGAAACTAGTCGACTCACTTGATAGAGTTTCATAGTTTTCAATGTAAGCTGCAAGATGGCGTACAGCAAGCGTATAATGAGGAATACGCGTCTATGAAGCTACGCCTCCGTGGACAGTAACGCTAAGATTTGCAGCTAATCGACACTAAAACAAAACTTGCTCCGTATAATTTTCTGCCCCTATTTTACCCAATTTTAGTTTAATATTAACTAAAATTTGTGAAAATTGTTTCATGAACATACTGAAAACTTAAAAAAACAGAGAATTACTTCGACATTTAAGAATATATGATTGAATTAGGATTAGAATTGTTTTTTTTTTGCTTGACCTCAAAACACCTTATAGTGAAATGTCCAACTATGACAAAATCGAACGTAGCTAAGTTACTAACAAGTTATGTTTATGTCGACATAATTATATTTTAGATATTTACTAATAATAGAGGTCAGAGAACAATAAAAATGGGAGAAAGTTCTATTAATAAGAAGTACAAATTAAATTTGAAAGGAGTTTAGGACGGCAAAATAGAATGTCCACAATGTAAGGGTGGATTCCCAACGTAACCTACGCTTTGAATTTCTATTAAGGAATGAAGCAAGAGGATTATGCAGATTGTGTAGCTCTTGAGCGCACTCTCCAAAATGCATCTTATAAAATACCGACAAACCTAGTACTAGCTGGTGCATGTATAATCGTTAAAAGATTTTCATAGGTACACTTCGAGCTATAAATACACGTTTGCGATATAATTAGAAATATAGAAATGCCTATATTTTATTGTCATCTAAATATTGTATACAATTTATTGGGGGAATTCTTATTAAGTTTTTATAAACCTGTATTGAGAGAATTCCGCTCTTCAGTATATTATTACAGTACCTACTATAAAATTACGGAATATTACGTGCATGCGAGACCAACAAACCAGAATGTTGACAAAATTTTGAACTATGTACCTACCTAACCTATTCAACCGTTTTACACAACTATTAAGAGTAGATAAAGACAACTCACCTTTTAAAATAATATTTCACAAAATCCTTTTTTACACTTTTTGCACCACAATACTATAATTAATTCAATACCGAATCTCCAATCTCGAACTCGTACGTTCGCGGCTCTCGCCGCATCTTTTTGCATACAATCTCGTCTGTCGCAATATATAATCTACCGGAGATACGGCCGACCCCTCGATTTATTTCTAGCGTGGAGCGACTCGCTGTATCACTTACGTAAGATTTACCCTCGCCCGCCCTAGCCGAGATATTGCCTTCCAACACCAGATTACGACGTTGGGCTTCGATAACTGAATGAACGATTTTCTGCACGATGCACAAGTGCAAGGAAACTGGGGAATCGATTTTGGTCGAGTAAAATTTTTTCAATTAGTTTGTTCTCAATTATTTTTTAAGATGTATGATTAAACCTAGTTTTTATTATTCGTTTTGGTCACAAAAATGTTACAAAAAATAAAACCGACTTCAAAAACACCAAAAAGTCATAAATAATATAATAATACATACAAAATCTCAGTTTTATATTGAAATTGGTGCCAAATTTTAAGTAACTATATTGTTCTTTTCATTTTTTAAGTCTTTCCAGATGATCATTGCTTGGCACCGACTTCAATATAAAACCGTGATTTTGTATGTATTCATAAATTATTTATGACTTTTATGTGTTTTTGAAGTCGGTTTTATTTTTATGTAATTTTTTTTTCAATCTTTTTAGTTTATAATACTAGCGATTAAGAATTTGAGTCAAGGCAAACACCAGATTAACTTAAAATAAAACGTCTTTCGCTCTAAACAGTACTGAAAGAATTATTCCCGAACTCCTAACCTACCAGAAACCTTCCATCATCCGCTCAGTAACATGATATAGGTAATGACTACCAGATGTAAATACCTGAATATCTTCAGCAAATACATGAAACACGTTGGACGTGCCTATGAAATTCAAGAATTTCCCTCGATTTTCATGGACCCCATCATAAGATCATAACATGGTGACAATGGGGCCACCTCAGGAGTATACTCTTTCGGTTACAAAAAGAATTTTGAAAATCGGTCCACAAATGGCGAAGTAATCGGTGAACATACGGTGATGTGCCTATGAAATTCAAGGGTTTCCCTCGATTTTCATGGGATCCCATCATAAGATCATGATATGGTGACAATGGGACTACCTATGAAGTATACCCTAGACAAAAAAAGAAATTTAAGAATCGGTTCAGGCGTCTTCGAGTAATCGGGAAACATACATAAAAAAAAAGATTCCGACGAACGAACTGAGAACCTCTTCTTTTTTTTAAAGTCGGTTAAAAATGCCGTTGTACTTTTTTTAACTTTTTGTAAGTACCTACCTATTTACTTTTGTTCTCGAAATATGAACACAGCGAAATAACGTTACCCTTTTCGGATACTTAGCGCGGTTAGGCTGCCTTTTCTTTTCGCTTATTCGTTTAAGGGTAGATTCTGGTTTGGGCATATTCTTGATACGGCAGATCCTTATTTTACATGAATTATTTTAAATGAAGTAACATGACCAACATAAACACCACAATTTATGACAAGTGATTATTTAAAACCAAACTCAAATAATAATTTACATTATTTATTTTATTACTATAGTATTGTGTGGCATTGCCAAACGTTAAAGACGTATTGTAATTTCCTACGATTCTGCTTTAGATATAATTTTTTACTTTTAAGCATTTTCCCGTTTTTATTGAAATTTCCTTTATGTACAATGTACAAATGTGCGCTACATTTACAATGTATATAAAATAAATTTAAATAAAAACGGGAAAATGCTTAAAAGAAAAGGCAGCGTAGCCGCGCTGAGTATCCGAAAAGAGTAACGTTATTTCGGTGGGTTTATATTTCGAGAACAAAAAGTAAACAGGTAGGTACTTAGGAAAAGCTAAAAACACAACAGCATTTTGTGATCAAAAATGAATAATAAAAACTAGGTTCAATCATCCTTATAGCATCAACCTAATCCAGAGTTTGTCTTACGCCGAACAGAGAATAAATGATCTGAATTCAGCTAACAGCCCTACATTCCAGACTTTCTAGACCTGCCATTGCAAATATGGGTACAGCTCTCTCTTAAAATAAAAAACGCATACGTTGATAAAGTTATAAATGGGCACCGAGGGAAGAAGCCAAATATAAATTTTAGTTCTAAATTAAATATAGTGCTGAGACTTTATCATGACGGAATATTTGGTGTGAAAAGGACGGAGTGAAAAGGACCTTGATAAAAATTCGGCAAAGACTCTATTGGATCCACTACCGTGAAGATGTTGATATATATGATACGCGCAGCAGAGGAGCGCTTAAGCTTTATAACATTGGAACACCTTGGGAAAGAATCGCTTTTTAGACGTTGCAGGCCCATTTCCAACATGAGAGTCTGGAAACAAGTACATCTTGGTAGTGATGGACTATTTTACTAAATGGCCAGAAGCGTTTGCCATTCCCAATCAGGAAGCTGTAACAGTGGCGGAGAAGTTGGTGATGGAGGTGTTCAGTCGATTTAGAGTACCACTCGAAATTCACAGCGATCTAGGCTTCATAAACTTCGAGTCCCACGTTTTTCAAGAGACATGTCGAATCATCGAGATTCATAAGACGAGAACCACATCCTGTCATCCACAGTCAGATGGAATGGTTGAGAGGTTCAACCAGATATTGGAAAGACATCTGGCGCAGGTTGTGGAGAACCACCAAAAAGACTATTCCCCTTTTCCTGATGTCATATAAATCGGCAACTCATGAGAGCACAGCTGCCACGCCAGCAAGCGCGAACTTTGGAAGGGAACTTCGTTTACCTGCTGACCTCTTAACAGGGCGACCTCCGGATACCCCAAAATGCGTCACGGAGTACGTAAGCGATTTAAGAGACCGAATGGGAGATGTTTACCATCACATTCGTGAACAGGGACTTCAGGCTAGTGCAAAAATGAAGACGCGATATGACCGGAATTCTAATCAAGCAAGATTAGAAGAAGGTTTGTTGGTGTGGTTGCACAACCCAATGCGACGTAAAGGGAAATCTCCGAAATTGTCTCCAGATTGGAAAGACCCGTATAAGGTTGTGACTAGAATCAACCCTTTATTCGGTGAATGGCCTACCGCATACAACGGAATCAGCGCAGTCGAAGCAAGATTGTCCATGTTGATCGACTGGCCAAGTATCACGGTTCTAACGATGCTCGGGAGGAGCATGTTTTAGAGGGAGGTAGTATTACGCCGATGGTATAAGAAACTTCCGGCGTGGTTTTCTTGGCCTTAGAAGCATTTTCAGCAGCCTAAAAATGCAGTTCAGCGCGTTTCAGGAGGTGATCTATTACATACTAGAATATCGAAATTTTACCCAAGTTGCCGTTATTTTCAGGCGCCTGAAACATGTTTTCAGTCCGTTTCAGGCTACCCTCTATCGAACCACACCATAACCTGAAAACCCGTTTTCAAGCGTTTTCAGGACCCCGTATACACACTTCGATATATGACTAAATTTCCAATAGGAGTGAGTGAGATAGCACGATAAGAAAGAGACAACAACAGTGAGCACCTTCCAGATATAAAAGATAGTTCGAAACGCATCTAAAGGCGGTACCACGGAACTTTCGAGAAGGAAAGACAAACAATCGATAGGGTACGAATTATTCGAGTATAGAACATTCTCGAATGCCTCGAATGTTTGCCGGCCCTATTATATAAGCGCGTGGGTGAATGCGGGCGGACAGTTCTTTTCGAGAGAGCAAGCCGAGCGGATCAAGCGATACAAAGCGACTTGGAGCGATCATCTTCGACTTGAAAGCATTTTATAGTGAAGAGTTTTGTGTGTTTAGTGTAATAAAGTGGTTTACAGTATTAAATAGAGTGGTTTATAAGTTATACTCAATTAAATCCTATCTCTAATTGTCGGTGTTTCGCGAATTTTTATAAAACACCCACCCCGCAAACACAACAATAATAAATAATAAAACTAATTAATAAAAAAGAACAAGAAGTAATAAAAAACCAAATTAATCAAATAAACAAAAAAAAATAAAAAACAAAATTATAAAAACAAATTTATAAAATAAAATATGTGCTACACCAGGATCGAACCACTGCCACTCAGATTTAAAGTCGAAGCTCTGACGCGCATAACCAATCCTGTCCTATATGGAATCGTTAAATTAAATACCTCATGTCTTTTTATAATGCGACATGCGTTAGATGGACAAAAAATTTGTGGCGATGTAAAAAAAGTTTCAGAATTTGCAATATTGTGTAATACCTGAAAAATTATAATAACAAGAAAGAATATGAAAAATCAAATTATTTGTAAAGGTTTGAACAAGAATGTCTTGTCATAGACAACTTCTTTATATTTTGGAATCAAAGAATAGAGAAAAAGGATTAATGTGAAACCATTACATTATGTCACTTTAACATCGCATACTGTTATACTGAATAAATTCGAACGCAATATAGATTCCAACCTTATATCTAATAAACAAAAAAATTTAAGTAAACCCAACTCCTACGTAGAAAAGTGTCCAAACTCCAATACTCCACGCCAACAATACACTGCTCGGCTTTCCCCATAAATCGCGTGCAGTGAATGCCCGGCTTCTAGAGATTACCGGGTACTTTGTGGCTTTCAACCGGGCAATATTTTCCTGGCGACTCCTTTGTAGGCCGGATCCGTGTTTTGTTCGTCCCTGCATTTCGGTACCGACGTCGCGTGTGCCGGAGCTTAGGAGGCAGTCACATATTCTTTTGTTTAACTGCCTGCCCGACTACCTTCTGAACATTGATTTGAGGTCACATAATCCAAGGGCTTATGGCTCCGTGATTTTATTTTTTGTTGTGGCAGAATTTTGATTTATCCTAGTGTTTAAATGTATAAAAGTAGAAATATATTGACAATAATATTCAATATTTCATAGTTTAATTAATTATCTGATAAGCATTCAAAAAATGTACCATAGTAAAAATTCGTACAGCATTTGGAAAGCAAGCAAATTAAACTAAAACGCCTTTGAGAAGCAACGGATGCCTTAAGAGAAAATAAAATTAAGCGAAATCGAAGACATTCCTCCGCCGGCTTGGAAAATGGAAGATAGTCGTGATGGAATTTCCCTATTAAAGTTAAGCTTTATTAAATCCACGGAAGAAATGACCCGGAAGAATGGACTACTGAGGATGCTGGTGAATGGAATTAAAATGTTCCCTTTGCCCGTCACGGGGTTTCATTAAGGCCCTACTATGTCCGCTAGTGTCAACCCGTATAAATTTGTATTTACCGTTTGTAATAATTATTATACCGTTTTCTAAAATTAACTAATGCAAGAACACACAACAACAAGGTAGACTTTACAGGTTGCTCTTATGTTGCTCGTTGAAGTGACAGCTTTCATAATGCAAGCTTGACGTGTTACTGACTGTACTGTACATACTACGTTTAACATATGACGTCTTTTATTCAATTAATTTTTTATTGGTTATTTTTGTATAGTTTAGATGAGTGTGTTGTGCTTTTTAAAATAAAGCTTGTATCGAGTTTATTATGCTATGGAGGTAAGAGATTATTACAAAAAAGTTCTCGAACTGTAAACAAATGATATCAAACAATATTCATTGTAAACAGGCTCAAAACAAAAGCATGGAAGACAAAGCAAATTCCGTATTTCTGGCAACCACCCCCGTAGAAACTAATTACCGAACCTGAAATAATGAATGTAGTATTTCGTTTGAAAAAACAGCGCAGCAGTGCCAAACTGCGATGAACTACCCTACGCGCATGATATATAGCGGTGTAAACTTTGTATACAGTGTTGTTTTTACTCCACGCTTGCAGATGCTCGCTCATTATTTATTGGCGAGCGGCCGTTTGCACGGAGGCATTAAGTGCCTGTAATAATTGATGAGCTTCTACCTGGCCCGGCATAACGTGTCTGGATATTTTAGACGTTCCGGCTAAGCGTAAACGCCTGCGGAATCCGACAGTTTAACTAAAAGCGTGCTAATTGGATCCTGTCCCAAGGGACTAGGATAAGCTCTATAAAGGTATATCACTCACGAGCAGGAACACATATTTTGCTGCAATCTTCTGTGAGGTGAAACTGTCACGTAGCGGAAGGCTACGCGCAAAAAAGAGGAAGGAGCTAGAGAAAGCAAACAAAGAACAAAGTTAAAAAGTAGTATATTTAAAAAAAGGGAAAACAAGGAGTTAAGAGGGCACGACCTAGATGGCCTTAGAGCTAACTTAAATATAACTAAAGTATGTACAAGAAATAAAAAAATAAAAAATAACAAGCCTGGCCAGGGAGAAATGAGGGGGACCGGTGAGTAGTCGAGCGGGCAGGCGGCTAGCGGCTCCGGTAAAAGCGCGCGCACGCAGACGGGCAGGTACTTTCGCGACTAAACTGCTTTTTGGCAGTAAACGTTTTGTCCTTCTCCAGTGATAGAGACATCATCTTTCAAAGACCACAATAGAGTCCATTCCGTTGATTACTCGTTAGCTGTAGTCCAAACCGCAATTTATATGCATTGATTGGAAAGCTTATTCATAGTTTTCTCTTCCTGAAATATTTCCTCCAGTAAAATCGTCTGAGTGACGATTTGTATAGAACCTACTACGTAATTCACTGTACAGTATTACGGGGGCGCGCTTTTTAGAGACACAAAAAAAATGGAACGGTTAATATATTCTTTTATTTACTTCCCTCGCCCACACAAATCATGGTTGTGCGTGCAATTGTCACTCCAAAACCCGCTTCGGGCTAAAAATAAACATAACAAAGATTTATTTTACATAAGAGATGATACCTGCTTGTAATTCAATCTTACTCTCGAGTTACTAAAGAATATTCTAAGCAGGGCCTCAAATCCTCGTTAACGAAATTCATGTGAAGTTCGGGAGGTAGGTACGCTTGTCTGATCTAAATATAATGGAAAAGTAAGCAATGGAGAGTTTGTTTCGTTCGCGACGGCTGTGTGTGCTAATACATTTTTTTGGTGTTTGGTTCAAAATTAAATCAAATATTATATATCTGAATATATCATCTTTGTCATTTGACAAATGTCTTGATATATTATCTCACCTTCATTAAATAAGGTTAATTATTTACAAGTGAAAAACTGCTATTTAAAAAAAAATTGTTTTCACCTATAACGAAGTTGAAAGTGAAAGTTACAGAATTCCGCCAACGGAGTGAATGTTTCATTAAAATTTATTCAAATTTGGTATAGACAGGGCGTTTTTCCACTGACAATGGTAACGACATGAGTGCCAATGAAACAAAATGTATACTAAGTTATATCATGCTTTCTCACACGCCGACACTGGCAACGACACTACATTTGTTATTTATAACCAACTTCACAAAAAGGAAAGGTTCTCAATTCGACTATATTTTTTAAAATGTTTGTTACTTCATAAGTGCCATTTACGAAAATAAACTGATTTGGAAATTCATTTGTTGTTTGAGCGGACATAAAGCGTCGATTTGTCGTCAATGAGCTCAGAATCATTGCTTCTTAACTAAAGCGTCAATTTTTCATCAAATGTTAGTGTATGTCGTCGGCCGATCGTTTAATTTGCCAGATCATTAATGTACCACTAAATCAATTTTTATATGTATTAACAATAGCGCTATTAGTTGTTCACATTTTTATTTTGCACACAACATTTTTTTTATTTGAAAGTCGGTGCCGATGATTGATGAAAATTCCTCTGTACAAAATCAAAAATTTGATGTTGTGTCTGTAATATATTTTTTAATATTTTTAGAGAATTTAATACCAGCTCGCAGAAGTAACTTGAAAGAATACAACAGAGGGCCAACGCATGCCTATTCTATTTAAAAAACTAACCTCTGACTCTATAAAGTCAAGGATCCTTCCACCATCAGCTCGGCTTATGACCACCATATGCATATACATGAATAGCTTCAGAAAAAAATATGAAACACATTGGATGGGGCTATAAATTGCAAGGGTTTCCCTTGATATTTCTAGGATACCACCCACAGATTCTGACTTTGGTGACAATTGGACCAATCTCGAAGTATACAGTTAAGAAGCAATTATTCTGATTCCGTGAATTTATAAACCCCCTTATAAAGTATTGTTTTCGATTGTCTTGAACTTTTGTTTTAAAGCACTTCAAGCCAATTCACGGTATCTATATGTATTCTTTTTTGAAGATTACTGCATTGCAATATGATTGATTGATGATGATGAACGAAAACATTACTGTTTAGAACATACATAAATTGGTTTTCGAACTACTGGGGCGTTAATTAAAAATCTAAGTAGTAATTGTGTTAAAATAGTGAATCTTCTCTTTTTATGAAACTCTGCCGATGTTACAAAAAGTCAATATCTTTTTGGAATGTTAATACTTAAAATATTTTTATCAAGTTATATCTTTCCGGTTTATATACTTTTCAATATTATTTCCGGTTATTATGTTTCTTTGATTGTTTTTCAATCTAGATTAATTTTGTGAAGTACTACATCATTGTACATTATTATACACTCCATGTTACTTCATTTTTTCACAATGGAAGCGCAAACATCAATCTTTTTGTCAGATTTCGTAAACTGGCCTTACCTTGAATAACCACTATAGTAATTTATTGGAACCACTAATGTCCGGTAATAATTTACCAAAATAACAAAACGATGCCCTCCCGCTGCAATGCTATGACTTGTGCGTGATTTATTCGTAAGCTCTGTGTAACACGTAAAAACTTAGAGGATTTTCTCGTGTGACGACGAAATGAGAGAAGTTATGTTATTCTTTTGACTTTGTCCACGTTAATACTTTGATATGTTCCCGGGTGTATTGCAACTTTGATCATATTAATGTGCGGGCCTTATTTTATTATTTATTTCCGCGTGTCTTGGATTTCATAAATAAGAGTGATACAGGATTATTGAATAAAGTCGGAGACGGTAGACTCTGTACCAGGGTCGCCTGCTCGGGTAACTCCGTCTTACCAATTTCTGCTGCAAGCAGAAGTGCTTACATCGCTCTGTTCCGGTTTGAAGGGTAAGATATGGCAGTGAAATTGCTGGGTACCGTAACTTTACATCTTATGTCACAAGTTGGCAACATACACAGTGGTTCTTTTGGTGGGGGTTGCAGATTTGCAGCGAACTTCACAAGAGCCACATGTATTATTAGGTGACCTTTGCTTGTTTGCCAACTTAGTTGTATAAAAAAAGCCTTGAATATTTTTTTCGCAGTATCCATTGATTAAACAAATATTTTTATTTTACAATATGATCGCCAATGTCGGAATGGTTGAATGGTTGAATGAATGGTTGACTGGTTGATAATGCCACATGGCATTAAGTCTGCCATTTGTACGTACTTTTTTTGTAACGTGCAATAAAGATTTAAATAAATAAATAAATAATAAATGTCCCGGCTGCTGATAAAGCTTAAGAAAAGCAAATGACTGTAATAGTGATATAGTCCGACAGAAAGACAGTGTTTTAATAGTATTGTATATCAACACAAAAAATAGGCTTACCAAATTATATTAAGTTGCAAAAATTTACAAAAAACATACGGAATCTACTTAAATTACAAACCTGAATGTATAATTATTTTTATCAAGTTTTTATGTCTTTTCAAGATTCAACATAGAAATTAAAATTAGGGAGACCTAGGAGATTTGTGACAGAGGTGAGTTGTGACAGGAACGATTTCTCCCTACCTATAATAGTTTGCGCGCTGGCAACATTGCATATTTGTCGATTAGAGACGCGCTACTTGACCCAGTACCCGCCGGCAGCGCACGAGGAGCGGTTGCGTAATTACGACGTCAGCATGCAAAAAAATTCGAAAAGTAAGTTTTTCTTCAAAATTTTGATTCAGTTTATATCTTGTCTTATTATATGTGCGATGTTGTGTTATATTTTCTTAAGTTGTGTGGTTATTTAAGTCTCTAGGCGTGGCATTGATCTTTCGTTTTTGCATTGTGTTTTGAAATTACGAATTATTATTCCGGCCAAGTCGTATTTTTGAGCACCTAGGAGAGTTGTGACAGGCTGTCACAACTCTCCTTTTTGACTTAATTTTTCTGATGGGTTATTTTGATACATTTTTTTATTAATTTGTAATATCTGTATATGTGTTTGTGCATTAGTATAATAACGCCAATGAACCTGCATCCACGTCTACAGCCTCTACCACATTTGTCAACAATAATGCTCATGAGCTGTTGCTTCTACTTCTTCAGCCCATAGACCAATCCTGAACAATGATGCTAATGAATCTGTTGCCTCCATGTGTACAACCCATAGTCCTCTTGCTACTGTTTCTAATGTGTTCTCGCCAGAATCAGTTAGACCGTTGCCAAAAGCTCCACCACGAAAAAACAGCCAACCGAACAGACGCAAAGTCAAATCTGCTGTGCTTACTGACACACCCAATAAGGACAAAATAGCTGCTATAAAAGCTAATAGGATGTTAAAGAATTTGAAAAGGCGTGTCTTAAGTGATGATAAGAATAAAGTTAAGAAGACTAATAAGAAGAGAACAGGTAATGACGAAGAAGAGGCAGAAAATAATTATTTTGCTTGGTTTGTCTAGAAGCCTATTTTTAAAATAGGCGTGAAGAAGCACCTTGCAGGTCGAGAAGGTGAGGGTGGCTAGTGCGGTGTTTAACCTCTCTCCCGCACTAGCTATCTTCGCATTTGGATTCTACTTCCACTTACCACCAGGTGGAATGGAGTCATTTGCTTGGCCTTCTATATAAAAAAAACAGCAGATCGAATGAGCAGTGGGTGCAATGCCTAGAATGCAAAGGCTGGTCACACGTAGATAGTACTGAAGGCGAGCTGCAAAACATTTGCCATAATTGCCTATCAGATCAGTTTAAGATTTTCGACTGATTGTAATGTGATTGATCTCAAAGCGATGCCATAATTACCTATAAGATATAATTACTTGTTATGAGAATGTTATAAATTGTTTTTATTGTTGCTTAAGATATAAAAAGATGATTAAACTACTTTTTGCATTAAAAACACTTTTTATTTACTTATTATATGTGTAATGGTATCTTTTAATACTCAAATAGTCTAAATACAAAGCTGTCACAACTTACCTCTATACCTGTCACAATTTACCTCGGTGATAGGGGAGTTGTGACAGAGGGAATAGTCTTCCTTTTTGATGATTTTCTCGGAAACCGCAATACTGTTATCAATGTTGATGATTGTTTTGGAAAGAGAAGGCATGGTGCTACATTAATACAGATAGTTCATAACTGCGGAATATTTCCTGAGCGAGATATATCGCATAATTTAAAAATTGTCACAACTGTCCTAGGTCTCCCCACTGTTTATGTTGTTTGGTATAATTTTATATCTCCCTTGAAATATCAGAGTACTAGTAATAATAACTGTTTATCACAAATGGACATAAAGACGGCTGCAGTTGATAACTATATTTGATATCAGCAGTTATTCAAAACCTATTCTACCCTTTAAAAGATCCACGCCAATTTTTGTACGTACATACCTGAAAAGGGATAATTTTATCCCGAAACCCGCTTTGCATTCTTTATCCATCTCAATAATCTTATTACGGATGGGTGTTCATCTCCAGGATGAATTAATATAATATGTACCAAATAAAAGAATAATATAGTAAGTATTCCTTGTACCATATCTTTTACAATCAATTTAATTCATTTATAACAGAATAACAAAATACAATGCCTGAACTACGCTCAAAGTCTGTAATCTCAAGGCATATCTGCTCTACTTCCCAATACGTGTTATTTTCATATATTTTAAGACTGTTTGCAATATTATTTCATTTAAAGAGTTATAGCAATTATTAATGTGAAACAATATTATGCATTTTATGACCCATTACAATATTATTTTATTAAAATAAATATAATTTGTAAGAATTAAATAACACTCTTTTCAGCCGACTCTTTGGATACTGTAACCAATCTCAACCGAGACTATAATCACACTGCACACTATTATACTCATATACACCGTACATATGACTATAATAGTACCCAATGTTATTGGCAAACAAATGTGCACTCTGTGATCCCTTTATGTGAGTATAGTCCGATTGGGAGATTCATCGGCACGCCCGGAGCGAGATTAGTCGCAGGACCTACTTTTTGACGTATCCTTCCTAGCACAAAAGGCTAGAAATGTTTTCATTTTTATTCAGTCATTAGGGTCGTGAACTTGGCATCACTTTAATAATGGTAACTCCGAACGCATACGCCACTCTGCCACTCCGACATCAAACTCTACACACTAGCTAGATAACAAATCGACAAATTTTCACTCGGTCTTCGATCACAGGAAGAGTATTTAAGCACTTGAGTTTGTCACGGGTGACACACAGCAGCAGACACAACAGCAACGGTTATCGAAATTCAATCCAACAGTGAAAGCGGAACTGGATAAAATCACAATATTACTTTCGGCTTATTATCGACACACAAAGGTTGTAAAAAGCTCTGTGACTTGATCCAGGGCTATTTTTATCTTGCAACGTTGTATTTTTAGTCTTCTTCAAATTATGTTCGAAAGAGATCAATTTTTTTTAAACGTAAACAAAGTTTTACATGTATTCTCTGCCACCTCTAACTGATATGATTCCTCGAAAAAATATTTGCAAAAATTAAAATCAAATTCGAAGACACTAAAAGTCATAAATAAAATAATATAAGAATGCAAATTTATTTTATGTCGGTGCCTTTAAACTTACTAGATTATAATTATTATTTTTTTGAAACTTTCCCATCATCGCAGATCATCGTTTGGCATCGACTTCAATACATTATTTTCGACTTTTTTAATATTTTTGAAATTTTTATTTCAATCTTTGTAATGAATTTAAACACTCACGCTCACAATCAGCTCACCAAAGCAACTTGAAATAATACCTACTACTTAGGGTCAATATGTGGTTAATTATTACTAACCTCCTAAAAGTTAAGAGTCCATTATCAACTCAACATGGTGAAAGAATCCATGAAGCTACCGGGCATAAATACCTGAATAGCTTCAGACGAAAAAAACATGAAAGACATTGGACGACCCTATGAATTTAATTGTTTTCCAAGATTTTTCTGAAATCCGAACACCAAACCCTGACTTGGTGACCACCTCAGAAGTATACTCTTTAGAATCCAAAAAGAATTTCGAAAATCAGTTAATAATGATGGGGCTATAAGGTAGCATACACAATAAGAAAACAAACATACGTGTTGAATTGGGAAGTCAGCTAAAAATCATTGGCCGTCACCCGGGGCCGCATCTTTTTTTTTGAGCGGGGGAATTTCTTTACGGATTCAATAAAGGGCTAAGCTGACTACGCCGCCCACTTGGATCCCCCCTTGGCGATAGCCCGACCAAATGGTCGGAATAGCCCGGGTGCGTGAGTAGTGGTGTCGCATTAAGGACCCTACCACACGCGCCCAAAAAGGCAGGGAGAACACCGGAGGGTTTTAGTGGGTAGGCCTGGCACCCTGCCGGGTTAGCCCCACATACGCCCGCTGTCTAGCCAACGGTCGGATATGGTGCAGTCATGCCTTTCCTCTCGAGAAAAAAAAAGGCCGCCCACTTGGATATGCCATAGGACTCGTGTACACCAGCAGCTATTCCGCTGATGTCCCCCTACCTGGCTAAACTATCCTCCAGAACCTCTCCGCTCTCGGTGAAGGTATATTCATTCAGACTCTGAAGGCCAATTCACCAAACGCACCCTGGGACCGCACCTGTGTCAACTGGTTAGTGGTTACGATCTAAGTTGTTACAACAATTCAGTTTTGGTAAATCTTTGGTATATTAATCGAATCCGCCCAGATGGATAGCAGTGACAAAGTTATAGCCCATAATAGCAACAATGAATAATTAAGCTTGACTTTCGTAAAAGTAATTGCTGGGGCTTAAGTTTTAGACTTCACTAACACCGAATTAGTGCAAAAATATTTTATGGAAACACTTCCATACAGACAGACGCAGAATACGATGTACGCAAATTATGTCATTACTGAGAAACAAATCGTTTTTCGGTTATATTCGGCTTAATTTATAAAAGAAGAGCGTTTTTTACATAGATATATTTTTTCATTCCATACATTTGTGGTTTCAACATTTTCTCTATCACAATTTCGGTTTGATTGTTTTTATTTTTAATTTAAAAAATAAAAAGTATATCGCAGAACTTAAATACCCGTACTTCTCTACTGAGAAAGGTCATCGTTTTTATGCTCTTTAATGATACTCGTACTAGGGTCTGAGTTCTTATTACTGTAGTTGTAAAAAGTATTTTAGTGCTACTTATCCAGTTTACCAAGAAATGATTTAAAACAATTATTATGATTACCGAATCAGCGATCTCGCACCCTCGCACTCTCACTCATAACCAGAAACTAATCAGTCCTTTAATTATGTGTCATCGATAAGTAAGTACGAGATTATTTGTTATTTTGGCGTAGTTCATATGTTTCCAAAGGACAAAACTCGCCATGAAATTGCTTTTTATATGTAGGCGTTTGCAATACCAGCGCTATCACCCGCGCGTTACTGAGTTGATATTTCTACTTATACGCCTTTTACAAAAAAAATCATGATATACTCATGAAAATCTCAGAAGAAATCTGTCTCATAATCTATGTAAGCGACAGAAATTACTACTACACGATCATTTTGGTTTCAAGATCGCATTGGTATAGACCTAAGCCAATTCGACCTGAATAAGTATAGAACCAAGGAGACGACTGACGACGAACTCGCAACACTGAGCAGCATTAGAATGTCAACACTGGCACTACGAATATGGTGCTCACGCCCATAGGTGATAGCAATACTCCCTCATATCATACAAAGCGCCGCTACTGCACTTCCTGTGTCATGACTAACACTACTAGCAGCTAAAAGCTACAAACAGCTTTAAAAGAGGTTGAAAACTTATCACTTGAACCAGCAGTGGGACTCGTTATTAAATTTGGAGCATCGCCATCCCTCAGACGCGGCAGAGTCCCGATACTCATTTATCATTCGAACAAAATACCAGTGACGTTCACGAAAAAAATATGAAGAGACCAGACCTGTCCAGAACAATTGCAAAATCTGCCTGGCGAGAAACAAAAATAGAAGACATTTGTTGTTTTTCCCGCGAAACTTTGGGTTAGATTACATCGAAATGTAATTACGTCCCGTTTTTCGTGTCGCTCAACTTTACAAATTATTATATAAGAGATTTGTTTTGTTTTGTAACTAAGGTGAAAGATTCACCAATATATTACAGTAATAATAATATAATAATAATTTCATTCATTTGGATTTGGTTAATGCATATAACACCCTTCTCTAGGTCCCTATTCTTTCTATGTTCTACATCACACTAGTACAATACTAAAATTCAGTACAGTTTATAAAATCAGTATGCACTATTCACTGTACTTTTTTTATGGATGGCCTAGCAAAAGACCTCCTCCCGCCTAATATTAAGCGGTGAAAGAGGCCCAAATGAGTTGACGAAGGAGGAGGAGAAGGAGTAGACGAAGGAGGGGCGACACCCACTATCCTACCTGCCCGCCCCCTGCCGACCCAAAAGATGCTTTTTCACGCCTTTTTTGAAGGAATTCATGTTGTGCGATGGAGGAAGCACGTACGCAGGTAGAGAATTCCCAGTGTGGGATGAACGACAGAAGAAGGAATCTTGAAATTTCTTGGTATGGTGTGAAAAGAAGGATACATGTAAGGATGACTCTGAAGGCCCTTACGCGTGTTTCTATTAAGGAGTGAAGAGCGAAGGATAAGGTTAAAAAGCTCCTCAGAGCATTCCCCGTGGAACATTCGAAAAAAGGCGCTAAGAGAGGCGATGTCACTACGAAGCTGTAGAAGCTTGAGGGTGCTAGTTGCCTCTACAGCGCCAATTATGCCAATAGCGCGACGCTGCAATCTGTCCAGAGCATCAAGGAGGTACTGAGCGTGAGCCGTCCCAAAGGTGCGAGCAATATTCCACGCAAGACCTAACTTGAGTTTTATACAACAGGCATAGTTGGTCCGGCGTAAAATACCTACACACCGTGTTCAGGACACCGAGCTTCCGTGAGGAAGTAATTATAACGGATTCGATATAGTCTCTAGGTTTTAGATCGCA
Organism: Schoenobius gigantellus; assembly: GCA_963935595.1. NCBI lineage: Eukaryota > Metazoa > Arthropoda > Insecta > Lepidoptera > Crambidae > Schoenobius > Schoenobius gigantellus. The sequence goes on from OZ012543.1 coordinate 24,774,801, forward strand.
GCGAATGTTCTTTCCGAGCAAAGTGATGTTGCTCTGCGTGTGAAGGGTTGTGCCCTGAAGAGAAGGAAGAGGGAGGAAAGAGGAAATTTTCGCCGAGAACGTGCACACCTTTTCTTAGCATTGAACTCAACAAGATTGATGGAACCCCATTCGGAGACGGGGTCCAACGTCCTGTTGAGCTCAATGATAAGATTCTACCTCTCCCTTCCAATATCACCACGAGCAGTCCCTGAGCTTCCGTGATATCCCCCATGCACTATACTGTCATCTGCATAGCAATGTATACTTCCGAAGGAAAGCATGTCATTGATATGCAGAAGAAATAATGTTGGGGATAGAATAGAGCTTTGTTGAACTCCAGCGTTCACTGCCACGAGCCACGAAGCGCACTCGTCAACGACAACGCGAATTCTACGCTTGTAGAGGAAGGCAAATCCACGTACAGAACTGCGCGGGTAAACCGTATGCCGGAAGCTTGGAAAGGAGAGCCTCGTGCCAGACTCTATCGAAAGCTTTGGCGATGTCGAGACTAATAGCCACCGACTCGCCGCACCTATCGACAGATTCATCCCATTTGTGTAAAAGGAACGCTAGAAGGTCATCTATTGACCGTTTAGGACGAAACCCATACTGACGGTCATTAAGCAACGAGTGACCTTCCAGGTAACGGATCAGCTGGGTATCAAGGATCCTCTCCATGATTTTACACAAAATTGAAGTGACGGCTATAGGGCGGTAGTTAGCCGGATCAAAACGATCTCCCTTTTTGGGAATCGGCTGAACATTGGCCTCTTTCCAAGATTTCGTAAAAAGTAAAAATTTAATACATAAAAATGGGTCGTTTCACTATTAAATACATTCACGCCGTACATTTAAACTTTTTAAATGTAAAGGATAAAATAAAACTAAAATTTAAACAAGAGGTGAGACATTATGTGCAATTCTTACGTATTTATATTAACTTTTACTGTAACTTTTTACGAAATACGTAAAACATAAAACTTGGTGCAACCGGCCCTTAGTCTTACATAATGCAGCACTATAATTTTATTCCAACAATGATGCAGTCCACATCAGTACTTCAGTTTTTATTTTCTACGAGCCCTGCAGTTTCCAATAACGGCAAAGTTTAATGCCCCGATATTGAAATTTGAATAAAAGCGTTACAAACTAAAGCTGGGATTTAGTCGCAAGTCTGTGAAAACATTTTTCACATCTGTTTCCACTGAATAACACGAGGGTGTATTTTGCAAACACTGCGGACGTGACGTAACTGTGAGATTTGTCCAATAAAGTGCACAAATTTAAAGAACTGACATGTTTTTTTTTTACATACGATAGAGAAGCTCTCGACCTACACCTCACTTGGTGGTAAGTGATGATAACGCTAAAAGTAGAAACAAGCTTCACCTAAATTCTTCAACAGCTCAAGAACTGGCTATCTTACCACTAATTGTGGGAACATAACAATGCTATTAGCATTGTTATTATGGCGACAAACTTAGGTAAGACGATGATAGCAAGCAAGGCGGGCTCAGAAGCCCTCAAACCAATCAAACCGAGCAGAAAACTTCTACCCCATGGGGAATCGAACCCCGGACCTCCCGATCAGCTCCCGGGGTGGTCTTAACTACTAGGCCATGGGGGCAATTAAAATGTATAGTGTTATTATTCAAAAATAATACCTACGTCTCAACTATTTATTAAGTTTTTCTTAGTATAATCGTATGTATGAAACAATGATATTAAAAGCCTAGACGTATTTTGTATGTTTTCATAATTTTTATTTTATTGTTGATGGCGTGTAAATAACAGTTTTTTATCGGCTATGTGGTGTATGTGTATGTCTATGATATTCATAGCCCCTACAAATATATACTTCGGTTGCCGATTAAAATCTATTATCTATTCTCTCTCATCTCAAGGTTTCTCGTGTGGTGTTGGAGTGGTTCTCATCGTATCTTCAGGGACGCCAGCAATCGGTTATCTGTGAAGAATCCTCTTCTTCTTGGAGTGATCTTATAACTGGTGTTCCTCAAGGTGGCATTTTATCTCCTCTTCTATTTTCAGTTTTCATAAACTTTATTACTTACCGTCTTCAATGTGCGTATCACTTGTATGCCGATGATTTGCAACTTTACACCCAGGCGGACGTTGATGAGATTAATAAAGTAATTGACGCGATCAATATGGACCTTGAAACCATTAGGTGTTGGTCTGAGCAATTTGGAGTCTGTATTAACCCATCTAAATGCCAAGCCATCATAATTGGTAGCTTCAGGATCTTGTCAAAGGTTGCTTTTGATAGTTTGTGTCCTGTTAGTTTTGATGGTAAAGCAATTTCATTTAGCAGCAGTGTGAAGGATTTGGGTCTTCACTTGGACTCTAGTCTTAGTTGGCGACCCCAGATTGCAAGTGTCTGCCAGAGAGTAACTGGGACATTACGATCTCTGTATCGTCTAAAAAACTTTTTGCCTGCTGACACAAAAAAATGCTTGTACAGACCTTAATCTTTCCTATTATTGACTATGGTGATGTGTGCTATCTCGACCTGAATGCAGATCTACTCAACAAATTGGACCGTCTTCTGAATAACTGCATTCGATTCGTCTTTAATTTAAGAAAGTATGATAATGTCTCTGCTCATCGGATGCATTTGAAATGGTTACCCATACGTGAGCGTAGAGATATGAGGACTTTAACGCTGTATTCCCTAATTAATGGCCCGAACACCCCTAATTATCTTAGAGATCATTTTCAGTATTTCACTACCTCTCATGATAGATCCCTTCGTTCCGTCTATAATGGCCTTCTCAAATGTCCAACTCACCAGTCGGGGATCATACACTCCTCTTTTTTAGTCCAATCCATCCTTTTATGGAATACTCTCCCACTGGACGTCAGGAAGTCATCAACCAAACCAAAATTTTCAAAAATAGATTGCGGAAAGTTTTCCAAGGAAAAACTGCATCACATGGCTGAAACTCAAAACTGCTTTTGATAATGTAAGTTTGTGATGTTTTTCTTCCTTATTATATTTAGTATAGTGCATAGTTATAATTATATATTGTGTGTGTATATATAATATATATATATATATATATATATATATATATATATAGATATCCCTTTGGGCACTTTGTGGCTCCAACGTGCCGTATAGGTAGTAATTTGTTGATCCATTTTCACTTGTTGATCCGGGTGTCTTTTGTTGATCCAATGCCAGCTGACCATAAATATGTAGCTCCGTTCGGAGCCACAAGTGTCACGATGACTAATAATAATAATAGAGGGATTTTTATACAAATCTACCTTTTTGGCGTATGAGCAGTTGTTGATCCAATTCAAATGGGCCAATCAGGGCGCAGCATTTGCCAAGGGCTTCCTCATTGGCACGTTTGGGCTACTATATTACTGGCTACAGTAACTTAATAATGTCTAGTATTTCAAATTCTCCTCAAAGTAGTAGAGAATTTTGTCACAGCGGAGTGGAGCGAGTGAACTAGAAGATGATGCTCGAGTGAGTAGTGAACTAGCGAAATATGTATGACGCATTGACTACAACGGAGTGCAGCAAGTGGTATACGAGGCAGCGATCGACTAGAGTGGAGTGCAGCGAGCGAATTACCAGTGGAAGACGCATCGTTTGCAGAAAATGCCATGAGAAAAGAACCAGAGGATGGTGACGCAATAACCACAGCAGAATGGAGCGATTGGTAAACTAAGGGACAAAATAACGACTACAGCGAAGTGCACCGAGTGAAAACTAGTTCATCACTCACTCCACTCCGCTTTAGCTGTTGCGTTGTCATGTTACTTTTTCACTTGCTCCACTCCGTTGTAGCTGTTGCTTTGCCATTCAGTTGTTCTTCACTCGCAGCACTTTGCTGTAGTCGCTGCATCGTCCTCTATTGGTTTACTTGTCTCTCCTCTCCACTTGCTGTTGCATTGTCATTCTCTGAACGACATGATACACTGAATAACAACGCAATAGCTACAGAAGAGTAAAGTAAGTGGTGAGCTAGTGGACGACGACGCAGCGGTTACAATGAACTAGAATGAATGAAGAACCAACAATTACAAAGGAGTGAAATAATGAACAGCATACGACGACGACGCAGTACCTATAAATGAGTGGAGCGACGGAATAAGCAGTCGCTCCACTCATCTGTAGGCATGAAAGTGCTTGTGTTTATTTTGTTGATTTCGAATAAAAAACTTTATGTTGATCGAAAGAGATATTATTTTCGTTTTCGAAAAATAATAAAGTAATTATTGTAGTGTTGATGTTTACAATAGTAACTCGCAAAGAGTCATTCATATTCATCTCATAAATGTAAGTAGGTGCTAGACGAAAGGGGCTTTTCATGATATCTAATCAACAAAGCTGTTTATTGAAAAAAAAACAAAGGTACATTATGGCGCGTGAAAAATTATTATTGTTCGTTATTCGTCATTGAACTTAAAAAGTAAAATTGTGTTTTTGATTTCCGCGCATTGTTTGAGAAAAGTACTATACAAGCCTTGGCCACAACTAAGTATTGATGGACTCACGTATTCGTCCATCGACGCCTCAGTTGCCGGCCGCTGCAGTAATGTACTATTAATGTCATTAGTACATGCGTGGATTTTAACCTGCAACCTTTGGAATAAAATGCATACGTACCCCGAACCACTATGCCAGCTAAATTCTGACGTCCCCAAACAAATATACTAGTTTTGTTAAAACCATTAGGTACCTACCAAAATTATAAGGGTTTATTAAGTTAAGTACCACATGCGACTAGTAACTCTTATGGGAAAAGTGCGACTGTATGTGGGTATGTTAGTAAGTACGTGTACGTGCGTGATTTGACCGTATACTGGTTAGTATGATGCTATTGTCATCGGCAGCAGCGCGGGCGTTGAGACTAGAGGATTCAATCCCGGGCCTTTTTTCTAATCCCGGGATTGAACTTATATTGGAAATAGCAATAAAAAAGTTAGTAATCAATGTCAAAATCCGATAAAACTTAAATTGCCAAAATAAAAATTATTTTATTTTGGCAATTTAAGTTTTAAATAAAAACGATTTAACAAGATTATACATCAAATTTCGACGAACCACGCATTTCAACAATACATGAGACCTATAAAATTGCAAATTAAGTTGTGAAAAAATTTACTCAGTAAGACATGTAGACATATAAGTCAACAAAAACTTAAAAACTACAGAGATCAATATTATGTTAACCAGTACCTTTTTTAAATAAAGTTGACCTGACAGTAACTACTTTATATTTGTATTCACTAATAATTATTTATGTATTTGAATTGCAAAAAATTTTACGATTCTTTAAAGATTTGCTTAAGAATCGATATAAAGATTTGTTTCTAATCTTGTTTTAGTTTGTTGCACATAATAAGTTTAATGCAGAGGCTGCAAAAGCGTCTTCAGGCTCGATGGAAATAGAAGGAACACTTCGTGCTTGGAGAAATTCTTCAATTAATTTCAGGAATAAATATAAGAAATCAATTTTAATCCTAGCCTGAAAATTCCGGGATTTGTCAAATTTAATTCCAAAATTTTCGGGATCCCGAGATTCGTTATCCTGGGATCGAATCCTTTAGTTGAGACACGAGACTCGCGCGCGCATCAGTTGAATGATGGACGCACGTTCACATAAATAAATACGCGCTAATTCGCCACTAAAGTGACTTTCTGTTATTATCCCTTTGGGATGGTTCAAAATTATGTTTGGAATTAATGTTAGTGCTTCTATTTGCCAGAATTAACATTAAATACGTATTTTAGGGAGTAATTATTTTTTTCCATTGTACTTGTAAAGCTTTTAGAAGCGCCGAGAGCCGGAACTCGAAAAAGATCTCTGAGTAACCAGAAGCCTTATAGATACGAACATGCTTTTAATATACCTAGGTAGCACGCAACATTCACAATTTATATATTTTAAGTCACACACGTAAATGTCTCATAATCCAAACCCAAACTTTGCTTTATATTACAAACCATAAATTGACAGACTTTCGACAAAACAGGTAGGGTCCTTAATTTTTCTGCAACTTTGGTCTGGATACCTTTTTTTTTAGGAGGGAAAATCCTTCTTACGGATTCGACAAGGGGCCGACTGACGAAGACACCCCAAGGATATGCCGGACTCGGGTAGAAGACCCCATACTCGGCTAAAAACCCTCCAGATACTTCTACCTCCGTAGAGACACAATCGGGATCGGGTAAGTCCTGGCGCAAGCGCCAGGACTTACCTCTACGGGGGGGTCGACAAGTATCTCCAAATTCGACCCCCCAGGCGCCCAAGCTAGGGGTGAAAAGTGTCTCCCGACCGGTAGTCAGCCGGCCGGGCCGTTTCAGTCCCCAGCTTGCTAGGGGAGTTGTTGGTGGCGCGCGTCCAGGAACGCTCACCTCCTCCTCCCCAACCACCTGCGCCTTGGTCTGAATACCTAGTTCAACTAAAAATATTTAAATATTTTAGAATAGTTGGAACGACGTGTATACAGGATTATATAGCAATGTGTTAACAGTCAAGTGGACTTTTTCAAAATAGGGTAAGGTAATGTACCTCTTTAACTTAACTTAATTTCCATCTTCATGCATTTTTTAACGAAGTTTAAATTGCCAGCAATGTACCAACAGCAGATTTAATTGACAATTAAATGTAAGTGACAGCCCTTCAAACTTAATTGAATTGGGCAGTTCATTCACTGTATTTTATTATGATTTGTTAATACATGCAAATAATTGCCAAGGGAGCATATATTATTATCAGTTTAAAAAAATGCCAGCTTGAAAGCGATAACAAACTGTAAAGTCCCCATCACGAGAAGCTATAAATTTAGTAAAAACCCATTCAAGGATTCACAACCTTATTTCAAACAGATAGAAATAACAAGTTTAAAAATTACAACCAATAGAACCTTTTCCGCGAAAAAAAATCAAACTATGACGCTGGAACGAAACGCAAACTACCTTATTATATTTTTTGTGACTTTCATCTATTAATTTCAGTGACTGAATCATCAATTATCTCCCGGTTTTGTACCTATAGGGTTGGAATTGTTTTTTCAAATTTATATGGGACCACCCTCGGGGTATACCCTTTCCAATAGAAAAAGAATCATCAAAATCGGATCACTCTATAAAAAGTAATGCGTGGTCATTAATCACAATTAGTAAGTAAATCAACAATGATTTCCTGTTTTCCTACCCTTAGGGTAGGATTTTTTTTCAAATTTAAATGAGATCGCCCTCGGGGTGTACCCTCTCCAATAAAAAAAGAATTATCAAAATCGGTGTTCTCCGTAAAAAGTTAGGCGTGATCATACATTAAAAAAAAATATAGGCGTCGAATTGAGTACCTCCTCCGTTTTTCGTCGGTAAAAAATCGCTTAACTAGGTAGGTACTAAATATAAAATATATACCTTGACCTTCATCTTTGTCTTCATTCATTCTTCATTCAAAAACAAATTCAAATGACGACTTTAAAATAATGTCGACGTAAGCACAGTTCAACTAGCGCGTTCAAATTGAGATACAAAAATTAAAAATTAAAAAAACCCCCGAAAAAAAACCTCCAAAAAGTAAAAAATAAAATATGTCAAAATATGTATATCCCCGACGTGACGACTAAAGGGCCAATCAACATATTTTATTTTTTACTTTTTGGAGGTTTTTTGTCGGGGTGTTTTAAATTTTTAATTTAATTTTTATTTCATACTTTTTAAACGGCCTCACATATTATTTTATAAAGTGCACGTGATCCGCTTTGATTTGAGACCCCACTCGAGTATATTTGCAGACATTCGGTTATTCTTCCCCCCTTTCACCCCCATAACTTATAAACGGCTCAACCGATTTTCATCAAACATGTCTAAGAACACTCGCCCGTAAGTCACCTTTAATACAAAAAAAACTAAATTGAAATCGCTTCATCCGTTCGGGAGCTATGATGCCACAGACAGACTGACAGACACACACACAGACACACAGACAGACAGACACGTGAAACTTATAACACCCCTCTTTTTGCGTCGGAAGTTAAAAATGGCGCAGCAAAGACCGAGGCTTAAAGGGCGCGGGGTGCGGTGTACGGTGCTCCCACCGTGCCTCCACCGTTACAACCGAGGCGGATCTTACAATGTATGGAGCATTGCGAATATAAAATATCTAGATTAGGTATAATAAATTCATAACTGATCGACCGTTACGGTATCGGTACCTATTCGGATCAAAACAAGTATTACTGGAAGTACGAGTATATAAATTGATCAACACAAGTTATTGATTTTTTAAATATATTCGGAGCCAAAAAGTCTTCGTGCATTTAAAAAATTTAGCCGTTACGGATCCACTATTGCATGAAATTGTTGAAAAAATATATATCGAATATAGGTTCTATCGACGAATACATTTGGCAACATCGCATAATAGAATGCTACGTTGCCATTTCGCCCGAGAAATACGCAACTGGATTCAAGTTATTCGGTGCAAAAGGCGGAGTCAGCAATGTACGGGGTCGTGGCTGGATCAACTAAGTGTGCAAAGAGGTGTTTATATATATATATATATATATATATATATGTGTATATTGTATAAAGCATATTATCATATTTATTTACATGTGGATATAGGTATATATTTATATAGGTTTAAATTTAAGTATTGTTCATATCTTACATTTAATTTAATTTGTATTGGTAAATCTACCTCTGAATTCTCTGCATCACCCAAAGGTTGACTGGCAGATAATACCCCAGGCATTAAGTCCGCCTTTGTACATAAGCGTACATGAAGAATTAATAAATAAATAAATAAATAAAAACTGTTAATTAGACATGCTCTTTATATTTATTGGTGGCGGAATATAACGTGTAACTTTAAAATTACAGTTTGGCGTAACTTTAAAATTTTACGTCTAACTTTAAAATTACAATCGGAGTCACCGAATAGAGGTTCCGGGTTACCCATGAGGATAAAAGGTTTTCCTATGTTTTTTGTTACTTGGTGGTGGAGTAGCCACTCGTTATCGCTTACCTATGTTTGTCGCCATAATAACCATTTTACGTTTCCACAACTAAGGTAACAGACAAGAGCTATCCTATCTGTACTTAAAAAACAAGATAGTTTTTAAAAGTGTAAAGTTGCTAAAGTTACAAAAGTGTAAATTTTTGAAAAAAAATGTTGTTTAGAACATCAAAAAAGTATGGAAAAATTCGGAACGAAATAAAGCCCGTTATTCTAGAATTTAATATCTGGACGATATTATATCTTCCATTGATGTATAACTGTATGTTAACTGTTAAAATCACTATGGTTGACACTCTTCTTCACAACTAGGGTTGTTTTTTTATTCAGATTAAATTTTTTCAAGCAGTCAAATTTGTAATTTTTCAAATTTTGTTTTTTTTCAAATTTTGTACTTAAATAATTTGAAATCCACAAATTCTCCAAATAAGTATGAGATCAACTTAAAAAAAATACAATTTTATTCATGAATGTGTCACGCACATCTTCAACTTCTGACTAACTACCCTACCCAGTTGATGTAAATGTAAAAATAAGCTTGCATATAACCCTAACCATAGCAGAAAAAGGATAGGATAATCCCCAAGATTTTCTGTAACATATCAATAAAACACGCTATAACAATCGATCCCCGACGCGTCTTCCCAACCCAAAAAAGCAGCTGGACATGATGTAAATGTAAATAACAGTGGAACAGAACATCCTCGCCTCATATGAATAAATGAGGCGGCCAGTGATTGTGCGTGAATTATTCAAGCCAGTAGGGGTTTTTTCGACGAATTCCTCTTTTGCCATTCAATATTGTAATCCTTCCCTGTTGAATTTAATATAAACAGTGTTACGCTCTTGATTTTGAACGTGAAATATGAATGCTCCCAATGGCGGACTAGATTCTAACCTTTCACGCTCGCTTTACTCCGTTACGGAATTCTCTTGGTAGAATGCTTTGACATTTTTGTATGCGTATATAGCAGAAGTTTTCTCTAGAGATTGGTATACGAATATGCATAATGGGGCTTATGTAGATCATTGGCATGTTCGTCAAAAGACATTTACTTACACATCGTAGTTTTCATGGCGTAAGAAAAACTTTATAAATTATAAGATATCATCAAAATGAACTGCTTTAAATTATTTCGACTCTGAGCTCAGAAAAAAATGTGCTGTTATGTATGAAACAAATTTTTTTTTATATTTTTAGAGTTACTTCATAGAAAAAATTTACAACCCTTAAAACCAAAGATTTTACCCTCACATTTTCGAATAAGATCATAAGCTCCCATAACATACATATACCTATTATTTTATTTATAATGCCATAGTCCAATATGGATTATGGAAATAAGAAAATTCTTGCCGCAGTTCAATTTCAAACTGAGGAATTTCATCACAATTTTAACCTACACGCCGGCAAGGTATGAATTCAATATGAAAATCTTTAGCGTGCCTTCCAGCTTAAAGTAGGGGCATGGAATAGCTTTATAGCCTCGGTCGACATACCGATACAAGACATACACCGACCTAGCTTTTCAGTATCTATGTATTCTACTATGAAACTTTCTGAATTTCCTTTTCATGAATATTTATGAATTTAAAAATCATTTGAAGTTATTGCGTGATTTAGTAACATCATCTCGCCATACATTATGACACATTTCTAATCTTGGATAGGAAGTTACAAAACACGAAAATCCTGCTGAATCTACAAACACTGGTTTAATCACCAATCATAAATTAAGATTAAACTTTATTTAGCTCTCACAAAAGGATAAATATATTTTCTTTAATTTAAATAATTAACGTAACATTTCATTTAATTGTTATAAATAATGCTATTTTCTATTTGATGAAAGTATTAAAATAAGAGTTGCCACCCGTAAGATTTGCCGAGGTTTTCGGGGATTTCTATCATATTGTCCCCCGTTCTTCCAATTATGTCCCGATTTGTAATAATAAAGAGCGTCGGTGACGTTGTGGACTTTTAGACCGCCCGTGGTCCGGGATTTTAGACCGCCATGTACCAACATATTTTTTGTTTTCGAATTCCATATGTACATTTGTCTGACGCTCCTACGGTGAAGGAAAACATCGTAAGGCAACCGGCATACATCAAAGAAATTCAATGATGTATGTGAAATCGACCAATCCGCACTGGGCCAGCGTGGTTGACTAAGGCTTAGGCCTTATACTTCAAAAATACTTCAAAAATGCTGTAAAATTCTTTTAAGCTTTTATCCATGGGCATTAAAAAATGCTATGAAATAGTAATAGATTACACACATGAAATCATCTGACCGCTTATACCGATCCGAAAGGTGACAACCCTCATTGATATCATGTTTACTTTTAAGAACGCCATGTTATCAAATTATATTAAAATGAAGCAGAAAATAGATTCAGATAATTTTTGTAACAATTAAAATTAATGTCCTTCTCTTACTAGAAACCATTAAGATTTTCGCCTTTGATTACAAACTAAACAATAGATTAAGTGCGTACGCCATAACGAAGCCTGTTACGCCCGTAATAGTTAGTCAGTTGGGTCGCTAATTGAATTCTATGATTTATGTATCGACTACGCACAGCGTTATTATCAGCATAAGCTGAGGCGGTTAAATTAGTTTATAAAATATTTTAAAATTTCCCAACGAGTTTCTCTAATACGCCTGCTTATCGTGTTACCAAGTGTCTTGGATTTGTGGAGTTTGTTAAACTCCCATTCAGAAAGAGAAAGACAAAGCTCTTCCCCGAGGATTTCCAAGCCGATCGGTCATGCGCATCTTGCATCGTAAATAGGTCATTGTTTACATAAGTATAGGGCTGAAAATTATACATCGCGACCCTAGGGCCGACAAGAACTCAAAAAAAAGAATGTCACTATTCATCAGATTTTGTCCTACACGGCCTTAGATAAAGTACTCATGATATTCACTAGGGCATGAAAAATTGCCAACTTGCACTACTGACGCTTTTAGATTTCAGCAATGCGTTTAATTCGGTGGATTTTGAGGTACTCACCAGTGTCTTACATTCTCTTGGCATATCGGTAATTGACTGGTTTCAAAGTTACCCATTGAGACGTCGGCAGCGAATACGTATTGATGACTCCCTGTCTGATTAGTGCACGCCGGTTTCCCCCAGGGTGGCGTATTATATCCGCTTCTTTTCTCGATATTTATAAATTCCATTACGTTATCACTTTCATGTCTCTATCACTTGTATGCCGATGACTTGCAAATCTACACGCAAGCCCCGGTTTCTGATTTTTCACAGGCTATTTTGACAACTAACAGTGACCTTAATATAAAAGATAACTGGGGTAAGCCTTACGGTCTTGTTATAAATCCTATCAAAATGCAGACAATTATCAACGGCAGTTTCTATTTCGTATCATGCATCGACTACAAACTGTTGCCGGCAGTGATTTTTGACAGAACTATTATTCCATTTAGCAAATCTGTGAAGAGTCTATGTATAATTTTTGATCAGTGCCTTTCTTAGCGGCCTTAAGTTGAGGCGGTTCGGAAAAAACTGTTTGCCGCATATGGTTCTTTCAACAGATTTCGAAACTTTCTTCCAATGGCTACAAAGTTCACGCTGCCTGGGCGGGTTTGTCCGAAGAACTATTAAGCCAGTTAGAGCGTCTACAAATTGTGGCAATTAGGTTTATTTTTAATCTGCGTAAATTTGACCATGTTTCTTACTATAGCTCTCAACTTAAATGGCTGCCAATTCGCCAGCGCAGAGACTTACATGTTTAACCCCTACTGTACAATGTTTTGTTTCTTCCGACCTCTCCATCATATCTTAAGTCTCAGATCTCTTTCCGGTCCTCTTCTTAGAGTCGAACTTTAATTTAACTCTACTCGTATATATATCCCACCCCACAACACTGATTCCTTTCATACTCTTTTCCAGCATATGCCATCCGGCTATGGAGAGTATTAAGAGAGCTCGCACGTCGTCCTATAGTCCTATAAGAATCAAGTCGGAAATCACTTCCTATCCTTAAATCTTTAGCTAAAATAGTCCATCATTGTGTCCTTCACTACTACTGCACCAATCCCCCGTTTAAATTTCCTCTCAGTATTTTTCTAGTCCAACGTTGCCTGGAAGAGATTGCTCATTAGTATTAAGGCCGCCTGTGTTGTAAGTACCTCTGCTATATTTTTGAAAATTCTATGTATATATATTTTTTGTGTGCAATAAAGTGTTATTATTAATTTAAGTCCAATATAGACAGACTAATCTAATGTATAAAAAGAAAAGTTTCTTATTTTACACAATAAAAAACAGATGTATAAAAATATAAATTCGTGAAGACTATATATGATAAAATTTACGTATAAATGCCATGGCATTGTAGCGCTTAAATATTGTGCGTGAAAAAAAGGCGGTAAAGCAAAGAGGTGAACCCTTATAAAACAATCTATTTTAACATAAAAAATCCGAGAAATGAAATGATATAATACGTTCTATACTATTCTTAAATTCATGAACACAGGAGAATTTCCAGGGAGACTTTGGGATAATTGAATGGTACCTATACCGAGTATCACGTCGGCGTCTCCAATTATACCGAGTATGGAACGGGTTAGAGCAGAGATGATTCTTCAGTTGTTGGTTGGAAGAAAGTCTATTTAGATGGATTCTGTGAGCTCTTAAATAGGTACTTTGATATAGTGTGTCTTATCACTTGGAGTGTAGGTGTTCGGTTGTTTTTTAACTCACTCTGAGGTATTGAACGCGTTGCAATATCTTTTATTTTACTCTTTCATATGATTTTTTTATTTCTTTCTCTTTCTAGTAGATGACGCAATAGATAATGGCCCCAATATTATCCAATCATATTTTAAGAGTATTTCAGTAATAAACGTCAGAACGTTTTACAACCATCAAATTCGATCGTTGTTCGGTTATTTCACCCAAACGTCACACTCGAAGGTAGAAACGGGGTTAGAGCGAAAAGTTGTACTTCGCGCGAAGGCTCTGGGGCCCTGATTTTGATTTACTCTTCCGGCATCGAGTGCTCGTCAGTGTTCGATTTCTACTTATTTTCGTTTTGTTTTCGACGAAAATCAAAACAATATTGATCGTCGTCGTAATGTTCTATTGATTTTCATCGCAAGAGAAACGAAAAGCAATAGGAGTCGAGCACAGATGACGCTTGTAAAGCGCTCGATGCCGAACGAATGATTCAAAAATAGTGCCCCTGAACGCACCTCTGCCATTCATGCCATCATTTTATATAATCTTAAAAAACACTTGATGCTTCCGCTTCTTCTTATGATTTAGGCACAACTTTTCATGGCTCTGAAATTTTATAGGTACAAGTATAGGCCGCTATAGGCTTTGATAGTATGCATTTATTGTCTAACAAACTATTATTGTTCCGCGCACCGGCTATAACCGCCTGGTGACTCTACTCAGAGTGGTGGTGCCCAAAGCTGGCTCCACCACGTCGGCGTTTCACCGAATAAGGATTTTTAGGTTGATTGCTGATGCCACCACTACAATCAAAGAATTGTCCTTACCTTGACTCCGTTCAGTCTCCGTATGTAGCCGGTGGACTTCCTGAGCTAGCTCGAAGGAAGTCGCGGCTCCCGAAGGGTTGGTGTCAATCCAACGATGGAGACCGGAGCACTACATAGGCCTATTAGGCCACCATCACTCACTTCACCGATAAAAACTTTGGTGCATTTACACTTTCACCGACACTAAAACTTGGCGGAACCTCGCACCAACAATCACTTGGTGCACCGCGCAAGACACAAATTTTTATATATTTCTCGAAACGAAAACTCACCGCCCGGTCACCTAACCTATTTCAACGTCAGCGGGAAACCACCGTGGTGATGCCTCTGTGAGCTAGAAATCCATCAGGTTAGGTTTGCCAAACGAGGCTTGAGGACCCAAAGTTCTCGCTTTCTTATAAATAATTAAGGTGAAGCTCTAACAACCATCTGCGGCTAACAGCATAAGTCCCGATTAAAAAAAACATTTAATGACTACTATATTATATTTTTACCCCTAGTTTTTATTATTTGTTTAATCTACACACACAATCTCGTTACAGCTTTACAATGGATGTTACAAATTCAAACAATGTTTGAAAATTGATATAAAAATAATGTTAGTAATCATTACCTTTATTGGCTTATATTCCCATGATAAGCCAATCTTTACAGGACCTTGCTTGAGCTGCAAGTTTGGTCTACGAAACTTGTAACGCTTGCCTAAGATACTCGTCACATTCCAAGCGAGTATCGACTGAAATTCCTAGTGACTACAATATAAGCTGCTAAATAGTGTACTCCGAACTGTAAGTTCCGAACACTCCGAAATTCCTCGAAATTTTATAAAATTCCACCATTTTTGTAAATGGTTTTTATTGTTGTAGTAAGTAGTCTATTTGTATGGTTTTTTTTACGAGAGTTTTTGTCCAGAATTCGTTACATGCTCCACAATTGATGATAACTTAGGTTGCCCAAAAAGAGGTCAAAAATAGACTGTGCGGTGGTACAACTACTGGTGGTAGATTATCAGAATGGTCGGAAACCATTCAAATTCCACCATGTGCCGTTCTACCTCCGTGCTACGACTAAGATTACCTACGGAAGAGGAAAGTACGAAGGTGTGGACGGAAGCCTTGGAGGATGGCGGCAGGTGTCCCCAGGGTTTTGTGTTGGGCCCTCTACTCTGGAACCTGGGGTCCTGCGTAGCAACCCCCATCTATGGAGGTTGTGTGCTACCATCTATGGAGGTTGTGTGCTTCGCCGAAGATACTTTAGTCGCGGCGAAATCAAAGACGGACAAGGAGCAGTCCGCCTTGCGTTGGTTCCTACCCCTATGGTGGTCCAACACACCCGCCTCTTGGGATTGGAAGTAACCGTAGATAAAGAATTAACATTGCATTCCATCCCCCCGACGCAGGACCCACTTTTGTTTGATTTGACTTAAAATTGAATGTTAGCTAATAAAAAAATGCGTAAGTTTGTCGATTAAATCTTTCCAATTCTGAATTCGATTTAAACTTATAAAGAAAAATGCGTTTAATATTGCTTTGACCAAATGGCGACAACCCGCTATTTTTGAGTACAATATAAATCTCGCACCATTTCACATTCATTCTTGGAGAAAATGAAATTGTTCAAAGCTGATATGAACTCTTATGAAATTCTAGTGTACGCAATATATAAAATTCATTCACATTCTAAATAACTTATGTATAAAAAATCAGCAACTGTAATGCAGGGTTATTCTGACTGTTGTTTATTCATATAGCAAGAAGACTAGTGCTTTAGGCAAATAATATATGCCAAACCAGTTTGTTGTAAACATCTTTGTACTCGTATATTTAAGCCGTGTTGCTTCATGTTCATATTCAGTAAAAGAATCTACTTTTGCTATTTTTGTTGCACATAAGATGACTGCTAGAGAGCGATGTTTATCGCTAAGGGCGCCATATGTACAACTCTATTGTAACATGAAAGCATGTAGTGAGTTGTGACATATATCTAAATATATAAATTCAAGTGCACGCACATGGCCGAGGCACGTTTCGCTAAGTAAGCACTTTAGCCTTAAGCATATTAAATTGTACTGAAAGGCATTCAATAAACGGACATAGAGCCAACAACATGTTTCCAATTTATTCCCTAACCTGATACTAGTTACCATATATTACATGGCGACCCTGCCTATTCCTACCGGACTTTTGAAGAAGGAAAAATGAAGGGGCAAGTATTAAGAAGAGACCAAGAACATTAAAAAGAATTTTATCGGGAGTTCAGAAGACAAACAAAAAAAATACATAGAGAAGGTGGATTTAGAAGAATAATATTATAGAAAAGAACAATAAGAAAAACAGAAGAAAACTAGAAAAGAAGAAACAAATGCGTCAAGAGTGCGTCAAGAATGGAGTCCAGGGTATAGCCCGGCCCAGTAGCAGCGGAGTCCAGGGATTTCCCGGCCCACCGAGTCCAGGGTATAGCCCGGCCCAAAACTTGTTGCAGAGAAGAGATTCATGCTGATGACAACGTGGTGCGCCGCCGCGTGGCAACGTGAGCCAGCCGCCCAAAATGATGACATCGCGTCCCCGACCCAACACGTGGCCCGATCGCTATGTCCGCGTGTCTATTACACCTTAAAAAGTAAGATCTAACCTATTTGTATGTTTTTTTTTCTCATTTATAATTGAATGTAAAATAATAATTTGATTTTTTTTAATACTGTTTGTCATGTCTCAAGATTTCATCGATATTAAGGATAAGTTGCTATATATTAAGGAGTACTTAATAAAATTAGGACATCAGAAGAGACAGAGTGAATTAGCATTCTCTAAATATAGCGAGGCAAAACGAGAAATTTATAAAATGGAGAGTATTATGTCTCAGTAAATTCTGATTTGAAGGAATCTAAGATAAGTAGCTCAGAAGAAGAGTTTTTTAAAATCTAATAGAATAAAAATTATATATAGTAAAATTAAGGAATTAGTTAGCTTAGAGAATAGTAGCCCACTCAGGGACTCAGTAAAAATGGCGTCTAATTTCGATATTAAGACAGCCCTATCCCTATTACCTGTTATGACCGGAGAGGAACAGGTCACATCTCAATTATTAGATGGCATCGAGATGTACGAGAGTTTCTTAAATACACCTGGTAAGGAACAATTAATTCAGTTTGTTCTAAAAACTAGGCTGTCAGCGGGTGCAAAACTTCGTTTAAAAACGTCATATCCATCAATAGAGTGTCTTCTTTCGGATATACGTAAATATTTATTGCCCAAAAAATCGGCTGTTGCAGTTTTATCTCCGCTTCATTCCGTGAACCAAGGCCATAGGTCAATCGAAAATTATGGGTCTGAGTTAGAACAGTTGTTCGTTAACTTGACTTTAGCACAGTCGGATGGAGACGAAAATAAATATACTATCTTACGTCCCATAAACGAAAAAATCGCTATTAAACGATTCTCTGACGGTCTGAATAATTCCCGTCTAAGCACCATCATAGCGTCCCGCCCATTTGATTCTCTCCCGGAAGCAATCCGATTGGCTGTAGACGAAAATACCTTGTTGCCAAAAAATGGTCAAGAGGTAATGAAATTAGGCCAGTCTCAACAATGTCATAATTATTTTAATAGAAGCAAAAACAAGCAATGTAGAAATAATTTTATTAAATACGAAGAGGCTTGCAATTACAGGCCAAGTTACAGGTCGTATTACGATAGCAACGCGTCACGAGCGCGAGGCCGCGGCCGCGCTGCATACATGCGACGCCCCGCGACTACGCCTGCGTATTTACCTTCACAGCCATACCGTGGTAAAAGAAATCCATTTCGACCACAAGTACACACTGTACAGCAAACTAGTGCAAACGCACCTAACGCAGACAGTGAGTTTTTTCGTGCCCAACATTAATGAGCATTTAATTTTAAGTTATAATAATAGTAGCGTAGTGACTATGAACATAGGGTTAAATGATAGCATACAATTATTAGTAGATAGTGGTGCGAGCCTTTGTGTTTTAAAATATGAGTGGTTATGCGATCATAGGGACTATATGAAATATTTAAATCATTATCAAACAGTTATCAAAGGCGTTAGTGGTAAATTAGTATCAGAAGGATTTTTATATTTAGATTTAGAATGTCAAGGTGTTATTTTCAAACAAAAATTTTATGTTTTTAAAAATATGTCTTGTTCAGCCAATGGAATATTAGGCGATGATTTTTTTAAGCATTACAAGGCAATTATCGATTATGAAAATAATTTTCTGCGGTTATCTCATCAGAGTGGGATAGTATACGCTAAGTTTAAGTGTAGTAAAAATAAGTATTTACATACGATCCCTCCCCGTTGTGAAATAATAAAATACATTCCATATCTTTTACACGAGGACGGAGTAGTATTGGCAAAAGAAATAGAGAATGGTGTCTTTGTCGCAGGTATGATTACAAAGTGTGAAAATGGCCACATACCTATTCGAATTTTAAATACCAAGGACACCGAAGTTGATATAGATTTATCCCACTTAATTGTTCACCCTATTTCTCTTTTTGATATTTGCCATTTTAATAAGGACACAAGAAAATCAGTTGAACGAGTCAAAACATTATTCAGTTTGCTCGATTTAAATTATTTAAACAAAGAAGAAAGGCTTAGCATTGAGGAAATTTGTGCAAAATATGCCGACGTTTTTCACTTGCCCGGCGACAAATTGTCGACTACAAACTTGATGGAACATAATATAACATTACAGGATAACACTACCCCTGTCTACGTCAAACCATATAGAATTCCTCAAGCCCTAAAAAGCGAAGTAGAAAAACAGATCCAAGAAATGTTAAACAATGATATTATCGAAGAGACTGTATCCGAGTGGTCCAGTCCAGTTTTATTAGTACCAAAAAAGGCTGATAAAACGAACGAAAAAAAGTGGAGATTGGTTATCGATTATAGGCAGTTAAATAATAAAATTAAAGACGACAAATTTCCATTGCCAAATATTACCGAAATTCTAGATTCTCTTTCTGGTAGCATTTATTTCTCCAAGCTCGATCTCTCTCAATCTTATTATCAATTATCATTAAATAAAGACTCAAGAAAATACACATCATTTAGTTTAAATAAAATGTATCAGATTTCATTACATAAAAATTCACGTAAGTGTACAGCCTTCACCGCTGGAAAACAATACCAGATGAAGCGCTGTCCTATGGGTCTTAAAACCAGTGCTAGCGTATTTTCTAGACTGATAACTATTGCTATGTCAGGTTTAAATTACAATAAATGTTTTATCTATTTAGACGACTGCGTCGTTATAGGGAATTCGATGACCCAGCACAATCAAAATCTCATAAGCGTGCTGAACCGTTTACGAGAAGTAAACTTAAAATTAAATCCCATCAAATGTGAGTTCCTTAGAAAAGAAATAGTCTATTTAGGTCACAAAATAACATCGGAAGGTATTTTTCCCGACCCATCAAAAATCGAAATTGTAAGTAGCTTCCCGCGACCGACATGCGTCGACGAAGTCAAACGTTTTGTCGCGTTTGCAAATTATTACCGTAGGTTTATTAATCGCTTTGCAGACATGGTACATCCACTTAATAATTTATGTAAGAAAAACGTAACTTTCGAATGGACTGAAAAATGTGAAAATGCATTCCAACAAATAAAATGTGTTCTTATGAACCCACCCGTATTAGATTATCCCGATTTCTCCGAAAGTAGTATTTTAACTTTACATACAGATGCATCAAAGATTGGTTTAGGTGCTGTACTCTCTGATTCGCGCTCTGACCGCCGTCGAGAGCACACGCGCCCTCCGAGTCGCTCCGCCGGTTCCATGTGAATGTCAGATCCGTGACCAAAGCTTGACCGGTCTCACCCGTGACCGTGACCGAAGCGTGACCGTGACCGAAGCGTGACCGTGACCGAAGCGTGACCGTGACCGGTAACACCCGTTACCAAGGTGTGACAGTGACCGGTCACACCCGTGACCGAAGCCTGACCGAAGTTTGACCGAAGCTTGACCGGTCACACCCGTGACCGAAGCTTGACCGGTAACACCCGTTACCGAGACGTGACCCAAGTGTGACCGAGGCGTGACCGGTAACGCCCGTTGCCGAGGGGTGACCGAAGTGTGACCGGGCACACCCTTGCCCGGGCACGCCCGTGCCGAGCCCGCCGGGCCGGAATTTGTCGTCGTCATCGTTGCGGTGAACGATCGAGTGGTGTCGGCGCTCCCGGTGCAGTGTTGAGTGGCGACCCCGACACTATTGTGTCGGGTGAACGCGGTGTTTTGTGGTGTTTGTGCTGTGTGTGTTGCTGTGCAGATAGGACTGCAGTGCGGCCGCATCGTACACATCTGGACTACATTATAAACTGTAAGTTTTAGTTTATAAGGTAGCTGTAAGGACAATTTTGTGGACCATAGTGGCGTAGTTTTTAAGATACAAACACTAAGGTGCTTAATTTTAAGGTAGACTAAGTTTTTGTTGAACTTTTATTTGTATATATTTTATTGTGTCTTTGCATTTATATATATAAATCTTGTGTGTGTGCGACGGGCGAGGCCCGTATTGGTGGTCCTTTATGGACGCCTTCAGCGTGTCTGACGCCACAGGGGCGTCAGACTATGAGGTGAGGGATCTCCTAGGAGAGGTCTACTCGGGCGGTGAGGAGGACGCGCGTGCGACTGTTGAGCGCACAACGCTCTGGGTGGATAGAGCGGGCACTCCGGCCAGCTGCAACAGCCGTAAAAGGCCAAATCTTTTCCGATTTTTCAGCACCAGCTCCGGCTCAGAGTCGGAGCTGGACACGGAGGTGGAGGTAGAGAGGGCTAAAGCCCCCTTGCCGAAGGTGCCGCGAAAGGCCAATAAGGCCCGCAAGGGAAGCAAAGATGGCACCGACCAACCTGATGGTAGTGGCCTTCTTCATTCGGCCGGGCTCTCTGAGGCCCGTAAAGAGCTTGAGGCGGGTCCAACGGAGGTGGACGTCCCGAAGCCCCCTAAGGGCAAAGGGAAGGGGAAAAAGACGAAGAGAGAGAGGCCTCCCTCACCAGAGGGCCTCACCAATGAGGAGCTATTAGGTAAGGCAGAAGCCAGCGCTGCCATGATTTCAGAGGTTGCCAAGAAGTCTGGCAACCTCAAGGGTACGTGTGTGCGGGAGCTCAAAGAGGCCTCCAAATCTATCTTGGGGGTTGCCAGAACTCTGGCGGAGCGGAAGACCTCCGAGGAGGTTCGCCGTTTACAGGCCGACAACCACCGACTGAAAAGCCAATTAGACGGCCTTCAGTCGGAGGTTGCGGCTCTGAGGCGAGACTACTCGGAGCGGGGAAGGGGAGCGAGCCCACGCCAGAGGGCGAGCCCGCCGCCAGTGGCGGCACCAGTAGCGGCACCAGCGGTGGCCCCGAAGGGGGACGTCGTGACTCGGGACGAGTTCATGACATTCATGGACTCGTTCCAATCAGACATGATGTCCCTTTTCGGCAACATGTGTGCCGCCAGGATGGACGGCCTAGAGGTGGACGGGCGCCTTCTGCCGGCCAAGTCGCACCGGCCCCCACTGGCCAGCGACAAGGCCGCTAGGAAGCAGCCCGCCAAGCAGGCACCCCCTGCCGCTGCTGCGGAAGCAGCCCGCCAAGCAGGCACCCCTTGCCGCTGCTGCGGAAGCACCAGCAGCACCCGCGACTAAGGGTAAGAAGAAGAGGGAGGTGACCACCCTGGCCCCTGAGGCCAACCTGCCAAAGAAGGCCAGGGAGGTCAAAGCCAAGAAGGCTCCGGCGGCTCCGGCCGCTGCGCCGGAACCGGTGGCGGGGCCTTCGAGGCCCGACACCTCCAAGCCCCCCGAAGCGGAGGGCTGGAGCACGGTGGTGAAGAGGGGGCGCCGCAAGCCAGCCAAGACGGCGACGGCAACGGCTGCGGCCAAGGCTGCGCCCCCACCACCCCCAGCCACCGCCGCCAAGCCCAAGATGCCTACGGCACCTAAGACTTTGGCGGTGGTGATCACCCTTACGCCGGAAGCGGTGGCAAAAGGCGCCACATACGCCGCCGCCATCGCGACGGCTAAGGGGAATATAAAGCTGGGGGATGTGGGGATAGAGGGGAGCGCAAAGTTCCGGACGGGGATGACGGGAGCTCGTATCCTCGAGCTCCCGAAAGGCACCTCGCCGGAGCAGGCGGATGCGCTCGCCATGCGCATAGCGGAGGTGCTCGGCGACGCCGCCAAGGTAGCACGCCCGACCAAAAACGCGGACATCCGAGTCACCGGACTGGATGACTCGGTGACCGCGGAGGAGGTGGGTGAGGCCTTGGCGGCGTTGGCGGAGTGCCCCCGCGCCGCGATCAGGGTAGGCACGGTCCACCCTGGACTCAGGGGCATGGGAGCCGCCAACGTATCGGCTCCCATCGATGTAGCGAAGCGCCTCGCGAGCGCTGGCAAGGTGACGGTGGGATGGAGCAGCGCCTCCATCCGCCTGCTGGAGCAGCGCCCCATGCGCTGCTTCCGCTGCATGGGGATCGGTCACCCCGTGCAGCGGTGCCCCTCCGCCAAGGACCGCAGCGCGCTCTGCTTCCGCTGCGGTTCGGAGGGGCACGCAGCCGCCACCTGCCAAGGGCAGGTGAAGTGCGCCGTGTGCGCGGACGCCGGCAAGCCTTCCACTCACCGGATGGGGGGCCTCAGTTGCAACCCCCCACCGGTGAGGGGAAGACTGATGCCGAGGGCTGCCACAGCGGCGGCTACCGGGCGGGCAGCACTGTCCGCCAGGGAGGAGATTCCCATGGACACCGCCAATGGCCAGTAGGTCCACTGGGAATCTCCTGCAAGTCAACATCAACCACTGCGCCGCGACGACACCCTTGTCGCGGCGAAGGGGCGCACGTACGAGGAGGCGGTCCACCTGGCGTCGGTCGGCACGACGATGGTCGTCCGGCGCATCCGCCTCCTCGGGCTGGACGTGGCCGTCGAGAAGACGACGGCCATGACGTTCAGGCCGCCGCGTCGACGCAGACCCCAGGCGGGGCTCCGTGTCCGAGTGGAGGGGGTCCAAGTCCAGGTCGAGAGCTCCATGAAGTATCTCGGTCTGGTGCTGGACCCCCGATGGGATTTCGAGGAGCATTTCAAGCTCCTCGCCCCAAGGCTGTCTGCCGCCGCGGCAGCCCTCGGACGGGTCCTCCCCAACGTGGGGGGACCGGGTGCAGCGTGCCGTCGACTTTATCAGACGGTGATAAAGTCGATGGCGCTGTACGGAGCCCCGATTTGGGCGGAGCGTCTCGCCCCCCGAACGATGGCCCTCCTGCGCAGGCCGCAGAGGGTCATTGCCACTCGGGCCGTGCGGCCCTACCGCACGGTCTCTCACGGGGCGGCCTGCGTTCTAGCGGGCTCGCCTCCGTGGGATGTTGAGGCACGCGTCCTTGCGGCCGTGCACCGACATCGGGTGGCAGCGAGGAGTCGGGGGGAGCGGCCCCTCCCGCAGGAGGTGGCGCGCGCGAGGCACCTGGCGCAGAGGGAGGCTCTCCGCCAGTGGGCCGAGACGCTCGCCCACCCAGCTGCCGGCCACTGGACGATCGAGGCCGTTCGTCCAGTGTTGGAGGAGTGGGTTGGGCGCCGGCGAGGCAGCCTCACCTACCGGATGGTGCAGATGATGACCGGGCACGGGTGCTTCGGACATTATCTGCATCATGTCGCACGGAGGGAGCAGACGCCGCAGTGTCACCATTGCGGCGCTCCCGACGACACTGCCGGGCACACCCTCTCGGAGTGCCCGGCCTGGCGACCCCAGCGCGATGCATTAGCCCTCGCGCTGGGCCTAGGTAGGGGTACGCCCGTCGCGCTGGCCAGCGTCGCACGGGAGATGCTGACCAGCGCGGCGGCGTGGGAGGCTGTCGCCTCCTTCTGCGAGGACGTTATCTCGCAGAAGGAGGCTGCGGAGCGGGCGCGAGAGGATGACCCTCTCGCCGCACCGCTCCGGCGCAGGCGGTTGGGGAGGAGGAGGCGTGCGTTCCTCAACGCGCGCCAGCTCCCCTAGCAAGCTGGCGGTTGAAATGGCTCGGCCGGATGACCACCGGCCGAGAGATACTTTTCACCCCTAGCTTGGCCGTCTGGGGGGGTCGAATTTCTCAAGATACTTGTCGACCCCCTCCGTAGAGGTAAGCCCTGGCACCAGGCAACCCTCCAGGGGGCACAATCGGGGAATGGCCAACGCCGATCCCGATTGTGTCTCCACGGAGGTATAAGTATCTAGAGAGTTTTTAGCCGGTAGTGGGTCTTCTACCCGAGTCCTGCATATCCAAGGGGTGGCCTAGTCAGCTCAATTCCCTTGTCGAATACCGTAAAGACTGTATTTTCTCTCTTGTAAAAAAAAAAAAAAAAGGTGCTGTACTCTCTAACAGTAATGGTAAAGTAGAGGCATACGCCAGCCGAAGCCTAAAACCCGCCGAAACGAGATATCCAACTATAGAGCTTGAACTATTAGCTATAGTATGGGCTGTGCGTCATTTTAGACCCTACTTATATGGTCGAAAATTCAAAATATATACAGACCATAGGCCCCTCGTTTACTTGTTTGGCTTAAAAGACCCATCGAGTCGTTTAATGAAATTTCGCTTGTATTTAGAAGAATACGACTTTGAGGTTGAATACGTGCCAGGTCGGAATAATGCAGCTGCAGATGCATTAAGCCGAATTCCGGTGACGTCTACATCCTTGAAGGAGATGAACGCACAGGTAGTGTCAGTTTTAACCCGTGCCCAGCGAAACAAACTAGATATTCAAGACTATGACAGACAGACTTCTGAGATCCCTACAGATCGCGGGACTGATCACCCCACGTCCGTAGAGATTCTCAAAAGACCTGACAATATTACAGAACTAATATTTTGTAAAAATGATATAAATAAATACTTGAAGGACTCACATAATATAATTTCAAAGTCTTGCTCATGTGTTTTTGTGCCATCGCATTTGGCGATATTTCTAGATACCCGATCGTTATCTACCAAGGAGGTGTTAGCGAGGGATTTAGTTAAGTTGTGCCAAAAACAGAATATAAAGGAATTATTAATTATTAAAAATAAAAGTAATGCTAGCTATATTAAAAGTTTATTGCGCAATATAAATAATATAAATGAGCAAAGTGTGAGATTCCTAATTACCAAAGACGTAATAAGAATTAGCGACAAGGATGAAATAACAGTAATATTAAACGACTTTCATATCCTGCCTACAAGCGGTCACGCCGGTGTAAGTCGCATGCTAAATAATATCAAAAAGCATTATTTTTGGCCAGGAATGAGTAGAGACGTCTCAAACTATGTTCAAAAATGTAAAAGTTGCCAAATACAAAAGTATTGCAACAGAAACACGATAGAGCCAATGGTTGTAACTACTACAGCCAGTTCGGCATTTAATATTATAAGTTTAGATATAATGGGCCCACTAGATATAGATAATTCTCAAAATAAATATATTTTAACTATACAATGTAATTTAAGTAAATATGTCGAAGCGTATCCATTGTTACGTAAAGATGCTGAAACTGTAGCCCGAAGCTTTGTCAGCAATTTTATTTTACGCTACGGTATCCCAAAGCAAATCTTAACCGATAATGGAACAGAATTCACGTCATCAATAATGACGGAAACCTGTAAATTATTAAATATAGAAAAAATATGTTCTACTCCTTACCATCATGAGACCCTAGAAGGTGTTGAAAACACACATAAGCATTTAGCAGCTTATCTTAGAATTCAGTGCGAAAATAATAAGACAAATTGGAGCGATTGGATTCCGTATTGGTGTTTTTCGTTCTACACCACAGTACATTCCGAGACACAATACACTCCATACGAGTTAGTATTTGGAAAAATATGTACATTACCTAGTAATTTAACCAAGGAAGTTGAGCCTATGTATAATTTTAACGACTATTATAAAGAACTTAAGTATAGATTACAGCGAGCTCATATAGACGCTAAAAATAATTTGTTTACAAATAAGGAATTAAGAAAATTAAGATATGATCGTAATTGTAATCCAGTGATTTATAAGAAAGGAGATTTAATTCTATTAAAAAATGAAGTTGGTAATAAATTAGACAAAATTTATAATGGTCCTTTTGTAGTTTTAGAAGATTTATCTCCTAATGTTAAGATATTAAAAAATTATAAAGAATGTGTAGTTCATAAAAACAATACAAAATATTTTTATAGCTAATTTAGTATTAATTTGTTAATAATTCAGATATATCTAAAAAATTGTAAAAGCTCAGCGTATCTCCAACGTGTGTGTGCAATTTTTTTTTGCGAAAGGGGGTGTGTATGTCCATCTTTTCCAGGGGAGCTGTAGTGAGTTGTGACATAATAGGTTGGGGAAAAAGTTTCTTCGCATTTTTTAAGAAAATTCAAAACATTTTTTAATATAGTTTATTTACATTTAACTAAAGTATGTAGGTACCATTTTGTTCGATAACTTTTTGCCATCTTGTAGGTAGGGACATGATCCCATTGCTATAGAAATTTTGGGACTTCTGGTCAAAATACCGCGACAAGTGGTTTTGGCAGTCCTCTCGTGATGTTAACCTGACACTGCCTAAAGAATTCTGAAGAGACCGAAACAGGTGGAAATCTGAAGGTGCAAGGTCAGGACTATACGGCGGATGCATTAACACCTCCCAGCCAAACTCTCTTAATTTTTGCTGAGTGGCTAAAGATGTGTGAGGTCTAGCGTTATCATGATGAAAAACCACACCCCTTCTGTTGATTAATTCCGGCCGCTTTCTCTCAACTTCTTGCTTTAATCTCATCAGTTGTTCGCAGTAGAGTTCAGAATCGATGGTCCTGCCTGGTGGTAACAGCTCATAATGAATAATGCCCTTCCAATCCCACCACACACACAGCATCACCTTGTTGCGAGTTAACCCGGGTTTCGCCACAGTCTGTGAAGCCTGACCGGCCTTTGACCACGACCTGTTTCGCACGTTCTTGTCGTACGTGATCCACTTTTCATCACCAGTTATCAGCTTCTTCAAAAATGGTTCGGTTTCATTACGTCGTAATAAAGAATCACAAATGAGTACACGGTTCATTAGGTTTCTTTCAGTGAGCTCGTGAGGTACCCAAATGTCAAGCTTTTTTGTGTACCCAGTTTTTTTCAAATGCGCCAAAACTGTTTTGTGGTCAATTCCCAGTTCTTCAGCTACGTCGTAACTACTGACATGCCGATCTTGCTCCACTTTTTCAAAAATGGCATCCATTTTATCTGTAATAGGGCGACCAGAGCGACGTGCATCTTTGATATCAAAATTTCAGGATTGAAAACGCTTAAACCAAATTTGTGCTACTCTCACAGACACTGCACTAGGTCCATAAACATCGCAAATTTTTTTCGCGGCTTGCGTTGCATTTTTACCTTTTTTGTAGTAAAATTTTAAAATGTATCGAATTTCTTCATTAGATTCACTCATCTTGGCGGTACGAAAAACAAATGAAAATCACACATTTTCCTAATTTGAATTTGGAATTATGTTCTTTAAAATTTAAACTTTCAATGATACCAAAACCAGCCAGATACAAATAGTATAGCCAAAGAGATTTTATTACAAGTTTATACATACTATAATGCGAAAAGACTTTTTCCCCAACCTAATATATCTAAATATATAAATTCAAGTGCACGCACATGGCCGAGGCACGTTTCGCTAAGTAAGCACTTTAGCCTTAAGCATATTAAATTGTACTGAAAGGCATTCAATAAACGGACATAGAGCCAACAACATGTTTCCAATTTATTCCCTAACCTGATACTAGTTACCATATATTACATAAACAAATAAATAAGAAGGAAGTTCTTGGGTTTCATCTCACTCGTTTAAATGTTGAGTGACGACAAGGCCGAAAATAAAAATGAGCTTCACCTGGAACCTCAACAACTGAGATACTGGCTGTCTTACATCTATCTGACGCAATACCAAAGGGAAACTATACCAGAGTCGCCTGCTTGGGTACCGCCGTCTACCCTATTTCGGCCGCAAAGCAGCAGTGCTTGCAGTGCTGTGTTCCAGTTTGAAGAGCATATGGCAGTGAAATTACTTGGTAACGTGACTTTACATCTTAAGTCGCAAGTTGGTTTCCCCCAAAACAGGAAAATTACCCCGGTTTTGGGGTAATTTTCCTGTTTTGGGGGAAAACGTAAATTTCGACTTTTTCAATTTTTTTTATATAGCGGGGTGGAACAGACGCGCTGATCCTTTCTACCACCGTTTGTAGCCGGTGATATGGCAACACTGGCAGCTGGGTCGAAATAAGGCCGAAAATTTTATTGTCAGCGACAACCCAACTCTGACGATTTTTTGACGGAGTTTGGTTAGTGCTAGGGGACAGCGGATAATACCAATCGATAGGAAATATACTCAGGTATTCTTAAAACATTTGATATTTTAACTTTTCAAGATGGCGGCGTCGCTGGCGGCCTTTTTTAAAAAATTTGCGTTTTTTGCTATTTCGGTGCTGTTTACAGCCGCGGCATGGTGATATGGGTATCAAATGAAAGGGTTTTGCGAGTACTACACGATGCACGTAGTATCACCGATATAGATTCAAAATGGTCGCCATTAAAAAAAGGCTGATTCATATTAATTTTGCGACCATAGCAATATGGGTATCAAATGAAACCACTAACCAAAACATTTGCCAAACATATTTTACTGACTTCACATTTACGACCTAAACATTATACTGTAGTGTTTCAGTCGAGATACTATTCCAAGTCTCAGCACTTGCAATCTGCTGGGACCGCAAGTTTATGCACCGATAACTCCCGCTGCTCCGGACCGCGTATTATTCAGCCGTGGCCGCAGGTGACTCGCAGTCGTAAACCCACTGTTAATACATCCACAAATATCGTAAATAAACTTCCTCGGGTTGGAGAGCTCTGCACACATATTGCACTCCTCGTTGTTGGCAATTGCCAACTATGAGAATCAAACGCGTCGATATTGTGATCGTAGCCGATATTTATGTTGCAGACAGGTCGCTCCATTTTTAATTTTATCAAGGAGGTTTTGACTGGTATGTTTATTTTGCATCCGAAATATGTTTTTACAAAAATAAAACTAACTTCAAAAACACCAAAAAATCATAAATAATATAAGAAAACACACATCACATTTTTATACTAAAGTTGGTGCCATGACTTACTACATTATTTGCACGGACCTGAAAAAGATATATTTTTAAGATTTTTCAGGTGGTCATTGCTTGGCACCGACTTCAATATAAAAATGTATGTATTCTTATATTATTAATGACCTTTTGGTGTCTTTGAAGTCTGGTTTTAATATTGTATTTTTTTTTCTTTTTGGTAAATGTTACACATTATACGCCTTAGAATTTAATCCAAGGCAAACACCAGAACACTCTAAACAGTATTGAAATAATTATTTCCGATCTCCTAACTACCTAATTGTTTAGGAGTTAATCACTAAAAGTATTTTACAACGCATCAATAATTTCCTATTATATTGAAAGAACTATCTCCTAACTCCTAACCTACCAGAAACCTTCCATCATCAGCTCAGTAACATTATAATAATATGGTGACTACCAGATACAAATACCTTAATTTCTTTATAAAAACATGATATACGTTAGACGGGTCTATTAAATTTAAGGGTTTCCCTCAATTTTGGATCCCATCATCAGATTATGACTTGGTGACAATGAGACCACTTCACTGATAAATATTACGATTTTTTAAAAATCGACCCACAACTAGCGTACTAATCGGTGAACATACATAAAACATAGATTCAGTCGGAAATGGAACCTCCTCCTTTTTGAAGTCGATTAAAATTGACATCTGTCTCTCATATTTTACTGGTTGGCTAATAAAATAATTCATTAGTCATTAGAACTTATCCACTTATTACTACTAACTTTCATTAGCCTTTTGTACACCACTTTTGCTTTATGATAAAGATTAAATAAATATTTCAATTACCGCGGAATAATTCTATAAGACGTGCTTACAAATCACTTAATGAAAGAGCCTATCCTACACGCCATATTCTTTCCACGTTGGTGGTAATCTTCCAGAATCTCATACATTAATAAACTCTGTAAAGCTGTTGATTAGGCCTTGCAGGGTTTATGTCGGCGTAAAACAGTTTAATCAACGCGGCTCCCTTTATTATCGTAAATTTACGCTCGGTAATACGTCAATGGTTTAAGATTCAAAAGCCTTTGCAAAACCTTAAGCTTAAAATTAGTTTTCACGGGGAACGTTGGTCTTTAAATAACTTCTTTCCTCACTCTACCTACACTATGGTTGCCATTTAGGAGTCAAATGGATAGTTTATGGGAACAGAGTTTAATTAGTATAGTCCTTCATACACGACTAGACATCCGAAATATTAATTATCCTGATCCTTCACTCGCATTAGCCCAGTGAGGCAGGTGACCGACACGACCGGGATCCAATAATATTGATATTCGATATTCTATTGGTTTCCTTTTGAAGACGAAACGAAAATCGATAAAGATCCAGCGCAGACTACTCAACGGACACTCGACGCAAGGCGAATGATTCAAAGATAAGACGCAGAACCTGATTTGACGTGTCTTCCAAGATACGTGAAACTTGAGATGTTTCACATTTTTAGTCATCCGTCACCATGACCGACGTTGCATATTTCAAAAATCGGTAACCGAGCGCACAGACACTGAGCCGACGAGCTCAAAATATTCTCTGCGGGACACCCTAAATCGAGCCACCGTGCACTTCCGGAGTTTATGTCATGGCGTGGTAAACATCAAAACTTCTTTATACTATACGCTCGGAAAGTAGACACGTGCAAAATTGCTGGTCAGAAAATTCGACTTTAATTTAATACAAATAAGTTGTCGGAAAAAGTTGTATGAAGCGTCGAAAGTAGCATAAGAGCAAGTGCTCTAAGCCAGTAGCACCTCGGTATCCTGCTGCCCTTTTGAAACTGCAGCCTTCCTCGAGCGCAGTGACAAATAGCACAGCCATAATCTCTCCTGCATAGACTTAAACGGCTCAAACTAACGTTTATCTCCTTAGCAAAAGTGATGAACTGAGTTTAAATAACTGTTACGACAATGTCAAAACGTATCAATTAAGTTATAGAGATTTCGTTTTTTTCTAAATCACTATAAAGTACTATCACTCGCAAGAAAGTGCGATTTCCAACTCGTGTGTTGATTGCACCAAACAACTACCCAAACTACGTCCTCGTTGGTGATCGGATACTTTCCCCCCTGGCGAATAACTTCTACATGCTACATAATTATGCAACATCGGGGATTATACATATGTAGGACAATAAAAAAACTTTCTCGCGTTCCGACAATTTTTAAAGATTATTTTAGCATATAATATAATCATTTCTAAGCCTCTACTTAGGTTCCTTCTACTTCCAATAAACAACTCACAGTTACCCTCAGGCATCTCGGTCCGTTCCCGCGACTCACATCCCACACTTTGACTAAATCGATGCTCATTCCACGAAATCGCTTACGATATATCAGCTTTAGTCTTCCACTTATCAGATAGCCCGTATAAGAGGGTAAAATGCCTGCAAGATATATTACACAAGAAAAAAGTTTTAAAGTTGTACTGTAATACTTTTTACGCTTAAATTAGGAATATCCACAAAATAAGTTTTTTGTGATATAACCGACATAAGACCAGATGAAGTCTATATATTTCCCCATTTTGACAAACTTTTATTTACTTTCATGACTTTTAAACTGAAACTAAATCATTTTTCTCGTGATGCATTTTCAGTAATAAACTTCGGCAAGAAAGTTGTCTTATAACTATTGCACACTTGATATCGAATTGCGAAATAAATAAACAAATTATACGATTGGCCGCAGCTTGCAATGCATGTACTCTGGCGTAATACAGTATAGTCTAGCGTAGTCCAATGGGTAATAATGTCAAAATTTAATTATTTAAATAATAATTTGTTGAAAGTTTTACTTAAAAATTATTATTTAAATTAACATTATAATTTTGCCTGTAGGGTTCAAATACAAACGACACAAAAACTAGCTACCAGGATATTTTAATGTAATATTGCTAAATGTTTTTTTAACCATCGTTTTATGATTTTATGGAAAGACATTTTAAATTATGGAGTAAATAACATGACACCTAATTATGTTTCTTGTAAAGGGCACAGACCAGGGAAAATATGAATTTTATTTAAGGAAGGAAGTTCTTAGCCTTCATACCACATTACGGATTTCACAACTACAAAGAAATCGCCTAGCTTTACCTCCAAATGTCGGAACACAGCAAACAATTAACTTCTTGTCACATTCTTATTATAACGATCAACTAGGTAAGATATTGGTAAACAAAAGAGCTGATCAAATATGGATAGATTTTTGCCTGTGACATGGTTTCTAGCAAAATCGCCAACGGCTATACCTTAAGACATGCAGCCGCGGCTTTTCACGCACGTCGAACAATTCATATGATTTACACAAGCAGTAAACTGCACTGGAACATCGCAAGACCCAGTATTGCACTCGGAACGACCGGCAGCCCCGAATTATGCTGCAGTTTGCATTTCGCGAGGCTGATTGGCTGCCAACGCAAAATATGGAAGAATTAATTTACGACCCACCGCAAAACCACTATAAACCGACAGCCAAATTTTATGGAATACGCTTACCAACGATCGTGTACACTATGGGTTTGCCAAATACTGATAGTCATTTGCATTAAATATTTTAAAAAATAAGTAGAATTGAGAGCACAGCTCTAATGAGCAACCAAACTGGGGCAGTAATCTCAACCAAGCTAATATCATGTTGGATTTCTGTGCGTGACAAGAAATCGCTAATGCTTATTTATATAGTGCATCCTATTAGACAAAGGGATTGACCACGGAACAAACTAAACAGTGGAAAATACAGACAATATTAGTATTGAGACCACTGTCGGCAAATTTATTATTACACAAATCAATACCACAATTTTTTTTAAACTATTTTAAGAAAAACTAGAATTAAACATGCGTAACTTATCTAGCTCGTAACGCGTAGTGCGTAGCGCGCGTAGTAGATATCTCATCCAGCTCAAAGCGCACAGTGCGTAGCGCGCGTAGTAGATAATCTTATCTAGCTCGTAGCGCGTAGTGTGTAGCGCGTAGTGTGTAGCGCGTAGGGCATTGCGCGCATAGTAAATATGCCTAGCGTATCTTTTCCTTAAGGCGAGACCTTGGATATGCCGTAGGTCTCCAGTCTAGCAACGGCTATGACGCTGGTTTCTCTAAGCCTCCCTCGGGAAGCTCTCCGCCCTCTGTGAAACGCATATTCTGAACCAGAAAGGCCCAATTCACCAAACGAAAGTGCGACACTCCTACGTGCCGCTGATTTCTGTGCCGTGGGAAAAACGCTGTCAAAGCTCTTGAACTAGCATAATAGGATTTGGATTGGCATCGCCACGCCCAAGTGGCTCTGTTTGCCTGCGTCCATACTCGTACACTAATGTTACCGCTTAACATTAGAATTTAGGGAGCTAAATTCGGGCCGTGATGGTTGTATGCCAAAAATGTTGCATTATTAATAATATAATATGTATTTATTTCAGATTAAAAAAAATCCATCATGTTCCGAGATGCAAACCTATTTTGAGATGACATTAGCTGCGGAAAAAATAGCGTGAGGTTGTCACAGGCTAATGTCATTTCCATACATATTGTCTGCGGAACGACTGCAGAAAAGTAAGCGTGTGGCATTTGTCTAGATGAGCTGATACGCACTGGCGGATGCGTGCGCTCAACGAACGATTGCTTGGGTTAAGTAAAGTTCGCTGTAGTCAGTTCTATGATTGGTGACTGAAATTTTAAGCATCTCGAGCTCCTTAATGCTTCTGAAGGCACGTTAAACAGTGGATCCTGCGCCTGGTCTCACCCTGATCGTGTGGGCTAACCAAGAGTGCACTTGCGTTTGCGCAGTCTGTTGTGACTGGCCGCCGCGCCGTAACCGAACATCGGTTAGGATGATATTATTGTTATAATATTATGCAGTAAGTCTAATTTGAAATGTCATCACCGCTCACTTGCGTCCCCACCGACCAAGGGGCTCGAGCCTACCATTACTAAGTATGAGTGTTTAGGCCTAGTTTAGTTGAGAGTTTAGGCCTAGGGTTCAAAGCGTATGAAATAAAAATTAAATAAAAAATTACAATAACCCCCGACACAAGAAATTTAAATCATCAAAAAGCAAGTTGTCCACATTTTCCACTATATTAAAACATCCAGTAAACAAAAACGAGATTATAATAATATAAAAAGAAAAACATAGAAACACAAACAAATCCTCTCTTTCATTTTTAATAAAAAAAGTCTTAAATTGGTCTAGTTTTAGAGGAGGAAACGGGGTCTACGAAATGTCTATTTGTGTACTTTTCATAAGTAACATCGGTTCGAGCTGCAGTTGTGCTGTGCAGTTGTCTCTATGGCCCACTGCTCGGTTATTCGGGCACAGCGCGACAAATACCTGTTTTTGAATTCTTTTGCTCAAAATTTTTCCTCTTAGTCAGTTTCTGCTGCAATAAGCCCATAGAAGTACTTTCAACTCACCGCAACCAAACAAACTTATGTTATGTTCCTGTTGGATGAAGTTTTGGATCAGTAGCACGAGTGCCTAATCTATCTCGTCGCGATTACGTTGTTAGAAGGATCTAATCGTCCAATCTCTTTAAATCAAGTTTCTTTAGATTTCTCGTCGTTCGTACACGTTCAAATAATTTCTTCGTAGCAAGCGTCCATAAATTGTGGTAACCATATTATAACTTACGCCGACCGTTTGCTTGTTTGTCTTACCATACTTACCATATATAGAAAACTTGCTTCAAATGTAACAATATGTCTTGTTAAGTTGAACTCCGCAAGTTCAACTCCGTAATCCCGAACCTTAAACCTATTATATACATACGATTGTAAGAAAATAAGATAATACCACAAAACAGTTTACAAAATTCACGCTTTCCCTAAAATGCACAAAATTATAATAAAACCTCTGCAAGTCGTCAAATAGCTGCGCACTTTATTTCCTTTTTTATGATCACCGCAGAGCTGATATCTATGCAAAGCCACACCTATTACACATCTCATTCATCTGGCATGGCTAAGACCTCACAAAGGGAGAGAAATTCAAAAAGTGCAGCGCCATATTTCAGCGCCGGGGTTAGATAACGTTACCACTACATTTTAGGCATAAAAATTTGTTTTTTTTTCATCACCTCAACCCCGTATACCCATGATATGGATGTAAAACTACAAAAAGCAACAGACGATCACTATAATGATACTTTGCTTACAATCAGAATATGTTATTATTTGACTAAAACGAAAGAAAACTGAAAAGTCAAAACATCAAAAAGAAAACAACAGACAAAGGAATATATTTTTTACGCAGATTATTATCTGTGTTGCCGATTCCGTACCTCTTATTAATTTGGCTCTTCAATTTAATTTCGCAAGATATACATGATAAATATTGGGTTGTCTACTTATAAGGTAATCAACATTTCTGCACTGACTGACTCAAACCGGGAGTATTAGCTAAAGACACAAGTGTCTAACGACTCCAGCATACTTCTCCCTTGCTCGACGAAAGAAACTGCTCGCGTAATACAAAAGTGAAAATCTCAGTTTTGATTTATGCCGACACTCGCGGATATTGCCCCTCGGGGCCTCGACTGTAAGTGGAAAGTTTCCTCACGACACTTCGATGCAGTCGTATGAACAAGTTACAGTAGTAAGTATGTGCACGACCCTTTATTAATAGCGTCTGCCTGCAACTTCTGCAATCTGGAACGAGGCTAATACTCGGATCTAAAAAAACCCTTTGTTTGAAATCCAGTCCCCTGATTTGTTACTCGAATTCTATCACAAAAGATAGGTTTTTAATGTTGGACTGTCAATAAACATTCATCGCTTCTTTATAAAGGCAATCGTCGCAGAATCTTTAACTGACGCCGCAACAACAACATCGTTTAAAGTTAATAATATTTTAAACATATTGCTATTTTATTTTGAACTGTATTTGAATTTGACTGCACTAGTGAAGGCCATCCACACTCTCGCCCCTCGTCTCATATCATGACTCACTCCGTTACCTCATCCTGCGCCATAGAAAGCGTGTATTTATAATAATATTTACAATATGCAACTACATGCTGAAATGTCTCCGATTCATAAAAAACTTATCCATGCTACAGTTTCACAACATCACGCTGTGCTTTGTCTGAAGTTCATGCGGTATAAAAAATCTCTACTGCGGAGTAACAGTATAATCCAGAACACACGAAATGTGCGGTGATGCGTCGAAAAGTGAATAATAAAGACACCGAAAGCTGTATTCGCCGGCGGCCCCTATAAATGTTTCAGCACAATCACTGGCGGCTCAGTTATTCATGACACGACGGCTGGGGCACGGCAATGGATGGCTGTATGCTAAATCACCTTGCTCAAAATACCGTGTTTAAAAAGCAAACATATTTTTGACATAAGAAAGTTTCTTGTTTTGATAGAAGATAAGACGGATCATGTAATTGTAACTTGTTAATACAACATGGGTGGCAAGCAAGCAAATGGCTCATAGCCCACCATGTTAAGCGGTCACCATAACCTATGACACTTGCGACCAAGCGGCTTTACCATGATCGCTTAGAGCGAAGTTTGAAGTTATTGTAACAGGGATACCACGCTTGCAGCGTATCTGTATCCTAAGCGATAATGACAATGATGATTGCTGATGCAAAAATATACTGACAGCACACTTTTTACATTGAAAAATAAAGAAATCCCATAAAATTTTTAAGCAAACTGCAAAGCACAAATTTAAAAAGTCTATTGTAATATAACTTTGACATTTTTACCGAGGAATAGCTGTAGGCATGTGTTGGAAGCACCGTAGCTGGCTGGGCTGTCGATGTGGTTCGGAGAAATAGGGTCTCTAAGCCCCTGAATCACCCTGACTAAGGACAAGATAAACGTCGAAGTGATGTCTACTAGCCATCTGCAGGTATGGTGCACAACAGCATTCCACCTCGTAAAAAAGGTATATTGTCAAGCACTCTCCAATACGTGGTTAAAGACGTACGACAGACCTACCAAAACACTAGTCGCATCATGTCGCAGGTGATGTGGAACGGTATTTAGCTAGAAATAGTCTTACCACTCCTAAGCAGGTCCATTCTTCATTAAATATCGTCATGCAAATGACAATGCCAGATTCTGACCCACCATTTACAGTAATATGAAATATATGAAAAAATCTATACGATTTTTTATCTCTATATAAATCTATACTTTTAAAACTTGCGGATATTGAATAAATATTAAAATAATATGTACCTACTATTTCCGTTGAGAGAAGAACTAAGAAATGACAAATGCGTTTTGTTGTACGACCATTGATTTACTACCAAACGTAGATAACGCATGAACGTTCGAAAAGTGGACCGGTGAAGAACTGCCCAATCGGGCCTCGTGCAGTTCTTTTCCATGCGTTGGAGCGACAATGCGATAAGTAATTTTGAGCATTATGTTTGAAAGTATAAAGTTGATATTTTCTTGTAGCAATTACTAAAACGTCAAGTTTAATGTGGCTAGGTATGAAATGATGTAACTGCACACGGTTGTACTTCAAATAGTTGCCGTAATAATAAAGAATAAGGTTGAATTCGATAAATACGGTACTTTCTTTATGGTAATTTTAATGCGGGTGTGCATATTCAACTACCTATTTAACAGCGTACAAATGTATAGTCAATTAGGTGACAGATTTCAAGCGCGTTTTTGTATTGTATGAAGTGCTCTATCTACGTTTGGTAGTAAATCAATGTGTACGACGTACAAACAGAATAAAATATCAATCAAGTTTTCGAAAAATATTATTCTCTTTTTTAACATTATGGATTTTATACGCATATCGGTTGTAAGTTATTAAAGTTTATAAATAAGTTTTTAATAATTCTATTTCCTTTAATTTTTATGTGCATACGCATAATTAAGGGGAACCTATGTGAAACAAAACGCCAATTCTGGATTGATATTGTTTGACATTTACTTTTTCTTATGACTCTGTGGTGTGGTGAACTGATGTCAAATGACAAAACGAATAAAACAAAAACGGTTTTGCTTTACTAATATTGCTTATTTAAAAGATGTCGCAAATAGGGAATATATAGGTATATTATGATATACCTATTCGTTAGTAACGATAGATATTTTTGTTAATCGGTATTGCAATTTTTTATTTAAGTACATTTACATTATATGAAGAGGAACGATTGGTAACTTTGTTTGTAATGAATAAACTCAGAAACTGCTTAACCGATTATAAAATTATTTTACCACTAGAAATGAAGTGTAATATATTAGGTATATCTCTGATATCCCACAAGATCGGAACCTTTGTGGGAATAGGTAATCTATTGTAATAGGCTTAATAATTTATCGACAATATCGATTGATTTAACTCAACAATTAATGATGGGCTATAAGATTAATATTTACCTACTTTATTTATCGTAAAACGGACGAATAGGTACCTAGTCACTATTTATTTATTACAATTATGAAATCGCCTAACTATTAATTTATAGCAATTACAGTTTTCTGCACAAATGCAGTTAGAGAAACGTAAGATAATTGTTTTCGTTTTAGTATATTATAAAAAAACCGCAACATCTAGAGAATTTATAACTTTTATGTTTTAATGACTAATATTACAGCTATCAAATGTCGTTTATCGCATTCGTGTAAATCAATTTTATGGGGTGGGGCAAACTTCTATAGAACTTCTGGCATTGTCCTTTCACGGTCATGCAAATGGTTAAAAGGCTACAATCTCATCACCAACTATTAGTGAGCGACTAAGCCGAGAAATGATGATTGCATGAAGTTCGACTTCCAACTTTGCAGTCTGTGTTGCAATCGCGGTCGAAGACTTAAGAAGCCTCTAATCTAAAGCATTTGGAGAGGAGTGGTGCTCACCACACAAGGCCCAATGCTCCTCTTTACAGATGTTAAAAACGGCTTTGTCGATCCAGATCTATTATTTTCCGAAATACAATAGAAATTATGTTTTGAATTTACTTTAAAATGTTAGGACGGTACCTTCTCATATGTTCTTATAAATAAATTTAGGCTATCTACAGAAATTTGCACTCGTTTTGACGAACTCAGTTAATTCGACAATCACCCTATTTTTATCAGCTCCTATCACATTTATATTTTTGGTGTGATATGTGTTAGCGCATTTCTTTTTTTGATTGGAATTTTTATGTTTCTTTTTTATTTGAATTTCCAAAGAATGAAATAAGAAAATTAATTTTCATATACCAACCTTTTCTCTACTCTAAATAGTTTTTAAGTTGAAGTTATCAAACCATAAATATAATATTCTGAGAAAAATATTGTTGTGTGTTAAGTATTCTGAGACAAGTGATAAAGCACGGAATTCCATACCCTATCCAGCACCACTGCGACTATTTTAAAACTGACCACTATATCAAGGCCCTTGTCCACCGGTAAGCTTGTTCCTAAAACATGGGAACTCTTCAAACTCAGAAGGGCAGGGGAGATGCAGACTATTTGGCTACTTTCATGTAGGCTTTCAGGTCAGCAACATGAATCGCGAATGACATTTTTTGTGGCGGCCAAGCAAACCGCATTCTCGTATATATGGCTTTGGAAACTAGGCAGTTTTGGTAACTGTTATGGGATACTTTTTAGAAGCAACGTGAAAACTTGACCTTCATTTCTTAAGTGGATGCAAACTTACATAAATAGACATAGATTATGTGGTATTAAGAGATTTGGGACCGAAAACTTGACAAACGGCATGGTTTTTACATGAACTCACTTTTTATATCTTTTTCCTAATTTGTGCCCTAAAACGGGGTAAATCGTAATGATGATGAAACGGTAAAATCGTTTAATAAAATGGTACTATGTTACCTTTGTGAACTATCGCGTTGCTTACTAAACAAATAATTTATTAAACTCAGCGGTAACTGCCCCCAATATCCACGACGGTAATCTATCCTCGAGACTATCTTATAACTTGAAATATTGAGATTAACTCTATCTTAACTTGGCACTCAGGTATTTACCTTACATATTTTTAAGGCAAAGCAATAGTGAAATCTGGGTATATTTTATGTGGTGGCACATGTGGTCCACTGTGGTTCATGTATATCCCACATCGAGGCAATTTTTATTGACTGAACCCAATTAGATTATGGTAGCTAGACGCATATGAAGTACATACCTATCACCTCAATTCTACGGAATTTTGCGCTAATTTGAAAACTAAACATTACTATAATAATGTCCTCCTAACCGATATTCGGTCACGGCGGCCAATCTCAACAGAGACTAGACAACAGAGATATTATAGTGCACAAGTGACTGCGCAAACGCAAGTGCACTTCTGTTCCTTCACACGTCTAGTCTAGTTATTTTGGTCACTCATCATAGGATGACCACAGCGAACGTTGCTTAACCTTAGCAATCGATCGCTGAGCGCACGCGCCAATGCACCACTATGCTCCTCTAAAGAAAAATACTATACTATAATTTTTACATTCGCTTTGTTAACTACGTTAATTTAAGAAGCATTTTGATTTTCACTTCAGCCCGCTCAAACAAAAAGGGGAATAATAAACCGATCGAATAAAAAAACAAGTAGCGACTGATGATGAGATACTATTTTAATAACTTGAGCGGTATGAATTTGAGTAAGCTAAAAATTAACTAAACTGACGACGAATATTAATTAATAATAAAATCCAGAATGAGCTTACAAAAAGTGTGTTTAGAATAATCGATTTTGGATATTAAAATTTTAAACGTGCGACTAAATTACTATGTGAGCGACTAGAAATACAGAGACGGCATCTTTTGGTATAAAAAAGGGCAGGGAGACGGGGCGGCGCAGCCCCCCAACAGGGGGGCTCGGGGGGGCGAAGCCCCCCGCCATCACAAAAGAAAATAGGGGACAAATATGCCTACTGTAGGTTAGGTTAGGTTCAGAACATGACTATGCGTAGCGGAGCGAGCGAAGCGAGCGCAGCGTCATACATACTATTCTATGGTAACCTATACCACTGAAATCATATTATTAAGATCTTCCAATTTTAACATCTTTTAATTCTTAAATAGGTTCAAGGTGCGGCACAAACATGATTAATTTATACACAACCCAACCTTTTCCCATACATTTTGAGATTAGGTTTGTGAAAATTTTCAAAATTAATATCTCGAAAACTATGCATCGCCGAGAGGGGGGAGAGTGATACAGGGGGTGGCTCCCCTGCTTCTCTCGTTATTAATTTTCAAAAATTAATAACAATGATTTAAAAGAAATTTGGGCCAAAGTACTCTGCTCATTATGGTATTTTTCAAAGTGGTTTTTCTATTCGGAACACCTCATTTAAGATAAAATGCCACTCAACATTAATAAATAATTTGCCAAATACTGAAAAAAAATGCAGGACATAATATTAATATAACATAACAATAAATATTAGGTCGCTCAAATATTATGAAGCTTCTCATTTTGTATTTGAAATAACTCGAATGAATGTTTATAAGTTACTGTTCTGTTGATTTATCGTCATTCGCAGTCAGTGGCTCACTTAGTAATACAATAACCCAAATTAATTATTTTTGTATCTTAAACTTTTCATTTATAGTCACTCGTT
The DNA here is from genome assembly GCA_963935595.1 of Schoenobius gigantellus. NCBI lineage: Eukaryota > Metazoa > Arthropoda > Insecta > Lepidoptera > Crambidae > Schoenobius > Schoenobius gigantellus. The sequence continues at coordinate 24,817,099 of OZ012543.1, forward strand.
TTTAAATACTACCCAAACAAAAACCACACAGGTGGGTCCACCGCGAATTTTTCCGCGGTCTTTCCGCAAAAAATGTATAGAATGGAATCATAACCTGCAAAAAATATAGCGTGCAATAAAAAACCGCAAAGCAATTATCAAGAGCCACCACCATCTCTAATTGCATTTTAGTTTAGGACGTAAATTGAAAAAAAAAAACGCTAATTTGATATCGATACGATTCAAAGTAATCAACCAGGCGTCGAGAGGTCCATTTCAACCATTTCAATGTTAATTAAAAAAAAGTTTGTTCTTGTATAATTTTTTTATTATTATTATAATTTTATTGGTATTGGTTGAACTCTGTTGTTATACTCCGCATCATGGCTCGAAATAAACATTTGCTCTCTATTCATTATCACTGGTCCTTGAGTTCATTAAATTTTTTCCAACTATAAAATCAAAACAAACAATTCCATCGCAGTTCTTCTTCGCGTCCACAGACCACATATGAATAGTTACTAATCACAGATTATATTTATGTATCACTAGCTGCGCCCGCGAACTACGTTTCGCCATCGAAATGCTTAACACAGTGTTTAATTACACGCTTTTTATTGAGTTGCTCTGTCTGTTGGTTTCTTTGTCACGATCAAATCTTGCAATCAATTTTTCGACCACTTCTATTGCTCCAATTGAGCTCAAATTTTTTCTACATATGTATTCCCGGTGACAATACAATATTTTGGCATATTGGAATCACAAAAATGCTTAGTTATAGTACAATTAAATAAAAACTAATTTTATATGGGAGGAAATCCAAAGTCAATGCAGTCAATTTTTAATTTAATTATTAGTTAGACTAAAAAGTAGTAAATAAAAAAACGTTAAAAAAACTTTTTAAAAAACACGCTTTTACCAAAAAGACTAAAAAACGATTAAAATCATTTTCATAGAAAATATGAATTTATTGTCAAGACCAAAAACCAAGCGATCTAAAAAGTAGTAAATAAAAAAACGTTAAAAAAACTTTTGAAAAAACACGCTTTTACCAAAAAGACTAAAAACCAAAAAGTTGAAAATAAAATAAGATCACACTTTTAGCAAATCAGGATTTTAAAAAAATTCTTGAGACAACTAGAAATGTAACACAAAAATGTTCTCAAAATTTTAGCGATGTAGTACAAGAACACAATGACTCTAAAAGCGTGGGGCGTAATTTAAAGGATGTATTCCTTAGTTCAACTAAGTTTGTAAGCAAGAGAAGTGTAAAATCTAAAAGCCCCACGCTCTTAGAGTCATTGTGTTCTTGTACTACATCGCTAAAATTTTGAGAAAATTTTTGTGTTACATTTCTAGTTGTCTCAAGAAAATTTTTAAAATCCTGATTTGCTAAAAGTGTGATCTTATTTTATTTTCAACTTTTTGGTTTTTAGTCTTTTTGGTAAAAGCGTGTTTTTTCAAAAGTTTTTTTAACGTTTTTTTTTTCCTCCGTTTTATTCCATAACCTCCCGCACGCGCACCCCCGGCTTGGTGACGCTCACTTCGCAACGGGCCGTGCAGCAGAAATCGTAATATTTTAATTTCGCCATAACTTCAAAACCAAACGTCCAATTTTAATCATTCACAGACCAAATATTTTCTACATAAACTTTACTTAGTGATGAAATAATTTATTTTGATAAGGATTAATAGCATGAGAAAAATAAATGCGTTTAAATGTAGTCCAAAAAAAATCAAGATTTTTAAATAAAAAAATGGTTGTTGTGCCTCACTCGACATAGATAGGTATAGTGTGTGGCGGACTTTTTTGTAGATATTTATAAGATCTACAATTAATTAGAACATTTTATGGTTCTATCTTTCATAGTTTAAGCAGCGTACGCAAAATAAGTTACTTTTCTGGTTGATTTTTTACACCTTGTGTCCGAAAAACCCAAATATCTTACGGAACCCTATTTCTTTCCAAAATATAATTCAGATTTAAAAATAAAGAGTAGGTATACAATATAATATGTATATCTAATATTAGAAAGTTTGTGTCTAGTATTGATTTCGAATCAATGATGTCCGAGTAAAAATTATATTTTTTTGAGCAAGAACCAAGAATTATGTCGAGTTAATATTCCCTTGAATTTCTAACGACAGAAATTATTAACATTCCTACAAGAGGCAACGACAAAATAAAGATACGTAGAAATCTTAAGTGCCCTGAGACCGCATTTATAAAGCTTTATTATATTAATTAGGGACATTATTTCTGTAAAGACCGTTTTATGAAGCGGCTACATGAGCATAAATGTATATGACACAATAGCTACTCAGTTTCCTGATGAGACGAATGCGGAGGTACTCGTTGCAAAAAAGGCGATTTTTTGTCATTTGCTGCTGGAATTTCTTTTGGCTGATTAAGATTGTACGTAAGAAATTTTAAACTGTATGTACATACAGAATTCGCAATGTCTTAATCGTAATTTCGTAAACAACATTGAAACAGAGACAACGCTATCGCAATGAGTACGCCATCTTGCTCTTTCGGCAGTTACAGATGATGGTAAAAATAAAGATATTACATAAACTATATGCGGACATAAAGACATTGTTGTATATTACCCCAGAGTGATTGTGTCAACAGTGTGCAGATGATACAGATGCTATACAACCACTTACCAAATCATTAGATTAACCGTTCGCTCTTAGATAACGCAGTACAAATACCAAACATAATCCAATATTTTTTAACACTTGGACAATTCTGTGATATGGAGGGCTATTTGATTGAGCGTTTTCATATTCAAGGCATACAACTAATGCCAATAACAAACGCAATATCGTGAGCTCATTCCAATTTTCTGCCCGCAGGCGATGTAGACAAGCTATCCCAATATTGAGATAAATTTGGGGCCCTCGTAAAAAGTTATTGTAAATCTATAATTGGCTCGGAGTGTTATACACGTAGTTTTTATCACAAATGTTTGGCAGAAAAACAACTTGTTAAGGATACCAAAAATGAGTGAAGTAGAATCATTTCACCAACTTTCAACTTACAAAAATAAAAATTGTTACAAAACCATTAAAACACATATTACCGTGACATTATACTAGTTTTTACTTCGGCGAATGTCTAATTTTTAGCTCAAAATGCAACAGCTACATAGAACAAAGCAATTTTAAATGGAGATATTTAAATAGTGTAAATAAAGAAGTAAGTAGACTCTGAGTCGTACTGTTAAGCGGCTCGTGCTATCGCTACTCGTAAACATGCCATTTATTTGGGAATTTAATGCCTGAACATATTTTCAATTAAGGGGGGATCTAATTAAATCGCAAAAGGAGTTGTTCCCGACGTACAACTTCGTCGTTGCGTCGGCATGTATGATAGCGCCAGTGTAAAAAGACCTTCACCCCGTGCCACGCGGCCAAGAAACGTTCAACGTACTCTTCTAATTGGTCGAGTATGCACAGCTCAAATAACCTGGTCTGCGCAAATTACGGTGAGAATACAAACGATCCCACTTTAAAGTTTAATGCTTTCTGTAAATTCCATTAGCGTTTTATGGTTTTACATTTTAAGCAGATGCTTGGATCGTGCGATTGGTGGAATCGGCGGTATTCGATTACTGTTTGGTGCTACGGGTAATAGACGCCATTACAACTTGGCATTGAAAATTACTTTATTGATGCTTAAAGTTTCTTCGCCCTATATTACAGCTTTTACAACATTATTGAAAACACAAAACTCTAGGTATTTGAAGATAGGTGTTCAAAACAACTCTTGGTTTATTTTATATATTACAAATTCGAACTAGTGTTATTAAGGTATTTATGTGGCATGTGATGTTCCTACTTATTAAGAACCTTATAATGTATAAATATAATGTTATTTCCACGTTTAAAAATTTACTCCTGAACAACATCATAGTTTTATTGTAGTAGTCATTCACAAAGCTTATTGTTTTCTTTAGATATAACCATATTTATTATAGAAGAAATACATAATTTCTGTGAATTCAACTATTAGTTTCCCGATGCCAGTTTGATAAAACTTAAATAACGATCGAGGAGAAATACAACACTAAATAATTGAACCACATCCAAGTCCGATAAAAGATTCCATTTGAATAAGTAGCGTCAGTGAAAACAGACAACGATAAAATAGATCCATTTCGGAATTTCGTAGACATACGACATGCATGCGAAGATGTTTACTGTCATCGAAACACAATTGACGATGGCACCAATTCATGCAAACGGTTGTTTTGAAAATAAAATAGCCTTCTTACATGAGAAAGAGACGATGAAACCATTTCACATTCGGTTGTACATAAAAATGAACGTCACTGGTCATGCGTTGTTGCTTGTTTTATTAATATCAGTTTCTGTGGTAAGTTAATCATATAATATAAGTTAATTATGCAATGTTTATATATAATTGGCACCAAAAATAATTGTTGTTTTCAGCTTAATCAAAGTATACGTATTTACAGTAGCCTAAAGACACTCATTATACTGTCCAAAAAGTTTCTTTGTGTGTAAGGACAGCATACAATTAAAATAATGAGATTAATTTATTGTTTTACATTTATTATATGTTATAATTATAGTATATTAGTGATTTTTAACCGCGGATGTTAGTTTCACTTTTTCTGTAAATTGAATTTATTAAAATGAACGTTTACGAAACCTCGAAACCAGTACGACTTCAGCGTGGTGTGAGACAGGGTGACGTTATATCGCCGAAACTGTTCAAAGCTGCGTTGGAGGATGTATTTAAGCTTCTGGACTGGAGGGGACTCGGCATCAACATAAACGGCGAGTATATGACTCACCTTTGTTTTGCTGATGATATCGTAGTCATGGCTGAGACCGTGGAGGATCTAGGCACAATGCTCGAAGACCTCTGTAGAGTTTCCCAACAAGTGGGTCTTAAAATACACATGGACAAGACTAAAATAATGTCGAATTCCCGTGTAGTACCCACTCCTGTGAATGTTGGAGGCTCTACGCTGGAAGTTGTTGACGAATATGTTTACCTGGGGCAAATAGTCCAGCTCGGTAAGTCCAACTTCCAGAAAGAGGTAAATCGGCGAATCCAACTCGGCTGGGCAGCGTTCGGGAAGCTACGCAGCATATTCTCGGCCCATCTACCGCAGTGTCTCAAGACGAAAGTCTTCAATTTGTGCGTGTTGCCAGTGATGACATACGGAACTGAGACGTGGCCGCTTACAATGGGTCTCATCAGAAGGCTCAAAGTCACCCAAAGGGCAATGGAGCGGACTATGCTCGGGGTTTCTCTACGTGATCACATCAGAAATGATGAGATCCGTAGAAGAACTAGAGTTACCGACATAGCCCAAAGAATTGCAAACCTTAAGTGGCAGTGGGCAGGACACCGCTCGTAGGACTGACGGCCGTTGGGGCGGAAAGGTCCTCGAGTGGCGGCCGCGTACCGGGAGACGCAGTGTTTGTAGGCCCCCCACAAGGTGGACCGACGATCCGGTGAAGGTCGCGGGAAACCGCTGGATGCGGGAGGCGCAGGACCGATCGGTATGGAGATCCTTGGGGGAGGCCTATGCCCAACAGTGGGCGTCATGGGCATATTGGCTGATATGATGATGATGATGATGATGAATGTTTGATACTGTGAATGATTGTAGACGAGCAGTAATTTTTCACAGGGAACACGGCCTCTATCTCAAGAAGACTATCGACTTGGATATAGAAGAGATCTTCACTACCATACTAAGAGACACATGTTGCTTAGTAGCAAAGATCCTAAAAAGCGTGCGACTACTCAGAAATCACGCGACATAAAGAAAAAGGTAAAATCAATAATAACAAATGGAAACAAATACCTGATAGCAAACCTAATTCAATTTATATTAAAATTGAAAGTTATTTACAGCCCTCAGGTCATTTAAGACCACTCGATGAAGATGATATGGATAATGATGAAGTTGTTTCTGTAGCAGTAGGACCTCCACCAATAAGACCGAAATTCGATAAGCATCAATGGAAACATGCTCCGAAACATAACAATAATCTAACAAACAGTACATTGGCAGTTACCTCCCTCATTAAAGACGTCTTAACTCAACTAAGTAGAGAATTGCTAACGCGTCAGTTAAGCGAAGATTTTGTTTTCGGACAGTACATAGGAAATGCGATGAGAAATTTGACTGGTGACCTAAAACTAAAAATGCAGCATGAAGTCTTAGAAATGTTAATTAAGTACCAAATGTTAAATAGAAGTGATCATAGAACTGATGTGAAAACAGAAAAGCAGGCGCTAATAGAGCCAAAGGAACTTAGACATGAGAAAAAATCTTCAACAAACGACACAGAAGAAACCTGGCCTGATTTCTCTAACCTAGAAAAGATTGTCGGACGCATATAAATTGTTAGTTCTTATAATACAAAAATTTCTTAAATTATTTATCCATCTTTTGCCCCTTTTATTGTATGAAGCAAATAAATCAAAAAAGTTATTATAGCTTTTAATAGAGTCTGCTATAAGTAGAGATATATGAGAAGATATTTGTTTGGGTAAGTATAGTATCTATACTTACTATACTTACTAATAATATAAAGCTGAAGAATTTGTTTGATTGTTTTGTTTGTTTGGTTGAACGCGCTAATCTCAGGAACTACTGATTCAAATTGAAAAATTATTTTTGTGTTGGATAGTCCATTTATCGAGGTTTTAGGATACATAACATCACGTTACGACTTATAGGAGCTGAGCATCAATGAAAAATGTTGCAAGAACCGTAAAAATTATTATGGCGAAACGTTATTGGCGGGCACAGCTACTACTTAATAACCATTATATTTAACAAACAAAAAGGAAAAATCTTGGACGTAACAAAGAATGGTTTAAAACAGTTTTACTATCACTACACAGAGAGATTTTTTTCTTCATTTTGTACAAAAATATACGCTACATATAAATATACATTTTCTAGTTTTTGTCCATAAACTAATTTTGTAATTGGCTCTGTAGAATTCCCAGAAGTGCGCCATCTGAATCCCAACTTTACAGTAGAACAAACATAACGAGTTTAATCGGATTACTCCATAGCAAAATTTACAAAACAACATCATAGTAGGTATTATTCAGACAGTATTATTACAGGCTTTGGAGCGAGACGGCCTCTCAATGTGACTCGGAAATGGGAAGTAGCTAACTCTTTTGTGAGAACAAATAAAGATTTGCCGCTTTAATTCTCCTAAAGTCTTGAATAGTAAAATAAAATTCACAAAAATCACGATAAAATATGTAAACAAATATAGGTTTATTTAGAGGAATCTTGTCCTTAGGGGTCCTTATTTAAGATTTAAAGAGGGACGCCTGCCTAACAATTGGACATTTATTGGTTGAAACGATCATAATGATTAATTGCTTGAAAGCCTTAGTATTATCATTTGCGTGAGCTTTTACCTCGCTTTTACAGTTCTAACAATATTACATAGACAAGTGTCAACGGCTAAAAATAAAAAAACAGGGTTTTTCTATTTCTCTATTTATAATTAAAACTATTTCAATTTATTTATGTTTATTTTCAGTTTCTTTTTCAGTCAACATTCCAGAGTTAATACTGCAGATGAATTTCCCATATTATCTACGACTTTTTATTCTATGCCTTGTATGAAGACTCGTAGTTTCCGGGCATGGAAATATGTTTCCGTACTATTACTTATTTATGTTCGTCAGTGTAAGTGTAAAGACATACGTCAAATCAAATAGAAAATTACGGCTAAACGAATTTTAATGAAAGTAAATAGGCAAACATTTTTCATTCAACATAAGTAATAAGCTGATAAGAGTATAAAGCCCACCTGAAGCTGATTCGTGCGTCATCAGACCCATATATGTCGCGAATAGTTGTCATGGCCCCCTCTGTTTGCATTGCCCAGAGGACGGACTATTTATCTTTTTACTTAGAACTTAAAGCCCTCGCTCCCTTATTACGAGTACTTTGGATTTACTTCAATCTTACTTTGGATTTACTTCGTTAAAGATTTCATTCAAGGATGCTGGGGATCGCTTAAGTGACAAAATTGGATTTTAAAGGTGATTCGTGTAGAGAAACTACGTAGACTTTGCAGTTCTATGCGTCCTTTAACTTTTGATAAGCTTGGTAAAAGAACAGATTACGTCTATAGGTATGAACTCAGGGTTTTGACGCTAGAATAAAACTGAAAGCTTGTGAAGCAAGGACGAAAATTATTTGCCGTTTTGACCGCCTCCGTGGTCTAATATTTGGGACACAAGTTGTCCCAACTTCGTCGTCAATACCAATCAATACCTGTATTGTGCAAGTAAATACCGGGTGGTCTCAACCACTCCGGTACGGGGTTTGATTCCCTACCCATGGGGAACATGCCCCATGCTCCAAGGCGGAAGGTTTTCTAATTGGTTCGGTTGATGGTAGACAGGCCTTCTGAGCCCACCTGGCCGGCTACCACCGTCGTACCTAAGGCTGTCGCTATGATAACAATTTTAATAGGATTGTTGTTTCTGAAAATGAGGGGTAAGATAGTCAGTTCCTGAATTGTTGAGGAGTCCAAACGAAGCTCATTACTCAGGCGTATCGTCACTATTACCATCAATTGAGACGAAAGCCAAGAGAGGTCCAGACGAAGCTCACGTCCATCTTTAGCCAAACCGTCACTTACCATCAGTTGAGGTGAAGGCCAAGAGCTTCCCAAGTCAACAAAAAATAAAAATCTATTTCAGAAGTCCAAGAAAGTCGGTGCGGATGATCGATCGCTAATCATTACTTAAATTTTGGCACTTACTTTAAAATAAAAAATGTGATGTTGTGTGTATTCTTATATTATTTTTGACTTTATTGTCTTTTTGAAGTCAGTTTTTATTTTTTATAAAATATTTTTTTTTATTTTAATATTTTTAATGAATTTAATACCAGCTCAACGAAGTTACTTGAGAAATACTCTACTAAAAGTTAATGATCCTTCCATCATCTACTCGGCTTATGACTACCAGACGCAAATACCTGAATGGCTTCAGAAAAACATAAAACACATTGGACGTGCCAATAAAATTTTAGGATTTCCCTCGTTTTTCCTGGTATCCTATCACCAGATCATGACTTTGGTGAATAAAAGACCAATTGGGAAGCATACCCTCTCAAACAAATAAAGAATTTTCCAAATAAGTTAATAAATGACAGAGCTATTTTTTTTTTATTAATTCAATACGTTAACCACATACAATTTAAAATTACTAAATGCCATCAAAAGCCCTCTAGGGGCTTGAACGATGGCATAGACAAATATTTAAAAATACAGTGGAATTGAGACCTTCTCCTTTTTGTGAAAACGTATAAAAATAATAACAGGTCTAAAGGGGAAAGAATGAAAAGAGCACGCACCACGAGTCTGTAGAGGAGAATAATATCTTCTTATTCTTATATATAAAAATGAAACGCTGTGTGTTTGTCTTGCAAAAACTCTAAAACGGTTCGACAGATTCTTACGAAATTTTCTGTGTGTATTTGAATAGGTTCAAGGAAGGTTTATACGTAATTTAATCGGACCCGGTAGGTGGCGCTGTAATCGGGTAGGACAATGTTGTGCCGGGCCCACTCGTTAATATTAAATGTATAAGTAATGAGACTATACATTAACAAGTTGAAGAAGAAAAATTACATTTCTATAATAAAGTACCTATACAAACAATAAATCGTTTAAATTATAGCAGCACAATTGCCTGCATTTCATTCATCTCATAATTATGAAGCGTTGAATACAATTCGCTTAATGAAATAACGTCTCAAGTGTGGTGGTGTTCTTGTTGCTCGCTTGCCTGCTAAATGAACGCGTTAATTTACAGCTAAAGCAATTCGACAAAAAACAGAAACCGCCTCGGTTATTACGTAAGTGTAAATTAAACTGCGACAGGTCGAGGGTTCACTATTGCTTAATTTGCAATATATTTTGTATCGATTTTTTGCCAACTTTGTTGCAAAAAAATAGTAACGAAATATGACACGGCCAATTAGTCTAACAGAAAAAACAATCATCATCAGAACTTCATCACATAAACGTCCCACAGCTGGGCACATATCCGCCGAGAAGGAATTAACCTACATACATCATCACCCTAGCCAGTCGAATTTGTGTAGAATATTCTTTTGATTTTTCCATCTCTTTGCATGGGTATAATTACGGTAAATTCCCTTAGTCGACTCTACGAGATCCTTAGGAAAAAAGACGACGGCGATACAATATGTAATCGAAATTCCGTCTTCGCATGAAGAAAATAAAGAAATTTAGTCACTATGTAACTTTTTGGGCGGGATAATCTTTTACGGTACCCTAAGAGCTAAGTTGACTAGACCGTCTACTTGAGTATACCGTAAAACTTAGGTTCACCGGCGGCTGTTCCGCTAGTGTGGCCATACTCGACTAAACCTACCTATTGAACCTCTCCGCCACAGAAATAGGTCATGTTCGGGATCAGATAGTGCCCATTCACCGAAGATATCCCCGGCGACAGACCCAGCAGTATAACCAAGTTGGAACTTCACCTAGGGATGAGGTAGCTCATGGGGTGGGTGGGTTAGGTAAATTGATTGCATTAATACCAGATTTACACTTTTTGCCGCTAAATGTTAATAACAGGCAATGACATTGGGCGGGAAACGGTAATAACAGAGAGACAATGCCATTGTGTAGATAAATAAAATTAATAATGTCTGTTATTTATGCTCATGAACACACGCCTTTAGAAACAATGAAGCAAACACTTCCTCGCCTCCAGACCGTAGCGCCAGCAGTGTCGCGGAATAACGATGCAATGCTCGAAAGTTAAAATCATGCTAGAAACACTAAATTACTCGCACTATTGTGCGAACGGCCCGACCTCACAAACAAGCGAAACTCATCGGATTGTTTGCATTATAAATAAAATTTCGTTAAAGAGGCTTGCTCCATCACCATCATCACTGGGACTCCCTTAGACGAGGAAGAATGGGTCATCCACATCTAACTCACCAAATAGGTTGATGTTTTTTTTTAAGTTAGCTCTTACTATATCCACGAAAAAAAGGGAGCGGTGAATCATGTATTCTAAATACGTCACTGCTACGAAAGGCGGGCTTCACTCGGTTGTTGACATGACGAAAATTTACAAACTTGAATAATGGTGGTGGTAAAGCAAACAAATCTAAAAGTACCTAATCATTATACTTAGGTATTAATTATAAAAATAACCTAATCATAACTTTAAACGTTATGGTATTTCCATGTCACTTGTAGAGCGAAAAAACTTACCTTATTAAGTCACTGTACGTACACTATATTAACACTTTAGTCACAATCTTTACTTTACCAATATTATAAAGAGGAAAAATTTGATTGTTTGTTTGTATTGAATTGGCTCCGAAACAACTGGACCGATTAGAAAAAAAAATTCACAATGCGAATCCTACGTTATCCCTGATGAACATAGGCTATAAAGTTATTTTTCCTACGGGAAAATATAAAATTCCCACGGGAAAACAGAAATAACGCGAGCGAAGCTGCGAGCGAAAAGCTAGTTTTATAAAGGCTTGTGCATTGCCATTCAAAACCACTGGCTACATACAAGCCCTAACCGGCGGTCATTGTGCGTGCTTAATCACTGTCCGCACTGGCTACCACTTAGGACTTAGAGAACCAAGATTATATTGCTTATATACGGAACACTTCTGTGGTTGCTAAGCTGCGGTCTTCATCTTGGTGAAGGTATCATCTGGTACTGCTTATCTATCTCAGCGTAACTAAATGCAATGAGAATATTTATACTCTCAAAAACTATTATCTTGCCCATAAGTTAAACATACCTCGAAAGATGAATGAATGCTCTTAAAAATCAGTCCATCTTGTTCAAACAACAAACACGTCGTAAAAATAACATCACCGTTTGAAATTTGAAACAGCGTGTCTAGAGCGAGTCAAGAACTGAATAAAAGATCTGCCGTTACTGAAGACAAAGATAACCCGTTGCAAAATGCATCAGTGGGAACTGCGAAAGAGGAGTCTATTCTAGATTCTAATCTATTATTATGGGACGATATCCGTTGTGCTATAGCCCAACTGTATCGACAATAAAAATAATAATTGGTTGATGAGATCAGTTGGTAGCAGGTCTTCTGAACCCGCCTGGCTAACTGGCATCGTCTTACCTGTTTGTCGTCATAATAGGTACACAGGTGAAGCTCGCTTTTGTCTTCGGCCTAATCATCAGTCACCATCAGGTGGGTCGAGGTCTGGTGGTCGAGGTCAACAGATTCCCTATTGTGTTTAAAGAAAACCAAAATTAAGAAATTTATTCATGACCACTGACTAATTGACATGGTGTTTTTAATTCTTTTCTATTTCCAAAATACCATTTAAAAATTGGCGTACCTAACTAACTTGTACCTCTATTTTTTGAGGCTCCGTACCTCAAAAGGAATTAAACGGAATTTTCATATAAGATCACTTCGTTGTCCGTCTTTCGGTCTGCCTGTCAAGACCCTTTTCCTTAGGAACGCGTGGAGATATCAAACTGATATTAATATCAAAATTGGGGCTACGGCACTTTGAGCTGATAAAATTAAATTTGTATGTCAACGCGATCTCATGAAAATGTGATTGATTTTGAGTTACACAACGATTTATAAATTATAAATCCGTGTTTTGAATTAAGCATCCTGATACTATGGAAATTGTATATATTCATTTCCTTATTGATCATTGTATCAAAATAAACTTCTTAGGTCGCCGATCATTTCCCTGTCGTTAAACTAAAATCGATCCTTTAACGGATTGTGCTCGAGAATACTCCCTAATAGCTTTCAGTGGTAACGAAATCATCTCCTTATATGAAGCGCTGACACTGACAGCGCGAACAAGTAACGCAGAGCATTTCTACGCGGACCGTATTGTTAAAGCACCGTATTTTTGTGCTTACCGAATATAGTAGTGCATTTTATTACTCGAAGTCTGAAAGAAAGAAAGGAAGAAAATATTTATTTGGTCGCGCAGATACAAACATTTACAGATAAAATTACAATATAGGTACAAACATTAAAAAACAAAATATACAGGTAAAAAAGTGTCTGTGCGAGGCCAAAAAGGTCCCTGTCTCAGCTATTGCTATTGGCAGCGGCGCCGCAATAGCGCTGATTTTCAGACAGAGCCTCCAGTTGTGGCCATGTAAGTGATATGCATATTTAAGATAGTACATATCACCTCCATGGCCGCGACGCACGGGACATCACATAAAAAAATACGGATTAAGTTATGGAAAAAATTAAAGTTTTTATGATGTGTTGTGATACGTAATATCTCTTCTTGGTCTGTGGCTCTGTAGTGTTACCGTGCGTTTGCACTGACGAAACATCTACAAAAAAATAAGTCTGCTTACAAGTTTGAAATGGAATATAATTAATAAGATTCATCGACAAAACCTTTTAGCAACAGAGGTAGACTCAGTAATAAAGTCGTCATACTCTATCTCACCTATTTCTACCGCCGAACGGCGGTATTTTCATCGATATGTTCCGGTTTGAAGGTACGAGGCAGGCTCGTATGACAGGCAGTGAAATTACTGGGTATAGTCCATTCGATTAGATACGGTCGCCTTTGTACTGCGCCGCCTAGGCATTTGGCGGCTTTTATAAAAGGAAAACAAAGGATGCCGAGTGGGGCGCACACCCGCTAGTGAATATGGCAATTTTCATCGAAGCGCCAGGTTGTGTTTGTTGACTCTGTTACGTATACCGAAAATGTTTTTTTCTACTTGGAAGGACAGTGAAATGCCCTAAGATGAAACTTTATGTGAACCAACAATAAAAAAGACGGGTGTTTTGGTAAACTTGTAAACAATTTATAATAAATATTAATCGGTATTGTGTTGAAATTAATATGTGTCTGCACATATCAAGGACACTTCAAAAATGGTGGGGATACCAAGAATCAATATTAAAAACGGAGCCATCAACACCAAAAAATCGATATTTTATTTTAGATAAATTAGGAACGTGATGATGTTGGATCTCCTATAATAAATACAGGTGGTATGACTGTGATTCTACGAGTGACGAATAATAGTGTCTAATTTTACTCTGCTAACGTGTACATACTCCAATTTTTGCTACCTTAGTTATGTGTATTATTTATATTCGAATTTTATTACAATGACCACAATTATGTGCGGGTGTACTGACACTATCTAAGCGAATGGACTATACTGTGACTTGATACCATAGTATTATGTCACAAGTGAAAGCAGCTCAACAGGGTATTAGGCAAATAAAATGTCAAATTTTATGATGACTGGAGGGAGAGTTTAAGTACTCCTCCTTGAATGTCAAGTCAAGAACTCGGGGCCTAATTCCGCTTATCTTAACGTCATTGTCGCGTCGTAATAGCGTTTCAATAAAACTGCTTTTGTTGCTTTTATGCGAATTTTCTGGTGCAATTTATTTGTACTATATTTTTTTGATAAGTCTCTCTCTCTCTCTTCCTTGCCTTTTCCCAGTTCATCTGGGGTCGGCCCTCCTGGTACGCAGTCTCCACGTCGTTCTATTCTGAGTCATCTCAGTAGTCAGCTGGTCCTGTCGCAATTCTTTTTCGATATTTGTCCACCTAGTGGCTTGTGGACGACCTCTACCCTTGGGTTGGGTAGGGATGCTGAGGGCCAGCTTGACCGCGTGATCGTCACCCCTTCTATTTACATGCCCATACTATCGGAGTCTGGTTTCTTTAAAGTTCTCCGGGATGGGCGCGACCCCAAAGCTACCACGAATGTGTTTGTTTCTGATCCTGTCTACTCCAGTGACCCCCGCAGACCGTGCATTTTGTTTTCATGCTTTTTCTTTGAAGTCCAGCACTCTGAGCCGTAAAGCACAGCCGGACGAACAGCTGTTTTATATACTTTGCCTTTAGTTTTTCGCATAAAACACTAAGGCCCTCCACTTCATCCAGCCTGTATTCACACGGTGCGTCACGTCATAGTCCGCAAGAGCATCTGGCGTTATGATGGATCCTAAATATTTAAATTGTCTAACCTTTGGAAGAGGTGTACTGCCTATGTAAATATCAGCGCAATCAAAATCTACGTCAAAGATGCACGGCATGTACTCAGTTTTTGTCCTACTGATTCTAAGACCATTATCCTCTAAGGCAATTACCCACTCATTCAGAGATTCCTGCAGTTGTACTACCAGCTTATTAATTAAGACTATATCATCAGCGTACAACATACACCATGGTAACTGTAGAAATAAAATTCAAGCGTGTGAAACAAATTATAAATTTACATAAACATAAAATATGGTTTACATACATACAGCCTAGTCAATATATTGTTTAATATTAATTAAACAGTAACTCCTTTTGGATATCTTTGGTCAGGTAATCCATCACTACATTGAAGATCAGTGGACTTAAAGTTGAGCCCTGGTGGAGTCCGACCCTCACATCAAATGGTTCGCTGTAACCTGCCGGACTTTTAACCCTTGTGCGACTGCCCTCGTACATATTTCTTGATAAATCAATAGTGACAAATGATCTAGTTAGTATTCGGTTAACCAACAATAACTGTCTCAAAAAGCGATGCTATTGAAGCGTTATTGACACGCCACAAATGCGTAAATGCTAGCAGAATAAGGCCCCTGAACTGTCTGTCCGTTGCTCCCAGAGCGTCTTTTATACGCGTGGATCCCGACAAAAATAAGGCAATGTGCTACAGTGACGGCACCTTGTGTGGCTCGTGCACGTGTGTTATAGATGGTAACAAGGATGTGACGCAAGCAGTTACACGAGGTGGCACGAGGCACACAGTGGCGCCGTCCGGCGTGACCCGTACACATTTTTAACAGTTACAGATTAAAAAGTAACTGGGAGGAGACAGTAGTGCGAGCTCAGAACAATAGTTGTTGTTCTGAGAGTGCGAGGCACACAACGTTTATATATTTTACAGACTAAAAAGTGGTTGGATGGATTAAGTAGCAAAAGGCCCACAGCGGTGCCGCCCGGTGTGTGCAACATTTTGAAAATATAATCTGTCAAGGTGGTTGTGACATAAGTGGTGGCGCTAGATGCGACATATACATAGACTCTATTTTAAATATATTAAATATTAATTCTAACACAAGTTGAGTAAGTAATGGGTCATTGTGGGGGTTATAGATTTCCAATCTTATTATCAAACAATACAAATACCTACCTAATTAAATATATACATTCCTTAAGCAAGGTTAAGCCTTGCAGCACCAATAGAACCTAAGCCGGATTTATATTTGTCTGACGTGTTGCGTTGTGATTTATGCTCTCTGACGTGACGGCTAGCATTCACACTTTGTGTTGCATTCTGATGACTTGTGATGATTTTTTTGAATCAATACATTTGAAGTTCGCGGCAAGATCAGACGTGCACAATATTTTTCCACGAATCGTTCGACTCTGATTCTAATACTTCCATACACAGTAACCCTAATGGACTGATTTCTATATTCACTACATTTCCACATTTCGTATCATAAATTATAAATTAATATAAAAGACAAAGGCTACACGCGCAATGTGCATCTGACACGTTGCAACAACACAGGCGCGTGCACGCTTCATCGCTTCCCCTTCCTCACTTCCCCCACCCCTGGCACTCTGACGCGATCGGGATCGCTTTTGATGCGACACAAGCCATCACAACTATTCACAACACATCGTAGCGTCACGCTAATATAAATGTCACTATACCAGGGGGGTTTCACTCCGCAGTTTAGGCTTAGGCCGTACTACGGTTTTTTCCCGCAAGCGGTAAACTGTGAAACCGCAAAACCGCTCGAGACGCACACACTACGGTTAAAAACCGCAAAACTGACCACGATTTTTACAGTTTGAAGATGGATTTCAAGAGAGCTGTATGTGTTGTTGCTTTAATACTATCTTAATCTTTTTTATAACTTACCTTTCTTTTTCTTCTCAGGCTCTGACAGTGACATCCAATTATTTACAGTGTGTAGGTAAACTTCCTCCCAAAGACTGTTTTGCGCATTTCTGTCACTATATTCATGCATAATATATGCATAGTCATATAACGCTGGTCTTTTCTGTACCTCCAATATGATTTATGAGGATAAACTTTCATAATCTGGTACAGATTCCGATTCAGTCGACGACTAGTCAAATCAAATCAAATTCATTTATTCAGTTTAGGCACATAAAGAGCACATATGAATGTCAAAAAGTTACATAAAATATACAAACTAAAACTAATAAAACCATGTGAATACCTATTATATCTATACAATACATCAGGTAATAAAAAACGTGCGAGTGAGTAAACTAGACAGACCATGCATTCCTATCATCAAGATAACCTTGTAATAGCCTTTCTTCATTAAACGTTTTTTTACTTCGGTTTTGAATTTATTAATTGGCAATTCAACAATATCCTGGGGTAATTTATTAAATATTTTTACACTTTTACCTACAAATGATCTACTGACTTTATTGAGCCTAAGTGTTGGCACAGCAAGTTTATCTTTATGTCTTGTATTAATATTATATTTGTCACTATTTTTTATAAATGAATTTAAGTTTTTGCGTATGTACATGATATTCTCGTAAATATATTAAGAAGCTATTGTTAATATATTAATTTGTTTGAAAAGATCTCTTAGTGAGTCACGGGGCCTAAGGTTGTAGATAGCACGAATAGCTCTTTTCTGTAGTATAAAAATCGTGTCAATATCTGCAGCTGAGCCCCACAACAGTATACCGTATGACATAATACTATGAAAGTAACTGAAGTAAACCAATCGTGCAGTTTGCTCATCAGTTAGTTCTCTTATCTTTCTAACCGCATAGGCAGCTGAGCTAAGTTTTCCTGCCAAGGCGGCAATGTGAGGACCCCACTGTAGCTTATAATCTAGAGTTATTCCTAAAAATACTGTAGAATTGACAGCTTGAATAATTTCACCGTTAATACTAATAGAAGTGTCTACTTGTCTTACGGTGGGCATTGTAAATTTTACACATTTTGTTTTCTTACATTGATCAACAAGTTATTACTTGTAAACCAGTGTAGAATTGTAGCAAGAGTACCATTTATAACGTCAGGTGATTGTTTATGTCTATTACTTTTAAATATTAATGAAGGGTCACTTGCAAAAAGTACTATCTCACAATAATCTTCAACCAAGTAGGGAAGTTCATTTACATATATCAGGAACAAAAGAGGTCCTAATATTGAGCCTTGGGGAACACCCATGAGTATGGGGGCACCTGAAGAATTAAAACCATTAACAGAAACTTTTTGAAGTCTGCCAGTGAGGTAAGAACTCAAAAGGTAAGTGAGTTACAAGAGACACCATAATGTCCTAATTTCAATAATAAGGTCCCATGATCAACACAGTCAAAAGCCTTTGATAAATCACAAAAAATACCTATCGCATCATGTTTGTGTTCCCACGCATCGAAAATATGTTTCATTAACGCAACTGCAGCATCAGTTGTACTTCTGCCCTTAGTGAAACCAAACTGTTTGTTGTGAAGTAATTTATTATCTGTAAAATGTACAACCAATTGATTAAATAATATTTTCTCAAAAATTTTACCAATTACTGGAAGTAAGGAGACAGCTCGAAAATTAGAAGGGTCACTTTTAACACCTGTTTTGAACAAAGGTACCATTTTACTGTACTTCATTAAATCAGGAAACTCATTTGCATCGATGCATCCATTAAAAATGAAAGCTAAATTCACTGCTATAGCAGATATGATAGGTTGCAGTACATGTGTCGAGAGTCCCCAAGGATCCTCAGTCTTTTTTATCTTAAGTTGTTTGAAGGTTTTAATAATTGTTTCAGGTTCAATGTACTGAAAACTAAATGCTTTTTCACATTTTTCTACGCTTGTTAAGAGGAGAGTTTCGCGAGATATTTGGAAGAATCCAATTTGCATGTTGTAGTAATAGGTATATTTTAAAAAAATGTTTCAAATGCGTCTGCTACTGCTATATCCGTATTGATGTAACTATCTCCAATCTTCAGTTCGAATGTGCAATCATGAGACCTCATTTTACATGTTTCTTTATTTATAACTTTCCAAGTAGTTTGTATTTTATTATTAGAGTTCACTATTTTTGACTTAATATAATTATCTTTTGCTTCTAAACAAACTTTTTTAATTAACTTAGCATAATTTTTTACATACTCAATTACATTTGGATCATTGGAGGTGGCCTTAATTTCATATAAGTCATACAATTTATTTCTACTTTTAAAGATACCAGGTCTAGCCCAATCACTAAATTTAATTTTGAGTTTTTTATCGTTAATTTTCTTTTGAGTGAATGACACGACAACCAAAACATAACTACTCTTCAAGACAATGTGCCGAAAAATGACAGAACCGCTCGCGGTTACCGCGTCAAATGTGTGCGCGCCAATATAAGTTCTATGGACTACAAATCTTTGCGCGGTTTTTCCCGCTAGCCATTCTGTAACAAAACGCGGTTTTAAAATCAGTCGCGGAAAAAAACCGTCAATGCGGCCGCTTCCATTAGTTTCCTTTACTCACAAAATCAGGCGATTAAAATCCGCGGCGGTTTAGCCGTAGTGCGGCCTAGCACTTAGGTACGTCAGGCCGGTGACCGGCCGGGCCGATGTATGGCAAAGGTTGCCGCTCGGCTCGCACGCTGGCCGCGTCGCATGTAATAATTTAGATTTTTCTCGGTAATTTCTGAAACCATAACTGCATATCGGTGAGTGGGAACCCTCGGCTCTTATCGCTAAATCGGTATCTAGTCAGCGACGCGTAGCGGAATTGGAATTCTCGTGTTATGCAATAAATTTCAATTTCCCGTGCAGTCAGATGAAGGTCGTAAGAGTAGGTAAATTTTTATACCTAAACATGGCTTTTCTTCAAGAGTGATCCTTCTGTACTTTCCGTCAGACAAATATAAATTCAGCCTCAATCCCCAAGTATATTGTGGCCTTTGTCGAAAAAATCTCAGAAGGCAGCACTATATCACAATTAAAATTGGGGAAATCATCCCCTTTTGCAATTTAGTTCATTGTCTATGTAAAGAATTGCCAAATCTCGTTAATTGCCACCGTGGTGATTAATGATGTCTGAGACGAATCTTTTTTTTCTTTAAAACCTTTATTTTACAGCCTCGCAAATCTCAGCTCTCATAAAACCCATTTTGGCACCACCTTTAACGGTGAAATAATGAAACTGAAAAAAATCACTTTAATTACTTTCCGTGATATAATCACCAGCGTTCAACTCCTTTTAGATTTTTCTCTAATTCAAAAGCAATTACTGTCGCCTCGTTTTTTTGTAGGGAAATGGGCTTTAAGTTTTGAGCAATAAGGTATAGAGCAAAGGTGAAAAGCTTGACCGTACGTCGGAATATCCGGGATTTCTAATTAGGTTGGAGAAGTTTTATAATTGGACTGTTGATATAATTCTCCCTAGTTGAGGGTGTGGAAAGCAGTAATTGACTGTAGAGTCGAATTAAAAAGAAGTATAATTGCAATGCAGAACGATGATTTTACTGTTCCTAATTTTATTTACTATGTAAATGTGAAACCTTTTGATGTTCTTTAATTTATGTTTCAAAATGGTTGGACTAATTTTGATGTTATTTGGTACACAGATAGTTTATATTACTAAAGCTGCTCTCGAACTACGTTTCGCCATAATAATTGTCCAAAACAACCCTTATCACCTAGAGGTATAAAAATAGTTTACGACCTATTCTCAGACATACCGACACAAAAAATTTCATAAAAATCGGTCAAGCCGTTTCTGATAAGTTTGGTTACAAACACTGTGACACGAGAATTTTATATATTAAGAAGATCTCTTCCCTCTCCCCGCGAACTACGTTTTGCCATTATAACGCGCAGGCCACATTGCCAGAGGGCGGGCGGGAGAGCGAACCGAGCGAGCATCGTTTCGCCTCTTTTCATACTTTGGTTTACACCGCGAACCACAAGGCTAAGCTACGTCAGCGATACGAACGGACAACGAAATATCGATTCCAGCAAAGCGAAAATAGCTCTGTAGTTCGCGGTGTGAACCAAAGTATGAAAAGAGGTTAAACGATGCTTGCCCGTTCGTTCGCTCGTTCGCTAGTCATCCCTCCCCGGTACGCGGTGGCCCGCCAGCCCGCTCGCTCGCTCGCTCGCCCGCCTGCGATGTGAACCACTCGCCGAAGTTTCGCTTAGTTTATAGTTTCCATCGCTTCGCTTCGACCGCCAGCCCACTCGCCCGCCCACCAGTTGGCAATTTGGCCTGCGCTTAATGCGTCGCTTGCCTTTCTAAGTGGCGTATCTAACATTTCATGAATTGTTGAGGGCAAGGATTTTTCGGTTTAGTACTGCATGGGATTGACTGTATCTTGGTAAGTAAAATCTGGTTATGATTGAAATTTTGTCATTATATAGTGCTGTTTGAGAGGTCTCAGTTAACAGTAGATATAAGTTTAAAAATTACTTAATTGAATCATTTGTTATTGTGTAGTGCTTGCTTTTTATTAAATAGATTCTGTGCTCATGATCAATAACCTGTATCGTTTGTTATTCGGTATGTGTGTGTTTTAGCGCAAATCTATTTGTGACCGATTTTTTAGGAGTGTAGGTAAAAAAACATATGCGGCCTTATTAATAAAAAATTTACTCCTTGGATCATCCTCGGATTAGTTACTCCGTCTTTTATCTTGTTTCCACACATGTCGGCTGTGATATGTCAAAACAAAAAAAACACGGAGTAGCCAATGGAGTTCTACGTTGCAACGCACACGAACTACAGAAAGTCGGTCAAAAATTATCGGTGAATCCCGGCCGACCCGATTATCGGTGAAAAATGCGAAATCGAAATTTTTTGGGTAAATAAAACGTATACCGTTTTATTACAAAACATGGACTAAAAATAGTTAGAGACATCGTCAACTTAATCATGGTTTAAGCCAGGATTAAGTTGACGCTGTCTCTATCTATTGACACAAGGCTTAAACTAAGACTAACTTTAGACCAGGTGGGCGATTTTGCAACTCATCGGCTATCGACCATCGTATACATTTGATCTTTCTGTTTGATTAAAATTGATTTTTAATATGTTTAACATTTACGTCGTCGTCTGGGTGGTCTTGGTATATTTGTTAAATAAATTAAACAATACTTATAGCTAGTGAGCATAATTTCGCTTTTCCTCATTAAGTTATCTAGTTTGAAAACGGTTACCGATCAATCGATGAGTTACAAAATTACCGCCCAGAGGGCCTATTACCGATCTTATGGTTTTGCAAATGATATCATATGATATCATAGTGCAAAACGAAAAATACGATTTCCGGTCAGATTTTTAATCATTTGTTCATTATTTAATGATGACATCATTGACATTATGCCATAGTGATGATATCATTGAAGATCGGTAGTACGAAATGCAGCATTTCGTGACTTCTTTTTCTCAAATTTATACCATGTCATACGTTGAAAGATCCATAATTGGCCTACTGCAGGCCAATTATGGATCTTTCATTTCAGGTTTGTTAATAAGACCGATGGAGTTCTACGTTGCACACGAACTACAAAAAATCGATCGTCGGTTGTCGGTCGTGTGCGCTCGCGCTTGTTGTGGCTAGCTCCCTGTAGATTTGCCCACGTCATCGTCACGTAGATCTCAACCTCTAAGCAAATCTCGGAGTAAACAGAAACCAATGTGTTAATAATTTAGACCCCCGAAATTTTTAAAGAAGTATAGCAGACATCTCCACTTTCTAATTATTATAAATTTCGAATTCTTGTGTCTGTTTTTTCGTTATCATGTCATAATTTTATAATTTGTGCCGAAGCCTCGTTCGTAAAAATACTGATATCCCAAAGTTCATACCGTTCAACGTGATTTATTACAGCTAAGTAGTTCCAAAAGTAATTAGCAAGAACATATTGAAGTAGGCACGTCATCCATCATTTGGTATTTCATAAATGATCTAACGCTTTCTTAGATTTTTACAAATAAGAAATAAAAATTTTTCTAGATTTAGTACATCCAACTTAATTTTTTAAAGACCTTTAGGGTCGTTAATTTTTTTGAGCGGAAAAACATTTTAGTAGATAAAATAGCTTAGGCTATTTCTTATAAATGACTGTCGTAGAAAATATATGATATTGCTAGTAATAAAAATATTGTCTAAAGGTAGTGATATTGGTGGAGAATGTAGACTACCCCAGGAGGGTACCAGAAATGGAGAGTCCCTCCCTGAGCTCGGCTCAGCCCCGGTGACTGAGATGAGCTCAGGCCGCCCCTCGTATTCTGGGGGGGGGGGGAAGTTTGCGCGTCTTAACATAGAGTTTAAGGGGGGTGCCTATGGCATCGTTGGTCACGGCTCACCGAAAGGCGGGTCCAAGGAGCCGCAAGGCTCACAGGGTCCTCTCGCCATAAAGGCTCGGTGCCTGCAGGGAAGTCAAGGCTTCTGTCACTAGGGGAAGTAGGGACCGGGCTCGAGAAATCGGGACCAGTGTCGGGTATCTTCACCTCATACTCCGATTTTGTGGGGGCTGGCGGGCGGGGTGGCAAAGCTGAGGGGTCCACTATGGGCTCATCGGCCGAGCCATCTGTAGCGCCGGCTGTCGCAGAGTCATGGGGAGGTAAGAAGAAAAACAGGAGTGGGTCTGCCAAGATGCGGGCTCGCATTTTAAGGCAAAAGGCACAGGAAGGGCTACCCGAGGGTGGCCTCGCGCTCAAGCGTGGTAGGGAGGCCCTCAGTGATGACTCGCGGGCCGGCTGTCAGGGAGGACCGAAAAGGGCCAAAACCCACGGTTATGGCACCTACCGGGACGCTCTCGAAGCTGTCAGGTTGGCGGTCATTCCTGAGGACTACCCTAACACATACTTGGTGGAGGGGGATCAGGAGAAGCTCATGGAACTCGTCACTGAAAAATTCATGGCCTCTGATGACCCCCCTCCACGGTGCGTATTAGGGCAGTCGGTGACCACAGGAGTAGTCTTTGTGGACTGCAAAGACAAGCTGGCTGCTGAATGGCTCCTTGCAAACATCCTTGAGATGAGCATTGGAGAGACTAAGGTAAAGGTGGTCGATGGTGCGGCTGTTCCGAAGCCAGTCAAAATGGCTTGGAGGAGCCGCAACATGAGACTGCTGGAGCCAAAAGAGGCTTGCAGGGCACTTCAGCGTTACAACCCGTCACTGAGGACGACTGACTGGAAGGTCGTCGACACGAAAGTGGAGGGAACCCGAATCAGGCGAATCGTCCTCATGGACGGGGGGTCCGCTAAAGTGATCAAGCAAGCGGGATATGTCCTGGATGGTTGCTTTGAACTGTGCACATTCAAGCTGCTCGCGGAAACCCCGAGCGGTGCGGATATGCCAGGGCAGAGCAACCCCGGGGCGAAGGAGGCTGCAGCCGGTCCCAGTAACGAGGCCAGCAGCAGCATAACCACGGCTGAGGCGGGGTGTTCGGGCGAAGTGGGGCGGGATGAGAAGGGTAGCACGATGGAGCTGCCTCTGTCACAACTTGCTACATAAATGGAACACCAAACGTACCCATCAAAACCATCCAGATGGAGGGACTCAGGTGCGTACAAATTAATCCACACCATTGTAAAGCTGCCACTGCCATTCTGGCTAAGCAGCTCAAGGATAATCGATATGACATAGCCCTTATACAGGAACCTTACATATATAAGGGTGATGTTAAAGGCTTAGACAAGACAGGGGGGGTAATTTGCTATTGCTGCCCAACCAATGATACTAGGACATGCATTTATGTGAAGGATGACATTGCTGCTAAACCCTTACGTTCACTATGTTACAGGGATCTCACCACACTGGAGATCAAGACGGGGGGAGGGAACCCAGCTGAAAGTGTTGTATTAGCCGCTGCGTACCTACCATATGAGGAGAAGGAGCCAGTCTCTGCATACATTAGAAAACTGGCTAAAACACAGGGGCAAAAGAAACTCATCATTTCCTTTGACGCTAACGCACATCATACTGTGTGGGGTAGCTCAGACACGAATAAACGGGGTGAAAACCTACTGGAATATCTGGTAAGTTTATCTTTATTTTTACTCAATAGAGGTACGGCGCCCACATTTGTAAACAAAACTAGGGCTCAGGTAATTGATATAACGGTTGCGACAAAACAAGCGTTATTATCAATTAACAACTGGCATGTGTCAGGTGAAGTATCACTATCGGATCATAACTACATATGCTTTACGTATAGAACTAACATAAAGATCCCAGACTCGCCTATTGGTGGGTGCTCTACACTGAAAAAAATGATCAAGCTAACTTGTTGTGTTATTTGTAAGTTTTGTTAAAAGGAAATAAACTTTAGTTAAATTTAAACAGACTTTTCAGTAATCAGTCCACAACTAGTTTTGTAGATTTATATTTGGTATGTAGTAACTTAATTTTTTGTTACTGTTTACTGATTTTACATAGACTAACTAGCGCAGTTGCAGCAACAAAACCAGTTTCTGCACATATCTAAACTTTGTGCTTAATATCAATCAACGTGTCTGATTATTTTTAACAAATTCGTAAATTTAATAGTAATTAATCAACACGTATCAACCAAGTACAAAACTTATGTTAAATATTCAATAACCAGTTTTGTTCACAACAACTAATTGATTTTATCTATTAATAACAATAGTTATGTTCCTAATTGCTCTCAAGTTTAGCGAAAAAGAACTATGCGAACAGTTTTGCTAAATTAACTAAATTTTCTTTATACGTAACGTAATGATTTTTACAATAGTAACATTTTTTTGCTGTCACCAACAAAAACAGATTGTTTATATTATGTAACCAAACGTCAGGCGGTGCGGGGGAAGGGGAAAGCAAAGCAAACAAGTTCATTTCTGCGCCGGTGTTATTCGTGTGACAGATGGGTATTCACTATAATATAAACGGTGTCCTTTTTATTTATTTGTTAAATGGATCGTGTTCGTTAAAAAAAATTACTTCGCCAAGGTGGTCAAATGTGTGGAAATGAGGTATGAAATCGGGATTTTTATCAGTTGATAGAAGAGCCCTTCCAAGTATACAGGGGTATGAGGCAGGCAGGTATTGTTCGTCGGATCAACCATCTAGACGGGAATTGGCAACCATAACGGGTTGTACTCCTGAAAGGCTTGTATGTCAAAGAATAAAAGTCCCTATAACATACCTTGTGAGAGACTAAAAAATAGTGTTCTCCCAAGCTATGCAAAGGCACCCCCAGATAAGAACATGCGGTTCTAAGAATTTAAGCTGAGTCCACTAAATATTGTTACACCGATGGTATAAGAAACTTCCGGCGTGGGGGCTGACAGAGATAGAACACGCTGACAGAGACAGAACATAATCGGGAATACGATGGAAGTTTCGAGAAGGAAAGACAAACAATCGATGGGGTACGGAATGTTCTAGAATAGAACATTCTCGAATGCCTCGAATGTTCACCAGTGCCACTATATAAGCGCGAGGGCGAATGCGGATGGATAGTAATTCTTTTCAAAAGAGCAAACCGAGCGGAGCAAGCGATACAAAGCGACTTGGAAGCGTTTTATAGTGAAGAATTCTGTATGCATATTGTTCAGTGATTAGTAAAGCGGTTTACAGTGTTAAGTAAAGTGACTTAATTAGTGCTTAATTAAATCTTATCTTATAATTGTCGGTGTTTCGCGATTTCCTATACAACACCCACCCCCGCAAACGTAACAATATTAAACTTTTTGGAAGTCTTTATAAATCGTTAATAAAACCGTAATCCACATTTCTCCACGTTCTTTATTATTTCACCTTTTCGTTACACCCTGTATAAGCAGTATAATACAGAGTGTAAGAAATGGCTTGGCAAAAACTTAACAGACGTGATTAGGCCATGAAACTGAACTACTTTCGAAAGCTGTTCAGTTTTATGGCCTAATCGCGTCTGTTAAGTTTTTTCCAATCCATTTCATACATCCTGTATTTTTGTTACTAATTACTTAACTGAGATTGGCTACTAATAACAAAACGGTTTTGTTATACATCGACAAACGGAACCTGTAACATGTAAGCAAACGTAAAGTAAAATTGAATTAACAGTTTGGTTGCCAGCAAGCAAATAGTACAGATATCGATAAGCAAACACTTTGATTAGTTACAGCAAAATCCTTTATTTACTTTTTTACAAATAGCATTGTAATTTTTAGATTAATAGTTAGATTAAAAATGTCAAATTGATAGATTAATTTAAACGAAAAATGTTAGGCTACTGGTTACATAACCCAGTTAAACAAACCTAATTTTGTTACTGTTAACAAGTAGTTCGCAAGTCCGTAGATTAGGGCCTACTAGTAACCAAATTTTAGTTACTGTTAACCAATCATTTTTTTCAGTGTAACCGGACACTTCGGCACTAGGATCATGCTAACCAGGATGGGACACACCAGTTCCAAAATCTGTAGGGCCTGCAAGGAGGCAGAGGAAAGCATGGAACACCTGCTGTGCCACTGCGATGCCCTAGCATGCAGGAGATTAAAGCTGACGGGAATTGGATACCCAAAACCGGAAGACTACAGGGCCATACCACCGAAGGACATCGTCGAGCTCATGGGCACAATAGACTGGAACGTAGGTGGCGATGGCTTTACGGACTAAAGCTCGGGGAAGCACAAAAGATCCATGATGGGTCGAAATGCGAAGGCTCAATATATTGGGCCGCCCACACACTAAGATAAGATAAGATAGTGTTATTGGTTATATGATAGGGTACACTAGATTATATAAAATCCTGAAGTAGGGTGAGTAAAATGAAACACTCGAATGGATTATTTAATTTAAAATTTCTGATTTTGCTCATAACATTTACATAAATTTGTCCCCTTCCTGCTGCTCTACTCTACAGCTACTGCAGAGTACCTGCTGAATTTGGGGATTAAAGTTTATTTAAACTTGCTGGCTGGCTCCTTCCTCGCTCAAAAGATCAGCATCACAATACAGCGAGGAAATACAGCCAGCATTCTTGCCACAATGACCCCAGAGCTCGACCTTTTCGACCCCGCCCCTCCCGCTCCACATATTTTTACTACATTTTAAATTATTGTACATAGAGAATAATCTTAGAATTACTTAATTCTAATATTTTAATTATTATTAGTCTTTATTACGAGTGTGTTCTTTGAAATAAATTGTTTAAACTTACATTTTAGTTGCAACTAATATTACTAAAATAAAACTATTTATTTTCTAATCATGCTTATAATAATCTATTAAATTTTACTGTATGTGATGTAGTCCATCTCTACGTGATATTTATATTTTAAACAATAAAATTATAATTGGTGAGTATATTTCTTTTGAAAAAAAGATTCTTCTTTATTTATCAGTAACAAACCTCGTCCAACAAAAGATAATAATGGCTGAGAATCTTTGAAAAAATTATCATCTATCCCAATTATAACCAAAGTCATCAACATTGCTTTACTCTCGCGACTGCTCCAGCAACAAAGCTCCAATATTAAACAGATTCCTCCCATTCGTCGTGCTAATAGAAAGCCAACGTTATTCCAGTAACATTATGACTGACATAACGCTCAAGCGGAATTAACTCACGCAGCAGAATAGACGCATCTTCCCGTCGGCAACGACGCTTGCCGCAATAATTACCTCCAAGACGGTAGCATAAAATTGAGCCTAAAAGCAAACGGTAATAAAAATGGAGAAAAACACCCGTTTACCAGGGAAGCGTAAGTACGGACGCACGCAAGGTGTGGTCACAGTGCAGGCGATAAATAAATAAAATGCCTCTTGATAACTAGTCATATAAAGGTGCCCAATTCGTGTTAACGTATAGAACGGGAACCCGACACATGCATATAAGAGAAGACACATCGACAGCACAGAAAATATAAAAAGCGTAAGTTAAAAAGAAGTATGGAATAAGTTATAACAACTAAATTGTTCCAGAGTTCAGTCTCTGTTTTATTTTCACTTATGGATTGTTCTACAACTAAGGATAAATATAAGCCTGATTTCGGTCCGTCATCTATACTAATATTATAAAGAGGAAAGGTTTGATTGTTTGTTTGTTTGTATTGAATAGGCTTCGAAACTACTGAGCCGATTTTGATGAAAGTTGGTATAGAGATAGTTCGAGACCAAGGGAAAGGACATAGGGTAATTTTTCTACGGGAGAAAAAAAACTCAGGGGAAAACAAAAATAACGCGGGCGAAGTCGCGAGTGGAAAGCTAGTTATCAATAAAATTAAAGTTTTTTAGCTGATCTTAAGTGGAACAGTCAAAATACTTTAAAGTTTACATTTATAGCCATTTCAAAGAAATCTGAAAACAGCAGAAAAAGTCACTTTAAAATCAGTATAAATAATCGTAATAAATAATTAAAATTGCACTTTTGAATAGATTTCTTTGAGAGATACTGCAGGTTCCTGAGAATTTGGCTCTTTGAATAGAAATTTTGTCAAGAAAATAAAATTGAATCTGAATTATTTTAATGGCCAAAATTACAAACACTTTAGTTGGTAATTAATTTTTCATGATATTTTAGCTATACCGCTAAAAATTCCTTCGTTAAATTTCTAAATTGGATGTTGATTCGTGATTATTAATAGTGAATAGAGTCTACTTTGCCTTAACAAAGTACAAAAGAGATCAGTAGCGTTGGAATTTCGTCTGGACTGATAAGAGCTCGGTGGCCCAGTGGTTAAGGGGTCAACACGGTAAGGTGACGACGCAGATTCGTTCCCCGCAAAAGATGATTTTCTTTGGATAGATTTAGTCATTTCAGTATCTGATTTGCTTCATCATTACAGCTCATATATACGAGGGGCTTGAGCCTATCCAAAGTTAGAGTGTTGAGGCCTTAGGCAACCATACTGGCCCAGTGCGGCTTGGTCGACTTCACATACACCTTTGAATTTATTCGCAGGTGTATGCTGGTTTCCTCACGTTTTCTTTAACAAGGCGTTAGATACTCGAAATAAAAATCCTCTTATTTTGAGTGTCCAACACATTGTTAGCCTAATAAATCAAATATAAAAAAAATAAATTGTGTTGAATAAACAATTTTATTTACTATTAGTCAATGATTCTTTGATTTGAGAAGTGTTTAATCGTCAATTAAGCACAAAGATCAGTAAGGTTAGCTTTCTTAGATTCTGTTTTCATGTAAATATATTTATTTCCGAAATTTTCATACATGAACCAGTCATTACTTTCGAGTATATTCCAATCAAATTAAAAGTTAAACATTTTGCAAACTTAATGTTATTCCTTTAAATTCTCATTAAGTCTGGTTTGAAAATAAGCGGTTGGAAGAAATGGTTTCAGTCATATGTCAGATTTTTAAGATATCAAACATTAGTTTAAAAATCTGGAATATTAAATCATACATTTGAAAATAAAAACTAATAAAGCCGTTTCAAAAAAAACATTAAAACCTCAACAGATCGCTATAAAAGAGACCCCACGAGGTGCCCGTAGAAAAACCTAAGATAACGAACTTCGTAATGTGCTCACAGTAAATTAATTTATTTTGTTCGAAGCTTAAAGTACACGTTTCTAAGCGATGTACCTACGCAACAGTGCAAGCAGCCTTTGTAAATTCTCTTAGTTTAATTTTGCATAGAAAACGGAAAAAAACACGATTTGTCAATGTTTTATTGAGATTCTTTTTATATTTTACCGAGATTTTTTTCACGCTTTTATTTAACTCACTGTTTGTATGCGTCAAATCTTGCAAGTTAAATTTAACCCACTTGCCAGTATCCGATTAAGCTGAAATCTGGTATAGTACACCTTGAGTTCCGATTATGCAATTATGCATAATTACTATTGTCCTATATAATAATGTTTGTACGCTTATAAGGTCTAAGGTGCCCGAGTAATTAAATAAAAAAATACAAAATGGCCGCTGCAAAAAAAATTTTGGTACAGCCCCCGCAATATGAGTATTAAATGAAGTACATTATCCTTGTAGAACACTATTTAAATATTTAAAAGAGTAAAGTAGAAAATAATACCAACAAAAAAAACTTTTTAAAAAGCACGCTTATTTATGCGTAGAAAGTGTACTAAAAAGGATAACATGTTTTTTTCTTTGCTGCTATATGTAATCGAAAATCTTTATGATTAAAAATAAAAGCGTGGGGTGCTGTGGCCTCGGCACTTACCTTCCAATCGGGAGGTCCGTAGTTCGCGACCGCCATATACCAATGTGTTTTTCGTTTTCGAATTTCATATACATGTACATTTGTCTGAAGCTCCTACGACGAAGGAAAACATCGTGATGCAACCTGCATACATCTGCGAAGAAGTTCAATGGTGTATGTGAAGTCGACCAATCCGCACTGGGTCAGCGTGGTTGACTAAGGCCTAAACACCCTAACTTAGGGTAAGCTCGAGCCCCTCGGTGGGGACATTTGTATGCATTGTTGTGATGATGACATAAAATCACAATATTAATGTCGATCAACCGTAATTCATTTCAAGAATAAGCGTACTGGTGAAGGTTGCAGGCAACTAAACTGAGTTATTATGGGCAGCGCAGGATATAATATTTCGGGAAGGCCTGTGTCCAGCAATGGGCATCGCTCAGTTTAAAGATCTTCAATTCCTACTTATTCATAAACGTTGAGCTCAAAACAATGCAAACCCGTTTTCTAACATTGAGACACTCAGTTAATTTATCAAAGTCATAGTTAT
The DNA here is from genome assembly GCA_963935595.1 of Schoenobius gigantellus. NCBI lineage: Eukaryota > Metazoa > Arthropoda > Insecta > Lepidoptera > Crambidae > Schoenobius > Schoenobius gigantellus. The sequence continues at coordinate 24,848,810 of OZ012543.1, forward strand.
TGCTATATTGCAGCAAGTATCACTTCTATTTGATATGGGTACTACCCGTCTCAAATTGGTGATTATTAATTTGATAACAGTTTAATTGTAATATGTATTTAGTTATCAAGAACCTTTGTGATTTTACGGCAATGACGATATACGTCAATGTTTTACGGTACCCTTGTTATTGCAACAGACGCTATACAGAAATCAAACGTTTACTTTTTGCTTATATGTACGAGTAATTTAGCAGAAAGTTAGTAGGTATCGTATTTCTGAGCCGCAGCATATTTCCAAACAATGAAATCCATCTGAAAACGTCTGTATTGAACTCCGTCGGAATTTGCAATGGAACAGTGAAAAGCCTACAATACGTCACCATCGACAGCTCATTCTCAATAGTCACGAAATAATGACCCTGCAAACGCTCTTTCAGAATCAAACATCCAAAACCAAACCTTAACTCAACGCCAGAAAAGGTATAACGCCTGCCAACTCAAAACAGCAAATACGCATGACACGTCCAGCACAAATTGAGCTGCAACTCCCGACTCAACCCCTCTTAAGAGGGCGTTAATGCAACTGCGGAAGGAACGGTTGGAGGTCACCGTGAACTGGCTTAGCACAGAAACACATCACACGTCAGCGAAATCGTTACGTTTCATGAGAACAAAGTGCATCTAGTTAAAACGGGCGGTACAATAGCGCCATCAATAATGGTTGCTGTCCCCCTTGCCCCTTCCAAAATGGCGCCGTGTCGTGTTGAAGCCGACTCGACAGTTCGTGACGGAGAATGACAGGTCGCCGACTGGTTGAAATCTTCCATTCAGTATCGAATAGATTGGTTACGAAACAGCTGCAATTAATTAATGTCTATTCTCGCGGACTTCTAATATAGCTTTACCTTTTGATGAAAAAGTCTTCATATACTTATGCATATAATACTTATATTTTTACTATAGTCCATTCAAGATAAGAAAGTTTCGGTTACAGGTCGAATTTCTCCGTTTTATGCATACTGGTTTCCATGATCATAAAAAAATTTAAAAAAAATGGTGAAAAAAATATTATATGGTAGTGTTTTACCAAACTGTACATTGATAGCAGTCCGTCCAGTGTGTTAAATAATATTAGGAGTAAAAGTACCTACCTATTAAATTTCTGTTTTATAATGAAGATTTTAACAATGTTTTGGCTAATCACCTTACCCTAATCACCAGGGATATAAAAAATAGTCTACGACCTATTCACAGATCTACCAAAAAAAATCATGAAAATCGTAGTTTCGGAGCAGTTCGAGAACAAACATTGTGACACGAGATTTTTTTATATTGGATATAATACGTAATACTTACGTCATTATATCACCACGAGACCGGCTGTGGCTATACGGGTCAATTTTTATACCCGTTTTAATTCATATCAGACGAAAGTCTCAATTTCTAATTTTTAACTGACTTCGAAAAAGGAGGAGGTTCTATGTTCGACTGTATCTATTTTTTTTAATGTATGTTCACCGATTACTCCGCCATTTGTAGACCGATTTTCAAAATTCTTTTTGTAATCGAAAGAGTATACTCCCGAGGTAGTCCCATTGTCACCATGTCAGGATCTGATGATGGGATATGTCACCGTATGTTCACCGATTACTCCGCCATTTATGGACCGATTTTCAATGTTTTTTTTGTAATCGAAAGAGTATACTCCCGAGGTAGTCCCATTGTCATGATCTAATGAAAGGATCCCATAAAAATCGAGGGAAACCCTTGAATTTCATAGGCATGTCCAACGTGTTTCATGTTTTTGCTAAATATGTTCAGGTATTTGCTTCTGGTAGTCATCAATCATGTTACTGAGCTGATGATGGAAGGTTTCTGGTAGGTTAGGAGTTCGGAAATAATTCTTTCAGGGCTGTTTAGAGTGAAAGACGTTTTATTTTAAGTTGTTCTGGTGTTTGCCTTGGCTCAAATTCTAAAACGCATGTATTGCATGACATTAGCTCACACAGTTTGCATCTCAGTTTGCAGATGCTTCGCGTTTTGATGCTGGTAGTACGATACCTCCAACTCTTCCTGGCAGTATGACAACAATGTCAGAAATCCATATTCGCCAAACGGAGGTTCGGAAAGTGCTCAGATGTCTTGACGTGAATAAAGCTAGTGGCCCGGATGGTATTCCAGCTATTGTCTTAAAGACTTGTGCAGCTGAGTTATCTCCTGTATTGACACGTCTATTTCGATTCTCTCTCCGGGTGGGAACTGTGCCCAAAGCGTGGAAACTTGCGAACGTGCAACCTGTTCCCAAGAAGGGAAGTCGTGCTGACCCTGCTAACTACAGCCCCATCTCGGTCACGTCCATTCTCTGTAAGGCTATGGAACGTGTCATAAATCACAGGCTTTTGACGTACTTAGAACGGAATGACCTCCTAAGTGATCGGCAATACGGATTTCGCCGAAATCGTTCTGCTGGGGATCTTCTAGCGTACGTCACTCACATCTGTAGTGAAGCTATTGAGAGACACGGGGAATCACTTGCCATTTCCTTGGATATCTCAAAGACCTTTGACAGGGTTTGGCATGACGGTCTTATCGGCAAGCTCTCCTCGTATGGCCTAACCACTGATTTCATTACGTGGATATGTGACTTCTTGAGTGAACGGTCCATACAGGTAGTCGTTCTCTGCAAAAAGGCGGCCTTTTGTACTAACTCCTACCTTCCGCGATGTGTCGGTGCCTATAGCTGATCATCTTGAGCTCTTGGGCGTCACTCTAACACCAACTCTAAACTTTGGGTCTTTCATGAGTCCAGGGCAAAAAATGCAGCCAAAAAGCTGGGTGTCCTCTCGAAGGTGCGACGGTACTTTACATCGGAACAGCTGCTCACTCTATCTAAAGCACAAGTTCGCTCGTGTATGGTATACTGTTCGCATCTTTGGGATGGTTCTGCCAAATATCAGCTCCAAGCGTTGGACTCAATTGAAAGACGTGCCAAAAGGCTTATTGGCAGTGATCCTCATTTAAATGACCGATTACAAAGTTTGGAACATCGCCGCAAAGTTGCCAGCTTGTCGGTCTTCTACCGGATACACTGCGGAGAGTGCGCGACTGATTTGCACAATTTAATACCACCGAGCCCTTTTTTCCATCGGACAACCAGAAACACGAAACGGCGCCACCGCTATATGGTTGACACTCCAAACACGAGAAACAAGCGTTTTGATAACACATTCATCGTACGAACCGCCAAACAATGGAACATGTTGCCTGAATGGGTGCCCAATGCCCAATGAATACAACCTGGGTGTCTTCAAATCGAGAGTGAATCGGTTTTTACTAGACAAGCGCGTTCCACCGTAGACTGCATCATCGCCTAACATCAGGCGAGATTGCGGTCAAGCGTAAGTCTATTCTATATTTTTTAAAAAATTATAAACTAAAAAGATTGAAAAAAATTTTTTTTACAAAAAAATAAAACCAACTTCAATAATACCAAAAAGTCATAAATAATTTTAGAATACATACAACATCACAGTTTTATATTGAAGTCGGTACCAAGCAATGATCACCTGTAAAGTCTTAAAAAATGAAAGGAACAATTAATATACCTATCTACTTAGTTACTTTGGCACCGACTTCAATATAAAACTGTAATGTTGTATGTATTCTAAAATTATTTATGACTTTTTGGTGTTTTTGAAGTCGTTTTATTTTTTTTACGGATTCGTAAGTATGAAATTTCCGTTTTGTACTGAAAATTTTAACAATGTTTTGTCTAAAATATATTTATTTAAACAAAGTTTTTCTCCATATTGTCTATACATGTCTGGCATTTCAAGGAAAGGCTATGTATGCCTTTGCAGAAGACGTCTTAAGGCCTGGACTAAATAAAGTGTGTGAAGGCATATCATACTGGGAAGAAAATTTCTTACCATTTAGAAAAATCTGGCAAAGTGCGCTTTGTACAAATTTACGGTTTTCAAATGTTTTCCTTAACATGTGCTATAAGACCTTGCTGCTTTAATAACTTTCATATTTCTAGGTCAATAGGAAGTATCCTAAAGGTTTTGATTCCTATGTGAAATCGCAAAATTTGCGAAAATATAATATGGCATAAACTATGACTACATACGATTCTCTTTTTCGACGTTACCTTTATGTAGGTCTATGCATTTCCCCCACTTGTTTTATAAAACTACTATAGTGGTTTAAAAAAATTCTAGGTCTCTAAAAGACTATATGATATACTGCGACTTCAATCGAAGAAAATGTCTGCCTACCGTGATACTTTTTTAAGTTTCAACACCAGGAGAATAAGCTTAATGAGGCAGTAGTTCAAACCCACATTCAATAACTGCAAAAAAATGTGAATTGCCTTTGTCAATTGCCACATACGACAGAGAAGCTTTTGACCTTCATCTCACCTGTTGGTCAGTGAATTATAAGGCCTAAGGTCACAGTTTAACAATCATACAGTTACGAAACGAACGTGTTTGCGCAGAGCAACGACGGGGAACTCACGGGGCAGTGGGCGGCGCGGTCCGTCGCCTACAAACGCGCCGAGTTTGTTTACTCGAACGCTGAGGGTTAAAGGAAACGACTGTGTGTGACTGTGTGATACGCGAGCGAAATTTGCATTGGTTTTTTACGTGAATTGTTTATTACAATATTTATAATGATGCACACTTGTTCTGTTTACGGATGTTTCTCGACCGCAAAATACAATAAGGAATTAAGATTCCATAGATTTCCCCGCGACGCGAGGTATATTTATTCCTATAATTTCTTATTATTACTTAACCAAATTAGTATCGTCTAGTACTATTATTTATGTTTAACCGACTTCAGAAAAGGAGGAGGTTCTCAATTCGATGCGTATGTTTTATTTATATATTTTTTTTGTGTGTATGTTACGCGATTACGCCGCCAATTGTGGACCGATTTTCAAAATTCTTTCTGTATTCGATAGAGTATACTCCAAGGGTGGTCCCATGGTTACCAAAGGATCTGATGATGGGATGTCATGAAAATCGAGAAAAACCCTTAATTTTCAGGTGTGTCCAACGTGTTTTATGTGTATGTTACGCGACTACTCCGCCAATTGTAGATCGATTTTCAAAATTCTTTTTGTATTTGATAGAGTATTCTCCTGTGGTAGTCTTATGGTGACCAAAGTCAGGATCTGATGATGGGATCCTATGAAAATCGAGGGAAACGCTAATTTAGGGTTTCTTTCACTAAAAAGATATCATTCACTAAAAAGTTTAAAATAAAAAATATTTTACAAAAAATAAACACTGACATCAAAAACACTGAAAAGTTAAAAATAATATAACAATAGGTACAGACAACATCACACTTTTATATTGAAGTCGGTGACAAATTTTAAGACTTTAATGCCCGTAGCACACCTCCGCCGCGAAACTAACAAGGCGAAACCGCGTCGAATAGTCAGGAACAAAAAAAACGGCGAAGCGAACGCGGAGGTGTAGATGGCGTCTGAGCAGATCGGGCGGAACCGCGCGCGACAGAGACAGCGCCATAGTTAAATATCCGCGTTAGAGCAGGCAAGCTCGCCAGAGCTCGCGCGCCGTACTAACGACAACGTGGCGGAATCGTTTAGCGGTTTCGCTACTACAGTTCCGCGGCGGAGGTGTGCTACCGGCGTCAATGAGATCATCATTTGGCACCGACTTCAACATAGAAGTGTGATGTTGTCTGTACCTATTCTTATATTATTTTTAACTTTTCCGTGTTTTCGAAGTCGGTTTTTATTTTTTGTATACACCATTTATATCCTTCGTATAGTGATATTATACTAGTCAAAAGGTTAAAGCATAACTTCAAGATTTAAAAAGTTACATTCTGCATCTATGCACTATCAGAGTTTAGTGCAATAATAATCAATACTTCCTAGTTAATTCTCTACTATATTTGAATAAACTCTAGAATAAATGTGTTTCCGCTACCTCTCTTCCCGTGGATGTCGAAAAAAACGACTAAAATAGTTTAGTGTAATTTAAAATATAGTTTATAGTTAATTCTGAACTATGAATAAACTCTATAATACATGTATCGCCGCTACCTAGGTATCTTCCCGTGGATGTCGTAAGAGACGACAAAAAAGTTTAATGCCTTTTTTTTACTTTGTAGACATTTTTATACCTTTAAAATATGGCGAACTTAGGAGTTAGGAATATGGGTACTTCTTGTAAATAAATTACATTATAATCGCATTTAAATTATTTTTCTTTTTTGACAACCCTTATACATTTGCGAGTGACAGCGTAAGTTCCCACGCTGCCGGCGGCATCCACCGACATCAAACGCGTTTCTAAACTGTATGATTGTTAAACTGTGCTAAGGTGGAACCGAGCTTCACCTGGACTCCTCGGCAGCTGAGGAACTGGCTATGTTAAGAGCTTATTACACTATTCAATTGGTAGAGATCCTAATTAGGAAACAGGAAGGTATAATCGCAGTTAGAACAGATTGGATACAATTTAGGAAGCAAGGAGGGCTACAACCGCTCTACTTCCTAAATTGTTTACAATTTACAGATACAGTGTTGTCAACTTAGCTCTTTAGAGCTAAATTCATCTTTAAAATAACCTTTTTTTTTTCATTCCTACTTGTATTTGCAGACATCCGTCTTATTAATAAACGTAGACTAAGGCAGGAGTAACTTTACTCCGAGTATTAAGTCAGTAGTAAACATTTTTTATATTAATAAACACGGAGTAGGGAAGGAGTAAACTAATCCAACTCTACTCTCGGAGTAAATGTTATACCTGCTAGCTACCTAGTTTAGCGACAGATTAAGGTTGGAGTAGCGTTGTCTTTGCGTAAATCTATATAATTTGTCAACTTTGACACGTATCTTGTCATTAGATGGCGACCGTTTTATTTTTCACAGTCGAATTGAGCGAATTTGTGTTTATGGTGTGGTTAATTTTGTATTGTATTAAAATGGAAAGTGACTATTAATTAGATGATTTGATGTTGATCGACGAAATCGAAGAAATTGAAAATGTCATGTTTTTGCAATATTGCGATCACAAATCGCGAACAAAATAACCACAAAATAACCTTGAAAGACAATCTCAAACTGAAAAAGGTGAGAAAAACAGAGAAAACTGTCATCCCATGTATTTCTGTCTGTCACACGATGCTCAAATCGTTCACCGACTCATTCTTTTTACTTTTAAATTGCAAGGGTTGCCATAACATACGCGTTAATCCGAGAGTAAGGAAGGCTTTGTTAGTCTAAGCTAACTCCGTGTTTATTAATAATGTTGTAAACACAAAGCTACTCCTAGCTTAAACTGGTAGTAACTACTCCGAGAGTACGTTCGGATTAAGGAGGGAATAGGCGATTTTTATTAATAAGGCTGCTTGAGTATATTTAGCATGTATCCACATACAAGGTTAATTTATGTTGTTTTTTAAACTAGAATGTTTTGCTTTATTTTGACGTCAATAAGTGCCTGTTAAGGACTATGTTGAATAAAGATTTTTGAATTTGAATCTTTTAACAATGTAATAGTTCTAAAATAACGTGTTTAGCTCCATAGCTTTTTTTTTGTTCTATTCTTTAACATAAAAACTAAATTTTTTAGGACTTTTATGCATAAACTTAGGTAAGACGGTGGTAGCTAGCCAGTCGGTCTCAGAAACCCGACCACTAACCAAACCAAACAGTAAAGCTTCTGGGAAAAACACGGAGGCGGTTGAAATTGCGTAGCGGAATCCTTAGAAACTCCAAGTTCACAATTTATTATGTTTGGTCTCCGTTCTCCCTAATAGTCAATCTACGGTCTCGCATTATATTTTACTGCAGTGGTCGGCAGTTTACTATAGCTCTTACTGGTGTATCACGTTGCTTTATGAGATAAATTAGACACTTAGTTCGTTTACAGAACACACATAATCTAAGTTAAATAATCTAAGTTAAAACAAGTACAAACACTCACACACTCAAACCGGGCCTAGTAAGCCCAACCTATATATAATTCTTTATTGTACATATAAACATTTAAATATACAGTGAGTACAAGGTATACAAGGGCGAACTTATCTCTGGGAGAGATTTCTTCCAGCCAACCCAAGTGGCAGTGTAAGATGTTGTGTAAATGCGGGAACAAATTTTTCTACCTTTATAAAAATACAATTTTACAAAATAACTAAAACACATATACCTACAAATATATTGATACACACATATTACATACATATATACATACATACTTACTTATTATACTGATGAGGATGACAAATTTGAAAGAAAATGTTCTTTTAAGTGGCGCTTGAAGGATTGGACGGAACGTCTCTCGCGAACTGAAACAGGCAGCCCATTCCACAACTTGGCAGCCTGTACGGTAAAAGACTTGCGGAAGTAGATTGTGTTAAAGTGGGGAACTTTTAGGACGTTATTGGTAACACATGACCTCTGGGGACGGGAACTAGGAGGGAGAAAATGGAAACGGGAACGTATGTATTGAGGAAACTGAGGACAATTTAGGGCTTTGTAGATAAGGCAGAGGATATGCATATTTCTCCGTTGACGAATAGGTAACCATTTGAGTTGCTTGCGGCATTCAGACACGTGATTAAATTTACGTAAGCAGAAAATAAAGCGAATTGCTAAGTTCTGAAGCCGTTCAAGTTTATTTAAGAGCTGCTCAGTAACATCCAAGTAACACACATCGGCGTAGTCGAGAATGGGGAGTAGGAGGGACTGAGCAAGCATAACTTTAGTACTAAATGGCAGGAAGTATTGAAGCCGCTTGAGAGAGTGGTAAGTATAATGCATACGGCATTATACTTACCACTCTCTCTCTAACGTTACGCCCGAAAGGAAACGACTGAAGGGGGGACGCGGCTGTCACTGTGGGACATCCATAGGTCATAAATCTTAAAAACCTGCTTTCTTGTTTTACATTTTATTCCTTGTCGTTACATTGGATAGTTGCGGTACCTTCTGAAACTATAAATAGGTCAGTAATTAGAGTGCGCCTTCATTATCTATTGTGCATTCAAAGAGAACGCATCGCCAATCGTAAATACTGTTATCAGTGAGTCATTAAAAAGCGTGACGTCATTTGTTGTCATTGCGGGACCTGTGAGTGCTGTGTGAGTTTTTTCTGAAATGGATATCCAAGAACAGGGTATGTAATAATTAATATTTTTATTTTAATTGTATCTTAGTTTAGATTTTCTTTAGTATGTCATTGCTACGAGGCGACTTTTCTTGGAGTATTATATTTTAATATTCAACGTTTGAATAAACTTTTAAATATGTTCCCACTCGCTCCGACTATGGAGGTATATTGCACCATAATCTTTAGACTTTCTTATCTTAGGAAAATTAAAACTTGGCTGCCCTTATCTGCCCTTTTGGCGATGACAAGGGTGCTACGGTTGCCAGATTATCTCGTAGCATTTGCTACGAAATTAGTTTATTTAGTCTTAGTGCTTTGTGTAGGTTTTGTGACTGAATTTTAACCGTTTTTTTTTTGTTTTAGGTAATTTATATATATGCTCGTTTTCAAGAATGCATATTCTTGAAATATGGCTAACTGTCAATACCGATAATGACTCGGAAAAGTGTCGTCAAGTCCTACAAAGTTTGTTGACTACTCTGAACGACGATGCTGAGAACATTGATATTCATTATTTAGAGAAAATTGTTAATAATTTATGTAAAGCTATTGCTCGATTCTGGAAAAAATGTAATAGGGATAAAACCAAGCTTTTATATAAGAATTCCGATTGGTTTAATGTTATTGAAAAAATTCAACTTGTGAAAAACAATAAGCAATGTACTCCGTCTGAAACGTCGCCGTGTCATTCACGTGGTCGTCCTCGAAAACCTTTTACGCAATGTAGTAAAAGGACTAAACGTCGGAGAGTAGCTGATTTGTCAAAGTCTGATGATTCTACTGTGAGTGCATTGCTTGATGTTTCAGACTGTTCATTCGATTCGTGTATATCTAGAGTTAGCACTGATGATGTCTTGTCACTTGTGACTGATGCTCAGTTGACAAAACATCAGTATTTATTAATTAAAAACTTTGTTAATAGTAAGATTTCTCCTAATGTATTACCATGTTACCAACAAATTACTAAAGCGAAACAGAGATGTTACCCTTCTAATATAACTGTTTCCGAGTCTTCAGCTGAAGTTGAATTACAAAGTCTTTTTGATCACACAGCTTCTCGAATCCTTGAATCTCAAAAAGAGGTCTTAGATCAGATTCCTGATGATTGTTTGTCTAATATCTCTTTACTTGGGAAATGGGGATTCGATGGCAGCACTGGACATAGTGAATACAAACAATTTTTTTCAGATTCAACTTTAGAAGATAGTAGTTTGTTTGTAACATCTTATGTACCCCTTCAAATTATTGTAAAATTAGCTGAAGATAATTGTAAAATTTTATGGAAAAATCCTCGACCCTCTTCCACTAGGTACTGCCATCCTATTCGATTTCAATTTTTGAAAGAAAGCACAGCAGTGTCTTTGCAAGAGGAAGCTTATTTTAAGGATAAAATTGAAAGTTTGCAACCTACTTTTATTCAGATCGACAATCGTGAATTGGTCGTTTCTCATAAGTTGCAGCTTTCAATGGTAGATGGTAAAATTTGTAGTGCTTTAAGTGAAACATCTACAAGTAGATGTTATATATGTAATGCTACCCCTAAAGAGATGAATAAAATAGACGAATGTTTACAAAAACCTGTAATAGAGAGTAGATACCAATTTGGATTATCACCACTACATTCTTGGATACGTTTCTTCGAATATTTTATTCATCTTTCATATAGATTAGACATAAAAAAATGGCAAGTTAGGCTAGATAGTGATAAACAATTGTTATCAAATAAAAACAATATGTACAGTCCCAGTTTAGGGAACGATTAGGTTTAATAGTTGACAAGCCGCGTAGTGGTGGAAGCGGGACGTCTAACGACGGAAACACGGCCAGGAAGTTTTTTTTTGGAATCAGCTGTATCTGCTGAAATTACAGGTTTGAATAAGGATCTCATAGATCGTTGTTGTGTAATATTACAAACGTTATCTTCTGGACATAAAATTAATGAATGCAAGTTTAAAGACTATGCATTACAAACAGCATACAGCCTGGTCGAGGAATATCCGTGGTATAGTCTTCCTGCTTCTGTCCACAAGGTGCTCGTACATGGATCAGATATTATAAGTTATGCATTGTTATCTATAGGAGAACTTTCCGAAGAAGCTGCTGAAGCGACAAATAAGTATATCAAAATTTATAGACGAAGTCACACTCGAAAAATGTCACGTGAAGTTACCAATCAAGATTTAATACAACGACTATTATTACATTCAGATCCTTATATTACAAGTCTTCGGAAACTTCCCCCTAAAAAGAAAAATACTCTGTCACAAAGTGTAATAGAATTGTTACATGTTTAATATTGTAAAAATAAGAATAATTTATTTGTATTTTGTTAGTTGTTTTGTTTTTTTTGTATTTAATTAATTTTAATTAATTTATTTCTATTATTTTATTATAATTAAATAATGTTATCAATGTTTTGACTCTTATTTTATTTAAAATATATGTTTTACATTCCAATTTTTAAGTGTTTGTTCATGATAAATTTAGGTAAAAGTATGTTATTGTTTATATTTGTTTTTTACTGAAGTAAACGTTTTTTATTCCGTAAATACATGTACTTCTTTCATTTTAATGTTCCTAAAACACTTTTACAACTATAAGTCACTAAAATAATACAATGTATTTATAGTAACAGGACTTTAACTATTTATGACCGTATGGAGCGTGTCGTGGCGCGACGCAAACGTCAGAATGCTGACAATGTCCAAGTACATTGTTGCTACAATATCACACTTTGGCGATATGATGTTCAGTCGTAGACGTCATGGGCCGTCTCAGTTCCTTCTCGTCCATGTTTGCAATCCATTTTTCTACAATATGCGACGAAGCAGGTCTAATATCGTTTACATATCATCATGGATCTCCTTCGGTTTTCATTTTTTTTAAACAAAACTGATAACGGCATTTTGTTTAATTTTCACCACTTTGTGAAAACGCTGCCCTATATTTTACTTAATTCGCTCTAACTCGATAACCGTAATTACTACAGCAAGTAAACTTTATACAATGAATGCCAAAGAGTATGACAACCAACTGACGATATGTATTTGAATGCGAGACCGCAAACTTTTCAATCCATTATCGCATGACCACCACTTTCACTTTTAATAGTAAAATTTTCCTTCAGGACATTGTTGTAGCGTTTAACATTGATTTAGCCATTGCTTTGTTCGCTTTTCTTCACACGTTACAATTCTCCTCTCTTCTTTTTGAGCAATATGTTGCAAGTTTGATCAACATAGTGGGTATGCCAAAATCAATCCATACCACTAACTCCTTAGTCCTTAGTAGCGGACATACGAGTCAGCTTCCAACATTTTGTTCAATTTATCATTATTTGTCTCAGTGTCTGTTTTTCCTCTAGTTCCATTCTTCAAGTCGACATTTCCACTTAGAAAGCGATTAACCCAAAAACTATAGCACGCCTATAGCAGTATTCATGGTTAAAATTTGTTTAGCAACAGTTGATCAACATTATTGATGAGCGGCGAGAATATTGCTGGAAACTTTGTATAAATCACTATAGGTTGTCGACACGCCAGTCTGCGTTAAAATGTTGCCCGAGGGAGAAATTGCTCCACACTACTGCCATGTTTATAAACGGTCGCAAATACATCCACACTCATCAAGAATTGTTGATAAACAGGTGTTGTCGCTCGTCGGGCGAGAACTTGTCAACATGCCGTTCTGAACTCTGCAACACACAGTGTTGCCAGCAACATGTTGGCAGCAACTGCGCAACACGTTGATTCAGCTTTGTTGCTAAACAAATATTTACTATGAATACGAGGTTTTATTCTCTCCAAACATTTGCAAACAATTTTTGTTGCGCGTGTTCCACGTCAGGGCTCATCTTCGAAAATTACTCTAATTTTATTTGTACAGATATATTTTTACTTTAGAAGTTGAAAAAAAAACAATTGAATTTGTAATCTCTTTCGGTGAGCATGAGTTGGAATTTAAGTTAGGTCGTGGGTTATTATTTGAGAGATTTTTAATTAAGAGCCTGCCTGGAGAAGAGTATGGATATATTTATGATGGGCGCCTCCATACAATGCAAGCAGACTTCAGATGTGGGAAGGATCTAATAAAGACACAATTTATATAAAACATGCAATTTTATTATAATTTTAAATATAAGTACTTAGGGTTAAAAAAATTTGGCACGCACCTTATTTATACATGTTAGGTATACCTAAGTATTACTATTGCAGGCCTTATTGTATTTAAGCCCGAGGAACCATCTTCTTCAGTCTGCAAGCAACCTCAAATGCAGGTACAAAAAATGGGACGGCGACTGATACCGGCTTCACTTCAAAAATTTAATCCACGTCGAATCCATGGACTAGGTGGTATCCACCAGTTACGTAGTGAGAAGGATTTTAAGTGAAATTAAGGGGGATTGAGAGGTTTCCCCGGAGTTTCTCAATTTTTAAAGCTTAACTTAATTAAACAGGAACTAGGAACCCTAAAACAAAGTAATATGATCGTCAGAACGCGGTCACAAAATGGCGGACTCACGCCACAGCAAAACTGCGATGAAAATTTCAACTTACCATGTTCTCCATGGGTTTTATATAATAAATGAAGAATAGGTATTAACCCAGTCCATAATGGGTTTCAATCAAGAAATAAATTAGTTATAAGGTCAGCTCATATCGAGCGACTGCTCTTCCACGCTTCAGAACGGGAAAGGGCCGGATTTAATCGACCTCATTCTGACATTGACAAGTGACAACGTCAAAGCGAAACAACGGGGGTCAATCAAGGAACTCGGCCGCAATTCATGCACCGTTAATACTATCGATACACAGATTAACAAAACACAACAATATCCTATCCACAGACTCAACATTAACCATCATACATCATAGACTTTCATAAATCTATGTTCTACCTAAATTATAGAAGTTATCACGCAAAGCGCCTAAGTGTCTTTCTAAAGATGGTAATATTATTAAGCGGTTTAAATATCTGATTAAAAACTACTTATTAAAAAATTACAACTTGAAACGAGACTAAAACATCACACATTTAATTTATTATTTAGAAGTGGCAGAAAGCTTCGAGTTCCTTTGCCTTTTCTCAAAAGCAACGTCCAAAGGAATGTTGACAATGACATTTTAATATCAGTGACGCATTTTATGTAAACAAAATAATGTTTTTTGAATGAAAATGGCAATTAGATCTCTCACAAGACCGAAAATGCTGTGATTGTGAATTTATAGTGTTACAAATTTTAAACAATCGAATGTTGTAAATTTTTCAATTATAGAACGTTGTACAATGTAATGTACATATCGCGTATTATGTCATATAAGCATATGAGTTGGCGTATCACTGGTTATTTTCCTAATTTGTCAGTTTCGTCAGTTTCCCTAATCTAATGGCTGCCGTGGGTTTTAGTTACGCCATTTATTTTAACACTAGCACTCATAGGTTTCACTGAAATATCTACATGGGTCTTCCCTAGATTATAATTTTTACAATGAACATCATTATTATTAATTCCCTCAAGGAACACTAATTGGATCAAACCCAAAGGGACGGTCGTCGCTATCCCCAAATCTTCTTACCAATTTATTCTTGGGACACGCAATATGTCTTAGTTACGATACAAAAGTTATCGTTTTTTCAACTTAATTGAAAATGATGTCGACTTCAGTGGAATACCCGGTTTATTCATATTAAAATTTGATCATCAACTATTTTTATTGACAGAGATAATTTAACCTTTATAGAATCACCTTTTTAATAGTCACGATAAAGTTGAAGGTGGAAGCGAACCTAGAAATTGTCTATTTTGCATCTATGAGTAGTTTGCCTTTAATTGTGTTCTGATCTGACACAGAGACACTGATTTATCTACTGAAGAAATAGACATGGATTTTGGTGACCAAAAACAGACAAGGCAGAAGCAATATACAGAGCCAAGCCGTTTCTCCGTATAGTTCCTTCATATTTACTTGAAGCTCTATATTGAAAGCCACGGAGAATGCACAAAAGCTTGAAGGCCAAGCCAGTTCACAATCTAACGGAAAGATTGATGTTTGATCTTGAAGAAATTATGTAATATTGTACTGCACAAAAAAATCTGGACTGAAATAAACAAAGGAACGCAATAGGCTAAAAAAATATTTTTAAATGCACATTAATAAACTTATCACCCATCAACATTGAGCTTTTCTTATACGTCAATGCCCATCAATTTGTATTTATCAATTCAATAATTTTTGCACATTAAATATATTGATTGTACACCAGATTTATTTTAAAAATATAAATATATAAACGGAAATTAACACGATAACACGAGGTATTTACATACCTATTTTATTGCCTGCGATCACGGCTGGTGCAAACGAAAGTTTGAAAGTTAGATTTAATATATTTTAATTCAAAGCATAAATCACTTCTGACAAAATGCATTGCTGTTAATTACTTTATTTACTGAAACTTACATTATATATAGATATTTTTCTGACAGAGAGGTAGCTAGAAAATACGTGTAGTTCTATATACTTTAAGTATCTTTCTTTAAGTATATGTCTAAAGCCGGCTTTTGACTGTGGGATATAATGTAATATATATTACATTTTGAGATATAATATTTTATCGCTTGCCATACTTTTTTACGAGACCGTTCTCACTGTGCTATAATATATATTACACCCCAAACTGTAAATATTTTTTCGCCCGACCGAGCTATATTTGAAGGCGATATATTTTACCTCACGTTCCCGCATACCGCACCTCTGCCCCTGCCTCGCCTTCATTTCGAATCGTGACGGTCATGCGCACATACTTACATACTCGTAGCTGTCCGCGTGTTATGATTTTTGGGTATTTTGGTTCGCAATCTTTTCTTTACGTATTTACCACGTATTTACCTATTTACGTATTTATCCCTATAATGGAACATTTTATAGAAAGTGTTAGGAAATATCCTTGTTTACGACTAATCTTGAAGAGTATAAAATGAATGAAATTAAGGATGCTGCATGGAGAAATTCACTATAATCTTTTCTTAAGGCCTTACTAATAACCATTTCATACGCCTGATTTAGTTAAACAGTGTTTTGTCACGTTCACTCGAATGACATTTCAAATTCGAACAAAAGAGACAAAACTCTATTAAGCCTTTAGTCTATTAAGATTCGATATCCAGAATCGACGTTTATTGTATTTTTTCTAAATAATGAGATATGTAAATCGAATACTGCATCATCTTCGTCTGATAAACTATCGAAAGTACCTAGCAAAACAATTTCCATATTATCCATTTAATAACGAGAGGTCAACCGTTTCAATAAAAGACGTTATGATGTGATGATCATAGAAGCTGAACTATTCTAAAAAATATATCTGATAGTGAGAACAGCAAACCCGGGATGTAATATATAGCTGAACATGTAATATATATTACATCCTATAGTCAAAAGCCGGCTTAAGAATAAAAAAATAAAACTTCGGTGAATTGACCTAAATGGCTAGGTTAAGTTAGGTTAGGCTGCGACCGACGATTCGCGCTCTGACCGTCGTCCTGAGCGCAAGCGCCCACCGAGACGCTCCGCCGGTCGCTCGTAATAGCTTACAAGTGTCGGTCTCACCGGTCCTGGTCCCGGTCCCGCCGGTCTCGGCCCTGGTCCCGTTGGTCCCGCCGGTCTCGGCCCTGGTCCCGCTGGTCCCGCCGGTCCCGCCGGTCCTGGTCCCGTTGGTCCCGGCCCCGGTCTTGCTGGTCCTGGTCCCGGACCAGTCGATAAAAGTGTAGTGAGACCCCCGAACACAAATTTAGTGTCGTGGCGAACACGTTAAGTGCCAAGTAAAGTGCTGGAAGTGCTGGTATCGCTGAAGAAAGGAAGAACGGGCAAAGCGTTGGTCCTGGTCCTACCGGTCCTGGCCCCGGTCTTGCCGGTCCTGGTCCCGATCTCGTTGGTCCTGGTCCCGGTCTCGCCGGTCCTGGTCCCGGTCCCGCCGGTCCTGGTCCCGGTCTCGCCGGTCCTGGTCCCGGTCCCGGTCCCGCCGGTTCTGGCCCTGGTCTTGCCGGTCCTGGTCCCGGTCTCACCGGTCCTGGTCCCGCCGGTCCCGGTCCCGCCGGTCCTGGTTCCTGTCTCCGATTTTTGTCGGATCGGATCTCCCGGTGCCTAGTGGTGCTGTGCAGTGTGGTGGCGACCCCGGCGCTCTTGCGTCGGGCGAACGCGGTGTTTTTTTTTTTTTTTTTTTTATGGATGGCCCGGCAAATGACCTCCTCCCGCCTGATGTTAAGCGGTGAAAGAGGCCCAAATGAGTTGACAGATAGAGTAGGGACGACATCCACTCTCCTACCTGCCCGCCCCTTGCCGGCCCAAAAGATGCTTTTTCACGCCTCTTTTGAAGGAACCCATGTTGTAGGATGGAGGAAACACGTGCGCAGGTAGAGAATTCCAAGTGTGGGATGAACGACAGAAGAAGGAATCTTGGAATTTCTTGGTACGGTGTGAAAAGGAGGACACAGTGTACGGATGACTCCGAAGGCCCTTACGCGTGTTTCTGTTAAGGAATGGAGAGGGAGGGATAAGGTTAAAGAGCTCCTCAGAGCATTCCCCATGGAACATTCGGTAAAAAGCGCTAAGAGAGGCGATGTCACGACGAAGTTGTAGAGGCTCGAGGGTGTTAGTTGCCTCTACATCGCCAATTATGCGAATAGCGCGACGCTGCAATCTGTCCAGAGCATCGAGGAGGTACTGAGCGGAGCCGTCCCAAAGGTGCGAGCAATATTCCACGCAAGACCTAACCTGAGTTTTATACAACAAGCATAGTTGGTCCGGCGCAAAATACCTACGCACCTTGTTCAGGACACCGAGTTTCCGTGAGGCAGTAGTTATGACGGATTCGATGTAGTCTCTGGGGTTCAGATCGCAGCGAATGTTCATTCCGAGCAAGGTGATGTTGCTCTGTGTGTGAAGGGTTGTGCCCTGAAGAGAAGGAAGGGGGAGGAAAGGTGACCTTTTCGCCGAACGCACACCTGTGTTTTCTTAGCATTGAACTCAACAAGATTGTTGGAGCCCCATTCGGAGACGAGGTCCAGCGTCCTGTTGAGCTCAATGATAAGATTCTGCCTTTCCCTACCAATATCACCACGAGCAGCCCCCGAGGCTCCGTGATATCCCCCATGCACTGTACTGTCGTCTGCATAGCAATGTATAGCTCCCAAGGAAAGCATATCATTGATATGCAGAAGAAACAATGTGGGGGATAGAACGGAGCCTTGCGGAACACCAGCGTTCACTGCCACGAACCGCGAAGCGCAGCCGTCAACGACAACGCGAATTCTACGCTCGTGGAGGAAGCCGGCAATCCACGTACAGAACTGCGCGGGTAATCCGTATGCCGGAAGCTTGGAAAGAAGAGCCTTGTGCCAGACTCTATCAAAAGCTTTGGCGATGTCGAGACTAATAGCCACCGATTCGCCGCGCTTATCGATAGATTCACCCCATTTGTGCAAAAGGAACGCTAGAAGGTCACCTGTTGACCGTTTAGGACGAAACCCATACTGTCGGTCATTAAGTAACGAGTGACCTTCCAGGTAACGGATCAGCTGTGTATTAAGGATCCTCTCCATGATTTTACACAAAATGGAAGTGACGGCTATAGGGCGATAGTTAGCCGGATCAGAACGATCTCCCTTTTTGGGAACCGGCTGGACATTGGCCTCTTTCCAAGATTTCGGCACACAACCAGCAGAGAACGACAGACGGTATAGACGCGTAAGGACCGGAGTCAACTCCGCTGCACACTTCTTAAGAACAATCGCAGGAATGCCGTCTGGTCCACTTGCTTTTCGAGTATCGATCGACTGGAGCTCCGCCCGCACATCACGCTGTCTGATACGGATATCGGGCATGGTGCTGCCACAATGGGACAGTTTCGGAGGTTGTGTACCACAGTCATCGACATGGGAATGAGCCGCAAAGAGTTTTGCCAGGAGGTCGGCTTTCTCCTGCGGCTGATGAGCAAGTGAGCCATCGGCAAGTCTCAGCGGTGGCAGCGAGGGTTGGCAGAAGTTTGATTGCACAGCTTTGGCCAGGCGCCAAAAAGAACGGCTACCCGTAGGGTGCGATAGCAGTTCCTGGCCCACTTGTGCAATGCGCTGAGCATCCGCTCTAATGTAAGCCCTCTTACATAACTTGGTGGCATTATTGTAGGCTGTTTTCAGTAGGCTTGTATTGGGATCCTTAGATGCTCGGCCTCTGATCCAAGCGCGGTAAGCCAGCTGTTTGTTTTCAACAGCAGAGGCGCACTCGCGATTGAACCAGAGGTTACGTCTGCCTCTACTGACGAGATTGGAATGCGGAATATAATATTCCATTCCTAGTATGATCTCGTCAGCAACAGAGGTAGCGCAGGAGTCCGGATCCATCCTATTGAAACAGCGCTGCCACCAAGGAACAGATGCGTAATAATCCCGCATACCATCCCAATCTGCTGACGCATAGTGCCACAGACGGCGTGCTGCAACCACAGGCGACGGTCGTGACGCCTGAGGCACTGAGACGGATACCAGGCAGTGATCCGAAGATCCTAGTGGAGCTCGAACCACCACCTGATATCCGTCAGGGCGATTTGTCAACAGAAGGTCCAATAAAGAGGGCGCTTGACCGATAATATCTGGTACCCTGGTGTTCTGGGTGACCAATTGTGTCAGGTCGTGCGTGAGAGCGAATGCGTGGGCAGTCCTACCCGCATGGTCAGTTTTAGAGGAACTTAACCACAACTCGTGGTGAGCATTGAAGTCCCCTAAAAACACCAGCTCGGCGGAAGGAAATCGCTCCTGCGCGTCATCTGCCACCCGACTTAGATGTTCAAAAAGTCGAGTTGTCTCCAAGTCACCACGATGGGAACGGTAGACGCAGACGTAGACACGGCAATGAGTGCCAAAATCGACGTGTACCGCAAGGAAGGAAAAGGAAGGTTCCTCCAAACAGCGCAGGCGACGACAGCAAACGTCCGCCCGGACGAACAAGCAAACACCAGCCTTCGCCTTGAAGGACTCCTCAAGAGCGTAGCCGGGGTAATTAAGGTAGCTTGTATCGGCCGGGCAGATAATTTGCGTCTCCGTCAAAAACAGCATTGCTGGACGGGCTGTCTCGAGATGGTGGTGGACAGCTAAGAGGTTAGAGTGGAGCCCGCGGATGTTAGCGAGCCCCACCTCGAATAATGGTGTTTTGGTGGGATAATGCACCGCTGTACGACCAGTCTTAATATTTTGCGCTGCCATAATTATTGGAGTGAGAGGCGTGAAACTGAGGTGTCCTTGCTGCGCTTCGCATAGTTAATGTGTGTAGGCCTGTTTCGCCAGGGAACAGCCGACAGCTGATTTGCGCTGACCCTCCGCACGGAAGGGCCCCCGAACCCCCCCGGAAGTGGCCGCCGGGACCCACCGTCCGGTCACCAACCGGCACGACGGACCACCCCGAGATTATGCGTGGCATGGTGGGGCAGCCTCACGGACTGGTTAGGTCCGCTTGGGCCCCTGTACTATACCACGGGCGGCCAGCGGAACAGCCGTTTCTTCGGGTCTTCCTGGGCGGAGGGTCAACGCAGTCAACCTGGCACTGGGTCGACGGAAGCCCGCACAAACCATACGAATCGCAGCAACGACCCCTCAAGCTCTGGCTGTGCGCAGACTGATCCCGAAACGCGGACAAAAATGGCCACTTGACGGGTTTTACATCATGCGCACGGTGGTCGCTAGCCAGTCGGGTTTTTCAAGCCCTACCACCAGAAGTTGGTCACTCGATTAGCACCACCCGGGGATCACGTGTAGGGTCTCGAGGGTAAAACCTACGGACGTGAGCGACTCCAATCCCAATCCCAAGTTGTGTGGTGCTGTGTCGTGTGGTGCTGTGTCGTGTGGTGCTGTGTCGTGTGCGTGTTGCTGTGCAGACAGGACTGCCGTGCGGCCGCATCGTGCGCATCAAGACTCCATATAGACCGTAAGTGTTAGTCTATAAGGTAGTTGTAAGGACAATTTGTGGACCCTAGTGGCGTAGTTCTAAGTTACAAACACTAGTGTGCATAGATTATAAGGTTGTTTAAGATTTAGTCTTAAGGTGTGCAAAAAAAAAATTGTCTTTGTGTACTTTGTGTGTATGTGACGGGCGAGACCCGTAACGTGGTCCATTATGGACACCTTTAGCGTGTCTGACGCCACAGGGGCGTCAGATAATGAGGTAAGAGATATCATGGGAGAGGCCTACTATGCGGATGAGGAGGACGCTCGTGCGGCTAGCGAGCTTACTTCACTGTGGGTCGATAGGGCCAGCAGGAAGAGGCCAAATCTTGGCAAGTTTTTTAGCGCCAGCTCCGGCACGGATTCGGAGATGGACACTGAAATCGAGACCGGGGGAGCTAGAACCCCCTTGCCGAAGGTGGCCCGTAAAGCCAATAAGGCTCGCAAGGGTGGTAAAGGTGGGGAACCAACCAATCAACCACCTGATGGTAGTGAACTACTCCATTCGGCCGGGCTCTCTGGCGTCTCAAGGAGCTCGAGGAGGGCCCAGCTGAATTCAAAGTCCCTAAACCACCAAAGGGTAAAGGAAAAGGGAAGACCTTAAAGAAGGACAGGCCCCCCTCACCAGAGGGGCTCACAAATGAAGAACTGCTGAGGAGGGCGGAAGCTAGCGCCGCGGCAATTACCGAGGTTGCCAAGAAGTCTGGTAACCTCAAGGGTACGTGCGTGAGAGACCTCAAAGAGGCCTCCACGTCCATCCTGGGGGTTGCCAGAATTCTGGCTGATAGGAAGACCTCCGAGGAGGTTCGACGGCTACAGGCCGACAACCGCCGGCTGAAAGGGCAGCTTGACGCTATTCAGTCGGAGCTTGTCGCCCTAAGGAGGGACTTCTCGGAGCGGGGAGGGGGGGCGAGCCCACGCCAGAGGGCGAGCCCACCGCCAGTGACGGCACCAGCAGCAACAGCAGCAGTGGCCCCGAAGGGGGACGTCGTGACCCGGGACGAGTTCATGTCATTCATGGACTCGTTCCAATCGGACATGATGTCCCTTTTCGGGAACATGTGTGCGGCCAGGCTGGATGGCCTGGAGGTGGACGGGCGCCTCCTGCCGGCCAAATCGCACCGGCCCCCACTGGCCAGCGACAAGGCCACCAAGAGACAGCCCGCCGAGCAGGCACCCCCCGCCGCTGTTGCGGAAGCACCGCCAGCGCCCGCGACTGGGGGGAAGAAGAAGAAGGGAGTGACCACCCTGGCCCCTGAGGCGAACCTGCCGAAGAAGACCAGGGAGGTCAAAGCCAAGAAGACTCCGGCGGCTCCGACCGCTGCGCCAGAACCGGTGGCGGGGCCTTCGAGGCCCGACACCTCCAAACCCCCTGAAGCGGAGGGCTGGAGCACGGTAGTAAAGAGGGGGCGCCGCAAGTCAGCCAAGGCGGCGACGGCGACGGCAGCGTCCAAGGCCGCGCCCCCTCCACCCCCAGCCACCGCCGCCAAGCCTAAGATACCTACGGCACCTAAGACCTTGGCGGTGGTCATTACCCTTTCGCCGGAAGCGGTGGCAAATGGCGCCACGTACGGCGCTGCCATTGCGACGGCGAAGGGTAACATCAAGCTGGGGGACTTGGGGATAGTAGGAAGTGCCAAGTTCTGGACGGGGATGACGGGAGCCCGTGTCATCGAGCTCCCGAAAGGCACCTCGCCGGAGCAGGCGGATGCGCTCGCCACGCGCATAGCGGAGGTGCTCGGCGACGCCGCCAGAGTGGCGCGCCCGACCAAGACCGCGGACATCCGAGTCACCGGACTGGATGACTCGGTGACCGCGGAGGAGGTGGGCGAGGCCTTGGCGGCGTTGGCAGAGTGCCCCCGCGTTGCGATCAGAGTGGGCACGGTCCACCCTGGACTCAGGGGCATGGGAGCCGCCAACGTGTCGGCTCCCATCGATGTGGCGAAGCGCCTCGCGAGCGCTGGCAAGGTGACGGTGGGATGGAGCAGCGCCTCCATCCGCCTGCTGGAGAGTTTCCTCCTCGTAGGATGGGGATCCGCTGCATGGGGATCGGTCACCCCGTGCAGCGGTGCCCCTCCGCCAAGGACCGCAGCGCGCTCTGCTTCCGCTGCGGTTCGGAGGGGCACGCAGCCGCCACCTGCCAAGGGCAGGTGAAGTGCGCCGTGTGCGCGGACGCCGGCAAGCCTTCCACTCCCCGGATGGGGGGCCTCAGTTGCAATCCCCCACCGGTGAGGGGAAGACTGATGCCGAGGGCTGCCACAGCGGCGGCTACCGGGCGGGCAGTACTGTCCGCCAGGGAGGAGATTCCCATGGACACCGCCAATGGCCAGTAGGTCCACAGGGAATCTCCTCCAAGTCAACATCAACCACTGCGCCGCGGCACAGGATCTCCTGTGCCAGTCGATGGCGCAGTGGCAGATAGACCTGGCGGTGGTCTCCGAGCCGTACGCGGTGCCTCAGTCCACGAAGTGGGCTGAGTCCACCGACGGTTTGGCGGCCGTTGTGGTGCCACCCACGAGCTCGGCCCCCCCCATCTCGGTTAGGGAGAGGGGGCCCGGGTACGTGGCCGTCAAGTGGGGAGAAGTGGTGGTGGTATCCACCTACTTCTCCCCGAACCGCAGCCGGGCAGACTTTGAGGCCTACCTGACTGCGGTCGAGGGGGTGGTGAGGAGGGCGGCGCCCCTGCAAGTTTTGGTGGCGGGCGACCTCAACGCGAAATCGCGCGTGTGGGGCTCGCCCGCCACGGACATCAGGGGTGGTTTAGTCGAGTCCTGGGCCACGAGCCTGGGCCTCGACGTCCTCAACCGAGGGTCCACCCCGACGTGCGTGCGGTGGCAGGGTTCGTCGATCGTCGACGTGACCCTGGCCACCGCACCCCTCGCCGCGAGGGTGAGGGACTGGAGAGTGGAGGCAGAGGAGGAGACCATGTCGGACCACCGGTACGTCCGATATTCGGTCTCCCCCTCGCACGCCTCCACGTCTCCAGCGGGAACGGGTGCCGCCTTCCGCCGATGGGCGGTGACGCACCTCCAGCCCGACGTGGCGCTGGAGGCGGCGATGGTGCGGGAGTGGTCCGAGCTGCCCCCGCACCTCGCCGGCGACGCTGACGGCATGGCGGCGCACTTCGCGGAGGACCTTAGCGTCGTCTGCGACGCCGCCTTGCCGCGAGCGAAACCAGCCGCGCGCAAGCGGCAGGTGTACTGGTGGTCGCAGACCATAGCGGATCTGCGCGCCACCAGTTGGAGGGTGCGGCGCGCCTACCTGCGGTGCAGAAGGCGCGCCACCAGGAGGACGCCCGACGAGGAGGAAACTCTGCGTCGGGCGTACAGGGAGGCGAGCAAGGCCCTCAAGACGGAGATCTTGAGGGCCAAAACGGAGTCGTGGAACTCTTTTATAGAGCTCCTCGACTCCGACCCCTGGGGACGGCCGTACCGACTGGTGAGGGGGAAGTACGGAAACAGTGCTCCCCCGATACACCAGTTGGACGAGGGGCTCGTGCAGAGGGTTCTAGGGTCGCTCTTCCCCGACCCTGGACCCTTCGAGCCCCCGATGGTCGCCCCCAGCGCCTCCCTCGAAGTGGAGGAAGCGGGCCCTCCCGTGTCGGACCTCGAGTTCGACGCGGTGAGGGAGCGGTTCCGGCGCAAGGAGAAGGGGAAGGCGCCGGGACCGGACGGGGTGCCAGCGAGGGTCCTGTGCCTGGCACTGGGCCCCCTGGAGGAGCGGTTCCGGGCGGTGCTCAATACGAGCATCGCCTCGGGCCGGTTCCCTCAGGGCTGGAAGGTGGGGCGACTCTGCCTTCTGCGGAAGCCGAATCGCCCCGCCGATGCCCCGTCGGGGTACAGGCCGGTGGTGCTGCTCGACGAGGCCGGGAAGTTTTTTGAGAAAATTCTCGCTTCCCGGCTCGTCGAGCATCTGGAGGGCCCGGGACCGGACTTGGCCGAGCGCCAGTACGGTTTCCGCACCGGCCGGTCCACCGTGGACGCGGTGGCCCACCTCAAGAGGTGGACTGAGGGGGCCACGTCGGCGGGGGAGGTTGTCGTTGCGGTGTCGTTAGACATCCGCAACGCATTCAACAGCCTCCCCCACGAATGCATAGAGGAGGCACTGCGTTTCCACGGAGTGCCCCTCTACCTCCGCTCCCTCATCACCGATTACCTCCGCAGGAGGGAAATCGTGTATGAGGGGGCGGACGGTCGCGTCCACAGGTGGCCGATGGCGGCGGGAGTACCCCAGGGTTCCGTGCTGGGCCCTCTGCTCTGGAACCTGGGGTACAACTGGGTTCTGCGGGGCAACCTCCTGCCGAATATGGAGGTTGTCTGCTTCGCCGACGACACCCTTGTCGCGGCGAAGGGGCGCACGTACGAGGAGGCGGTCCACCTGGCGTCGGTCGGCACTACGATGGTCGTCCGGCGCATCCGCCTCCTCGGGCTGGACATGGCCGTCGAGAAGACGACGGCCATGACGTTCAGGCCGCCGCGTCGACGCAGACCCCAGGTGGGGCTCCGTGTCCGAGTGGAGGGGGTCCAAGTCCAGGTCGAGAGCTCCATGAAGTATCTCGGTCTGGTGCTGGACCCCCGATGGGATTTCGAGGAGCATTTCAAGCTCCTCGCCCCAAGGCTGTCTGCCGCCGCGGCAGCCCTCGGACGGGTCCTCCCCAACGTGGGGGGACCGGGCGCAGCGTGCCGTCGACTTTATCAGACGGTGATAAAGTCGATGGCGCTGTACGGAGCCCCGATTTGGGCGGAGCGTCTCGCCCCCCGAACGATGGCCCTCCTGCGCAGGCCGCAGAGGGTCATTGCCACTCGGGCCGTGCGGGCCTACCGCACGGTCTCTCACGGGGCGGCCTGCGTTCTAGCGGGCTCGCCTCCGTGGGATGTTGAGGCACGCGTCCTTGCGGCCGTGCACCGACATCGGGTGGCAGCGAGGAGTCGGGGGGAGCGGCCCCTCCCGCAGGAGGTGGCGCGCGCGAGGCACCTGGCGCAGAGGGAGGCTCTCCGCCAGTGGGCCGAGACGCTCGCCCACCCAGCTGCCGGCCACTGGACGATCGAGGCCGTTCGTCCAGTGTTGGAGGAGTGGGTTGGGCGCCGGCGAGGCAGCCTCACCTACCGGATGGTGCAGATGATGACCGGGCACGGGTGCTTCGGACATTATCTGCATCATGTCGCACGGAGGGAGCAGACACCGCAGTGTCACCATTGCGGCGCTCCCGACGACACGGCCGGGCACACCCTCTCGGAGTGCCCGGCCTGGCGACCCCAGCGCGATGCATTAGCCCTCGCGCTGGGCCTAGGTAGGGGTACGCCCGTCGCGCTGGCCAGCGTCGCACGGGAGATGCTGTCGCCTCCTTCTGCGAGGACGTTATCTCGCAGAAGGAGGCTGCGGAGCGGGCGCGAGAGGATGACCCTCTCGCCGCACCGCTCCGGCGCAGGCGGTTGGGGAGGAGGAGGCGTGCGTTCCTCAACGCGCGCCAGCTCCCCTAGCAAGCTGGCGGTTGAAATGGCTCAGCCAGATGACCACCGGCCGAGAGATACTTTTCACCCCTAGCTTGGCCGTCTGGGGGGGTCGAATTTCTCAAGATACTTGTCGACCCCCTCCGTAGAGGTAAGCCCTGGCACCAGGCAACCCTCCAGGGGGCACAATCGGGGAATGGCCAACGCCGATCCCGATTGTGTCTCCACGGAGGTATAAGTATCTAGAGAGTTTTTAGCCGGTAGTGGGTCTTCTACCCGAGTCCTGCATATCCAAGGGGTGGCCTAGTCAGCTCAATTCCCTTGTCGAATACCGTAAAGACTGTATTTTCTCTCTTGTAAAAAAAAAAAAAAAAAGGCTGCGACCGACGAGTGACAGAACCTAATTCTACCCATTTCACTTGGTCAAGGCAAATAGCTTATTAAACAAAAGGAATATTTTTTGATTTGCAGTTAAATACTATCCGTTATTAAGAGCCATTTCACAAAATTTCGCTGCTCAAGTTTAGGTAAATGCAATTAGGTAGATACATATGACGTAAGGTGCCGACTGCGAGGTCTGTGTTCGAGCGAGAGACAACGCGACGCGCCAATATAGTGTGACTAGTCAGCCAGTGTAAATTGATACTTACTTGAATTTATTATTTAAGTTTATGTTTTTACTGAATATTAGTAAGTGACGAAAAAGGTTTATTAGAAGATATTTCTTTATAAAAGGTAATTTGTTTATTTATTTTTCTTTTCTTTTAAACCAACTTCAAAAAAGGAGGAGGTTCTCAACTCGATGCGTACCTATGTTTTTTTGTCTTTTTTTGTGTATTGGAAATTGTTTTCGTATTCGATAGAGTATATTTTTTTGGGCTGGTCCCATTGTCACCAAAGTCAGGATCTGATTATGGGATCCCATGAAAATCGAAGAAAACCCTTAAATTTTATAGGTACCTCCAACATCAGTAAGTAGTAAACTTGTTTATAATAACTGTTTTCAGTCATAATGCACCAAAACTTGATCATAACGATAAGTCACATAATATTTTTCTAAAAAATATACATTACCGGCAATGAACGTACGCGATTTTTACCATATTACTCAGAGCGCGTAATGCTACACTGCTTTCGGTAGTAACGCATTCGATTTAATGAGCATTAACGCAGTACAAGCAATAGTGCCGTGCTTATCAAAAAACGCACGCATTGCATTTTATCGATAATTAAATATTGTTTAATATTTGTATAAAGTAAGAATAAAATTTTATTTGTCAGTTAAAATGCCATGGTAAGCACTATTGCTTATCACATCACAAAGTGATCCATCATTTTGGAACGGCTAAATTCAATATGGCCATATTGAATTTAAAGCAATATTAGTGACTGTATCGTACTTCACTCCCGAATCCCTTTTATTTGATACCCATATTACGTGAGTGGCAAAAGAAAAGCGATCCGCCATTTTGGAACGGCGGCCATATTGAATTTGGAGCAGTCTCACTCACTGTATCGTGTTTCACCCTCGAAGCCCTTTCAATTGATACCCATATTGTATAGATTGCAAAAGGAAAGTGATCCACAATTTCGGGACGGCGGCCATATTGAATTTAGAGCAATGTCACATACTGTGTCGTATTTTACTCTCAAAGCCCTTTCATTTGATACCCATATTGATGGGGTGGCAAAATAAATATGATCCAACATTTTTTTAATGGTGGCCATTTTAATTTATAGAGACACTACTTAAAAGTCTCAAGTAGTAGTACCTACTCAAAAAACACTTTCATATTGTATAGTAGTGTTACCAGACAAACATTTTTGCGAAATTTTATCCCAGTCAGATTTTCAAGACGTTACATTTTTCTTGTAAGATAGCGAAAAAAAACGTCTGCTTGAAAACGATCAACTCGTGCGGATCTTAGTATAGGTCCTTGTCCAAATTTTTTATTTATATTTCAATAATTACGTCGATTACGTAAAACAGCCTTGTGCGGCGCAAACTGACACAGGTCCTACCTCGATGAGCGCTCGCGCTCGACTGATTGACGCGAGTGTTTACCATATACAATTTATTGCATTTACGGCCGACGTTTGAGGTGTAATAAAAAAATAAATAATTATCTTTTTATTTTATAAATTATACCGTTCGATTGGTTGAAGAACATAGATTATTTTGACATAGCTTTTAATTGTAAATATAGTTTTAACAATTCTAAAATGATCGTTAAAGTGTCATCATATTTCGTAATAACTTCTAATATTTTTTTTTATAAATGGGACGCTTAATAAAAAAGCGTATTTCCAACTGGCAACAAATATAAATATATCTCTGATATCTTGTGATTTTATTTTAATAAATTTATTGGAGTTTACTTGGAGTTTTAGCCGTTTTAGTTTGTCTATTTCATGACATTCTGCCAAACAAGCCAAGGAAGAACGATTATTCCAAAAAAACTAAAGCAGTAAAAGAAAATCTGTTCTTACAACTGGCAACAATAAAAATAAACCTATTTTTCTCTAGTATCGATTTGTATGAAAATCGTTTTTGAAATAGTAAATTTAGCGCAAGAAAATGTCATTTTCGTGCAAAAAGTGTAAGAGGCCTCTTAAATAGGTGCTCATTATTAAATATTTTAGTAAACATAATTTAAGTGCACAATTAGTATTTTTGTCGGAAAAAGGGCAAATTTTCTAGTACAAAACAGGAATAAATTGAAGTACAGTGAAATACCATCCGATTTTTAATAAATTGTCCAGTATTCTTAAAAGCAATCGAAATATACTAAATTTCATTCACGAACGAAGCGACAATTGAAACTATGCAATAATAAACCGTGAAAAGTAAGTTTTCTGAACTGACCAGTCCTCATCGTTCCTGCTCTTTACATTAAGTCAAATAAAAGCTCTTTACATTAAGTCAAGAATTAAAAATAGCAATAATAAAATTAAAACTACCTGGAATGTGATAAAAAGAGAGACCCGAAAAGTCTCCGTAAAAAACACTGCTTTTACATTAAATATCAATAATAAAACAATTAGTAATGATGAAGAAGTCGCTAATAATAATAATAATTTATTTCAGACCACAGATCCATATTTTTGTTAGTAATAGTTTATAAAAGCTTAAAACTAGTGTTAGTAAACATACGACTTAACATTACTTAAGAGCATGAAGCCCCATCCGTCGCGCCAGAACTGGTGAGTCCCATCTATCTATAACTGCGCGCAAGAGCGTGCTGGGGCTGTCGCGCGTGCGTCGCAACATGGAAGCGGTACGCCCGCGCATGATGGCGGCGAATCCCGCCGTGTTAGAGGTACTTTAGTACTATTATCTATTCTGTGTTAGAGGCCGCGAACATTGCGGATGCGCTGCAATAGCACGGCAGCCGCAGCAAAGCCCTGTATGCGTTGTTGTATTGGACTCGCAGGTCGCCGTATGCCTTCTGCGTAAAGTTGACCCATAGACTGCATGAATAAAAAGACTGGCAGTATGCTTTAAATAGTGTGACTTTCACTGGCTCAGTGCATTTCGCAAACCTACGGGCCAACATATTGCATCTAACAGACAGCGCCCTGCGCTCCCTCTCAATGTCTAAATTGTCTTTCTGATCATCGGTGATCCAGTGACCCAAATACTTAAATGTATCTACTTTTTGTAGTTTTACACTATTAAGTGTGAAGTGTGGACTATCAGTATAACGTTTGTTATCTGGTCGAAATAATCATAGACTCGCTCTTTTGAGCGTTGTATTTGAGTCCATGGGTCACCGCGTAGGACTCGCAAATGTTGAGCAACCTCTTTATCGCACCACTCGAGGGGCACAGCAGCACCATGTCGTCTGCGTAACTGATATTATTTACGCAAACACCATTAATATGGCAGCCGACGCCAGTGCTGCTGAGCTCCTCGATGAGCACATTGACGTACAGGTTGAAGAGCGTGGGAGACGTCAGCCCCCCTTGTCTCACCCCGCACTCCAGCCTATACTCATTTGAAAAAGAGCCAGCCCACCTTATACAGTTTTTCTGATTACTGTACCAATGCATAATTAATGATACTAATTCATTTGGTACATCAGTTTCTAATTTTAATTTTCTCCATAGTACGTCATAGGCTACAAGATCGAATGCTTTCGATAGGTCGAGAAAGATAGCGTACACTGGTATTCTTCTCTTGGTGTAGTACTTCACAGTCTCCTTGAGACACAGGATAGCACTTTCACAAGAGAGATTCGGCCTGAAGCCAAACTGCGCATCATTGAGTTTAATGTATTTATCCAAGTGATTACCAAGGAGACTGTCAAGTACTTTAGCAATGACAGTGGCAAGAGAGATGGGCCTATAATTTTTTACATCAGATGAATCACCAGTTTTATTTTTAATAATAGGTACCACAATAGTACGCATCAATTTATCAGGTAAGTGTGAATGGCCCAGGCACAGAGTAAAAAACAGTGACAAGACTCTAGGTAAATGGACACCAGCATGCTGCAGGTGCTCAATGCTGAGGCTATAGTGACCTGGTGATTTGCCTCGCACCATACCTTTTATAACTGCATTCACTTCCTTAGCGGTAAAATTCACACTTCGCTGCCCACTGCCAACCTCAGCATCGGGTGTCAGCTGCGCCGGCCCCAGTGAAGACATAACGTTAAAGTGCGAACGGAAAGCATTTGCAATAGCGACCGGCTCACACACACCCGCTATGCTCGCGGGGAGACTCGGCTTTGGATTCAATTTATTCGTGGTTTCCAAAATTGCCCGAACTTTTTATTTGCGTGCTGTTTAGCTATAATGTCCATTTTTATTTGTTGATGATTATTCTGGCACCATTTTAATTTTGATTTAAAAGCACGTCTGGACTCACACATAAAAGTGTATACAGTACCCGAGTTTGGTTTACCATGTACTAGCCAGTTCTCAAAACAAAGCCGAGCCTTAGCGTGAGCGCCGCGCACATGCTTATTCCATCAATGACATAATTTCTTTTATAATTTTTCCTTATATTGTAAGTACTTTCTGCAGCCTCAGTCAGTGTACAGATAATATTATCATACATTATATGTAGTAATTTACTATGACTTTTATCACAACATAAGCCATTACTACACTCGCTAAATTCTGAAGGAAAATCGATTACTCGCAATTTTTCATGACAAAAGCTACGATATTTATCAATCTGAGCTGCATCACGCTCTCCCCAAAGTACCTTATTTACAAAGCTATTGCTAGTAACATGAATTTTTCGTTTTAAAATATTTAAGTTGAGTTCTATACATAAAGGTAGGTGATCGGACCAATATGTGTTATACAATACTGAGCTAGATATAACCGACGGTTGCGCCGAACTGGTCACTAGACAGTGGTCGAGCCAGCGGCGGCATCCGTGCGCGTCACTCACGAATGTGAAGCTATCAGAAGGCATACTATCTAAGTCTATACATTTCCACGATTGTTCGTCACAGAAGGATAAAAGTTCCTTAGCAAATGACTCACCAGGGTGTGCGTTGAAGTCCCCCAACATAAATATCGACTCGACACTTTGGTTATCAATTATGGCCGACATTTCACTGAGACATTCTGTGAACTCCACTAGATTTTCACTTGAGTCAGTAGGCATATACACAGAAAATATTAACCAACAGCGGTCACTGAGCTCTATTTTTCAATGAGTTCGAAAAGTTTTTCACTAATGTGCCCCTTGATTTGACACGGAATTTAAACTCTTCGACCCCGATTGCGGAAACTTTATTAAGAAAAAATGTACCGCAATGTATTCATACCTTTAGATTCCAGTATATTAATAAGCATGATATTCTTACTAGTTTTAAGCAGATTAATTTTAAAAAAACGAAAGACCTTTGGGGCATATCTGTTACTGTCATTAAATCTGTGATGGAAGTAATTGCTCCTGACCTTGTGATTATTTTTAATCAATGTATAGATTGCGGTGTGTTTCCTGACCAAACGAAACTAAGTAAAGTGATCCCATTATCCAAATCTGGTTTTACATCCGATCCCACCAACTTCAGACCAATATCAGTACTACCAACACTAGGTAAAATTTTTGAAAATTTAATATTCTGTTTTTATGAAGAATATATTTTAATATTCCTCATAAAAAACAGTTCGGTTTTAGGAAATGTCGCTCCACTACTGATGCCGGAGTTGCTCTAATACGTAATAATTTTGATGCCTGGGAGGATTCACACGATGCGTATGGTATATTTTGTGACTTATCTAAGGCCTTTGATTGTGTTCAACATGATACATTGGTCATGAAACTACACCATTACGGTATAAATGGTGTCGCCCTGGATCTTATTGCTTGCTATCTAAGTGACAGAATTCATAGTGTAGACGTAAATGGACGTTCGATAAGACGTTCTCCTGGATCGCTTGTGAAAATAGGGGTGCCTCAGGGATCCATATTGGGACCTTTTTTATTTCTTGTTTACATAAATGACTTACCTTATCTTGTAGGGGATAATCATGAGATAGTATTGTTTGCAGATGACACTTCTTTAATATTTAAAGTCAAAAGGCAAGAAACTAATATTGAAGATGTAAACAATACTGTCTCTAAAATAGAGCACTGGTTTAGTTCAAATAATCTGGTACTAAATGGATCGAAAACTAAATGTGTAAGATTTGTTATGCCTAATGTTAAGCAGGTCAATGCTAATATAAATTAATAAAAATGATATTGAAATCGTTAGTAAGGCGGTCTTTCTGGGTATAACCTAACCATGGACGCTAAACTTCAATGGGGCCCTCATGTGGAGAAGTTATCCAATAGACTTAGTTCTACTGTTAAAAAAATTCGCGAATACACAGATGTAGAAACTGCCCGCCTAGTCTATTTTAGTTACTTTCACAGTATAATGTCCTATGGAATTTTACTTTGGGGCTGTGCTGCTGACATATATACCATTTTTGTGCTGCAGAAGAGGGCTATAAGGGCAATCTACGGAATGAGGCGTAAGGAATCGCTTAGAGAAAAGTTTAAAGAAATTAATATATTAACTGTTCACTCGCAATATATTTATGAAAATCTTTTGTATGTTCGCAAGAATATAAATGAATTCAAAAGAAACCACGACATTCATAATTTAAATTTAAGAAATAAAGATGATCTAGCCGTGCCCAATAGTAGGCTCCATAAAATAAGCAAGTCTTTTGTTTGCGCAAGCGTGCGTTTTTACAATATACCTTTAGATATAGCTGATATGTCTATAAACAAGTTTAAAAAAATTGTAAAGTGTAAACTCATAAATAAGGCATATTATGATACTGCTTCTTATCTCAATGATAAAAACCCTTGGAAATAAGCACCCAATTGCTCTGGTTCCATTTCTAGTTATAAATGATTGTTTTTACTGTTATAAATTATTATATTTATTGTTGTACCATAACGATTGTGAATACGATCACATGAAAAAAAAATACCCCTATGAGTTTCTTGTGGCTTCTTCTCAGACGGGGCGCGTTTTCCGAAGCCATGGTAACTTTAGTTTTTAAGTGACGATAGCTAGTGATCATTATGTGATTCTATACAATAAAATTATTTTGATTTGATTTGCAGCTTTTTGATTCTACTTTTAATTAACGATAACTTGCTCCTATGTTAAGCAGACAACTATTCACAATATTTTAATTTAGTTTACATTAGTTTTGCATAATTATATAGTTTAGTTTAGAGTAGATTTTTATTATTGTTGTTTAATATAAAACTTAAGAACTGCATTGGTTATTTGAATAAATATATTTCAATTTTACAACATTCTCATGATATGCAGGCTCTCAAATCTGTATTTTGATATAATGTTATTTCTTCCCTTCGGCTTTTATGGCAGAATATCATCATTTATTAGATGTACTATTGTAATATGTAACATTCATTTGTTTCTTGCGTAGTTCATTATCCCTTTTTCCAACTGTTGAAATTAGGCCTTTCACAATAACAACTTTCAAAATTCAAGCACCACAATAAATCTATTTTTATTGTTGTATGCAACAAAATACCAAGATACGACTTCAGAAACTCTACAACCGCTATCTCCTGTTCACAAGACAGTAGACAATTTGAAAACTCGAGTCGTTTCGTGAAGAATTATCAGGGGCACAGTATTGATTTCGCTTCATCGTAAACAAGCTGCCATAATGAAATGCGATACTCATTAAAAGTTCGTTGGGGCTGTGACAGCTCGAAGAAGGAAATTTGTTAATTAAAATTACACGGCTGGTTTTATTCGAGTGTTTTGACGAGTGACGGCGGAGGCAGGCTCGGCTTCTCGAGCGCCGCTAACGTGTAGGCGTTTGTCGATGAGTTTCCAGTGAAGATGCTCAGACAGATAATTTTACCGCGAGAACTGTTCAGTGGTTGTTTTGGTTGTGTTAATTCAAATACTCTGAAGAATTTTATCTGAACTAAGACACAATGGAGGTAAACAGTTCTTTGAAAGAGTTGCACAAGTACGAGGAGTCTCCGATCACTTCAGCCTTTAAGAGGCTGAGTAACGCCAACGACCTTGAGACATGATTTGTACTGGATTACGGGCGCGGCGCGTTATTGAAATTGAGCGAAAAAATCAATTTATATATTTTTTTAAAGAAACTAGTAACTTATTTAAAGATATGAAACATCAATATTATCAAATTGAGTGTAACGAGTTAATTCTCTGAAAATCATTAAATAACCTTAGCTAAATAACTCGGATTTTCTTCTAGAAGCTGTTTTTGATGGGTATGGGACATGGATATTCTCAAACATATTTTCAAGAGTAACATATATTTTTTTCACTATGGTATATTAAACAGGTTTTGATAAAAAAAGTTTTAAGTAGGGCTCGATGAGCTCAGCTCAGCGTTGTCAGCCTCTTAAGAGGACTGTGAAGTGCAGATTCATAACACGAGTAGGCATGTGCAAAAATCCAATTTGTTGCACACCGCTTAGAGTTGAATGTTCGATACAAATACGTACAATTCTTATTGAAATATTGTTTTGGGCGATAACGTTTTAACCCTTCTTAACCTTTACGAAATGAGACAATTTTGGTCCTATTAGATTCAGTACACCATAATCTATGTTTTCAACACACTTGCTCGTAAAGTGGGTCTTATTACCTTGCATTTAGACACTTGCTCGTAAAGTGGGTCTTATTACTTTGCAGTCGGTGCCAAACGATGATCTCCTAGAAAGTCTTAAAATTTGTCACCGACTTCAATATAGAAGTGTGATATTATTTTTAACTTTTCAGTGTTTTTGAAGTCGGTTTTTATTTTTTGTAAAATATTTTTTATTTTTAACTTTTTAGTGAATGAAATCTTTTTAGTACAAGATACCCTAATTAAATACCAGCTGACCTTCGGTGGGCTGGTATTTAATTAGCGTTTCCCTCGATTTTCATGGAATCCCATCATCAGATCCTGACTTCGGTGGCCCTGGGATCACCCTAGGAGTATACTCTATCGAATACAAAAAGAATTTTAAAAATCGGTCCACAATTGGCGGAGTAATCGCGTAACATACACACAAAACACGTTGGACACGCCCTAAAATTTAAGAGTTTTCCTCGATTTTCATGGGATCCCATAATCAGATCCTGACTTTGGTGACCATGGGACCACCCTTTGAGTATACTCTATCGAATACAAAAATAATTTTGAAAATCGGTCCACAATTGGCGGCGTAATCGCGTAACATACACACAAAAAAACATACGCATCGAATTGAGAACCTCCTCCTTTTTTGAAGTCGGTTAAAAATGAAACCAGATGAGATGAATTTTAATTATAAATAAAATTTAATTATTTAACGTGGATGTACCAGGTAAAATAAAACTTATGAATAAATCTAGTGTTACGAGTAGAATAAAAAGAATATACATTTCCAAATTTCTATTTTAAATAAAATCTCCTAACTGCGTATACCTGATTCAATCTTAAACCTAACAGTGTACTTACTCATATTTTTGAGACTTGTGCACCTAAACTAGTTTTTACACACTTTCATAAATGTATAATGTTCCTAGGTCCCAAAGATTGCCTAAGTACGGTCTGTAGTGCGAAATATAGTCGTATCGACACATCTAACAACAAGACAGCAATTCCTAAAGTTGACTACTTTGTGGGTGGGTAAGATATAAGTAGCCTACACTCAACTCCTAATCTTTGCGGAGGTGTACCTCAAAAGGCACACACGTAATGACGTTACGCTGTTATTTTGGATTGGCTACCTTAGAGCATTCAGACTTGGCTACGCGTAAGTGACTACGTGAGTGTTCTCTGTTCTAAACTCAGGTTAGATGTTTCTAAACCTTTCCTAACCAAGCAGGAAAGTAAAGTATTATCACGCAACTTTTGAGAAATTAATTTTTAATATAACATTGCCGCATGTTAATAATAGTATGACAAATAATGACAATTTCTTGTGCAAGTAATTGAGAACCTACTTTCCAAGCAGATAGTGTTATCATCATAACAGCTCATATACGTCGTCACCGAGGAGTTAGAGCCTACCCTAAGCTATGGCGTTTAGGCATTAGACAACACGCTGGCCCAGTGCGGATTGGTCGACTTCACATACACCTTTGTATTTCTTCGCAGATGTATGCAACTTGCCTCACGATGTTTTCCTTCACTGTAGGAGCGTCAGACAAATGTACATATGAAATACGAAAAACACATTGTTAAATGGCGGAATTGAACCCTGGACCTCCCGATTGGAAGGCCTGTGCCGAGTCCACAGTGCCACCGATGCTCTCTATGTAAGTATAGTGTTATAATAGTATATAAAGTTTGAATGAACTGAACTATTCATTCAAACTTTATACTATAATGTTTTGAATTGAACACTGTTTGTCTATAACAAAAATAAATTACGTACTATAATAAGTAACCAACGGTTTTATATCTAAATCACTTCAACAATCAATCCAATTATAACTGTTGTTGGCTGTAGGCGCTCGCTGAAGCCCACTCTTTTAGGCGGAATATATCACTCTCGAGCAGTGTCCAATTTCACTTGCGAGTTGTGAATTTCCTATTGTTTTTACAGTACTACACTTTATTCACAGTCGAGTGCATTTCGGAATCGGATATCACGTCACAGGTCGTGCCGACTCGCCCAACATGCCGCCAGTCCAATCGATTTTATGTTAGCAGTGTTGTGTGCAGTAAGGCGATTTGTTATAGGTTTTGTCGGCCTCTTCTGTATAGTTCTAGTTTCAACAAAGCCATTACTGATAGATCTTAAACATTTCATGATCAACTATACAGAAAGGCATGTAAGCTAAACCGAATGTCATAAAGTCATGTCAACTGTGTTGGGACTATATTAATAACTAGTTGCCCGCCCCGGTCCCGCACGGGTATACTAAAAAACCTATTGACAATACAACAGTGTAAGAAATCATAGATTTGGAGTAGCTTGAATGTCAATCTGTCAAGTTCGTCACTTTTACCTGAACATATTTTAAATTATTTTTTTTCCTGTAATAATTTTTCAAATATTTTCTTTTATACAAACCTTGTCCTAACAATAACGAATACATAAAACCAAGAATCATCCAAATTGGTGCAGTCGTTCGAAAGTTATGGGCGTACATACATTTCGAAGATCCATTTTTATTTATATAGAAGATAGATTTCTAGAAAAAAATTACACTGAAATCGTGCCTTAAAAATGTACCATAGTCGGATATGTTTCAATGTCGATCACTGTTGGGCGTAGGTATAACTTTTCGATGCCCCAAGCGAAAAGGTATTAAAACTTCAATTTGCCTAGTGTATACTGATACATGTGGATACTTGGAAGGAAAAGTTCATTCTATCTAGTTTATGTTGATTGTCAATGGGGGGTGTCCGGACCCCAAGCCTTACCTACGCCAATGCTGACGGGAGACATCCGCGGTGCACCTACCTCATCTTCACATCAGTGTTAAGGTAGGGAAACAGTTTTCCCGGCTTTCATATCAAAGTTTAGAACTAATAGGATAACGTCCTGAAATTAAAACATTACCTACATACATCCTTCATAAAGAATTTAGATAATAACTTAAATATAATTATGATTTTATTTTCTACCTCATCACATGTCGTTTTACAAATACAAACCTTTTCCGAGATAATATCTGTTAAGATGCAGATTCATATTGTAACCTTTTTCGGTGAGCATGAGAGAGAATTTAAGCACCATCAGGTCGTGGGTTAATATTTTATAATATTATACAAGGGCCTACCTGGAGAAGTGTATGGATATATTTTAAAGGGCGCCTCCATACTCATACAAGCAGACTTCAGGGACTGGAAATGACTTAATAAAGCACACAGTTGAATTAGTTCATGCAATTTATTATTTTTACATTTACGTATTAAAAAATATGAGGCTTATTTTTACATGTGGTGAATACACTTGTGTGGGAGTTTACTCCTCTCGGCACACTATCATCAAAATTAACATATAACTGAAACAGGTGGATACAAAATTACATCAGCGAACCATCTTCCTTACTCACACCCGGTGACTTTTAAGAGCTGGTGACTGCTCCTTGCCTCGTGAATTATATGTCCTCAAGTGGATAAAAAAAAATATGGCACGTTACCTTTGCACGTCCAAGAGTAAGCTTCTCACGAGGGTCCGCTTCACTCAAAAAAAGTTATGGATACGTTTACACAGGCTCCTCCAGTATGTATCAGTCCCATTTGCATATTAATTGAAATAATAAGTTAGAAAATGGTACGAAAAAGAACCTACTAAGGCAAAAACCCTAAAACAAAATAACACAATGGTTGGTCATGTAATGGCGGATCTACGCCATAGCAAAATTATACTGAAAACCACAACTTACCATGTTCTCCATGGGTTTTATAAACAGAAATTAAGAATTATTAGTAATCCAGCCCATGATGGGTTTGGATCAAAATATTAAGGTCAGCTCATATCGAGCGACTGCTCTTCCACGCTTCAGAACGGGGAAAGGGCCACATTTTATCGACCTCATCCTGACATTGACAAGTAACAACGTCAAAGCGAAACAACGGGGGTCAATCAAGGATTTGGGCCGCAATTCATGCACCGTTAATACTATCGATACACAGAGTGCCTAGTGCGAGTTTTATCGAGCTCTACTCGATCGTACGCATCGAATGCGTTAACGCGAATTTGTATGGAATTAGAACAGCGCCATCTAGTAGCTGCTATGGAATGAGACAGCTTCATCTAGTGACTGATAGATGGCACTGCTCTAATTCCATACAAATTCGCGTTTACGCGTTCGATGCGTGTGATCGAGTAAAGCTCGATAAAACTCGCACTCCGCACACAGATTAACAAAACACAACAATATCCTATCCACAGATTCATTCAACGTTAGCTAAAGCAGATGTTCACTCAAAGAAATCAAATTGAATGTTTTCTCCATTTGAGAATAGAATTATTATTACTAAGTAAGTAAGTAAATATTAACATAAAATCGGATGTAATCCAGTTGCAATTATCTTGGTTCACTTTAAAAAAAGCTACATCAGATGTCAGATCTGTCATAACAATGATGAATGTTATTCTAGTTCAGTGTTTTTATTTCAGAATTAAAGAAAATTATTAAAGTGAAATTTAAGAATTTGTGCTTACTAGCTAGTATTGAAAAAAAAGTGTTACAATATTATGTCAAAAATCTTAATTTAAATTGTAATTAAGTTTTCGTTCATTAATAGAAATGGGAGAAAGGCCCATTGTTAGAGAGACATCAAAATAGCAAACAGACCTACCTTCACACAAATCTTGAAAACATTTATACATTCTTTAAATTGAAAACATGACAGTGTGAAGGCCTGAGAAGTGACTTCCTTTAACACTGATGTGAAGGCTCAGTGTCAAGATGGATCCATCGTGCAGACTTGGGCCGAGTAGGCAATATGTCAGCCACTGCTAATTAACATGTCAGGTAACATGTTAAATATTGGCATTTCTTTGACATGAAAATAACAGTTAACGTGTTAAATGGCTTGAAAGTTAACATCTTATATATTTCTTTAACCGAATCGGTGTAAATTCATTATATAGGTCTACGAATATTTTGTTTACAGCGCTGATAGTAATCAAACGTAGACGTACTATCGCCATCGTCTTTCTACACTTCATCTTTCAGGCGAACGACCAAACGTGTGCATGAAGCAAGCAGCAGCTAGGAACACTGAACATTTCTGACGGCGGCCCATCAGCACTAGTGATCACCAAGAAGAGATCGTCTGCCGTGATAATTATTTATCTCTTAATTTTGTCCATAAAATTTATAATAAGGAATTAAGATTATTAAATTTTGTACAGAAAAAAATAATATTCTAAGGATATATTTTATTCAAAGTGTTCACCTTATTACCGTCATTTTATGAGAAAGTGAGCTATGCCTTTGTGGTAGAATTTTGTGGGCAGGCATTTTATGCTGCTTCTTGGGAAGAGTTTTATTTTTTTTTTATTGCAGAAAGTTGGCATACAAGCAAACTGCCCACCTGATGGTAAGTGGTAGCAGTCACCTATAATACATGTGGCTCTTGTGAGATTCGCAGCAAAACTGCAACCCCCACAACAACCACAGTGTACGTTGCCAACTTCTCACACCAGATGTAAAGTCACAGTACCCAGTAATTTCACTGGCATATCTTACCCTTCAAACCGGAACACAGCAATGCAAGCACTGCTGCTTTGCGGCAGAAATAGGTAAGACGGAGGTACCTAAGCAGACGACCCTGGTACAGAGTCTCCCTCCAGTAAAGTAAAGTTATTTGCCCAAATCGCGGAAAAACGGTAGTCAATTGGAGCCAGGTCTCTGGTGAACAGAATATAATATGATGAATGGTTACTAAATGAAAATCATGTAGTGTTAAAACGGTTTATGAATATATTTCGCGCGAGAATAGTTGAGAGCTCGACTGACCAACCCCCTAACCATGATCGCCCAAAACAATATTGAAACCGCACTGAGAGCGGGATGGCGCTATACGCCACAAGAGCGGTGTCTCTGTTTCAATATTGTTTTAACCTTGCTATAAGCGATCATGATTCGGCCTCTGGTATTGCTGTTTCCTACATGTACTGACTGTCCTAATAAGCGCATACGCATAGTTAAGGTCTCAGATAATGAACTGTTTGTATACGATGACTTATTATACTCGTACTTACAAATACCTAAGCAGCAACGGCAATTAATGAGTGCTGGTGAAAATTTCCAATATAAATTATTACTTAATCATAAAACTATTTTCCTATACCGAATGTATGTATATAGGTAATATTTTCCTTAAGAGGATTGTGAAGTTGTAAATTTCCATACTGCGATAATGAATTCCTCTTTGTAAATGATGAAACCGTGAGACTATCCCTAAAATTTTAAAGATATTATATTATTTTTATACTTTTGTAATCAAATGTTTGTAAAACAATAACAATGTGAATATTTTTTTTATTTCTTTATATTTTTTATTAGTAAGATTAACTTTTATTAAGTTTTACTTTTATTAAGTTAGCTGGAAATAAAGTTAACATACCTATAATATTTCTTTTACCCGGAAAGGTTTAAGTTTTTATACATTCAAGAATAGTGTGATTGTTGGCAGAATTCTACACATGTTCTTTAATTTAACTTTGGCATAAAAACGTGAGCACGAAACTCAACACTGTTGTAAAACTATTGCACTATTAATTATACGTGGATTAATTTTAAACTTGACAAAAGCAATTAAACTTTACTCGCTATCATTAACGTTCCTCGACTAGTGATCAAGAAGAAACTTAGCGCCTTTACGATACATTGTAAAGGATTTCTCGGTTACCTAACAATCACGCAAGTTATTCTCCACAAAGGGATCGAATTTAACTCGATTTTATAAAGTTATTTACTACATAAAATATCTCGTTTATTGCAACTTATGAAGAATCAGAGACAAGCCTTTAAAAATGCTACTTCATATTTAAAAGGACCAAAGAAATGCATACACTTGCGTGGACAAATAAGTACTAACCAAACTCCCTAACTCCCTAAACTCGTAAACTTCAGTACGAAAATTTTAAAAGTTGTGAATATCGTTTTATAATACGCTTAGTATTAATAGCACACGAACAAAACCAGAATTTATTTGGTCGTGGCGTGTCAACATATTCCACTTCCTAAATAGTAATAAAAATAAACAATGATAAGTGTGTGAAATTTAAACAAATTCTGATACATAAAAATGTTGGCACTAATGACTATGTAGGTATCCTACAGAAATGGCGGAATTCGACGTATTTAGTATTCTTGAAAAAATTCGAATTCGAACTTTTTGCGAATCTGTGAGTATACCCTCAGGGCTAAGGGAGGGATTCTGCTCGGGATTTTGAATTGTCAGCCTTCAAGTGAATCCCATAAGCTTGGATAAGTTTTCAGCGACCCTTATGCGTTTATGTTTTTGGAGAAAATTCAGGTCTTTTGGGACTAGCCAAACGGCAACGCGTTTCAAACCCAAGTGATTATTTAAAACTGGGCCACTGTAAACTCAACAAACATCTGCACAGAATGGGATTAGCAAATGCCCCGACGTGCAGATTCTGTGGTTAAGGAAGACGAGACACCATTTCACAACCTCTGTGAATGCTATGCTCTCATCCACACAAGGAGCCGAGCTCTAGGTGGACCTAGTCTGCCACCTTATGAGGTTAAGGTTCTGTCTCCAAAAAAGGTCATCGGCTATTTTAACGCTACAGGCATATTTGGAGACCTTTAAAAGAGGGGTCGGCCACAAAAGATAGTACAGGTTGCAGTGGCTCGCTGAGGGTCGCTACTCATCGCCCACAGCTACCCCCAAATTACAGATAGATAGATAATTTAAAATGGTACGGATAAATTCGTGAGACAGAAAGTTCAGCGCCTATTTCTTTCAAACTTGAATGAGGATTTTCAGTTACTATTTTCTTCACTTTTGCTATGTTAACCTTAGTTGAAATCGTTGATGGCCTACCAGAGCGAAGCAAATCTTAAAGTCGATTTACTGTAGGCCTTCTCTAACATTTTCAGTGACTCCGAATACGAAATTCCGTTGTCGATGTTTTTGTCCATTATAAAATTCGCAATATGCACTAAATAGCTCATCTAACTATAAACAGCACTCTATTTATTCTAAATTACAGATGCAACTCAAACTCCGCACCAAAATGGAAAACAGGTTGTGCCAATCAAACGACAAAAAAAAACAAAAATTAAATTTGGAACCATAAACAAATCATTCATTCCCGTTACTTTTGGCAGAATGTATAAAAAACAAAAGTTTTTTAACATATATTTATCGTATACCAATTGAGTCGATGTGCAATCGAATTGAGAAATTCCTCCTTCCTAAAAACATATGTTTTTATGTTTATTATAGTAGCGGAGCCCACGATGCAAAATTTGCAGTCAATCGAGCGTTGTAGAGAGACAGTGATTATTTGAAAGATTATATCATAGCAAGCAAAAAATATTTTATGATGCTACCGATTCACCGAGGCAAGCGTCTACAGCTTTCCAAAAAAAAATGTAAAAAAACAGCATCGCTGCAATACTCGAGCGTGTCAGATTTTTTTATGGTAAATGCGCCACATATCCCTAATGACGGAGGTACCTTAATCTGCCGGTTTGCATGGTGGAGGTGGCCGTACGGAAGGTCTAAAAAATTGAAAAAAAAGTTATTCGGGCGCGGCAGATTTTTATAGGGGATGTTAATTACACCCTAAACAAACTACCATTCAAAAATCTGACGTTTTAGACGTGACGCAAGCTCGTGGCGGCTTTTAAAAAATACAAAAAAAAATCGCAACTTTGCACTACTCGAGCGCATCAGATTTTTATACAGACGATTCAACTAAACGTCCTGATCATACCCATTCATAATCTGACGATTATTTTAAGGGTTTTCCTTAATCTGATGGTTTGAAAATTTTTTGTCTGTCCACTTATTGCACATAACTTCACGATTTATACTAATCAAGGAAAACAATATAAATTATAAAAATAAAACACTATAATTAAATGATTTTTTTTTTGAAAACGTCGCCCATTCTGGGATTTTCTCCCGTGTCGTGGGTGCAGTTACAAACATAGAATATCACATGCACATAATACGCCCAGACCGGAACAAATTTCTGTAGGCCATACAAAATATTTGCGTTTTTTTTCT
The DNA here is from genome assembly GCA_963935595.1 of Schoenobius gigantellus. NCBI lineage: Eukaryota > Metazoa > Arthropoda > Insecta > Lepidoptera > Crambidae > Schoenobius > Schoenobius gigantellus. Next base: position 24,893,586 of record OZ012543.1, read on the forward strand.
TTAAACAATAAGTAAAAATATTTTAATTCCTTTAACAATAACCTTTAATTCACGAAATTAATAAGGAATACATAACTTTATTTATAAACTAGCTTTCCGCTCGCGGCTTCGCCGGCATTATTATTGTTTTCCCATGGGAATTTTATATTTTCCCGTAAACTAATTTTGTAGCCTATTATATAAAAGATTGTTATTTATATTTACGAATGATACATTTCATAGAAATTGAAGCAGATTTTAAATATAATTCATAGAAACTTTCAACCCCTATTTTGCACCCTAAGGGGGAGAATTCCAATAAACCATGAAACCACGTATTTAATGAAATGTTTTAAGTTTTATCAAAATCGTTGCTAATTTAAAAAAAAACCATACAAACTTGCAACCCCTATTTCATCCCTTCAGGGTTAAAATTTTTTAAAATCCCGTCTTAGTGTGCGGCCGCATTTTGAATTAAAACAACTGACCAAATTTCACATTTCTACCATTAGCGGTTACGGCTGTGCGTGCGTCTATAGATGGGAACTTCTACTTTTATAAAATATGGTTTTTGAGCATTTGGCATGTCCAAAACGGCAGGTTATATATTTTTTGTAATTTTCATAGCATTTCGCACAAAATAAAAAAAATGCCACTGCGCTCGAGAATCCCGAAGAGTAATTTTTTTTGCAACTTTGTCACCCTCCCACTACCGCCACGCTGATATCGTCAGATTATAAAATTACATACTTTTTAGTATGTACGTACTATAGCTTAATCTGACGCGCTCGATTATTTCTACCGATCGATTTTTTTTTTACTAATCTGATCAGCTGCCCTGCGCAAACCCCTCTACATAAAGGGCTCAGATTGGGTAGTGATACTCAACAGGGTGTAAGGTATCCCCAGGGTGATAGCATTAATCTGACGCAGCGGAATGACTTCAATAATCCCCTCTTGGGCTCCGCTCCACTCGATAACTCCGCGAATTATGAACCGATATTGAATTTTTTTATATATATTTGAAAGGTGATACTCCTGAGGTAGTTTTATTGTCTCTAACTCAGAATTTGGTGATGGATTCTGGAAAAATCGAGAGGAACCCATAAATTTTATAGGCACGTACAACGTGTGTCAAGTATTTTCTAAAGCTATTCAGGTATTTGCATATAATAGACATCATCTTAACTTTTAGGAGTTACTGTCAGGAGTTAGTTTTTAATGAATTGGCAGGTATTGACCCTTTAGTGTATTCTTTTAGTTTGCTATGGTGAACTTTAAATTCACTATAAAGCTTAAAAACTATCTTAACTTTACTAAAAACTTAAAAGTTTATATTTTTTATAAAAATATAGTGATGAAATATAGTGAATGTTATAATAATAGTGTTATCTTTTGCTTGTCAGCCAACCGCCTTGCTAAAGAAAAATGCATAGAAATTCTCTACAGTTCTACTGGAACGTCCTTAATTTCCAATTTTATTGTCTAATTTATAGATCATAATTATACAAAATCTCTTTTCAAAGCACTTTATTTATTGAAGCATTAAGATGTCGTACTTCCCTGATTTTATCCTCTTATACGGAATTTCTTCCATAGTGTTCATCAAATGACAATCACTCAAAAAGAACGAAGATCGGTAAATTCATTTTTCAATGACTTGATGTTTTGGATTTGTTCTGGTTAGCATGATAACTGCAATTTCATGTCGCGAATTTCCTGAAACGAAAGATGACTCGATGGACTCGGTGTTGGCAAAAGCTGATGAATAATAAAGTATAAACGATAAGAATGTTGACGATCTATGAAAATACACGATAAGTGAAGACCACTTGGCCGCTTGTAGCAGGTTAGCGGGTTCTATTCATCATTTCATTTGGTTTCTCTGATAACATATCTTTACGCTTTTCCTTAGCATCCACATTTACTCAAAGGCTTAGCTGGCATTTATTAAGGGTGAACTCAGATCATTCAAGGCCTTGAGGACCCTGCAGTCTGCGAATATATGCTACAATTCGTGATTATGTAGGCAATTTCTTTTTTGTAGCGTACGTCAGACGATACCCAGGTCAAACATCTGCTTTTTTCTTCTTAAAAAATATAATTAGCAGTTGTTGTTTAAGTGCCAGATCAATCATATTCGATAGAAAAGAAATAGAGAGGAAATAAACATATTTCTTGTTCTCTTTTCCGCTAAATTCCGTTAAATATACACGGTGTTTCATAAGGCTCTCTATTTCTAGGCATAAAAATTATTGTCATAAAATCATATTCCATAATTTCGATTGAAATAATCGTCAAGACGCATATATTCCTACGACGCAAAATGGTAATAAGCATAATATTGTGTGGCAGAAAAGCAAGTATTAAAACTCATAAACTCGAAACACAGAACAACTTGAGGCATAATTTTTCAAAGCATAATTAATGTTTAGCATATTAATCACAACGAACAAAACGATTACGCAGAATTTCTCTAGGCATAAACTTGCGCGCAAGCATGCAGCAATTTAAGCAAACATGCAGTATGCTTGCAAGCATGCAGCATGCAACATGCAAGCAAGTATGCACAGTGCAAGCATGTACCACGCAAGCAAGCATGCACTTTGCAAGCAAGCATGCATATGCATGGTTTCTGTCACGGCTCCGACGCTGCGGGGCTCCGGCGGTCCCACGCGAGCTTATCGTCGCCGATGGTTTTCGCTCACCACCTGCTCCTCAGCTCGCGGGCCGCCTCGCCCCTCCGCGCCTACGCGGGTTTGAATTACACTCTAGGGGTAGGACAAACAAGACTACGTGGAGTCGGTTTTGCAGCGATTCGTTTCTGTCACTAGTAGCATGAATGAATTACTTTGTCAAATAAAAAATCATAATTTACTATGAAAAAATTATATCAAATGAAAATATAGAATATTCGAGTATCATATTTGAATAAAATAATAAGTATATGAAATGTTATTATAAAAAGTTTAGTAAAACAGAGTGAACATTATATCCTTTAAAATAAAATCATTTCTAATTATAATAAATGCCCCAAAATATTAGGGATATTATTAATTGACACTTAAAATTATGGCAAAACATTTTGGGACTACCAATATTATGTCAAAAGAAATTAGTCATTTCATTAATTAAGCTTCATAAAATTATGCCTTTGGATAATTGTGCCTTATACAAATTATGCGAAGAAAAAATTATGTGACGTTAATATTATGCTTTTCGATTATTATGCTTAGTGATTTATGCCAAGCGTCTTTATGACAAACAACATTATGCCAAATGAAAGGTCCCCGTTTCATAATAACCAATAAATATTTTATCGTTATCTAAAACTAATTATTAAATTATGTTTACCCGTAATGTCATTCTACACAAAATTTTCATGTATATCATAGTATCATCATCATGTCTATGATTTACATGAAAATTTTGGGTTGAATGACATTACGGGTAAACACAATTTAATAATTAGTTTTAGATAACGATAAAATATTTATTGGTTATTATGAAACACCGTGTATATTATTGGTCGCCTTTTTTCTTTCGTTTTTAAGGTTTAATCAATATAATATTAGTTGGAGTTAAGTCAATGTGTTATTTAGTTTATCATAAAAGTCATCAAAAGTATTGTCTGAAGTTGCAAATCTTATAAGATTTGATGCCTTCTTCGGTGATATAAAATGTCATTAAATTATATGATTAAGATTAAAGATTGAAAGTGCGTAGCATTCATCCTTCAACTGCATTTGCAGGCGAAGCAAGATGAGATGAATTATTTTATCGCTGATTGACTGATAGCAGGCATCCATCAAGATATGAACAATCAAATGGACATGACTAATTTCATAAAATTTAACGACAAATATAATATAAATTTGTCATATACAATCAACACATTGTGGAGGAAAAAAAATTATGTGTTTAAGTCACTAATATTTGAAAAAATATGCAATACCGTGAACATTTTTAACTTTTCCTGCTTTTGCAGGCGGAATAGGATGAGATAAATTATCTTATCCACATTTCACTGATAACAAGCACCCATCAAGATACGTTTAACAATCAATGAACATGACTCATGTGTTTAGTCATGTAAGAGTCAACATAGTGATATGAAAAAATATTCTCTTTATAATTATAATAACCTATATCAGGTTCATGTAAAATTTTTGTTTGGTACTTTTAATATTTGTCAATTCTTCATCATACTAATCGTGCTGAGGCGAACTTGATGCCAATGGTAAGCAAAGAAGTATTAAGTATCATGCAGAGTAGATGTAATAGATACCTATATTAGGTCAAAATCTAAAAACCACTACAATTTTAAGTTAAAGAAAATAAATAGATTTTAGCAATTGTCAGCATTCCTATATAGTAGATAATTATAACAGCATCACAAATAATTAAAATATGTAAGTATATATAAATATATTTAATTATATTAATAGGTAGTAAATTATAAAACTGAATTATAATGCTTTCAGGGATGAGATGTAGGTGTGATAATGTAAGTACTGAGAGTTTATGTTTAAAAGATTATGTTAAAAAATATATGAACCTTTTGTTTTTTTAATAAAATACATCGACTGCATATTCTATCGGTGTTTTTTTTTATCAATTTATTATTATTTATATATAAATTTATTTAGCATTTTTTAAAGAACATGCAAATTTTTAAGGAATCTAAACTGATGAAGTTTCGCTCGGATTAAATAATTTATTGGTGTCCGAAGTGGTTCTGCTCTGGTGTCAATACGGATGTTGAAGACGCAGCCACATGTTCAAATCCTGCCTGACGTGAATATTCTTTTTTATTTAGAATTATTTATTTATCCGTCTATTGGTCAATTATAAAACAACATTCGCGGTATGAGAATAATTGGATTGAGTGTTAAAATCTAGTTGAGCAATAATAATGAGCAAGTTATAAAAGTGTGTAAAAAAACCATCGCAACTAAACCATGAACGAATGAAACGCTACAGCTTTTACACGAAGTACCGCTACTCTATTCACTTTAATGTTGTGACTCAAAATGGAACGAATTAGAAACTCATAGAAAATCAAATGGTGAAACATGAAAATGGTACACGCACCACTTTATCTCGTTTTGCCTGATAAGCATATGATCCTCCTAACCGATATTTGATGACGACGGCCAATCTCAACAGGGACGGCCATTTGCGCCGGAAATATAGAGTACCTACTAGCTTTCCGCTCGCGGCTTCGCCCGCCTTATTATTAATATTTAATAATTCAAAATTAATTTTATAATAGAAAAATAAGATTGTTATTTATATTTAGGTGCTCGGATAATAAATTTTATAAAATTGGAGCAGATTTTAAATATTTTCCATAGAAACTTTCAACCCCTATTTTGCACCCTAAGGGGCTGAATTCCAATAAACCATGAAATACGTATTCAACGAAATGTTTTTAAGAGCACGAATCTCAAGTTCTATCAAAGTCGTTGCTAATTTAAAGATTTTTCCATACAAACTTGCAACCCCTATTTCATCAATTCAGGGTTAATTTTTTTTTAAATTCTTTCTTAGTGTGCGTCCGCATTCTGAATTAAAACAACTGTCCAAATTTCACGTTTCTACCATTAGCGGTTACGGCTGTGCGTGCGTCTATACCGGGTGTAACTGAACACCCCAATAACATTTAAGGGGCATATAAGTTAGATTGATTTTAAACTGAAAGCAAAAACTTTCAAGTGACAACCATAATCAGCTCTTAACACAAAATAAATTTAAACACAAAATGACACGTGACAGACGTGAGCTTAGTATTCCTCGTACGCTTACGTATGGCTTTCGGCACTTAATACCAAAAAATAATTTATTAAGTTTGTATGACGTGAGCGTAGTATTCCTCGTACGCTTACGTAGGGCTGTCGGCACTTAATACCAAAAAATAATTTATTTAGTTTGTATGGGAAAAAAAGTAGGTTTGTTAGCCCTAATATTTTTCCAGAATCTCTACTTCTGATGGATACATACCCTTAAATGTTATTGGGGTGTTCAGTTACACCCTGTAGATGAGAACTTCGCCTTTTTATAACTGCGTCTGCGCAAACACTTCGAAACACTACTCCGGAAGTAGGTTTTGAGCCTGAACTCATGTTGGTTAATCATTAGTGATAAGTGATTTTCAGCATCTGCAACCGACATTCGCGAATGCGAAAAGAATTTTCAGTTTTTTAAAATTTGGCGCCTAGCGGCTCACGTTCGCGCGAGGCGCGTTTATTAGCATCTTGTCCCGAGAATTGCCGAGTTGATCCGAAAATGCCGATCGGTTGTTTTATATCATTTGTCGTCTGCTCGTAAACAAAAACAAGTGAATTTTGAGGTTAGATTTTGAGATTAGTGATTGTTTTCCGATGTTCATAATTTCATATTAACAAAACAATCTCTCGAAATTTGCGAATGCGGTTGCGAATGTGCAAAAATATGCAAATATTCGCGAATACGAATATTCATTACATCACTATTAATCATCCCACCAAACTATGTGAGTGAAGAAACTTTTAAAACAGTTGCCAAATTTTGTGTGCATATTCGGGCGAGCAAACTGAACTTTTACTTGGGACCAATCTTGAAACCGCGAAAATATCAACTATTTCATACATTAAAGTTCAATGGATGTTGAACATTTGTATGGAATAGCTGATTATCGCCACATCCAGATTGGTCCCATAATAAAGGTTGTTCAATTTGCTTGTCTGAACAAGCACACAAAAGGACATTGCTCTGCGTCCATACATTGTTGGCCCCAATACCAACAGCAGTGAAAAAATGATTTTCGTATAAATAAACATTAGTAAATACTGTATGTCCACTTAAATTACTACGGATAAACTTTGAAATCGAATTAAATATCAAAATGAATCAGGTTTTAAGGTTAGTTGAAGTAACACTTTAATTCGTTAGAGCAATACACATACTCCATACCTATACAATTATTAAAATAATCATTAATGCAATCAATCAAAGAACGTTATTATAGCCACGTAGTAAAGAACAAGAAATCTCGAAATTATAAAGCAAGTCAAAAACACGACGAACTAACAAGCGACAGCGCGTGAGTAGTCAATTGACGTATGTTTTAATTTAATTTACGTTGTAAGTTATGAAAAACTTAATTTATACAAATAAATAAATGTCCATACCTACGTACATAAAATCGACTCAATTCTATTCAGTCTAGCAAAGGTAACTTAACCATACCATACTAACCTATAATTTACTTCATTTGGTTTTGTTTCTAAAAGTACTTGTATATATTTTTGATTTGTCCGTCGAATGCATATATTTTTTATGAGTGTTATAAAATATGCATATAATTATGACGTAAATCAAATCTTTGTTGGTCATGGGGCGATTTTCGACATTGTCCTTTGGCTTCTGTTTCAAATGTAACCCTGTAAGTATACAAGGTTACTTTTTTATCACCCCGGAAAAATTTAGAAACGTTTCAAAACACATCCATTATAATATAAAAACTATTAAATAAAAAAATTAAAAAATAATAAAAAAATCTTTGAAAATACTGCACTAAGCTAGTGCAGAGATTTTTGGGATAATTTAGAAAATTCATATAAAATAAAACAGGTACTGTAATTTTTATTATAAATTTTTAAATCATTCTACTACCGTATCCTGAAACGTCCCTTAAATTGTCCGGGGTAATTAAAAAGTAACCTGTATATAAAAATATCCAGGACAGTGGCACCTTAAATTCCTAAGACGGTATTTTTGCACATGCAAACTCTACATACAAACAAAAGGAAAGTGCGATAAACGGTAATCCCAAACAATATCCTTTACTCATTGATCGAACGCTGAGACACATACACGCATACGTCACTATAAGTACTCGTACGTCTCTGCTCTCTGGCACTCAGTTACGTTCTAGCGTTCAGCGGCGCGGTAATGTGACACCTCCATTATCTACAATGAAAAAATTTTATGCGCTAATCTGTTTGTTTGTCGGCGCCCACGCATGGGGCCGCGGAGACCTGGAGAAGTACGGACCGTTTCAGATCGCCCTGAATTCGGATTTAATCAAATGTAAGTAAAACTCCTTTTTACAGTATAATGTCAACAATGAAGTCAGCTAGCTAACATTATATGAAAGAAAACAATACTATATAGTGTATGTTTATATGACAGACGTAATTTTGTTTTGAGCTGCTACAATTCCTTTGACAGAAATTTTTACTTATTTTCAGTGTTGCGATCTATAGGTATGGTCGTAACAATTAAAAAATAAATATCAACGTGCTTGTTCTTTCCGGAATTTAAGCAGAGGCGTACAAGCGACCTAATTTTGTTTACTTACTAATTGTAGATCTGTAGTCGTTTCTATAATTTAGTCTTTGAAAGATGGTGATAATAAACAGCATAATTATATAACTTTTGCAATTAACAAAAGTTTTCCCAATATAAAATTATTGTAAACAATAAATAATAAATCCTTAATGATTCCCCGAAGAACTTGGACGATTTTATTTGAACTGATATTCATGAAATAAAGTTAATTATCTACGGCTCTATATTTGTGGAGTAAAGGGACTTCCTAATATAATACTGCTGTTTCGAGCGGTGAATGTGATTATTTGTTTTTTTATATTCAAAATATCTACTTAAGTATCATTTCCTTGCAACGTTGCTGCGAGATTGTCGAAAGTCATAGAAAATATACATTCCAATTTGTCTCCTTATCAAGTATTTCTTATCAAAAACACAATTTAACTGCATATAATTCCGAATATTGTTGTGTTTCGAATCCACTTTAAAAATGTAATGATTATATACTTTGGACACTTGGATTTGACAATTTCAATATTTTTCTGTTAGCTGGCCAATGATGAATATGGCATAATCGAAACAAGATTCACTTCCTCGACCACATTTAGGGGTCTGAGTATTTATCTCCAAATTAACTATTAAACTATTGCATTTATTTTTAAATTTTGATACATTCTTTTTAACTCCTCAATATCCAGCCAGCCAACACAACAATGTTATCAACAATGCTACTATGGCGATAAACTTAGATAAGACGGTGGTAGCGCGCCAGGCAAGCCCGAAAGTCCTACCACAACCACACCAGCAGATTTAAATAGGATAAATTGAAAGTAATGCTGACTCTGATCTGAACAAAATCGAACTGCAAGTCACGAAGCGTATGCACAACAAAAGGCAAAATTAGTTGCGGAATTCTATTCAAAATATATCAATATTCAATTGTTGAATTGTGAAATAAATCGTTTGTACTTCTCTTTAGCCTCAACGCAATTAGTTAAGGTATATGAAATGAATCGTAAAATCTATGCTTGACACCCGACATTAATTGGTAAGGAGTCAGAACTTTAATTAGTGAACTAAGAAAGATTAAGTTTCAATTGACGCATTTATGCCATTTCATACAAGTTTCTGACAGATCAGATTCGCTGTACCTACATCTACCGTTATGGTATTAGATACATAATATCAGAGAAATACACAATATCTGTTACACATACTAGTATATCTACCAAATTAAACTGCTCTCGTCATTAACTTTTGTTTATTTCCTCCGCGTGTTTAAAAAAGGTTTTATTTTTCTACCAAAATTACTTTCGATATTATCATATCACTTTACTTTATCACTTACAGGCAGCCACGATAGAAATTTGAACCTCGACGTAAGCGGCATCGACGTCTATTTCTACGACTTTCCCAAAAACCACGTCGAAAAATTTACTAACGTTGGCGCCGCCAACGGAATACTCAACATTAAAGGCCTCGACAAAAGCAAAAAATTCTTCATCTTTGTGGGCGGCTTCAAATCCAACATCAATAAGAAGACCGAAGAACAAATCAGGCAGTCGTTCAGAAACTTTCCGAACAGTTACCTCATAATACTCGATCATTCCCTTTACACGAACGACAATCAAGGCAGCAGGAAGAGCTATGAGAGATCTGTTAAATATGTACATTACATTGGAAATGCAATAGCCGAAATGTTGTCAGATCTTTTTAAAGGTGGAGTGTCTCCAAAGAACATGCACTGTATAGGTCACAGCTTGGGCAGTCAAATTTTGGGGAGAACAGGCGAAATATTTACCCACAAGACTGGACAGAAGATTTGGAGGATAACTGGTCTTGATCCCGCTGGGCCCTGTTTCTCCAATAGCTTTATCCAGGATCAAATAAGATCTGGAGTTGCTGAGTACGTTGAAGTATACCATTGCAACGCTGGTGCTTTAGGTACATCGAGTGTTTTAGCTGATATTGACTTTTTCGTCAATAAGAAAGGACGGACCCAACCGAATTGTGGGACTCCGCTTGTTCCTGGAATTTTAGACTCGCCGAAAGCCGCAAAATGTAATCATAGAGCATGCATAGATATATGGACAGCTACTATAAGTCATCCTAATTGGTTTCTGTCGTGGAAATGCGACTCTTACAAGGAGTTCAAGAAGGGGCAATGTTCAACAAACGAGACCACAGTCGCTGGTTTCTGGAATCCGGGAAACGCAACTGGTGTCTTCTATTTTACAACGGAAGGTTATGATTTTTGATTGTCTTAAAATACGTATTTGTTACGTCTTCCTATATAATCCTGTGATGTTAGATAACTACGAGTATTAAAAATACCTAAGATTTGTATTTATAGGATATTTTTTTTTATAAATATTCAGTATTAAAAATAGATTAATATAGTTGATTGTTTATTTCATTGTTTTATTAGTTTATTCGTATCTTTGTAGTTTCCCTTTTTTATTTCATTTTATATGTATAACCATATTTCTGTAGTATTTTGACATAAGTTTCTATTTCAAAACGCGGTCACATACTTTTAAATGACTTTTGATTTCCTAAAAACGCAAATGCGACACAACTTCAAATGCAAATAGTATTTAAGTAACGTTATTTATTTCCGATGTTTTTTCGTTGATATGTCGTTAACTTAATTTTGAAGAGCACAAATTATATGGTTGACATACGCGTAAATTGTAGATATTGAGAAACTTCTGTAGAGTGCTGCTATTATTACCGCTCTGTAGGGCAGTTCCAATTTAGGGTACTGTAGTATGACATTATCAAAGATTCATAATATTGAACAAAGCAGTGATTCCAATTACTTAAGGAAACAAAAATCAAGCACGTAAGTAGTAACATCGTTGTAATTCTCAAAACCACTAACAAAAGGATTTGATTTAATATTCGAAACTCAACTCAAATCGAATTTGTTGTAATTTAGTGTTTTCTCAACTGTTTTGTATTAATTTATAGCAAAGACTGTTTTGACCTATATACCGATCTACATTTTGTATTCATATGTTCTATATTAAGCTGTTTGTTTCTCTTTCGAAATAAAATAAAATGTCACAAGTTGGTAACGTGCGTTGGGCCGTTGTGGGGTTGTATATATTTGCACCAACCGACTACTGACATTTTTTTTTGCCAACTTAAACTAAAAAAAATTTTTACAAAAAATAAAACCGACTTCAAAGACACCAAAAAATTATCAATAATATAAGAATACAAACAACATCACAATTGTAAGCTCACATCACATCACATCACATCACGCCAAAATTAAACTAAGTAAGTACTTACATTAATTGTTCATATATTTTTAAGACTTTCCAGGTGATCATTGCTTGGCACCGACTTCAATATTAAAGTGTGATGTTGTTTGTATTCTTATATTATTTAAATTTGTTTGTATTTTTGGAGTCGGTTTTATTTATTGTAAAAATATTTTTTTTCAATATTATAGTTAATTTAATTTTAGTTAAGTTAATTTAAATACTTTTCTGAAAACCGCATCAAAATCGATTCATCCAAAAGCGAAATAATCGGTGACAAACATACAGGTCAAACTGAGAACCTCCTTTTTAAGTCGATTAAAAAGGTAGACAATTAAATAACAATTTTACATCACACCAAATTAGCTATTGTTAACGTATCAGAAGAAATATATAGCATATTTTCCGTGTATATTATAAAGGGTCAGTGGCCATGACCTAGTAACTAAAAAATTCAGGCTGCAGCAAAAACTAACAGTTGATTTAATTTTTTTTATACCGATTTTTCTCTCGTCAGTTGAGATTTCGTCAAAACACATTCTAAAATTATTGATTAACTGTTGATTTTTATGATTGAAATATCGCCCCTTATTTATATATATATATCATACTACACTCAGGGACAAATTTAGAGGAACGCTAAAAATTCACTTCTAGTTTTGATACCGCTGTGTATTTCAACATGCGAAACGTATATTTAGTTTTACTAGCTTTCTAGCCATCGGATTCGCTACAAAAAAAACATTCCCTGCGGAAACCAGTTGTACGATCGTGATAAAAAAGACCACCATTAAAAGTTACCGTTTTTCTCCAGGTCACAAATAGGGAAATTTTGTCATTATCCGTTATGGCCTTGGTCATGAATCCTGGATAACAATCAAACAAACGCATTAAAAGTCAATCACACAATCGATATGATTTTGTAAAAGTAGCTTGAATCTATGTAAAAAGTGTAGTGTTCCTCTAAATTTGCCCCTGAGTGTAGTTGTGCCCGCGAACTGTGTTTCGCCTTAAAAGTTCAAAGAAAAAACTGTAAATCTCCTTTCCCGCGGGAACTACTTACTTTTCCGGAATAATAAGTAGCCTAAATGTCAATCCCTGTCGTAGTCCGTCTACCTACAAAATTGCATCCAAATCCAATTTAGTAGTTGTTGCGTGAAAGAGAATTGATAACAAACAAACATACATACAAACTTTCGCACCGTGCTTTCGCCTTTATAATATTAGTAAGGAAGTAAGGGTTAATAATATAATATTAATATCAAAGTTCAAATTAATATGGGATTTAATTTTCCTTTTAAGAACTAAGAGGGTTCAAAAGCATATGATGAATCACGATGAGGAAACATTAAAACAACTAGGCCAGAAATCTGTTTGCGGAACGCCGAGGTAGAGTAGGAAAGATTGACGCTATAATGAGCGGTTAAAAACTGTCCGGCCGGGGAAATACCTCCACCACACAAAAGGCCGTATTTATTCCTGTAAATTAGTTATTAGTCATTTTTTTTCAGTGTAGGCTTTAAAAGTTGGTACTTATTGACGTCATAAAAACAAAAACGAACATGAGTTTGAAACTTGATTTAAAAAAATCGGCCAAGCGCGAGTCGGACTCGCCCATGAAGGGTTCCGTAGGATTTATGACGTATTAAAAAAACTACTTACTAGATCTCGTTCTAAACAAATTTCGGTGGAAGTTTGCATGGTAATGTACATCATATATTTTTTTTGTTTTATCATTCTCTTATTTTAGAAGTTACAAGGGGGACACACATTTTATCACTTTGGGCGTGTCTCTCGCGCAAACTATTCAGTTTAGAAAAAAATGATATTAGAAACCTCAATATGATTTTTGAAGACCTATCCATAGATAACCCACACGTATGGGTTTGATGAAAAAAAAATTGAGTTTCAGTTCTATGTATGAACCCCCAAAATTTATTGCTTTTTTCTTTTTTTGTGTGAAAATCTTAATGCGGTTCACAGAATACATCTACTTACCAAGTTTCAACAATGTAGTTCTTATAGTTTCGGAGAAAAGTGGCTGTGACATACGGACGGACAGATACACAGACAGACATGACGAATCTATAAGGGTTCCGTTTTTTGCCACTTGGCTACGGAACCCTAAAAACGACTACCTAAGTAAAAAAAATATTATACAAAAAATAAAAACCGACTTCAAAAACACTGAAAAGTTAAAAATAATATAAGAATAGGTACAGACAACATCACACTTTTATATTGAAGTCGGTGCCAAACGATGATCTAGAAAGTCTTAAAATTTGGCACCGACTTCAATATAAAAGTGTGATGTTGTCTGTACCTATTCTTATATTATTTTTAACTTTTCAGTGTTCTTGAAGTCGGTTTTTATTTTTTGTAAAATATTTCTTATTTTTAACTTTTTAGTGAATGAAATCTTTATAGTGAAAGAAACCCTAATTAAATATAATTTTCATGGGATCCCATCATCAGATCCTGACTTCGGTGACCTTGTGACCACCCTAGGAGTTACTCTATCGAATACAAAAATAATTTTGAAAATCGGTCCACAATTGGCGGAGTAATCGCGTAACATACACACAAAACACGTTGGAAACACCTTAAAATTTAAGGGTTTTCCTCAATTTTCATGGGATCCCATCATCAAATCCTGACTTTGGTGACCATGGGACCACCCTTGGAGTATACTCTATCGAATACAAAAAGAAATTTAAAAATTGATCCACAACTGGCGGCGTAATCACGTAACATAAACACAAAAAAAAATACGCATGGAATTGAGAACCTCCTCCTTTTTGAAGTCGGTTAAAAATATTAACTATTACTATAATAAAACTATCGCCTGTATTAACTGCATTAACCCTTGATTTACCCGGTGACTTCATACATACACAATTTACCTGGTGGAGTCCCCAGGACTCCCAGAAATAAAATCGTAAATTTAACATGAAATAAACACTTTTATTAAATGAAATGCTAGTTTTATTTATTTATTATATATTTAGTTTTACAATAGCATAGGTTTTTGTAAAACTAACCAAACTGTATGAACCAGAAATGGATGTAAGTAGTTTAGCGCTTTAGTTTTGGAATTCTGTTTCGTGCCATAAAACAAACCCAAATCCATATTTTAAAATCATGATCCAATGATTTAAAAACCTCACTAGATCCAGCACGAAGCAAGCTAGTGAATCGTCTGAGATTGTAGGGAATTTAGTTAATATTAGTTATAATTGCTTAGCGAGGTTTTGACAAAAGTTAAACGATTTTCTCGGCTTTCCGTACTTTCTGTCAGTGACTATCAAAATAAAAACAAACGCTTTCAATTGCTTAAAGAAATTTGAGTATCAAGTAACAACCAATTTTGCTCCAATTTTGAGATTCCGATGTCAGTGAACTACGTGTCATTCTATCACAATGGACTGTACTTATACGTGACATTTCTAAAATCAATCAGTTTTTATCACTGAAAGACAGCGATTTATGATAAGCAAACACAATGTTATTATTACGAGTATGTACTACTCGTAAGTAACAAATCTATACGAAACACTGTTTTCAGTTGGTCAGATTGATGGCGAGGCTGGTGATATAAATGGTAATGTTTGTTCCTATTTCCTCTGACGTGTCAACATGTTGAAGCATGACATGTCTGTATTTCCCCAAATACATAATATGTTATATAGTATAAGGAAAAGAAAAGTACGTTTTGAAGTCAGTCAACAATCTTACAAGCCCTACTTTACAGCCTGCCGACAATAAAAATCTTTTTTATTGTTTTTTTTTCGATCATTCATTTTATTTCATTCATTCATTCATAATTCAGATAATACTATTTCTTTAATAAAAACCAAAATGTGGTGTAAATAAAAAATGTATAAATTAAAACTCAAACATTTCAATCAAATATTGTATAGTCAAACTCATTAAGAATAACAAACAATAAAGCTGTTAACAAAACGACGTCGGTAGAGTCAGCTAGTTTTTTTTTTCAGAGCTGGCGAATAGAGACCCGTGTATAACAATCGTGAGATTTTATACATTGGTCGACTTCACATACACCTTTGAATTCCTTCGCAGGTGTATGGCAGGTTGCGTCACGACGATTTCCTTCGCCGTGAGAGTCTCAAACATATCAAATACGACAACACAAAAAAAAATTGGTACATGGTAGGATTGGATCCCGGACCTCCCGGTTAGAAGGCCAGTGCCAAGTGCAGTTGCCACCGACACTCCTTAATCGCTTTTTAATCTTAACGCTTAGCTCCAACTTAATCAAAGTTAAATCACTTACACTAAACTAATTGACCAAAAATAGCAAAACCCCTGAGTCTGCATAAACTTAAACATAAATACACGCGATAATTAATATAAGTAGTGCTATTTCAGCAGATAGATAATTCTGGATCGGAATAACTTCGTTTGCCAGCAAAGTTACAGGAAGCGACAGCGGTACAATTGCTCGCCAAAGTTAGACCTTCTCTATTATAAGTTCGACTCATTAAGGCTATTTGCACACCTCCGGGAACAAATATTTCCAGCCCACGCTATATTTGTTAGGTTGCGTGTGAAAATTGCTCAATTAACGGATTGGTTCAAAAATGAATGTATGTTGTCTCAATGTAAGCATGTCTCTCAGAGCATTCACGCTATCGACTCTACAAGACGGCAACTTGGTTGACGGCAACTCAGATTCAAATAGGATACACTTTTGATTACCACTCGGCTGCATCTCCTCGGCCTGGTTGACTACGTTTTGATGGCCTCAATACCGACAACCAGTTGACAAAGGGAAATAAGGCAAATAATTCTAAGAACTGACTAGAAACTGAATTAAGGGTGTATTTAAATGAATGAATTTAAATTTGAAATAAAGGCGTCAAAAAAACTAAGAATGACTACTGAAATACTAAATGAGCCATAGACTGTAGGCGGCTACTAATATTAAAAACCTACCGAAGCGCTCTAAACAATAGAATAACAATCACTATTTACCTAATTAGGTTTATTTTATTTATACACAAAACAGTATTCGACCACCATTTCATTTAATTGACTTGTATTGTATTGTACTGACGTAACATAATAATGCTCTCAATATTATTATTGACTGAAGCCCGATGACGCGTGGAGTGTGCTCGGCGGCGGGCGTTACGATTGTTAAAGTTATGCAACGTTGGACACTATAGATAACTAACAATATCTCGTCAGAGATATTGTTAGTTATCTATAGTATCCACGCTGTGGACACTATAGATAACTAACAATATCTCGAACCTTTCCGTCCAAAGGCACGTTAAACAGTGATGTCACCTGGAGCTCTATTTTTCAATTATTCGTGAGGCGTTGAGTGCTCGTTGAGAGTCATCTGTGCTCGAATTCTATTTATTTTCGTTTTATTCTAATGATCTTCACCGTAAACTTCATGAAAATTGATAGAAATCGATCACAGATGACAATCGACGAGCGCTCGATGCCAGATGAACGATTCAAGAATTACTTTTAAATTAAATACATTTCGTATTACCACCCTCCAATGATATCATCGCTATGGCATAATTTCAATGATAACATCATTAAATAATGAACAAATGATTAAAAATCTGTCAGGAAACCGTATTTTTCGTTTTGCACTATAATATCATATGATATCATTTGCAAAACCATGAGATCGAGAATAGGCTCTCTGATCTCGCTTCATCCGTGTCGGGTTGTGCGTCCGGATATGCATTGTGTGTACATGAAGAAATCGACCTGAGTGTGCGCAGATCATACGATATCTCCTAGGTAAATCAAAAATCTTGGCAAAAAACAAAATAATAATTAATATTTTTATCCATGTCCCCCAAAACGTTAGTAATAATATACCTATAAACAAGTACTCTGCCATTTACTTTAAGAACCATTTTAATGCCATCATTTTCGGCATTCATCATTCTGAGCTGCTTCAAGCAGCTCAGAATTCTCTTATCAGACGAAATTTAAATCAAATTAAATCTTCAAGCCTTGTTTTTCATCATTATAACACTTTTTACGTTTACATAACGTTTACATAAATATTGACATTATTGACCATCTAAATTGTTTATGTATTTAACCATTGACATTGGCGTAGGTAAGGGAACTTGGGGTCCGGCCAACCACCATTGAAAATTCAACGTATGCTAGAAAAAAATGAGATTCCAACGATAAGATTTGAACGATCTGAAGGAACTGATTTCAAAGAGAAATAGGTTTAACTTGTATAACGTTATTTTATTTCAATACCAATTTAGTGGGAAATTTGGCAAGAAACATACCAAAAATTTGCTTGTCAGATTGTCTGTTACCCATCTAGGTAACCTTCAACCTTCATTACTGGAGACCTGCGTGCACGGTTGGTTGGATTTCTCTATGTTCTCGGGTAATCCCCCCTTGGCGATAGCCCGATCAGTTGGTCGGACTTGCCCAGGCGCGTGGGTAGTGGAGTGGAGTGGGTAGTGGAGTCGCAGTTTGGATCTTACCTAGCGCGTCCACAAGGGCAGGGAGAAGACCGGGGGGTTTTAGTGGGTATATGCCTGGCTTTCTGCCAGGAGCCCCACACACACTCGCCGTCTACCCAACGGCGGGTACGCTGCGGTTACGCATTTATCACCGAAAAAAAGGTAACCTTCATTACGTCATGTTTTTACTATTTTTAATAGGAAAAGCTTCTCTATCTGTAATCTGGACTTCCACCATCGAAAAGTTATACCTATTGTTGGCGACAGCTCTGGCAACCCTGTTGTTGGGCATATCGGGTGAATAACATACGAGTACACTTGCATAGCAACAGGGCACTAGGCTTGTCGGTTTTATATTATTTTATTAATTAGTTATTGTATTTTCTGTGTATTATAGTTATTTCGCAATTAAAAGGGCTTTCTATTTCGTCCGTAACACTTATGCCAATATATTGATATATAAATAATAACCACAAAATTAACCAAGTGCACATTGACCGGTTAGAGAGGATCCAAAACATTTTTCTGAAATCCCTGTCTTATAGAACTGGTGATGGCCCTTTCGATAGCTCTAAAGAAGCAGCTGAATTCTACCAATTGTCTTCCTTGAGCGCCAGACGGCGATACATAGACTGTTTATATTTCTTTAAAATTTTCAAAAATATAATTCACTGTCCCAATTTGTTGGAAAAAATTAAATTCAAAGTACCACGTATATCCTCTCGTTCGAGTGA
The DNA here is from genome assembly GCA_963935595.1 of Schoenobius gigantellus. Taxonomy (NCBI): domain Eukaryota; kingdom Metazoa; phylum Arthropoda; class Insecta; order Lepidoptera; family Crambidae; genus Schoenobius; species Schoenobius gigantellus. The sequence continues at coordinate 24,912,369 of OZ012543.1, forward strand.
AATATTTTATATTGGCTATGCCCGTACAAATTACTGTCAGCATTCTTTTTTCAGACGTGTTCCAAAAATATTTAATAAAAAATTATCAGATATTGACCCTTTTATACTTACATTAGCTCGTTTTAAAAAGCAATTAAAAGCAAAATTGTAATAAACATTTGGGATTTCGAACTGCTTTACTGTGTATGGCGTTGTTGATTTGTACCTCATATTAATAAGATACCGATCTTGAACGCTCATTCTTTTATGATTATATAATTAGTAGTGGTCCTTCAGGTCTTTATTTATTGTAATATTATATTAATTTTAAGTATGTTATAACGACTGTTTGGTGCCCAATTAAATAAATAAAAAATAAATAAAATCAACCCACCACTCTCGTAATTTATCAAAATCAATAAGTAGTAAATGTAAGTACGTCTTCAGGTATCAATAAATTGCATATTTTCCAGAAACATCACATAGCTCGTCATGGTCTTTAGTCGTGAATCCCTTTTTAGGGTTCCGTAGCCAAATGGCAAAAAACGGAACCCTTATAGATTCGTCATGTTTGTCTGTCTAAAGTGGTAAAATGTGTGTCCCCCCCCCCCCCCTGTTACTTCTAAAATAAGAGAATGACAAAAACTAAAAAAAATATATGATGTACATTACCATGCAAACTTCCACCGAAAATTGGTTTGAACGAGATCTAGTCAGTACTTTTTTTAATACGTCATAAATCCTACGGAACCTTTCATGGGCGAGTCCGACTCGCGCTTGGCCGGTTTTTTTTTATCAATGTTACCTTCCGATACTGTGACGTTCCTATCCTTGTGATTGCCTCAAATCAACAAGGCCTGAGATTCCTTCATACGTAACTGTATATGATTCGTAGATAATGGGACCCTATTAAATATCCATATAATAAAAGACTAAGCAATGATTGAATAGTTGTAGCAAGTATTTGTGGAGGAACTTAATGAAATAACTCTCCGCTATTCATCGACCTCGAGAAACAGCCGTAACTCCTACGGGTGGTCCAAGATATAACTGTTTGGTGTTTGGTGGTTCTATGTAATAGATTTTTCAACACACTTCCTCATAAAGTGGCTCTAATCCCATGGCAATTAGGCACATAATGACACCTATAATCAAACTGTGACTTTTTCATTACTATTATTCACGAGTGAGTAATAGTTTTTTTTTAATATTATTGGTTGAGTTACGCTTACACTTGCGCTAAAATGCTATCCGCGAAAAGCCCAAAAAAAAGAAACCTCATTTTTTAGTCTATGGCCGATGCGCGCGCATAGGAAAACTGATTAATTTTTCCCGCCATTACGAAATTTATTAGTCTATGGCCGATGCGCGCGCATAGGAAAACTGATTAATTTTTCCCGCCATTACGAAACATTTTTCACAACTCGTCTTGTTTTCTCTTTTGAAGTTATTTAGTTAGTTATTAATTAAGATGTCTGCAAATACAATTTATGAAGAAAATGATTTATGTTGTACACCGCCCGATATAAGATGTGAAGCCCAGAACGTTATGGAAAGTTTACTACCAGAAAACTCAAAGGAAAAATATCTATTAGCGTACCAAAATTTCATACAATGGCAGAACAACAAGAATACGCAGTCTTTTTCAGAAAATGTGTTCATGGCGTACTTTAAAGAATTATCTTCTAAGTACAAACCTAGCTCTTTGTGGTGTATTTACTCAATGTTAAAAGTACAGTCCGAACAAAGAATGGAGTGGACTTAAAAACATACTCGAATTTGTCAGCTTATCTAAAGAGACTATCTGATGGATTTAGAAGCAAAAAATCAAAGGTTTTATCATCTGATGATATTGAAAAATTTATTAAAGATGCTCCAGATAACCAATATTTGGCTACAAAGGTTAGTTAAATTAATTTTAATTAAATATTTAATAGCAGCTTGTGTTGTGTGTTGACCTTAATTATTGTTTCTTTTGTTTCAGGTTGCTTTAATATTTGGTGTAACTGGTGCCTGTAGGATACAAGAATTAACAAATATAACTGTAAAAGATATAGAGAACCATGGCCAGATGCTTTTAGTGAAGATACCTATCACGAAAAATAAAATACCTAGGTCATTCACCATACACGGTCCATTCTATGATATTGTTAAGAAGTATGAAAGTTTGCGTTCGCCAAAAAGAAAAAATGACCGTTTCTTTCTAAATTACCAGAATGGTAAATGTACCTGTCAGCCTATAGGTATAAACAAATTTGGTTCTATGCCTAAAGAAATCGCTAAGTTTTTGGGTTTAGTAGATGCTGAGAGCTACACTGGACATAGTTTCAGAAGAACTTCAGCTACATTGCTGGCAAATTCAGGAGCTGATATAATGACTTTGAAGCGACATGGCGGGTGGCGATCTAGCAATGTAGCAGAATCATACGTAGAAGATTCCATACAAAACAAGAAGGAAATTTGTGCAAAAATCACAAAAAGAATTAAACTTGATTCTGAGACGCATCCTACTGGCGAAATACCAAGTACGTCCAATGATTGGATTTCACCTACCTACACGAATAATGAACCATCACAAATAACAATAGAACATGAAAGTATTTCAATAAATAATCTATCTGATGAGACCGCTATGTCATCAAAAATAGTTAATTATAATTTTACTAACTGCACATTTACTAATTGTTTCTCTAAGTAAACTTTTTATCTACTATGTAAAATGGTTTTTTATTCAAGTATTGTTTTATTCAGAAGTGTGTTGAAAAACGTTGTATGATACACGTGTGTATTGATGGTTACCGTCCTCGGCTTCTTAAGACCCTCGCCTGACGGCTCGGGCCTCAATGCGCCTCAGCGGTAATCACCAACATTACACACTTGTACCATAATGTACTATTTCTTTTCTCATGCTCCGAAAGTAGTACGCTTTATGTTATCTAAACAAAGGGACGTCACGGGAAAACGATAATCCCTACTGGCAAATTTAAAAAAAATATTCTATTTTGACATTTCTATTCAACTGTGTCGAAATTTTCTATACAGGCCATCTAATTTTGTAACACTACTCTTTATACTTGAAATTTATTTCTCTCAAAATTATTATTTAATTTACATAGATTTGAGAGATTTACTTTTTTCAATTATGAAAAATATTGGAAATGAAAAGCAGAATGTTCCTCGGGTAAAAGACCTATTTCGGTTCTAGTGACAACGTACTATTAATGCACGTCTCTAATTTTGCATTTTGTGGCCCAGAGATGTTTTGTAGAGAAAAGCTCATTGTACTCACAACGTCAGGCCAGACTTTACGGTTAGACCTTTGGACCGAAAGTATGTCCCTCGTAATAATGGCGGCTTTTGTAGTACAAGTGTAGCTCTCGATGTATTGTCAACAAAACTTCTCTAATTTGTAGAATGTTCGTATGCTATGTACAAAAATGTTATAATTGTGGAGCAGACCTCTACGAAAAGTCAAGTGTCAGGCTATTACAATTCAAAAGATACAGGCAACTGAATGTGGAGCAACGGAGTCTTAAAAATAGCAGTGTCCTTTTATTGTCCTCTAGAACCTCACAAAAGGAATATAATAAAACAAATGTCATGTTATTTGTCTAAACCAACCGTGTTACTCAACAAAAGGCGGGTTTCTTTAGTTGCAATCGGTGTAGTAGAAATTGACATCAGAAGCTATCATCCCATAAATTAATTACAGATAACTTTTAATGGTTATATATGATTGAAAGGGTTGTTTTTCTTAACCTGAGCATGTTTAAAAAAAAAATAATATGCCCGAGATAAAGTAGTTATAGGAGGAGAGCCTTTAAAACTTTTAATTTTTTGTATATTTTTTGCGATGGTAATGTATGATGTCATAGGTTGTTTACGTTACGTTTACGTCATGTTTACGTTGACAAACAATATGTAGGTATATGGGTTCATTAAATTACGTTTGGTAGAAGAATTTCACACCGCCATGTTTGAATACGCGTTCGCTTCGCAAATTTGTAGTTACTAGTAGTTTGTATTCTTCTTGCCTTGAATATTATAAGCATGTTGTCAAACCGGATCCACTACTTTCGGAGAAGATTCTTGACAAACACAACCAAAGAAACAAACCAACAAACATTTTTAACCGACTTCAAAAAAAGAAGGAGGTCATACAATCCGTCAGTATATTTTAATTTTTATGTATGTTCCCCGATTACTGAACCGAAGACGCCTGGACCGATTTGGAAAGTTCATTTTTTTGTTTCAAAGAGTAGGCTGGGGAATGGGATCACAGGAAAATCGAGGGAAAATTTTATTTTAATGTGTTTCTTGTTTGTACCGAAGCTATTCAGGTATTTGCGCCTGGTAGTCACGAACCGAGCTGATGATGGAAAGACCTTTAACTTTTAGGAGTTAGAGGTTAGTTTTGTAATTCAATAGGCACATTTTGACCCTTAGTTGTATTCTTGCGATTACTTTGGTGAGCTGGTATTAATTACACTAAAAAGATATATATTTTTTTACAAAAAATAAAACCAACTTCCAAAGCACTTAAAATTCATAAATTATATAACAATAAACACATGATCACATTTTTATTTTGAAATCAGCAAATTTTTTAAGACTTTCTAGGAGATCATCGCTTGGTACCGAAATCAATACAAAAATGTGATGCTTTGTATATTCTTATATTATTTTTGACTTTTAAGTGCTTTTGAAGTTAGATTTGTTAAAAAAAAGTGATTTAATTGTACCGTCATGTTCTGCTAGTGATTGTAGGCGTCCTCTGACCCATCACCAGGCATTAACGTACATACATTAACGTACATACATCAATGCCACCAGCCTATTCTAACTTTGCGTTCGCATCATGAGCGGTGCGCGTGGAACCTGCGCCTGCACTACGGTACTAGTCGCTCACGTTATTCGATGCTCCTCTGCTCCCTATTCCTGACCAGGGTGGTGATTTTGTAACACATCGATTGATCGGCAATCGTTATCAGATTACGGAATATTGTGAATTAGCTATAGGTCATGTTTATTCAACAAATATACCAAGACTACTCAGATGACGACATTATAAAATGTAAAACATATTAAACGTCAGTTTTAATCAAACAGAATTATTAAATCTATACGATAGCCGATTGCCGATGAGTTACAAAATCACCCACCAGACCCCTTAGACAAAACACCGTTAGAAAAATAATGTATGGAGCTGACATCAGCTGCGGAAAAAATTGCGTGAAAATGTCACAAGCTGTAGTTCGCCACCGAGCTTACCAGCTCGTAAGGCGTCCTAAGATTTTTTGTCTGGTTATCTGACAATTTTCGATTTTTTTACCGCTACGTTCAATAGTACATTGTTACCCTAGGGGTGAAAGTAACTCATTTAGTCCCGAGACGGGGTTTGGCGCCCGAGCGTAGAGAGGGCGCCTATAGTTCGAGGGACTAAATAAGTTTTTAACCCGAGGTAAACAAACACTGTGCTTTTCATTACGAATACAAGGAAAGTAAAAATAAAAACATGAATCAGCAAAAGAACATATTATGAGTGAAATTAATTTTATTAAATCAACAACTTCTGCTTTTGCCTCATCTCCTATGTATGAAATCTCTACGGAAGAATAAACAATAAAAACTCGAAAAAACAAATGAAGATCGGATTACCGCTATCCCGCTCATTTTGTTTTTTTTTCTGTGGCCGGCCAGCTATTCAGCCATTATTTTTTTCATTTTCATCATTGAAGAAATGGTTAAAATTTTCCGCAAATCTATGTTATTTTAAAATAATAGTTAAAAGTAAATTTTATTATAATAAAGTCATTTAAAAAATATATTCTTTAAATACTTAACATTATGTTATTTAAATTTTACGCTTACACCATGCTGTAATTGCGTGGTTGTATAGAAAGCCGGAACATGGTTCAATAAAAATGTGAAAATAGAACTTGTTTCTTTTTAAAATTTGACAGCAGCTGTCAGTTGAAAGTGATCCTCCCTAGGGCTGAAAAGTACTACTTTCAACCCGCTCCGCAGGCAACTTCAGACCTACTTTCAGAGTATGAGTAATTAATATTTATTTAAGCTTTACGAAACTAGCTGTCCCGACATAAATCTAAATAAAATACTTATTACCTATCATATCACTATCATTTATTTTAGAAGTCACTATCACTACCTAACTACCTTTTTTCAGCTTATAAATTTTTTTATTCAGTTCATAATTTCAAAACTGTATTGACATTGCTTAAATCAGCTATCAAAATTACTGCTTCAATATCCGCTATTTCTTATGGTTTATATCGCAATATTACCATTTTCTTCAAAGAACATTTGGGCGAAATTCCTCTGTTGTACGCTAGTAAACTGATTAATAACAAATATTTGTCAATAAACTTAATCGCTGAAATGTACCAAATCGTTTTTAGATATTAATGTATAATTTCACACAAATACAAGTACCTGAATAATTATTGAAATAGGTCTTCCGTAATTGTTGAAATGGGCAACATCAACCTTTTCTGTAAAACTATTTCATCTCTTTTTTGTAAAAGTTATTATAATAAACTTTTCCAAAACTTTGTTAATACTTGCCTAAATTGCATTAGTTATTTCGTAAGTTTGGTAATAAATTAGATTTATTTGTTAATAAATACTCCATATTAAGTTCTTCATAGTGTCAATCTTGATTAGAAGTAAAAGAGAAAATCCCTATTTTTAACCGACTTCGAAAAAAGAAGGTTACTCAATTCGACCGTATATATGCTTTTTTTATGTTTGTTCGCGGATAACTTCATCGTTTATGAACCGATTTTGATGATTCTTTTTGTATTCGATAAAAGATACTCCAAGGGTGGTCTCATGGTCACCAAAGTTAGGATCTGATAATGGGATCCCATAAAAATCGAGAAAAACCATTAAATTTTTACGTGTGTCCAACGTGTTTTGTGTATATGTTACGCGATTGTTGACCGATTTTCAAAATTATTTTTGTATTCGATAGAGTATACTCCTGGGATGGTCTCAAGGTCACCAAAGTCAGGATCTGATGATGGGATCCCATGAAACCGAGGGAAACCTTAATTTATATTTTATATTTATATATTAGGGTTTCTTTCACTAAAAAGACTTCATTTACTAAAAAAAATAAAAAATATATATTTTACGAAAAATAAAAACCAACTTCAAAAACACTGAAAAGTTAAAAATAATATAAGAATAGGTACAGACAACATCACACTTCTATATTGAAGTCGGTGACAAATTTTAAGACTTTCTAGATCATCGTTTGGCACCGACTTCAATATAGAAGTGTGATGTTGTCTGTACCTATTCTTATATTATTTTTAACTTTTCAGTTTTTTTGAAGTCGGTTTTTATTTTTTCATTTATAAGATTGCTAAAGAATGTTATGTGACTCCTAGACAATTACCTTAATGATTAATTAATTACCAAGCACTGCTGAATGTAAACCCTTGATAAAATCTTTACTCCAATACAAGCTTAGAATTATATTCTAAGAATATATATAATAGATATAAAGAATAGAAACATTCTTTTCCTTCCATTAAATTACATCTTAATACTAAAAACACCCGTTAATGGAAAAAAGCTCTGAATATTTTTCACCAAAAAAGGACATCTAATTACACAAATCGCATTTTGATGAACCATCTAAGCAAACAATCTAGACACAGTGCGTTGTAAATGTTTCGTGGACTCAATAAATTTAATTTAACTGTATTTTGTCCGCATAAAAAGCCATGAATTGTTTTTCTTGGCAATATAAAATTCTTTTGGATGCGTAAAAAATGCAAATAAAATGCCCATTATAAACGTGGCTATCTATGTAGTATGAAAGAGCTAACAATATTTTGGACTCTGCACACTTTAAATTCACTTAACAATTTTATTTTATCTTTAACTTCTATAATTTATTTTTTTGCTTGCTATACAAGCATTTTGATTTTCTTGTAGCACATCTCAAAAAGGCTGTCAATAAATAATTGTTCAAAATACAGCAAATTGATACTGTCTACTAAAGACAGCAGACAAAACTAGACACAACTTATCATTTAAAATTTTACAAACTGGAATCGAAAAGTTCAGTTTACATTGTTTTCAGATTGTAATAATACATTAAACAAACTTAATAGGCGACCATAAAAGCTCGCATAGGAGCTTTTAAATTAATGTATCCAAAATCCTTATAATAAAAGCTTCAAAAGTAAATTCCACTTGCTCAATTTAAAAATAATTACGCACTGCCCCACATCCCGACATTTAGCGGTCAGCCTTTAATTTAGCGGTAGATAGCTGGGAGAAATACGCTGTAACATAATTGTTCTTTTAAATATGAGTTATTCGCCTTGTGCGAGTGTCATATTTTTATCGCAAAATATGATGAAGTATCCCCGATTTTTCGTGTATAAAACTGAAAAACATTTAACATTAAAACACTTAATGCTAATTCGAAGTGCATTTGATTTCAATGTCTCTTTTTCAGGATCTACTATTGAAGACTCAGCGGAGTAAGAGGAGAAGGGGCAACTGATCCTATTGTCAACCTGTTAGACAACTGAAGAGGCTCTGGCGACTGAGCCATGGCGGTATAACCATACACACTTAACTAGGAAGCCAGCTAGAAGAGGTTGCAGGAACCTTGAGGCTTATAGCTCCTAAAAGAACTTGTGCAGAAGGCAAGAGGAAACCACTGTACTATTTTCCCAGGAAAACCACCAGAACTGTTCAAATAATGAAATTGGTATGTCATGTAATCCAACTTGCCCCACGCGCCCCAGCGCCATAGTGATTTAAGGTCACAAGGTGAGACAGGGTCACGGCAGTGACCGTGTACACCACTCGGCAGGTAGTGATTGCAACAGGATTGATGCATTTGAAATGTGGTTGTGGAGAAAAATGTTCCGAATACCATGGACTGCCTTAAGGACCAATGAGTCTATCCTGGAAGAGCTCAACGTCGATAAAAGGCTCTCTGTCATCTGCCAAGAACGGGTTCTGAGCTTTTACGGACATATTATGCGATCTCGAAAGTATTGACTTTTTAAATTAGGCCGCATTGAAGGCAACCGCGCCATGGGCAGAACACGGGCTCGATGGTCAGAACTCGTCCAAAAAGCAGTAAGTGGTAGCATTTATCAGGCAGTCCATTCCATCCGGCACCGTGCGCTCTGGAGGAGCATTACATGTGGTCGTGATTCTCAATCACATCAGTGAGGGAACGACAAAGAAAAAGAAGACTGAATTAAGTTAAATTTCTACGTTTATTTATTAAAATATTGATATTTCGCTTGGGTGTGTAACACAAAAAATTAGAAAAGTTGGGAGCAAGAACTTTAATAAGAAATTATACGTGATTTTAATGTGCTGAATCCGAATCTGTTTTTTTTTCAGTCAGACGTTCTCATAGTGTCTATACATACTCATCATTGCAACTCTTATGGGCTAAAATATAATGTAGTAGGCTCCGGTTACTTTCTATATCGCGGTACTATAACCTCAGTAGCAATAGTAATCCGAGAAGAATCCGGCTGAGAACATAAAAAGGCTCTGTCGCTTCAATTCGGTACTGATGGCCACCGCTGTCTTCCGGCGAGCGACATGGGCGTAGTACCTGAATCCTGCTTACTAAAATGTCCACACCCGCTACGTGGACACGACAAACAGAAATTGCTCAGGTGAAGCATAATGAAGGTAACTCTATTCTCCCAGGGGTCGTGTATGACTCCACGTCCAATGGCAAAGAAAAAAAAGAAAACATGTAGGATTTTAATTTAATTAAAATTATAAAAATTAGGATAACAAAGAAATAAAAACCATGTTTCTTTCAAATTGACGTCTTGACTACTCCCGAACACTCGAGACAATACAAGCTACTTTCCATAAAAAATATTGGCTGAACTTTGATTAGCGCTCAAGAAAAAACTCAAATTCGAACTTTTTTACGAATAATGGCCCTGCGTGCGTTGGAGTGGAGCCGCAATATGATAGATAACAGATACGACTGCACATTTATTATTCTATGTCAGTGGGGGTAACTATAAAACTGTTGGAGCATAAAATACTAGGCTAGTCTTTACACTAACAAACACGAACACCAAGAAACACCAAAACATATATTTCCGCGTAGCGCGTGACGAAAATTCTTATTGGGCCGTGACAAGACGTGCTGGTATAGAAATTTATAAAAATGCACCGACAAAATTGGCTTTTTACCGGAATGTAATGAAAATGAGTAAGGCGTAAATTTCACTTCGTCTGTAGAGTGCGTGACAACGTTTGAATGTGAAAATCGAGTTTTCGAATCGGAATAAAATGGAGTTGAAAAATATTTGTATAGAAAAAACATTTAAGGAGAGAATGTTTCGTTGGAGTCGAGTTTTTTGTAGATATTATTCATTAGTAATTTTGTACCCGTGCGCAATAGAAGCAAGGTTACAATTTTGATAAAACTACATTAAAAAATACTCCAAATACGATAGAAATCGGAACCGCATTCGTAATAGAATATTGAAAGAAATTGCGGGTACTCATGTCAAAGCACCAATAACCTCCACCGTTTAACGTTAGATGAGCCGTGAGGCTGTTAGCTGGTTCCTTTGTAAGAATATCAAGGGAACATTCCTGGGAGCACCTACTATTCTTTGCGAATATAATCACGGTTAGAGCCGTTCGTGCTGTATGAAACCACTTCCGTACGCACCGTTGACTACTTTAACTAGGTTATCCATGATTCTTGTCTTTGTAGTACTTTAAATGATTGATTCCGATTTTATTATTTGATTTAAGTAAATATAGAGCGTATGACTGTATACAACATGAAATAAGTACAACTAAATGGGCCTTCTCACTTGTTCCTAAGTGATGATAGAGCCAATAATATAATAAGTCTGAATCATAGGCTCGTCCGACTTGTTTCATGATTTTCTGAAGCTATTCCAGTATTTGCTTCTGGTAGTCATCATTTCAAGGATTCTTCCGTCACGCTGAGCTAATTATGGAAGGATCCTTGACATTTAGGAGTTAGTTCTTTAAATATAATTGGCACGTATTGATAAACAAAAGACCCTTAGTTGTATTTTTGTAGTTACTTCAATGAGCTGGAATACAATGTATAACTATTGTATTGTTTAAATCGTAAGTTAATATTTTTTCAAGTTATTTAGATGTTAACGTCAAGTTCATGTGACTTGTAGAGAGTAACAAATATTAACTATCAGCCGAACAGAAAACCCCAATCTCTTTATTATTTTACTAGCTGTGCCCGCGACTTCGTTCGCGTGTATGTCGGAAAATAATGTTACATAGCCTGCCTCGATAGATGGATTATCCAATACAAAAAGAATTTTTCAATTTGAATCAGCAGTTGAGATTAGCGCACTCAGCCAAACAAAGTATAGTAAGATTTAGATTATTGTAAAAACCAAAGCTATTCTGGTATTTTCATATAGTTTTTTAAATATAATGGGTTATTATAGTATTTTCTTTTACTATGGCAGAGGAGTATTTGGTAATGGTGGTTGGGCTTAAAATGTATCTAATTAAACGTATAATTTTGACATTACCATTGAATATAATTTTGACATTACTTTTGAATATGATAGCTGTGATAATAAATAAATTGATTGTTATAATGTTTTTAGTATTTCAAATTAAATTAAGTTTGTTAATGCATTATGTGGTAGTTGTTGTAATTATTGATGAATACTAATAATGGAAATGAATTATCAATTTATTATCAAAATGTTCGGGGGTTGCGAACTAAAACAAATGTATTTTTTCATAACTTATTACAAACCAATTATAATATAATTTGCTTAAGTGAAACATGGCTACTTGATGGTATTTTTGATGGTGAATTATTTGATAAGAGATATTCGGTTTATAGAGCTGACCGTGACTACATGACTACGGGTGCCAAACTGGGTGGAGGTATCCTTATTGCTGTACACCGTGCTTTTTCTGTTCGTTCGTGTATTAAATTTCAGCTTCCTGGCGCTGCTGCTGACGTAATCGAAGTGTCTGTTTGCACCTCAGCGCCTGACGCGGGCTGCACTCGAATACACTGTTGCTATTTTCCTCATGGCCGGCTGCAATATGATTCTCTTTGCGAATACTTTGAGAGTGTTACCAAAAGCATTATTAATGACTTGAAATCTAAGTTTTTAATAGTCGGTGATTTTAATATTAGCAATGCTAATTGGACCTTTGATGATACATCAATTTCTCTGAATAGTGATGGAACTGCAGGTAATATTGTCCAGGCCTTAGATAGTTTTCTCGCCGTTACAAACCTTGAACAGTTCAACAGGGTCTTGAATTGCAACTCTAGATGTTTGGATCTAATTATGGCAAACATTCAGTGTAGAGTCACACACTGTTCTGAGCCGTTGGTTCCTGAGGATCTACATCATCCTGCCCTTGAAATTGTTGGTCATTGTACGCGTGATAATCAGCTCCGTGATGCGCCGCGGTCGGTCCGGTCATTTCGTACTGCGGACTACGGTATTATTAACACTGCGCTATGGACTAGAGTGACCTTGGTGAATGTGATGATATAGTAGTAGCCCTTTCCATATTTTACAGTAAGCTTAATAGTGTTATAGCTGAGTATGTCCCTGAGAGGACTGCAAAGTGTGACTCTGGTTATCTTCCGTGGTATTCTAAAGCTTTGATCAAAGTAACTAGAGAGAAACTTAAATTTCACAAAAAATGGAAATTATATGGTCGAATCTGTGACTACAATACCTTTTCACTATTACGCAGTCGTCAGAAACGACTTCAATCTGAATGTTACAATTCATATTTATATAGTTCGGAAATCAAGTTACGCAATAATAGTAATTATTTTTGGTCATTTGTTAAATCCAAAAAATCAACTACTGCTTTTCCCGACACTGTTTATTTGAACTCTGTGGCATCCACTAATGGTGAGCACGTGTGTAGTCTTTTTAATGAATACTTTCAATCAGTTTTCGAACCAATCAACCAAAACCCTCCTGTGCAAGGTCTTGTATTGGAAACTGTTCGAGATCAGCATGATACATCTGTTGGTTGTATAGGTTCTTTAATACAGTTTTAAAGTATCTTGGGGCGTTGGATGAAAACAAGGGCTACGGACCAAATGGTATTCCCCCTATATTTTTGAAATACTGTAGAACGAGTTTGGTCAAACCTCTCACGTATTTATTTAACTTATCTCTGGGACAGGGTGTGATGCCACGTCTATGGAAACAATCTTATGTGGTTCCAATTTACAAATCTGGTGATAAACACTTAGTGCAAAATTACCGTCCCATCTCAAAGCTTTGCACAATTGCTAAGATGTTCGAAAAAATCTTATTCGATATCTTGTACCCTTGCCTATCGCCAAAAATGATAGATCAACAACACGGTTTTAGAGGAAAAAGAGGCACGGAGACAAATCTCTGTGAATTTACTCATAGTGTAGCGGGGTCTATGGACCGCGGCCATCAAGTCGATGTTGTCTATACAGACTATGCAAAGTGTTTCGACAAAATCTCTCATTTAATACTCATACGTAAACTTGAGCAAATTGGCATCCATGGTGACTTATTGCGGTGGGTGACGTCATATCTTAGGGAACGTAGTCAAGCCGTCACTATAAAAGGTTTCTGTTCCAGTTTTGTTCCTGTTACTTCAGGCGTACCTCAAGGCTCCCATTTGGGACCATTATTGTTTAATTTATTTATTAATGACATAACCCAATGTATTCGACATAGCAATATTTTACTTTACGCAGATGACATGAAAGTCTTTAGAGAAATAAGATCGCAGTCAGATACCTTAAAACTCCAAGACGATCTGGATTCTCTTTGTAAGTACTGTGAGCTTAACCATCTATAAAAAAATGTCAGGTGATGACATTCACAAGAGGGAGGCAACCTTACTGTCACAATTATCAACTCAATAGTACTATCTTATCTCATGTGAATGAAGTCAGAGACTTAGGCATTATTGTCGATAGCAAATTGAGCTTTAATTCGCATATAAACTCTATTGTCAATAAAGCGTATCGGATGCTGGGCTTTGTACTTAGGATGGGCAGGGAGTTTAGGAATGGTTCAACCCTAGTTTTACTATATAACTCTTTTGTTCGATCTATTCTAGAGTATGGATCTGTCATATGGAACCCACAATATCACATTTATATCAATGACATTGAATCAATTAATAACAAATTCCTAAAATACTTAAAGTATCATTGTAATAAATCTCATCAATCATTGCCTCAAGATATGTTATCCTTAGAAGCCCGTCGAAAAATAAGGGACCAAGTTTTCCTTTTTAAATTAATTCATAATCTGATTGACTCGCCTGACTTGGTAAGGGAAATTACTGTACATGTCCCCGTGTCAATGCTCGATGTCGAGATGTATTTATTGTTCCAACCACCAAAACCAAATATGCTAGAAATATATATTTATATCGTGCATGTCTATCTTTCAATAAGCTTTTTACAGATATTGATATTTTGGACTTCAGTCTGAACATAAATAAATTTAAACATCTTGTACGACTGAAATCTGCAATTTAATTAATATTCTGCCTTATCCATTTATGCTAAGTGAGCTTACCTAATATAAGTTTTCTAAATGACTTTGAAATTATTATTTTTTTCTGATTTTAATTTTTTTTTAGATTATATATGAATTATTTTACTGACATTGAATTTGATAGTATTTTTTTTTTCTATATTTGGGATTATTATTTTTTATAAATTATTTGTTTGATTGCTTAGTCCGTAATTTTTAACTAAATGTGAACGCTTTACTGGTTTATGTGCTGTTATATGTAATACTTGTGTGTGTAAATGTAACTGTTTGTGTTCCGAATAAAACAAAATAAAATAAAATAAAAATAAGTAGTCTCAACTCATGTCTCAATGAGGCTGTAGCTCTTTTGGGACATAGTCTGGAGAAGTGCAACAAGGAGTTCAACTTTTGTCACATTGATGCTAACAATGTTTTGAAAACATTTCGTATGATCAGTACAAAAAAACTAAAGACCTTTGGAGTATTTCGACCCATATAACTAAATCTGTAATTAAAGAACTTGCCCCGCAACTTGCGTTGATATTCAATAAATATGTCGATGAAGGTGTCTTCCCCGACCTCATGAAAAATAGCAAGTTAATACCTCTATTTAAGACTGGGAATAAAAATGACCCTTCAAATTATCGACCAATTTCAATTCTACCAGCTCTTAGTAAAATATTTGAAAAAATTATATCTAACCAGTTCACTGAACATTTCTCAAGTAACAACATTTTACATATGAACCAATTTGGTTTTACCAAAGGTCGTTGCACTACTGATGCTAGTGTTGCACTTGTGAAACACATTTTTGCTACTTGGAAGTGTAAACAAGATGTTATTGTTATATTTTGTGACCTATCAAAGACTTTTGATTGCGTTGGTCACCAAACTCTTTTAAATAAACTCAAGCATTATGATTTCTCTGCAGAAGCAATGATACTTATTGAGTCTTATTTGTCCAATAGGGTTCAGAAAGTTGTTATTAACAAAACTGAGTCTGCTGGTGCACCTATAGTTATGGGCGTGCCACAAGGACCGATATTGGGACCTATGCTTTTCTTAATTTATATTAATGACCTCCCACACTTCACTAAAAATCTGTGCGATACAGTACTATTTGCAGATGATACTTATTTAATATTTAAGGTTGACAGAGGAAATGGAAATACTGACGATGTAAATAGTACTCTCTCTTAAGTACGAGTATTGCATTGGTTCACTATAAATAATTTATCTTTGAATTCACGTAAAACTAAATGTATTAAATTCTCATTGCCAAATGTAAGAAAAGTGGATACCATTGTGGAAACTAATAATGAAATTGTTGAATTCATCGACTTTACCAAACTTTTGGGTATTACACTAGATTCTAGATTGCAGTGAGATCCACATATTGAGTCCTTGGCAAACAGACCTAATTCTGCAGCATATGCAGTTAAAAAAAAAGGACAACTTACTGATGATGGAACGGCAGGATTGATTTACTTTAGATATTTTCACAGTGTCGTGTCATATGAAATACTACTGTGGGGATCGGCTGCTAGTATAGAAAGTATTTTTGTACTTGAAAAAAGAGCGGTTAGCGCTATTTATAATTTAAGAGCAAGAGATTCTCTATGAGACTTATTTAGAGAAATTAATATATTGACTTTAGCAGGACAGTACATTTATGAAAATTTGATTTATGTCTATAAAAATTATAATAATACATTAGAAACCAATTTCCAAATTCACCATCTAAACACAAGATACAAAAATAAACTTGCCGTTCCAACATACAGGCTTCAAAAAACTAGAGGCTCGTTTATGGGGAAATTATAATAAGCTTCCACAAAGTGTTACTAATTTGCCATTTCATAAGTTTAAAGCGCATGTAAAAAAGACTTATGAGTGAAGGTTATTATAAAATCAACGATTATTTGAATGATACCAATGCCTGGTGTTAATTTGCAGATAATGAATCGTGTTGTTGTGTATAACTATTTATTTAAGCAAATATTGTTGTTTTTGGTAATGACATAGTAAAAAGAGAACTGACACATCTAATATTGTAATGGAAGTTGAGCTCAAACTTCTGCCGTGAGGTCAGCTTCCAATTGACGACTCTGTGACAATACAGGGAGAAAAAAATAGCTCTTGCTGGTTTTATTGCTGGTTCTTTTCAGTACAAGGTCTCCCGCCGTAGACTTGTGAACCAATCGCGTAGCTGCTTTGACGTGCAAAAGAGATTGTAACAATCCAATTTGAATAAAAGATATTGAATTTGAATATTATTTGACTTTGGAGTATAGTTAATGAATTTGAATACTTATATTTGACTTTTGAGATGGTTTTTATTTTTTGTCCTGTGAAAATAATAAAATGAGTGCACCCCAAATAAAGGGAGTCCATCCGGTTAACCGCTCCAGTTTTCTTTCCACCTTCGAAAATATTTCACGAGAGCGAATGAAATCTGCCGTAAATAATTATTGCGCTCCTGAATACCGATGGGGCTATACGTGTTATATTCGAAAAAAAAACAATAAATGAGTATTGAAAAATTTTAATGTTCAGAAGATCCGTCATAAGAAAGTTAAAACTATTATGATGCCGTTAGATTGGTGTCTGTGATTTGGCTGCTCTCGTGTAATGTAAGTTCAAAATCCCACTCCCCTTTATAAATTGTGCTAATTATCACTTTCAGAAGACAAAGACCAAAAATTCTCTCATTAATACAAAAAATAGAAGGATGGATGGATCCTTACCACATGAAAAAAATATTAATTTTGTGTGTGTAGATTCTCAGTTACTTGAAATTGACGTTTGTAAATAGAAATCCGTAATTACTCCAACCCCTGTGTCGCTATAAACAACCGGCCAGCACCCTAATAGCATTGCGGTTATCATTAACGTCCAGTAATGGTGCGGTAATGACATGATAGTTTAATCTCATTTGCGAACTGCACAACTCGATTTCGGACTAAGAGGTTCCAGGAATTTCTTATAAATTAGAACATGTGGAGGACGCAACCTGTTTGTTACAGTAAATGAGTAAATGGATATTCGCTCGAAAAAATTGTTAATGAAATAAGACTAGGATTGGATATGAAATTTACATTTTCTTTAAATTTAGATTTCGATAGCAGTTATAATCTATAAGAATTATTATGTAAAGACTTAAAATATTAATGATAAGCAAATATAAATAAAAACGGAAAAATCTTATTAAAAAGTGCCGCCCGCGACCCATGCACCCACTGGCTTCACAAGTGCGCCAGTTACTTTTATTTCCAGAAATAAACCTTTGATGTGAGTACCCATACATAAACTAGCAAGAATAATAAAAACGATGGCAAACTGTTATTCTTTTAGTTTTTATTTATTTGTTTGCTTAGATAAATAAGTAACTTCATTTATTAATAACTACATCTTTGATATTATTATATAATTAAGCATATAATTGTTTCATTCCCTTTATAAAGAGAAAGGCTATTGAAAATGTCTCGTTGATGTGTGCTTTGTACCAAAAAACTTATCTCTCAACTAGATCTTGCAACATAATATTTTCTGTGGTACCTACCTATAACAAGACGCCAACATGTATTGTTGAAAAAAAAAGAAAATCAATGTTTCATCAAAGTCAAGGTTTTGATTTATCAAACTTAACTTTCTTTGCACCAGTAATTTGTTTTAAGAAATCATTAGCTAAAAATTCAAGACAGAATTCGCATACAAGAGGAGAGCAAGAAGATGCCAAAGGGGCAAAAATCTATAAAATAAAACTTAACATTTTCCATATAAAGTTAATAAACGTAAAGTAAACCGTTATTAAGTAAAACGTAATAAAAGAAAAAAAATACTGTGATTTGTATGCATTTAATAATATAATGATTTGTATGCATAATTCAAATACACTGGAAATTATTTGTAAATATTTCAAATATTTAAAAAGACTGAACACTACTTATGAGTAAAAAATATATAAATAAATGGTGATATGAAGTGAATAAACTCCTTAAAATTATGTTTTTGATATAAAATGAGCACCAATGCTTTTGTGGGATTACGTTCATAAAAATAACAAGTAATAAAAAATTAAGCATGGTGAATGAATATAACTGAACACAGTTTCATTTCCAGCTTTATTAAAACATGGCATATTTATAAACGGCGCTTTAGCTTTATAAAGCAGGAGATACACGTGAATTACATTGGGTCTCGTTAAAACTTCCACGGGTATATAGTTCAAAGCTGCAACGAAAAACTGTTAAATTACCGCAGAATGATACCGCATTCACTCTCATTATAAAGACCACTATCATTTTACCGTCCCCAGAAAAACCATTTTATATCAGAAATTTAAATCAGGAATATTTTTGCAACTCTGCAAAGTTATGCTGAATCTTCGTTTACAATCTTTTTGGAAGCGAACGAAATGAACGATGATTTGAGAATTTCTATTCGATGAATGCATCCACCGATTTTGCTAGCTTTGCTTTCATTTGCGTGAGTTTTTTAAAAATTTAAATATTAATATTAATGACTGCTCCTTTCGTTTGAGTAATGGTGCTCTTACACTACACTAAAACATTTACTAACAAATGTTAGGAATTGTTACATTCTGTTAGAAATTTTTATATGTTATGAGTGCTCCTACACTGATGGAAAATGTTTATAAACATTTTATAACATTTGAAAACATGACATTGGTTCGCAGATTGGTTTTGCGTTCTGAGATGGAAGAAGATTTGTTCATTGGAAAAGCTTTTAGTTTTTGTTCAAAAAAAAGAAAAAGCACTCTCACTGGATGCGGCAAACGCTAAGAGCTAAGGAATTTGGATATTGATGGTTTTTTAAATATTTTTTTAAGACTGAACAGTTCTGAATTTGAATACCTCGCTGTCACTTGTATAAATGTTTATAAACAAAAGATAACAAATATTTTATTTAGGGACAATTTGTTAACCGACTTCAAAAAAGGAGGAGGTTCTCAATTCGATGCGTATGTTTTTATTTTTTTTGTGTATGTTACGCGATTACGCCGCCAATTGTGCACCGATTTTCAAAATTCTTTTTGTTTACTAAAAATTTTGTTTAGAAATGTTTTCTAATATTACCTAACATGCAAACATTTTTTAACATTGTGATCAAATGTTTGTTAACAAAATGTTTATTAACAGCACCAGCATGGGAGCACCATAAGATAATGGTTGCTACATAAATTTCCAGTCTTACAGCGCAAAAGAGTTGAAAAATTAGCACCTCTTGGAAGTTGAATCATGCAGCTTTTGATCTAAAAGATCGAGACCAGCGCGGCCCTACCGCCTGACTCAGCGATGCGCGATGGCGATAGCGAGTCACTCGCTATCGTTTTAAATACACAGAGTTTGCTATGATAGAGGGTACGAAATTACAATAATATGACGTCATAAGCAAGAGCTAAGCCGATAGCGAGTAAGTTAGGCGGTAGGACCGCGGTTAACAGTATTCTGCAGGCCTATTATGTTATATTATTATATAAATCTTTCATCGTATGACGTGGTATAAAGTTTGAGATAAGGAAGTCATGAAATCATTTGGTATTACCGATCTCCAATGATATTATCACTATGGCATAATTTCAATGATGTCATCATGATATAATGAACAAATGATCAAAAATCTGACCGAAAATCTTGTTTTAAAGTTTTGCACTATGATTTCATCATGATATTATTTGAAAACCATGAGATCGGTAATAGGCCTGCTGTTCTCCATTTTCGTATAATGTAGGTAATTAAAACTATACCTACCTACGTATTTCACATTCCTCCAAGCGCAATATATTTTAAGAAAGCAGAACAAAAATAACACATTCCATCAAATAAGTCTTAAAAATTACTAAATACTAGTAGAGAAATAAAAAAGTCATTTCAAATATGAAAAACTCATTTTCAGAAACTATTTGTGCCTGGAAAAATCTTATCGATACTTCGGTCGTTTTATTATTATTTTCCCTTTTACTTCGCAATTAATTTAGGAATGTTTGGACGCATGTACGTGAAAAATGTCAAAGCTTGTAACATTTCGAGAATTTAGGAATTATGTTATTTCATACGCGCAGTATAATATTTTTTTCGAAATTGTAACTTCGATTAAAAATTACTAAAGCAGATAATTATTTCGCTCATATAGTTTTATCTAAATAAATCGTCGAGAGCGTCGGTGGCTTTGTGGCCTCGGCACTGGGCTGCTACTGTTTCTCCGAAACGAACTTTCGTTAACGAACGAAGATCAAACGATATTTCGAAAGTGTCTCTACTCTATTTCATTTTCGAATACACACAATAATTTCGCTTCCATAGACAACTTTCGTGAACGAATAAGGAACCACCACTGCCGTAAAGTGGGGTGAATAGAGTGAAACAAATAAGTTTCCGGGGTCAATAGAGTGAAACAAAATATGAGCCACCAATGGAGAGAGACCATTGCCGTAAAATGGGGTAGATAGGGTAAAGGGATTCCGGGGTCAATAGAGTGAAACGGAAACTTTTTCCTTTCTTCGATATATGCGATTTTCTCGTTAATTTGTTAGAAAATAGTAAATTATTTATGGATAATCTCAAACATTTTTGTCAAAATGAAAACAATCACGATTTCTTGGAATTTGAGTTTATACAAAATAGATAGACGGTGAATAGAAGTTCCTGTTTAAGTGGTTTAGCAATGTTTTCAAGTGATTTTTTTCGTGTCCGCTATCGCGACACATTTCTTAAAAAGGAATGTTTCAGTTGCAGTTACATTTTGTGCTGTGTTGTTTGTTTTCAAGTTCAGCATTCTAAGTAAGAATCTTTTTGGTACTTATCAATAGGTATATTTTGAGCTTTTATGTAACTAATATTAATGATTTTAGCTTAAAGTAACTAATTCCGTTACCCCGTAGCAAATCGATGCTCTTCTTAATTATCAATTTTAAATTCTCAATTAATATCCAACTGAGTGCAATTTTGTATAAAATCCCAAGTCGGGAATCAAAGCTAAATTCAAATTACTTCCAAGGCAACGTCGGGTCTTTCTACGCTCTTTACACTCACGCAAAGCAGCTTCAAACAAAAGTATTCCGACAGCAATTTCACATAAACTTACTTTAATAAAATAATTACGAATATCAAAAGGTAAGTAACACTTTTGTGTTCGTTAATTTGAGGTTAAGGCGCATAGTAAGGTCAAACATAAAAAATCACTGCAGAAAAAACTGGTTCTCTTCATAAATATTGAATAAAAAAATCTTTAAAAAAGATATGTTATTATGCTCAGTACAGTAAGCTCCTTGTCAAGCTATACTGTTCGACCTTTGGACCGTTCTTATATCACTCGTAATACTGGCGGTTTTCGTAGTGTAAATGTAAAGCTTGAATGGGAGCTTACTGTACCAATGTGTTTTTCGTTTCACGAATTTCATATGTACATTTATCTGACGCTCCTACGGCGAAGGAAAACATCATGAGGAAACCTGCATACACCTGCGAAGTAATTCAAAGGTGTATGTGAAGTCAACCAATCCGCACTGGGCCAGCGTGGTTTGACTAAGACCTAATCGCTCTAATTTGTTAGGGTAGGTTCGTGCTCCTCGGTGAGGACGTAATGAGCTGTGATGATGATCTTAATAAATAAAGGAAATAATACATTTTTCGGAATCCTCGGATTTTTCTCTACATTTTGGTACACATGTACCTCAAGGTACAGACATGGGCAAAAATGTATGGACTATTGGCGATTTCCTTTTAGGTTTTAACTAATGTCCTTTTCCTCAAACATGGTCGGAAATGTAGGCATTATTGTAGTAAAGAGAAGACACGAAGTTTGTAATTCTTGGCTGATGCATTACTTTACCGGCCTAGGCCAGGAAAGTAAGTATGATAATTCATTTCTGGCCGCTGCTCAAATGTTTTTTTAATTCATCTATAACTTGAATTATGTAACTTGTCATACAGCCAGTTGCTACCACATTTTAAAAAACGCACTCTTCGAGCATAATCGTAAATATGACAACAATTTTATTAAAATGTTGGTATAAAATCACACAAAAATATGCTTAATTTTCGTGCGAGAGAAAAAGACATAATCTACAGTATTACATTTTTGCGTATAATATTACTGGGATGTAATACGCGTAAAATATATCTCCTACATGTGTATTTGCGTAAAATATATCAAACATTACGTTTAACATTAATTAATTACTTCATTCGTTATTTTCTTCATATTATACTCATTTGTTTCCAGTATTACGTTTTTCATTACCTATTTCTCACAATTATTGAGGAAAGCACTATACATACTATACATACATAGAACACTGTGTTCTGTGCATACCTCGGCGGATATGTGATTGCCGGACTCGTAATTATCGTCGGAAAGCTCTACTCGTCCGGCAATCCCTAACTTCCCGGCCTCTGGAGTAATGTACATACTATTAATAAATTTCATATTTGTTTCAAATTTGAATGTTTTATGTTGCGCCACGACGCCCGCTTCCACACTAATCGTTTCGGTTCAAATTCCAAGCCTTAAAGCAGTCAGCTTATACTAGCGAAGAGGTTTCTAGGCAGCGGCCAAGTTGTTCTCAATTATTTTGCAGTAACACATTACCCCGATGCGGCCCAACGATTTATGTACTCCGGAGTGCGGGATTCGGATGCCTCCTCGTGTATGCATCGCTTGGAAACTACACATTTAACACAAGGCAATAAATTTACAAGACGCTCTGACCGATAATTTTTCTTCTCTAGATATTATTCATACCAAAAATGTCAAAATATTCCATATATCTATACTAATATTATAAAGAGGAAAGATTTGATTGTTTGTTTTTTTGTTTGTTTGTTTGTATTGAATATGCTTCGTAACTACAGAACCGATTTTAATGAAAGTTGGTATAGGGATAGTTCGACACTAGGGGAAGGGCATAGGGTAATTTTCCTACGGGAAAAAATTTCCCACGGAAAAACAAAAATAACGCGGGCGAAGTCACGAGAGGAAAGCTAGTCTCTGTATAAAAATATTTATAGCGAAACTATAATTTTCATCACTATTCCAATACATGTAATGTAAATCGAATTTACATCCCATGTGATGTAATAAATTTAAATATGGAACGAGGCTCCTTGGTCCTTACGTACTCTCTGTTACTTACAATCACATTATTACATTTTTATTAAACATGCGCTGTGCTCGCGAACTACGTTTAGCCTTAATAAGGTTAGTTAATTTCAACTACGATTTTGCTTCTTAAACTTTTAATTTAGTATTTGTTTATGGCTTGAACATATAAAAAATTTACAAACAGATATGGCGTTATATGGCATTTATAATGTACTCTAGGCGCTTAGAATACCATATTAATTACTAGCTGTGGCGAACCATGTTTCGCCTTAAAAGTTTAGAAAACTTTAAATCTTCTATCCCGCGGGAACTACTTACTTTTCCGGAATAATAAGTAGCCTATATGTTAATCCCTGTTACAATCCGTCTACCTACAACATCCAAATCCAATTTAGTTGTTTTTGCGTGAAAGAGTAACAAACGTCCATACATACAAACAAACTATCGCCTTTATAATTAGTAAGGATTAAGCACATATGCTGAACACTCATTAAATACATTGAAGGCTAAACGTTTAAAACTTGAATCTATTTCTGTCTATTTCAAACATACGAGTATAACAGAGACAAAATGATTGTGTTAACACATTTAGAAAGCTTGTGTAAGTAACCCTCAATTTCCCATCTATCGCAAGCCGCGACACAAAATGGCGTGATATAGGTGGGCCAGAATTTGATGGCATATGTAGAGCTGAAAGAATAATGGTCATTTCTGTTCCCAAAAAAAGTTAAAAATAGATAGATTAATTTATGGATAAATGTGATCCTAATAAAATATGTAATCGATTTATGTATTTAGAATATTTATGAAAGTTACAAAATAAAATAAAAAATCTTCTTGAACGCATTAATGTAATTTCTTTTCGCCATTTTACTACTCTGACTCTCCGAGAACCAGAATGCATCTGTAATTTGACAGTACAAGCGTTCGACGTAATGACGTCATCGATGATGTCAGGTTGGACGCTGTCAGGACGCTCACCGTGATTCGGAATGCATCCGTACAGCCAGTTACGGTCCGAAATGCGTATCTTATCAACAATATTAGAACCCGAATATCTCTTTCGCCTGGGTTTAAAATATAATATAATTATTTCAACATGCATTTTTTAACCAGTACAATAAGTTCAACTAGTTTTTATAATCTCTAAGTTTTGATTTTTTTGGGTGAAAACTCTCAGAAAGAGACCATTGTTCTTTCTTTAATAAAAAGTAATAGGACGGTTATTTAAAAAATCGTTATACCTCTATTGTTAATCGCTAATCTATAAGGTATTAGTGATTTAAATTAATTAAGAAAGTAACTTTTTTTATTACAGTAAATTCAGCTCTACATTTGCCATCAGATTCTGGTACACCTATATCACTGTCGTAGGAGCGATGTACGAGTATGTATCCAAAATAGTTTTATTTGTCCAAGACAGTTACATATTCAAGTAGGCATTTTTTCAATTAATACACAAATTAAGAGTGTTTGTGACATTGATTTTAATAAAACAAGTTTCAAAGACCTTAAAAATGTTGCCACGTGGTCATATTGAATATAAAATAATATTCACTATCAACATCGTACTTAACTCTTTCACTCGATGCCCACACTACTAGGGCTAGAAACGAAATTATATTGGCCATTTTGAAACGGCGGCGCGGCGCCTATATTCAATTTTAAACAAGGTTGCTCAATTTATATAGCTCTACTCTTCAAGCCCTTTTATTTAATACTCTTATTACTGTTGTTATAATTAATATATTTATTAAATTTAATACTGGCATCATATTAATAGAGATAACAATGAATCAGAAGTAAATGATCAATGTTAATATAATCCATTCTCGGGGGAATACTGTTTAATTTGTTGCACCGTAGAATAATTTCACGGAGCGCGCTCGGACTCAGAGCGATATTTCCACTTCGCCGTTCATTTGTACTGGAATCTAGATAGGTAGCGAACTTGTAGTGAATGTAGTAACTATGTTACATTGATGTGTGAGTTTGATGTTGCTCTCGAAATGTATTGTAAGGCTAACTATAAAAATTAACGCATTGAAAATGCTTGTTTGAACTTGTTTTTTAAAACACATGTTAAATACATAAACTCATTTGCAAAAAAAACGGGCACCTAAGCAATGAACCATTTCAAATGTTAATATTGCTTTGTTTGATAATTATAGGTAGTTTTATCCTCACAATTTGGTAAATTTATAAGAAAATAATCGTTTTCATCAGTATTTCATAAAATTTTGATACAATTTATGGGAAATAATGCTAAACTTCACTAGTAGTGTCTGTTCGCTAGTAGTGCATATGCTCATGAAGTAAAAATAAAAAAAAATATATTTGTTTTTCTTTAGTAAAGTAAAAGCAGATAAATGTTTAGTATCGAGTGTGACCCTCTCTAGCTAAAATCACAGCTTGAATTCGTCTGGGCATGCTAGCGAGTATATCCCGGATACTTGCTTGCGGAATACGTTCCCACTCCGCAGTAATCACATTCTTCAGTTTTCTGATGGTCTGCGGAGCTGGTTGTACTGATCTCACACGCCGTTTCAGAACGTCCCAGACATGCTCTATGGGATTGAGGTCGGGACTTCGAGCGTGCCAATCCAAACGACGAATGCCGACCTCTTGCACATACGCTTAACATCGCGAGATCGGTGGGCGCGAGCATTGTCATCCATAAAAATCGAGTCTTCACCTAGAGCGGCCAATGCGGTTTGTGCATGAGGAATTAGAACTTCCGTTATGTATCGATGCCCAGTCAGTGAGCCGTTTTCAATGAAGACTAACTCTGTACGATCCATTGAATTTATTCCTGCCCAAAACATAACAGAGCCCCCACCATAAGGTGTGATTTCTTCGAAACATGCCTCTGCAAAGCGTTCTCCTTGTCTTTTTAGCACTCGCCGACGTCGATCTTCACCGAACAGAGATATCCTGGCTTCATCAGAGAACAAAACCCTATTCCAATCTTCTTGAGTCCATGATTCACAATTTCTAGCGAACCTAAGCCTGTGAACTCGGTGCTCACGGAGTAATTTGGGGCCGCTGACCGGGCGGTGACTGCGTATATTGGCAGCGAGAAGCCTCCTCCTGACCGTTCATAGACTAATATGCACATTTCTTACTTCTTGGAGGTTGTTCTTAAGATCCACATACGAAGATTTGCGATTTCTCAATGCGCGACTCACAAGAAAACGATCATCCCGTGGTTGGGTACATGGTTTTCTTCCAGAACCAGGCCTACTCTCGACGGAACCAGTCTCCTGATATCGCTGCCAGGTCCTTTGGACCATCGAGCGACTAACATTTAGCCTCCTAGCCACGAAGCATTGGCTGCAACCCTCTTCAAGCAGCGCGATAATTTTGGTAGCTTTTACCACTTTATCTACCATTTTTGATACAGCCAAACAGCAATAAATAAAGCTTTGACAGTCAAGGATATGAAATTAATCGATGAAAATTGAATAAAAGTTATGAAAGTCGATGTTAACTTCTGGAACTTCGCGCCAAAAATGTAGGATAAAAAGGGGTTTTCTGTAAAAATGAGCATCAAATGAAAATTTGAATTTAGAACGTACTTTTTTAAATACCACGGCATTTTTAAAACCGGCCAGTAACGTGTACAAATGATTGAAACCTTTTTTGTATTGTATCTTTTTAAAGATGAATGAAAATCAACACCACCCGTTTTTTTTTGCAAATGAGTGTATAATAGAACTGACTTGACTGACTATTATATACTTCTTCGTAAATTGCTTCTATGTGTATAGAATTGTCTATTTCAAATTACAACTATTCTATAAAATAGTTGTAATTTTAAATATATCTTAATTAATAATATGCAAAATATTACAACATTTATTAGATGTATTTTACAATAGGAAAAAACTTTCTAGAAAACTACCTAATTTTCCTTTAAATAAATAAAACTAGTAAACTAAATTATTCAAAACGGCTTAGTACCCGTGGTCCCTCTGGTAGTCCCTTGGAGGGACCACGGAAACTAAAAAATATTTTACAAAAAATAAAAACCGACTTCATAAACACTGAAAAGTTAAAAATAATATATGAATAGGTACAGACAACATCACACTTCTATATTTAAGTCGGTGCCAAACGATGATCTCCTAGAAAGTCTTTAAATTTGTCACCGACTTCAATATAGAAGTGTGATGTTGTCTGTACCTATTCAAATATTATTTTTAAATTTGCAGTGTTTTTGAAGTCGGTTTTTATTTTTTGTAAATAATTTTTATTTTTAACTTTTTAGTGAATGAAGTCTTTTTAGTGAAAGAAGTATCAAATTAGGGTTTCCCTCGCTTTTCATGGGATCCCATCATCAGATCCTAACTTTGGTGACCCTTGGAGTATCCACTATCGAATACAAAAAGAATATCAAAATCGGTTCATAAACGACAAAGTTATCCGCGAACAAACATAAAAAAAACAAGCATATATACAGTCGAATTGAATATCCTCCTTTTTTCGAAGTCGGTTAAAAAGTGCCCGTAGTCCCTCTATCAGATATAACACCACCAAATGAAATATCATTAAAAATACATACAACTGTATTATTCTCCTTCTTAACTTATTTTAAGGTAGGTATCTTACCAAATATACACAAAAATAATATAAACAATCGAAAAATAGACTGAATTGGTACCTATCCAAAATTATGGAAAATGTCGACGACGCTCGATTTAACAAACGATGTAACAAACCAAAATGGTTTAACAAACGTTTTTGTGGTTGCATTGTTGGTATGTGAATTTCCTGTAATGGTGCTGTGTTTTTGGTAATAAATAAATAAAATAATATTTTTTTCGATATTAAATAAGTAATAATTTACAAACCAATCCTAATATGGATAATAATGGATGAGTTTTTTTTATAATTAATTTATTTAAATTTTACAGGTAAAAAGGATTAAAATACGTTAAGAAGGTGCATTTATATTTTGTTATGGTTAACAATTGGTGGCGTTATATCTGATAGAGGGACTACGGGCACTTTTAGTTCTCGTGGTCCCTCCAAGGGACTACCAGAGTGACCACGGGTACTAAACGTTCAAAACAGGTATTAAACTTCAATTAAAAGACTAGTAAGAGCGTCGGTGACTCGGCACTGGCCTTCTAATCGGGAGGCCCGGGGTTCGATCCTGTCATGTATCAATGTATTTTTCGTTTTTCGAATTTCATATGTACATTTGTCCGACGCACCTACGGTGAAGGAAAACATCGTGAGACAATCTGCATACATCTGCGACGAAATTCAAAGGTGTATATGAAGTCGACGAATCCGCACTAGGCCGGCATGGTTCTCTGTTGGTGTGCGCGGCCTGGCGACGCCAGAGCGCAGCGAACTCAACGCTGCGCTGGGAGGCGACGGATCTCTCGTTGCCGAGCATAGTTGTGGCCATGCTCAGCGGCGAGGTGGAATGGGGGGCTATCGCCTCTAACTGCGAGGACGTCATCTCGCAGAAGGAGGCCGCGGAGAGGGAGCGGGAGGAAGATCCTCAAGTCGCTCCCATCCGCCGCAGACGGACAGGCAGGCGAAGGCGGGACTTCGCGCAAGCGATGCCCTTCTAGTGACCCTACTGTGGAGGCCTGCGTGCCCCGTGTAAGCCGCCGTAAAGCCCTCCGTCAGGGGATATCCCTGATGTTCAAATTCAAATTCAATATCTTTTATTCAAATTGGATTGTTACAATCTCTTTTGAACGTCAAAGCAGCTACGCCATTGGTTCACAAGTCTACGGCGGGAGACCTTGTACTGGAAAGAACCAGCAAGAAAACCAGCAAGGGCAATTTTTTTCTCCCTGTATTGTTACAGAGTCGTCAATTGGAAGCTGACCTCACAGCAGAAGTTTGAGCTCAACTTCCAATACAAGATTAGATGTGTTAGTTCTATTCTTACTACTTATTACCAAAAATAATATTTGTTTAAACAAATAGTTATACATAACAACACGATTCATTATCTGAAAAATTAACACCAGGCATTGGCATCATTCAATTAATCGTTGACTTTATAATATCCTTTACTCATGAGAGTCTTTTTTACATGCGCTTTAAACTTATGAAAAGGCAAGTCGGTAACATTTTGTGGAAGCTTATTATAAAAGGTTATACATTACCCCATAAACGAGCCTCTAGTTTTTTGAAGCCTGAATGTTGGCACGGCAAGTTTATTTTTGAATCTTGTGTTTAGATGGTGAATTTGGAAATTGGTTTCAAATGTATTATAATTTTTATAGACATAGATCAAATTTTCATAAATGTACTGTCCTGCTAAGGACAATATATTAATTTCTCTAAATAAGTCCCTTAAAGAATTTCTTGCTCGTAAATTATAAATAGCGCTAACCGCTCTTTTTTGAAGTACAAAAATACTTTCAATACTAGCAGCCGATCCCCACAGTAGTATTCCATATGACATGACACTATGAAAATAACTAAAGTAAATCAATCTTGCCGTTTCAACATCAGTAAGTTGTCTTATTTTTTAACTGCATATGCTGCAGAACTAAGTCTGTGAGCCAAGGACTCAATATGTGGATCCCACTGCAATCTAGAATCTAGTGTTATACCCAAAAATTTAGTAAAGTCGATGAATTCAACAATTTCATTATTCATTTCCACTATGGTATCCACTTTTCTTACATTTGGCAATGAGAATTTAATACATTTAGTTTTACGTGAATTTAAAGATAAATTATTTATAGTGAACCAATGCAATACTTTAGAGAGAGTACTATTTACAACGTCAGTATTTCCATTTCCTCTGTCAACCTTAAATATTAAAGAAGTATCATCTGCAAATAGTACTGTATCGCACAGATTCTTAGTGAAGTGTGGGAGGTCATTAATATAAATTAAGAAAAGCAAGGGTCCCAATATCGATCCTTGTGGCACGCCCATAACTATAGGTGCACCAACAGACTCAGTTTTGTTAATAACAACTTTCTGAACCCTATTGGATAAATAAGACTCAATAAGTCTCATTGCTTCTTCAAAGACACCATAATGTTTGAGTTTATTTAAAAGAGTTTGGTGACCAACGCAATCAAAAGCTTTTGATAGGTCACAAAATATACCAATTACATCTTGTTTACACTCCCAAGCAGCAAAAATGTGTTTCAGAAGTGCAACACCGGCATCAGTAGTGCAACGACCTTTGGTAAAACCAAATTGGTTCATATGTAAAATGTTGTTACTTGAGAAATGATCAGTTAACTGATTAGATATAATTTTTTCAAATATTTTACTAAGAGCTGGTAGAATCGAAATTGGTCGATAATTTGAAGGGTCATTTTTATTCCCAGACTTAAATAGAGGTATCAACTTGCTATTTTTCATGAGGTCGGGGAAGACACCTTCATCGACACATTTATTGAATATCAACGCAAGTGGCGGTGCAAGTTCTTTAATTACAGATTTAATTATATGGGTCGAAATACCCCAAAGATCTTCAGTTTTTTTTGTACTGATCATACGAAATGTTTTCAAAACAGTGTTAGCATCAATGTGATAAAAGTTGAACACCTTGTTGCACCTCTTCACACTCCGTCCCAAAAGAGCTACAGCCTCATTGGGACATGAGTTGAGACTACTTGTAGTTTCTATGGGTATATGAGAGAAGAAGTCTTCAAATACTTTAGCAACCGCATTGTCTGATTTAATAGTTTGGTTATTGATTTCTAAAGAGAAAGAATTCACAGTACTTTTGGGTTTACCTGTTTCCTGGTTAATGATATTCCAGGTGGTTTTTATTTTATTTTTTGATGAACTGATTTTGTTACTTATGTACATAGCTTTTGCGCACATGTTCTCGGGCAATCCCCCCTTGGCTATAGTCGGTCGGGCTAGCCCGAGCGCGTTGATAGTAGTAGTCGCAGTGTGAACCTTATCAAGTGCGTCCATAAGGGCAGGGAGAACACCGAGGAGTTTAGTGGGTAGGCCCGGCACTCTGCCGGGAGAGTCCCACATACGCTCGTCGTCCAGCCAATGACGAGTACGGTGCGGTCACGCATTCCCCTCGAAAAAAGAGGCCAGCGTGGTTGACTAAGGCCTAAAAATAACTTTAAGTAGGCTCGAGCCCCTCGGTTGGGACACATATTTATGAGTCTGATGATGATGATAATGAAAAAACTAATATTGGGTTGTAGAAAATAAAGAATACTTCTAAATGTATGCATATAAAAATAATACATTAAATATTTCATGGCAATACTACAGTCAGCGAATATTTAAGCGCAGTAGGTAATTTATAAACTTAATATTAACTCGATAGCCTGCGGTCTGCGGGCTACCAACATGTTATGAATTTCACATACTAAATTTATATTTATTACAATGATATTGCAGTAATATGTATTAACGTTGTTATTACTCAAATTTTTTGGCAAATTTTCAAAACAGAGGCGTCAGCTTTTACAAACCCTCGTGAATCATCGCCCATGAGTGATTCATAATAACCATGTAGAGAATTTTTTTTTCATTTACAATTTATGGAAAGCCGAGTGATAATTTTCACTGGAATGAATGTAGATCACAAAGGACAATGTCGAAAATCGCCCCATGACAAACAAAGATTTGATTTACGTCATAATAGGCTAGATGACTAAAAAATTTTTTTGCTTTAATAGAAGCTCATTCATATAATAAACAGAAAGAAAAAGTCGGTTTTCGAATAACTATAAAAACAACCAAGATATAAGGTATTAAAGATTTTTCTCCATCTCTTTCTAGCAAAACGGCAATTTACAAGGAGTTTATATGGCCGTACTCAACGATGACGTCACGGTTGATGTCGGATCTCTCTGTCTAATCGCCTTCAAATTAACAACTTAAAATGCTTGTATCTAATGTATTTCTAAGCCGATTTTAATTCTAATTTCACAGGACTTTATCATTTTCCGCGCTATTTTAATATTTAATGACGAGACGTGAAAATTAGAATTCAGTCATCATCCCAATTATATACATATTTTATAACACTCATTACAAATACATGTATTCGAGGCACAAATCAAAATATTTAAAAGTACTTTCAGAAACAAAACCAAAATTGTTACCTTTGCTTGATTGAATGGAATTGAGTCGATTTTATGTAGGTAAGTATGGACATGTTTTTATTTGTATGAATTATGTTTTTCATAACTTCTTTCACAATTACAATGTTAACACACATCAATTGACTACTCACGCGCTGTCGCTTGTTAATTTGTTGTGTTTTTGACTTGCTTTATAATTTAGAGATTTCTTGTTTTTTACAACTCGGCTATAATAACGTTCTTCATCATTCATCATTATTTCAGCAAAGAAACGCCCACTGTTGGACAAAGGCCTCCCCCAAGGACATCATAATGTTCTTTGATTGATTGTAATAATTGTTATTTTATTAATTGTATATCTATAGACTATATGTATTGCTCTACCGAAATAAAGTGTTACTTCAACTAACCTCAAAATCTGATTCATCATTCTGATATATAATTCGATTTCGAAGCTTGTCCGTAGTAATTGATGTGGACGTACAGTATTTACTAATATCTATAATTATACGAAAATATTTTTTCACTGCTGTTGATATTGGGGCGATCAATGTATGGACGCAGATCAATGTCCTTTAAATAGGTGCGATAATTTTAAACAAGAAAGATGGCAAACAAGCAGTCTGCCCACCTGATGTTAAATGGCTTCAGTCACTTTCATGTGGTTCCTGTAAGACTTGGAAACCTGCAACCACCAATAGGGCCTCAATATACGTTGCCAACTTGTGATATAAGATAGCAAGTCACAGTTCACAGTAATATCACTACCTGTCCTAGTTTTCAAACCGGAACACAGTGATGGCAATGCAAACACCGCTGCATGGCGGTAGTAATAAGATAGAGATACCCGTGCAGACAACTATGGTACAGAGTCTTCTTCTGGTATAGTTTACTATACCAGAAGAAGACTCTGTACCATAGTTGTCTGCATGTAACAAATGTACAAAAAATAAATAAAAATAAAAAAGTTGTTGAGGTAATGTTGTGGGAAGAAAACTCTCTAACCAATTGACTCTATTGATCGATATCATAAAAACACGCGATTTAATTTTTGGATTGTTTTCAAAATCAAAATGAAGTCTTCTTTCAGTGAAATTTTCTATCTACATTATTAAAGGTACTTTCCCTCCATGTGGCATCGCCGTGGGACGCCCTGTATAGTGAGACAAAAATGTCCTAGTGCCGTAAATCATAACGATCGCAATAAAACCGTGTCGAGATAGAACGCAATTACTACGAACAAGTCTCATAGTCGGGACGGGCGGCACAAGAAAACCGGAAAACGACTCAGCGAAAAGACCGGAGATGAAGATAATGTTTTGCGACGCGCGAAGTCCCCGACCAGATATTTTAAGGAAGAGTTATAGTGCCACTCCATTCTTACGAGATATCGCGGAATTATAATACGGCGTCTTAAGATGACACGCTAGCAGAGAGATACGAGTATAATTCCCGAAATACATGTTCAATATTTGTGAGTCACTTCTTTTTGGCAATTACTTAAGTAGATATCGTAAGTGATAAAATGAGTAGATACTATGAGGGCTGAAGTAAGGATTGAAAAATTATTTTTTGTGTTGAATAGTCCATTTATCGAGGAAGGCCAACTTTGAAATCGCAAAAAAATCAGCTGTTCCATACATCTAGGTTCAGTGAATGTTGAACATTTGTATGGAACAACTGATTTTATTTTGCGATTTCAAAGTTGGTCCTATAGTGAAAGTTATTCAGTTTGCTTGTCTGAACAAGCACGCAAAATTTTTTTAGTTACTAAAAAATAACTTGTATTAACTTAGGTACAACCCAACCAAAAGCCTATAACCAAATTTTGTGTGCTTGTTCAACTAAACAAACTAAACAAATTTTACTATGGGACTAATCTTGAAACCGCAAAAACATCAGCTGTTCCATACATATTTTCAATATTCACTGAAAAATAATACATATTTTTCTAAGCTCCCGTGCAAACGTTACGCAGTTGCATGTGACATCACTTCAATGTGCAATTCAAAATATTTATAAATACCTACCCTATTAAATATTATCTTCGTCACCTCCACAGAACACATAGTCACCTCGCCCTCTGCCTACCCCGAGAGGTTTGAGCCGTTTTCCACCACGGATGTACCTATAGAAAGAGTTGCTATATAGAGCGCCAGAATATCCGTTTCTCGGCAAGGTTCGCACCACGACCTTAAGGTTGGATTGAATCCCGTCAGATGTTTAGAATCAAAATCTAATTAATTCCTCATTTAGATAATAGAAAATAATGAGACATATTTTTGGCTTTGTCGAAATAATAAAAATCTACTGAGATAAAGTAATACGTGTACAGTCACGGAATTTGAGTGCTTATCAGATTTTTTTTAATTTGTAGTATTAAAAAACATATGAGCGCTGTGGAACACAACAAACTAAAAGAATATCGGTAGTTCGTGTATTGGTATTTTGGTATTATACGACTAAATACAAATAATCGTATGACGTAATGTAGCGTTTCAAATAAATATATCGTCGAAAATATTTGTATTGATTGTGTAAAAGAGAGAAAAAGTACGTGTATAATGTTTTTTTATAACCTAGATGTTGGACATTAAAAAACCGACCAAATGCAAGTTTGACCCACACACCAAGGGCTCCGTACAAACTTATCCAAGTATAAAAGTTCCTTAGTTACATATTTACGGTTTTTAGATTTTTTCTTTAATATGTCATCATCATCATCATCATCATATCAGCCAAGAGACGCCCACTGTTAGACATTGGCCTCCCCCAAGGATCTCCATACCGATCGGTCCTGCGCCTCCCGCATCCAGCGGCTTCCCGCGACCTTCACCAGATCGTCGGTCCACCTTGTGGGGGGCCTACCAACACTGCGTCTCCCGGTACGCGGCCGCCACTCGAGGACCTTTCCGCCCCAACGGCCGTCAGTCCTACGAGCGATGTGTCCTGCCCACTGCCACTTAAGGTTTGCAATTCTTTAATATGTGCTGTAACACATTGCCTCTTGAAAAAATATCATGATTCTAGGTCAATTTGAAGTCCCCTATAAGCTTTGATTCCTTTGCAAAATATGCGACATAAACGGTCATTCGCCTTTTGGTTGCATTGTTTCACAGCTGAAAAAGGCCGCAGACCTTATATTAGATATAAATTTCAGTTTGATATCTCTATACATATACGCGTTCCTAAGAAAAAGGGTCTTAACAGACTGACAGACGGACAACGAAGTGACCCCATAAGAGTTCCGTTTTTTCTTTTGAGATACGGAACCCTAAAAATAGTCCTCTTTCCTATTCCTTTTTATGACGTGATCAAACATTTGAAGGACAATCTATGCGTTTTAATTGGTCAAACATAACGTTCCATTTTAGATTTATTCTATTGACTGTACATTACATCCATAGCAATACTATTTTTCAGTCTCTCTCACGCCACGAATTTGCTATG
Source organism: Schoenobius gigantellus (assembly GCA_963935595.1). Lineage (NCBI taxonomy): Eukaryota > Metazoa > Arthropoda > Insecta > Lepidoptera > Crambidae > Schoenobius > Schoenobius gigantellus. Next base: position 24,948,544 of record OZ012543.1, read on the forward strand.
ACTTATGGCCGCCCAAGGCTTGTGGTGCGTCGAGACGCCTTGAGGGAGATGCGACACTTACTAACACTATTTACTTCGCGTAAGCTATTTGTAAAGTCGGTACAGACGGCAACATCGGCTGTCCTCCACAATCGATTTTAAGTTCTACGTCCCATATATTTAAGTTGACAATGGGTTAGTCAGTTGATAGATTTGGATAGCTTATGCTGTTTTCAGTACCTTCTATGAATTATGGTTATTGCTGCGAAATGTATTCGAAATAATATTTCAAGGAAAATATGAAATACATTTCAGTTGTTGTTGATTATTCTGTTATTTGTCTTTGTATGATGCGATTTCATTAAATCCATAGTTTAAGAGTGACTGGAGTTTGGCCGAAATTAAGATCTGTCTACTAAAGGTTTCGTTTGGTTTGATGATTTGTTATATCGGGTAAAATAGCAGATAAAATGCTTCAAACAAATTCAATTTTGATATTTCTAATATTATTAACTTCACAACTAACAAAAATTAAAGTAAGGTTTAAATAAGCACAGCACCAAATATTTAGTACAAGAAGACAATTATTATTGTACGTTTGACTATCTTACTTATAGGACTTAACAGATGTTGGAGATTTCATTTCATTTTGTATATAATATAAATGATTTTCTATATAAAATACACTGGCAAGAGTGTGAAAGAGACATAACGAAACTATTAAAATAATACATGAAAACCTCGGTATATGCTATTGAATTCAAACAACGCCGTACATCTCGGTTGAAACGTAAAAAACGCCAGTCGCGTTCCCTGGATTCCAGTATCCTGCTAGCGTCATTTGGTTAGCAGCGCATTTCCCATCGTGGAAGTCGTCATACGAATCACAGGCCCACGCCACGTACCAATTGGGACGATGAACAGTCTCCGCCCAATACCGAACACATGCTTTGTGGCTGCACTTCGCTGAATCGTACTCCCCATACCCTGGCAAAATCCCCCCGCTACAATGAGGCTGCGTCTTTCCCTTCCTGTTGAAGAAAAAATCTGTATCGGCTAACACCGCCGTAGTTCCGAGTCCTCCAGCATTACAATGATACACTTCAACGTACTCAGCCACACCAGACCTGATTTGCTCATCAATCAACGCGTTGGAGAAACACGGCCCAGCTGGATCGATGCCAGTTATTCTCGAGATCTTCTCCGACGTCATATTGTAGTATGTGACCCCGGCATACCCCAGCATTTGACTGCCTAGGCTATGGCCAACACAGTGAATGTTCTTGGATGGAAAACCTTTCTTTCTTAAGTCAGCTAAAAACTTGCCAAGGGTTTTTCCTAAGTAGTAAGCAAATGACACCGATCTCTCGTAGCTCTTAACCCGGCCTCCATTGCCCGTAGTGTAAATCGAATGATCTACAATGATTAGGTATATATTTGGAACGTCTTTAAAAGTCTGTCTTATGAGCTCTTCATGACCTTTGTTAATGTGAGATTTGTATCCAGGGACGAAAAATATAAGACGTTTCGTCACATCTAAATTGTAGGCTGCAGTAAGCCCTTCAACAGCCGAATCAATGGGGAAACTCAAGTTGAGTTGATTCTGGAAATCGTAAAAGAATAACTGCATTTCACTGACACCTCTGTTCTGGTCTTTGTCATGGTCACCTGGAATAAAAAGTTATATTATAATTAATACATAGAACGTCTATCTTTTAGTCCAAGTAACTTAAAGTAATATATGATGCAGCATGTAACGCCTTGTTTGTGAAATTAAAGGAATTTTTGGTTTCACGCATCTGTATGTATGTTGCTCTGGAACCGACATAAAATTCTGTCGCATAATTTTTCAACCTTCATTTAATAAACTAAGTAAAAATGTACTAATCCAAAAAAAATCTGTAACTAAACAAGAAACTGAATCTAAAGTCTCGCTGTGATAAATATAATGTCTATTTATTATTAACAGTACATACAATAGATATTTATATTTACGCCATCATTGTTTATTTGTACACTCACTAAGTATACGTTATATAAAGGTGTACCAATACAATTTTCGAGCAAAGCTTTTACAAGACATTTGTTCAATGTTGTGAACACAAAGCCTTCGGGCTGTGGCAGAATATCGGCGTTTTGCCGTTGTTCTGCGATATGGATAAAAACTGTCGCTGAGCCATGACACCTTTGCACTTCGGCAGCACACATAAAACTGTATGTTAATATGTATTTGGTCCCATAGGTAACCAATTGTTTGTATTGTTTTTTTACACTAATATGTTTAGTTTTAGCTTGTATATGTGTGATGTTGAAATAGTGTATAGAGTGTCTATCTATCTATCTATTTGTCATCTACTCATAAGGAGGGTCATGTCATATAAAGTTCATGCAGATTGATATCTCTACTTGTTCCCGAGAAAAGGGGTCTTGACAGATAGAAGGACAGACGGATAACGAAGTGATCCTATAAGGGTTTCGTTTTTTTCCTTTTGAGGTGCGGAACCCTAAAAAGAGGTAAATACGTGTAGCGTTATTGACATCAACACATTATATTGAAGATGCAGGTTCGAATACATGGCTGAGGTGAATTCATTTTTCATTAACACAAGACTGAGGAAACAATTTATTACTTTCAATTCGACGTCCAGTTACTTGACAGTAAACATTTAAAAAATTCAAAGTATGTGCTTTGTAAAAAACGCACGCCCAATAATTTGATCCAATGATTCATTGACTCGTACAAAGATTTAAGATTCCAAACAGTCGGCCATTGACCAGTTATTGACTCAAAACGAACTAGGTACTTATGCAGTAGATACATATTAGTTCGTAAACATTTGTACTTCATACGTCATTACTTCATTCTGTACCTCGTTCTCTGGATATCTCGTCATACGATCACGCGGACGTTTTTATTAGCTCATCCTACTATCGCATCTTATTTACTTCGTTAATTAAATTTGATACTTGTCTTTTAAAGATTATAATTACAATATCAATATTCTTAACAGGTTAACCGCCTATCTCTTTTTTCGAATTCTCTCGCCAAAGCTTTCCTGTTGCTTTGGAAGCAAAGTGTCACGATATTTTATGCATTCTAGGCAAATGCAAGTATTCAAAGTTAAGGCATGCGTATAAACGAGTATCATCAAGGAAAAGTCCCACCTCTCTTGATTACAATACAACATAATATTTATACATGAATCCTGCAGGAGCTCTTACATACTTATTTATGAGATAGAAGATGCAATAGTAATAAAAATCTAGAAAGTACTCTATGTAATCAGCTTAGAAAATGTTGATTCCACCTTAAGTCCAAGGCAATACATGTCTATAAATAGCAAAACAATATGTCTTAGTGTGAATAGTTCGTAATATTGGAAGAGTTTCGAAACACTATTTAGTTAATACGTCATAATAACAGACGTTTAATAACCCTGATATTATACTCATTCTTGAATAACAACACAATACGAAGTAAAAGGAGGAAAATAACATGGAAGACTGTCCATGGAAATACAAAACAATAATACCGATAACATAATCTAAGTATTATTTCAATATTACTCACAATGTATTAAATCCGAATAAAGTGTCGATCGAAATATTGACCAATGGTTAGCACAACAAACGTTACACAAAAACAACACAACAATTAAATAATGGAACCGTGACATAGTATGATAACCTCACGTCTGCTGCCACGGACAGTCAAGAGATAATTGAGCCAAGCCGGTAGCGTGGTGCGCGTGCGCATATCGTATGAGGATAATGAATGACGGTTATGGAATCTGACAGACGCTAATATGGACAGTCATGGGCATCTACTGTGTGTGAATTTAATTCGAAATAGGTAATCAAGGTTTCTTTTTCAGGGTCAAAAGTTCGTGGTTGATAAAAGCATTTCGTCAATACTTAGCCGATAGAAAGCATCATTTAGAGTTGTTAAATACACGCGAAAAACACTAACTTATCTTTGAACATCGTAATGGATGTAAGCTGGGTGTTAATTACTCGGTCTCATCAATTCATTTCTGATAGGTTTGCTCTCTCTTGCTACCTTTTAATTATATTTGATCACTATAAAAAATATTTTACAAAAAATAAAAACCAACTTCAAAAACACTGAAAAGTTTAAAATAATATAAGAATAGGTACAGACAACATCACACTTCTATATTGAAGTCGGTGCGGTACTAAATGGTCTAAGGTGCCAAACGATGATCCCCTAGAAAGTCTTAAAATTTGTTACCGACTTCAATATGGAAGTGTGATGTTGTCTTTTATATTCTTATATTATTTTAAACTTTCAGTGTTTTTGAAATCGGTTTTTATTTTTTGTAAAATATGTTTAACTTTTTAGTGAAAGGAACCCTAATTTAATACCACCTTCGGTGAGCTGGTATTAAATTAGGGTTTCCCTCGATTTTCATGAGATCCCATCATCAGATCCTGACTTTAGTGATATTGGGATCACCCCAGGAGTATACTCTATCGAATACAAAAGGAATTTTGAAAATCGGTCCACATTTGCCGGAGTAATCGCGTAACATACACACAAATCACGTTGGACACACCTATCATCAGATCCAATCATCAGATCCTAACTTTGGTGACCATGGGACCACCCTTGGAGTATCCTCTATCGAATATAAAAAGAATAATCAAAATCAGTTTATAAACGACGAAGTTATCCGCGAACAAACATAAAAAAGCATATATACGGTCGAATTGAGAAACCTCCTTTTTTAGAAGTCGGTTAAAAAGTCATCCGTCTCTTAAATTCTATTTCAGTTAGTAAATTATCGGTTCTATATAGGGACTGAGACACGCTTACGATTAAAATCAGATATGTTATAAGTCTAACTGTAAATTGGTTACAAATTACAAAAATTGACATACTCGTCGTATTTTCCATCTTCTAATATACAATTCTCGTGTCACAGTGTTTGTAACCGAACTCTTCCGAAACCGCTTGACCGATTTTTATGATTTTTTAACCGACTTCATAAAAAGGAGGAGGTTATCAATTCGGTTGTATTTTTTTTTATGTTTGTTACCTCATAACTCCGTCATTTTTTAACCGATTTCAAAAATTCTTTTTGTATTTGATAGAGTATACTGCAAGGGTGGTCCCATGGTCACCAAAGTAGTAGTAGTAGTAGACGTTTATTGCTTACAAACAACACACAAACATTGAGTAAAAACTCACAGACAGAGATACAGATTTACAATACACATATCGTCATTATGTCTGCGTGCTGCAGCAAGTAAAGGGTCAAAGGCTCAGCGACGTTAATGTCACAGGACATGGCGCTGATTTTCAGCCATCACCCCGTGGGAATCGGTCGGCGATCCGTTACATAGAACCACAGGGAAATAATTGAAAAATAAACTGACAATAATAAAACAAATAATAATAATATTAATAACAACAATAATAACACATGAAAGCTCATCCATCATGTGCATTTAAGATTCAGATGATTACTATAGTATATTTAGGCCTAAATCAATTATACTCCAAGCTAGCAACATTACAGAGGAATGTAATATTTGACATGTAGAACAAAACATGAGCTCCAGATTCCACAAACTTAGTCCAATGATTATATTTAACAAATTAAACAAACTAGTTAAAGCAAAGGAACAGGTTAGTCAAACTAAGGCATAAAACTTTTAGGAATCCCTCTTCTCTGAACTTCGAGTATGTGCTGGGTAAGAAAGCGTTTGAAGGTATTCCGAGAAGACAAACACCTCAGGGGCGGTGGTAAATCATTCCAGCACTTAGTAGCTTGAAAACGGAAGCTGCCCCTAAAAGCTACAGTCTTATAAGAGTACCCCTGAAGCGGCATTCGAATGCCCCTAAAAGAGTGCCAGGCATGAAATTGGAGTCTATCGAAGAGGTACCCGGGCTGCTTCAGTTTAATAATGTCAAAAACGAGACAAGCGAGTTGGAGATGTCTACGGGACGGGACTCTATGTTAAGTACAGACGCAGCATTCAGAAATGGAGAAATATGACTAAAGCGAGGAACGTCATGGCAAAATCTAAAACAGGCATTCTGGACACGCTGAATTAAACGCTGAGTTCGAGACAACAAACGAGGACCAAACACGACATCTCCATAGTTCAGCCTAGAGAGTATTAACGACTCACACAATAAAGTGCGGGTTTTCTCGCTGATAATGTTCCTAATTTTGTATAGGACTTTTAACCGGAACATACAACTCTTCACAACACTCATAATATGTGACTCGAAACGCAGATGACAATCGAAAATCAAACCCAGATTTTTGGCTTCGATTACCCTGTCAATAGCCTGATTGCCAATCTTCAACTGTAAGTTACGAGTTAAAATTTTATTAACTTGCGATTTTGAACCTAAGACCATAAATTTTGATTTAGCAGGATTAAGGTATAAAGAATTAGAATCGGCCCAAACTGCTATATTAGCGAGATCCTCGTTTACAGCCACTAAGGTATCAGTTATGTTAGTAGGATTGACAGAGATGTATAGTTGAACATCATCCGCATAAAAATGAAACTTGGAGTGCTTAATTACTGAAGCGAGATCAGCACTGAACAAAATGAATAAAAGTGGAGCCAAAATTGAGCCTTGCGGAACACCGCGAATGAGAGGTTTGGATTCCGAAGTAATTGACCGCCCGTCGTTGGCACCTCTTAAGCTCACCATCTGTTCCCGACCATTTAAGTAGCTATCAAACCAACTTAGTGAAAGTTTATCCAATCCATAGAATTGGAGCTTTTTCAGAAGCAGTTGCAAATCTATAGATTCAAATGCACGGGAAAAGGGCAGTGATCGTACCTCTTTTCTTCCGAAATCCAGACTGAAAATCAGGCAGAATATTATTGGTTTCAACAAACAACATGAGTTGGGAATAAACAATCTTTTACAGGATTTTCGACAGAAAAGGTAAAATGCTGATTGGTCTAAGGTCACTTACGTTTACTGGGTTACTGATCTTAGGAAGAGGAATTACGTTGGCTAATTTCCATTGCTTGGGAAAAACTCCGCTCTGAATAGACTTATTGATAATAGCAGTGATAGCACTCAGCGTGTGAGGCAAAGTTAGATTGATCATTTCCCTAGTCAAACCATCGACGCCAGCAGAATTGGATTTCACAGAAGAAATGATCTTTGCAACTTCTTGTTCGCTTACGGTTTTTAAGCTGAATTTAGGGCCAACGAAGGAGTGTGTGCTATAATAATCAAGCACTTCTGGCGACGCGTCAGTTTTAATGGGCAAGTTAAGGAAGTGGCAGTTAACCGCATCTGGATCACCAAAACTGTCAGGCAGACTATCTCTATGACTGTGGTCAGTCAAGATTTTATTTTTAATGTTCTTCCAAAGAGATTTACTATCTTGATGTAGATTAATACAGTGATTGAAGAAAGCACGTTTTTCATTGTAAATTGAAACTTTTACCATTTCCCGAAGCTCCTTCCATGCATGCTTATCTCCATCTGCTTGGGTTTTACGATATTTAGCGAATGCTTCGTTCCGCAAATCCATCATATGTCTTATTGTATTGGTTATCTAAGGCTGGGCACGATACTGACGAACTCTTATACACTTGTATGGGGCATGTAAGTCATAGAGTGAAGTGAGCATATCGTTAAACTGAGATACCATGTCATTGACTGTCGACGCGGAGAATATAGAATTCCAATCGATTGCATTCACATCAGCGTTAAACTGTGCCATTTTTATATCCCTGATAGGACGAAAATTAACAAATTTAGCTGTGGCCTTGATCTTTTTAATACCGACGGTGACGTTTACCATGCAATGTCCAAAAGAGCCTGTAATATTTGATACAGTTACATCTCTAATGCGAGCGTTGGTGCATACTAAATCGATAAGACTACTAGAGTCCGACGTAAAATGTGTCGGCTCACAGACGACTTGATCGAGATCCATGTACCGCAGGAATTGGCACAATTTAATGAATTGGTATTGACGGTGTTCATAAGGTTAATATTAAAATCTCCAAGTAAGATTATAAAGTCACAGTATGCTAAGCAATTTACAGATTCTGTTAAGGCGTCGATGAATTTATCGACAGCCATCCATTAGTAGTAATCCATATTTGTTCAATTGCATCTGAAAAGGATCTCATGTAACGAACTCGAATGTTTGATTTGATGTAGAAAGCGACGCCACCCCCCCCCCCCCCTCCCCTACCTCCACACATGTGCAGAGGACGGGGACAGTTACGCAGACGATATCCAGACACAGCTGGTGCTCGTGCCTCTTGACCAGATGGTAGCCACGTTTCATTAATGGCTATGATATCTGCTTTAAACTTTGTGACAGCAACTAAAAAGTCGTCGTGTCCGGTATTCAGCGAGCCAGCGCTGTAAAGACCCAATTTTAAAAAACCTGTGTTAGGACCCATTATAAGATTTGCTACGAGGATAAATTAAGAGTAAGCACATAAAACTAAAGCAAAATGTTTCGAAACAAAAGCCCGTAGTGCCTATTTTGCAAACATGCGCAAGCGACGTTGTAACTAGGAAGAAATAGCTTTGTGTCAAAATGCTATGTAAAATATTACAGCTGGTACGGGGAAAATACATAAAAAATACAAAAAAGTGATAGTTACGGGCGATAAGATGAGTCAAAAGGTAAATTAGTAGTGATGAGATATACTCGTATACGCATCGTCTCGGACGGTATTTCGAAAATTGAAAGTATCGGTTGCCTGCAGCACACAAACGTATAAAAATAGAAATATACAGTAAAGCAATTAGGTACTTAAAGTCAGGATCGGATGATGGGATCCCATAGAAAATCGAGGAAAACACTAATTTAATACCAGCTCACTGAAGGTGAGGGTTTTCTTTCCCTAAAAAGATTTCATTCACTAAAAGTTAAAAATAAAAATTTTTTTTTACAAAAAATAGAACCGACTTCAAAAACACTGAAAACTTAAAAATAATCTTCTTCTATATTGAAGTCGGTGACAAATTTTAACACTTTCTAGGAGATCATCGTTTGGCGCCGACTTCAATATAGAAGAAGATTATTTTTAAGTTTTCAGTGTTTTTGAAGTCGGTTCTATTTTTTGTAAAAAAAAAATTTTGTGTATATTCGTTACTAGCTTTCCGCTGCCAGCCTCGCCCGCGTTATCTTAGTTTTTCCCGTGGGAATTCCATATTTTTCCGTAAGAAAATATTCTATAGCCTATGTTACTCAGAGATATTATAGCATTCTATTTGTGAAAGAATTTTTTAAATCGGTCCAGTAGTTTCAGAGCCTATTCAATACAAACATACAAAAATACAAATCTTTACTTTTAATAATTTCATACCCTAGGTGGTAACGATTTTTTTACAATTGTACGGCAATGGCACAGCTATAGTACTCTAACATCTTTTGTAGTTGAGAAACCCTGAAAAGAACGACCCCATTTATTTCAAGAGTTTGTATCTCTACAAATGTATGTGAAGATCAGTTCATCCTTTTAATTTTCGCACTTTAAAATGGAATGAAGATATCTGAACTATCGGTCTAGGACAAAAGTCTATCGCGCGAGCGAGCCAAATCCCTTAATCGAGTTGTTTGTTTTGCAACGAAAATCCTGGCTCGTAAAAACTTTAATTGGCAATTTGACGGCTACTAACGGTTCTAAATCAGTCTTTATCAACTGTTTGATCGGGAATTTCAGACTTGAAGCTTAACAATGGAACCACTCTCTTTGCTCCATATAATCTTAATCTAATCTAATATATAAAATTCTCGTCTAATATATAAAATTCTCGTGTCACAGTGTTTGTTACCGAACTCCTCCGAAACGGCTTGACCGATCATTATGAATTTTTTTGTGTACGTTCGGTAGGTCTGAGAATAGGTCGTAAACTATTTTTTATTATGGCGAAACGTAGTTCGCCGGCACAGCTAGAGTAATATATAAAATTCTCGTGTCACAGTGTTTGTTACCAAACTCCTCGGAAACGGCGAGACCGATCATTATGAAATTTTTTGTTTACATTCAGAAGGTCTGAGAATAGGTCGTAAACTATTTTTTATTATGGCGAAACGTAGTTCGCCGTTATTATGGCGAAACGTAGTTCGCCGGCACAGGTAGTCTAATATATATAATTATCGTGTCACAGTGTTTGTTACCGAACTCTTCCGAAACGGCTTGACCGATCATTATGATTTTTGTTTGTGTATTGTTCGGTAGGTCTGAGACTGAGAATAGGTCGTAAACTATTTTTTATACCCCTAGGTCATTATTATGGCGAAACGTAGTTCGCCGGCACAGTTAGTTTTCTATTAATATTTCAGCATACACGTTATAATATTTGATTATTCGGCAAGGGCAGAAAGAATAGAATATCACACACTATTACGCCAGCTCCACACTGAACTTCAAAATTCGGCAAACAAGTGTTGGGAGCGATATGGCGCTATACGCAGTATATACCATCATGTTGTGCCTTTAGTCACCGCACTAAGGGCGCCATTATATATTACTGACCCTTACCAGTGTTGAACATTCTGCTTTTCATCTCAAATGGAACCATCATCCACTTTAAAATATAACAATTTTGAGGATTCTTCCTAATACATCGGTTTTTATAGAACTTTTTAACACCAAACATTGCATTACACAAAACGAAAATAACAACAGTTTTGAATAATGTTTTTGTGTAATATTAAAAAAAAAGAGAGAAGCATGAGACACGCTTAGCGTGTACGAGTATCTTGCCTATAAAACTTTGTTATTATCATCATAAGTTATTGAATTGTTAATTTAAATATGAATTTAACGCAATATAATTATCGTTCATCATGTGTACTTACATTGTCTGCACCTAACTTCCCATACTTTTGAGGAATGCGACTCATCTCATTGGGTAAGGTAGTACTCATGGTCTTTACCATGTTCCGACTAGTCTCGTTAGTGGTCGCTGGTGGGTCATGGATTCGGACAAAATGCTCCTCTACCTTTACAATAGATATTAAACTGACTCCAATAGATTTCGGCGCCAGTGCTGACCCGATATTGGCATCGCGATACAGTACTCTACAGTCTTAATTCTAGATCAAAGAGAAGTACTCTATAGGTACATTTATTAATGATAACTGAACATCTTAATTATAGTCATCGGAATAAAAGATATTTAACTTTCAGATCAACAACGTCAACAACAACAAACAGGACAAGCTAAGCTAATTAAAACCGTTTGAAAAGCCCTAGCTTAAGTTTACTTTTTATTGTAGACTATACAGAATTTTACATTTTCTATTCTCAACAAAAGCAACCGATTTATGCATTACACCCGCCACTTTCGAAACTCAATTAAAAATTCAAGTCGAAGGGTGATTAAATAGAATGGTCTGAGCGGGCGTCGCGTCGTCGAGCCTTTTCATTGGAGTCTTTTGTTAATGAAGTCTAGTTGACATGGCCGTTCGTCTATTTTCACGACTCAGTTCAAAAATAACTTTTGTGAACAATATCTTTCAGTAAACACTTTTCGATTCCAGACAAATCAGGAAATCAATCTATCACATATTGTACTATGGTTCCTATCTACAGGTGTAATGAAACACCGAAATAATGGTCGCCATCTTTCTGATATAGGTGTGTTCCAGATAAACATCACCGCTTTGCTGACGCTAACATCTGATGTTAACCTCGTTTTGCGTTACTTTAAAGAAATGTTAACGTTTTTAGCCGCGCTAATTGTAACAAACAAACGGTAGGAACTGATTTTTCGTGCTGAATTTTAACACCTCTAGTCCATTAATTTTTACATAGTACAAATCACTATCGACATTTCATTTAATTTATTTTTGAATCTTTTGAAAAACCGTTTTGTGTGAAAGCTGTCAAAAAGTGTTATCGGGGAACCCATCTTATTAGCTTGGGTATTTGATGATAACGTTTCGTGGTAAAAAAAGTTTAAATGGAACAGACGATACTAGGAAAAGTTAACATCAAAAGCTAATGAAACCCATTGATGCTAAACATGTTAAAAATGCTACAAATTGGTGCTTATCTGGAACGCCCCTGATGATGGCCAGCGCGAAAGCTTCATGGTGGCCCAGCGCGAGAACTAACATTGAAACAGCATTGCGCTAGCATGGTATAATATATTATGTCGTGGCCATATCCTAAAATTGACTATTTCATGATGTGGCCGGCCATTTCATGAAATGGTTGCATTTCATGAAATGGCCAACTAAAACTGGCCATATCGTTTAAACGTCAACGTTTAATGATATGTTCATCCACGTTTGGCCATATCGTTAAAGCTTTATTCACTTGTTGCATAATACCACAGATAATACACTCCGGGATACCTAAATCGAGCCACCTTTGGATTATATCGTCCATAACTTTTAAAAAAATTAATAAAAACCCCGACAAAAAACCTCCAAAAAGTAAAAATTTAGTGTTTTGGTTGGCCCTTTAGTCGTCACGTCGGGGGACCGCAATTAATATATCTATTTATTTAATTACTTACTGACCGAATACGTAGAGCGTTACTAGATATATTGATTGCGATCCCCCGACGTGACGACTAAAGGGCCAAACCAACACATTTTATTTTTTACTTTTTGGAGGTTTTTTGTAGGGGGATTTTAAATTTTTAATTTAATTTTTTCATACTTTTTAAATGGCCTAACATATTACTTTATATTGTGCACGTGATGCGCTTTCGTTTGAGACCCCACTCGAGTATATTTGCAGACATTCGGTTATTCTTCCCCACTTTCACCCCCACAACTTATAAACGGCTCAACCGATTTTCATCAAACATGTCTAAGAACACTCGCACATAAGTCACCTTTAATACAAAAAGAACTAAATTGAAATCGCTTCGTCCGTTCGGGAGCTATGATGCCACAGACAGACAGACAGACAGACATGTCAAACTTATAACACCCCTTTTTTTGCGTCGGGGGTTAATAAATTATTGGTCGATCAAAGAGTGTTATACAATTTTATAGATGGCATAATTCATAATCAGCGCATCAGATGTAACATGAATATGTCAGCTACAAAAGTGCATAAAAACTTTTTGGTTGTCCAAATACTCTTTAAAATTATGGAAGATATAATCCAAAAGTGCAAGGTGGCTCGATTTAGGTGTCCGGGAGTGTATAATACTACAGTAATAATAGGCATACTATTTATCAAGGTGCTGCAATAAATTATGAATTTTTAAAATTTATTCCCTGAAGGAATAGAATAATGGGGGTCAAAGATTGTATACAAAAATATGTAATTATAAAAAAAATATAGGCTAAATAGGGTTCAATTGGTTCAATCCTTTGTTGGCCTTACGCTTGAAACAAACTATTGTGTCGTGTTGTGTTGTGACGCGTCAGAAGTGTATCGGTTTCATATATTCTGACTTCGAAAAAAGGAGGTTACTCAATTCGACCGTATATATGCTTTTTTTTATGTTTGTTCGCAGATAACTTCGTCGTTTATAAACCTATTTTGATGATTCTTTTTGTATTCGATAGAGGATACTCCAAGGGTGGTCTCATATTCACCAAAGTTAGGATCTGATAATGGGATCCCAAAAAAAATCGAGGAAAACCATTAAATTTTTACGTGTGTCCAACGTGTTTTGTGTATATGTTACGCGATTACTCCGCCAATTGTGGACCGATTTTCAATAGTACATTGTTACCCCAGGGGTGAAAGTAACTTATTTAGTCCCGAGACGGTGTTTGGCACCCGAGCGTAGCGAGGGCACCAATAGTTCGAGGGACTAAATAAGTCTTTAACCCGAGGTAAACACTGTGCTTTTCATTACGAATACACGGAAAGTAAAAATAAAACAATGATTTAGTTAAAGCAAAAACGTGTAAATTTTATTTTACATAAATCAACAAATTCTGCTTTAGCCCGCTTTCTCTTATATAATCTGGCGTTAACTCCATACCTGAATGAACTGAGGAACTCATTGTGTTAATTATTAACACAATTTTATACAAATATAATTAACAGTTAATACAAATGCGGAAGTATTAACAAAACTCTACAAATGGAAAAAACAAATGAAGATCGCATTACCGCTTTCGCGCTTATTTTGTTTTTTTTTTCTGTGGCCGGCCAGCTATTCAGCCATTATTTTTCATATTCATAATTTAAAAAATGGTTAATATTTCGCCCAAATCTATGATATTTTAAAGAAATCGTTGAAAATAAATTATAATAAAGTCATTTAAAATATATTATTTTAATACTTAACATTATGTTATTTCATGCGCTGTAATTGAGTGGCTGTATAGAAAGTCGGAACATGGTTCAATAAAAATGTGAAAAAAGATCTACGAGTACTTAGTTTCTTTTTTAAAATTTGACAGCAGCTGTCAGTTGAAAGTGATTCTCCCTAGGGCTGAAAAGTATTACTTTCAACCCGCTCCTCAGGCAACTTCAAACCTACTTTCAGAGTATGAGTAATGAAAAATTCTTTTTGTATTCGATAGAGTATACTCCTGGGGTGGTCCCAAGGTCACCATAGTCAGGACCTGACAATGGGATCCCATAAAAATCGAGGGGAAACCCTTAAATTGTATCTTTCACTAAAAGTTAAAAATAAAAAATATTTTACAAAAATAATAACCGACTTCAAAACCACTGAAAAGTTAAAAATGATATAAGAATAGGTACAGACAACATCACACTTCTATATTGAAGTCGGTGACAAATTTTAAGACTTTCTAGGAGATCATCGTTTGGCACCGACTTCAATATAGAAGTGTGATGTTGTCTGTACCTATTCTTATATTATTTTTAACTTTTCAGTGTTTTTGAAGTCGGTTTTTATTTTATATGGCTAGAGACACATTAGCGCCACGATACAACACACTGTAGTAATACCTAATGTGTTTCTAGCCATATTAAATGTATGTATGATACGCTTCTGACGCGTTACAACACAACACGACACAATAGTTTGTTTCTGCCTTTACACGCCTTTATTATTATTATTTTATTGGGCAGTAATATATTTCTTTGTTTTTTTATGTGCTTATATATACTGTCGTTCTGTCTTTTGTATTATGTATGTACCTTTAGCTAATAAATGTTTTTCTTTTTTTCTTTCAATTTATTACCTTTCTCTCTCACACTGTACTGATAATTCCGGCACATCGCCCTTTAGAAATGGCGTAAACACCCAAAGACGAGATCATAGATTACTTAAGACCCTAATTAAATTGCTACGCCCGCCGTGCGCCTGACGGATACAGTTGGCAACTAGTTTAATATGATCCGAAAACTTCGGCCTTGCGCTTTGCTTATTACAGAGGCGTAGGCACCGCAATGTGCCAGCGCCAGAAACTCGATACATCGTATAGCTCAAGCCACTACCTACTTCGGCTAATTGATAACATGTGGGAAAGTTTACGGTAAAACGCAATACTGCCAATTAACAATAACAGTTGACCCCACTTTTAAGCTGACCTTTCCGCAATCTGCTAAGTAGACTCATAAGCGTATATAGAGGGGTCCGGGTGGACCGTGCCCACCCCAGAATCGTCTAGTGCCCACCCCAGGATATAAGGCTATCGTTTCATAATTCTATGATGAACGCCAAACATTGATAACTTCAAACAAAATTGAAGGGCCTGGAGCACCCCAGAATAAAACTAGATACGCCAATGAGTAGACAAACATATTTCCAGACAGAATTTAATATTAAATTTAGGCGTATAAAGACGACGAGGCTTTACTTTTAAAGAGGCTATCCTACATCTGATTGTGGCGAAAATACAAACATGGCTTCTACGATTACAACTTATGTTCGCAACCGCGTCTATGTAAACTTTAAAGAAGATCTTGAACTTCAAAGAACTTCTTTGGGTTAAATATTAGATTATTTACCAAGGGAGCAAAGCCTTTTTTTAAGCTGAAAGTGTTTTTGGATCCAGAGCGAAGCGAAGGATTCTAAAGTAGAATCCTGAGTGCAGCGAGGGATTCAAAGTACTTCACTCGAGCAGAAAATAGTGTTGCTCTCGAGGTGGAAACTCTACTTTTTATCACGTTCTATGAGAAAATAAGTGAGGCTTGTGGGTAAGTACACGTTTATATATTTACATACATTTAGTTAGGGACAATCAGACAATAGAAAAAGAAAAACTACTAATAATATACTTACAGCCTAATATTTACATTTGAACAATTATGAAAGTTCATCGTAGGTAATGATCTTTTTACTACTGACTTTTAACATTGAATAGGTACTCCAAAGAGTTGTAGGCTGCTTAGATTTGGCAAAATCTTGAAAATAGGCCAAAAAGACATATTCTGAAAAAGATTTCACTTTTGCATGCATTGCATTTTTTCAAAGGATGAAATTGTGATATGCCTTCATATACTGTTCACGGGATTTTGGACATAAAAGTCTATGTTTCACATTTTCAGCGTCCGATAAAATACTTTCATCGCATTTAACTGAGGAAAACACACTCATTTTTTATAACATTTCAAATCTCAATTTGTATGCAATCACCAACAAACTATAAAAACAGACTGAATTTCGCGCGTTTTTACTTTTTCACAAACTTCTTTTTTTATAAAATCCCGCGTGCTTCTTACTTATTATGCTGCTTCTAAGTAACTATTTCATACAATATTCGCGATCGATTTCTTTGATGATTGAAACTTGTACTCATAATATCCACATTCTAAATTCAAATCACTTTTAGTCCCTGAGAGATTAAAAAGGTATTTTAGTCCTTATTTAAGGAGAACCAAGTAACGATTTTCGAATAGATGTGATAATAGTTATTTGTACAAGAAGTGAGCAAAGTTATTTTTTGTTGCGAGTGCTGACTTTAAATCACGAACTAGCGAAGTAGTCTAGAATTGAATCACGAGCGTAGCGAGTGATTCAAATATAGACTACTGAGCACAGTGAGTGATTTAAGGGCACGCGACATAAAAAAAATTTGCTCTCGTGTTGAACATACAACTTTTCACCTCTACCAGCGCGAAAAGTAGGTATAGGTATGAAAACCACTAAGACAATATATATTTTTTATTATTTATAACTAAAAACCCTCACAAAAAAATAACAATAATTATTAAAAATTAAAAGTAAAATTACTGCAATTATGCAAGTTAAAAGTAAGTTTTGTTCCGAATTGTGATTGTCGCATTATTTACTTGCGTATTATGTAATATTTCCTTCTCTACGTTTGTGCATTGCGGAGGTTTTGCAAAAGGGCCTAGTGAAACTGGAGGACTTTCAATAATTCGTATAATCCACAAAATTAGTTCAAACTCATTATTCGTATAATCCACTAAATTATTTCATTCGCACTCATTATTCGTGTAACCCAATTAATCAGTTCAAACGACCTTATACTGAATGAAATGGATTTGCCGCCAATTCCACCATTTCGTTTTCTAGTTTTTTTTTAGAAGTTGCGTTCGGAAATTGCACTGCTTGACATTTTTTGTAAAAACCAAACATGATATTTTTAAGCGATATAATGTTCACTTTTATTTATTTTAAATATTACGTCTTTAAAAAGGTAATAGTATAATATATGTATATTTACTTAAATTTCAATAAATAATTATTAATAACTAATATTAATGAGTTGAATCGCTTGGCCAAATTGAGTTTCTGAACGAACCTCGTCTTTTATTTTTTTCAGCACCGAGTAAATTCCAAAAGGTGGTGTTCGAAATTCAAATCACTTTGCCTCTCGCTCGCAGCAAAAAGCGATTTTGCTGCGAGTTTTGACGCACCAAAAGCACCCTTTTCGTGATGGAGAGGTGAAAAGAATATTTTACGTTAGTACATGTTTAAATAACATCATATGGCAAACGAGCTTAATGTAGCACTCTTCACGGAAGACAGGTTCTACCCTCTAAAACCCCGGTGTAACACCACTTCGGGTAATCCGGAATCCGGAGTCGTGACAAGTACGCAACAAGTAAAAATAAAGTACCTACCTGACCCTCTAACTAAATCGAAGGTTGGCAGATGTGTCAGAAACTGAAAGGTTTTGAAAATCAAACACATGTTGATTGTATTTTCGCTGTATATTATTTAATTAACCATTTACAACATTAAAACTAAGATTCAGAAATAACACAAAAAAGTAATAGGAACTTACAAACAATACACTAATCTAATACAATAAAATTACAAAATTGTGACTGTAATAAAATTACAACGTAATGATGTTATTTTTTTTCTACAAATTTAAAATTTCGACTTACGTATGAGCAAGAAACGAAATCATTTTCAACGACAAATTATTAAAAAAAAATTAGGTAGGTACTTTTAAAGCTTTCCTATTTTATTATAAAATCGTACAAGTATTTTCTCGCACATCTTTTATTTTTTCTGCTACCTAAGAAAGAGAATGCATTTATTATTTATATGTGTAATCCATCAATTTATATCCGTTAAACGGGTTCTAACACATACTTACAAAATGTCAGTATATTAAAATGTTAATATTTCTAAACTATTATGCTATTATTCTTTCTAAATGCTTTTAAATTCAACTCAATCAATGTAAACAGATATACTCGTACTTATCCAAATGCAAATTTCAAAATCATTAATGCTAAATTTAACAAAAACTGACTAGAATTAGATAATAAATAGGTAATTATTAATATTGCACATTTAACAAAACACCTATTAACATGGAAATTAAATAAGACAGATAGAATGAAGTAACAAACTTGTAAGTTATTAGAAAAATCTAAAACGATATGAACGATTCTATCCTAGTCGAGAAAAGAGAAAACATGTTTTGCCTGTGATCTGGGCCACTGCTGGACCTACGTCAGACGAATATTATTTATTTTTGAGATTGTTGATATATTACTTAAAACTTACACTAACAGATAGGTAGTTTTCTTTCTTAGTACAACATTATTACTAATGTGCTTGAAGTAAATAGGAAAATTCAAATTAAAAAATATAAATGTAAAATTCAAATTAAAAAGTTATTAAATTATTCTTATTTACTAGTGCACGTAAGGGGTTCCGAATAAAATTTAGACACCAGGCAACTTGGCTCACTCCCGATGTACCCTGCTGACCAACAGATGTAGGGCTTCCCACCCATATCCGCACTAGACCAACTCGATAGAAGACAACCCAAACCCTTCATGGAGCGATTTATGCCAAGCACTAAGCAGATAAGGCATATTGCGGTAGAGCTATACAGTCATGATCATAATGCTATTATTTACATTATAAATGCGTAATTTCAACCATCGAAATAGTGGGGTACACCAAATCAAGACCGCGCAGTCTCTCGATGAGAAATTCCTCAGCTTGAAGCTCCATCTTGGAATCGAAGTGTTCTTTCCAACCACCAGCTTCACCTGTAATAATTTTAGTATTTACAAGATCTTTAACTTATCAACTTATCGACTCCTCTATCCTTTGGCTCTGTGCGCAACGCACCTCTTTATTAACGTTTTTACCTTTTTATAGTTTTATGTATTTTTTCATTTTTTACTCTAATGTGTTTTTGTCTTTTTTGAAGGCTGTCTTGTGTCATTCATTATTATACTTGCACCGATATCCTTGAACCAGGCATTTTATTTCCTGAGGCACTCGCCTCCCCAGCTGCCGGCCACCGGACGATTGAGGCAATTCGTCCGGTGTTGGAGGAGTGGGTTGGGCGCCGGCAGGGCAGCCTTACATTCCGCATGGTGCAGGTACTTACCGGGCATGGCTGCTTCGGTCACTACCTGCACCGAGTCGCCCATCGGGAGGAAACGCCGCAGTGTCATCACTGCGACGCTCCCGATGACACTGCCGAGCACACACTATTGGTGTGCCCGGCTTGGCGATACCAGCGCAGCGAACTCAACGCTGCGCTGGGAGGCGGAAACCTCTCGCTGCCGAGCATGGTCGTGGCCATGCTCCGCGGCGAGGCGGAATGGGGGGCTGTCGCCTCCTTCTGCGAGGACGTAATATCGCAGAAGGAGGCCGCGGAGAGGGAGCGGGAGGCAGATCCTCAAGCCGCTCCCATCCGTCACAGACGGATAGGCAGGAGAAGGCGGGCATTCGCACAAGCGATGCCCGTCTAATGACCCTGCCGTGGAGGCCTGCGTGCACGGTTGGCCCCGTGCACGCCGCCGTAAGGCCCTCCGTCTGGGGATTGCCCTGGTGTTCTCGGGCAATCCCCCCTTGGCGATAGCCCGACCACGTGATCGGGCTTGCCCGGGCGCGTGGGTAGTGGAGTCGCAGTGTGGACCTTACCTAGCGCGCTCATAAGGGCAGGGAGAACACCCGGGGGGTTTTAGTGGGTAGGCCTGGCACTCTGCCGGGAGAGCCCCACACACGCTCGCCGTCTAGCCAACGGCGGGTACGGTGCGGTTACGTATTTCCCCCCGAGAAAAAAAAAAAAAAAAAGGCATTTTATTTCCTAATAAATTACAGGTGATATCGCATACGTCTGTTGCACGTACGAATATTGTGCGTAATAAGGGATTCGACCCCACTTGTCAAAATCAAAATGTTCTTATTCAAATATGAATTGAGCTCTTGTAAATTGTCCAAATTTTCTAGCTACCACCTATTCAGGACGTATTTTAGATAAAGAAGAATGGGTGCAAGAAACTTATCAGCTTTGTCAGAAGCACTAACATTTACAAGAAAATAAATTGTTACTAATATGTATTTGAATTGTCGTTAATATTATGTGTTTGTATTGTTAATTCTAAAAGTTATTCATTTTCCCATAGTTACGTGAATTTCCCAATGAGTTAGGAGCCCGTACGTGGGAACGGCAAGTTTATTACTATTTCTTATGTTTAAATGATTAAATGTGAAATTGGTCAAAATCATTTGATGTTGACCAATTTCAAAAACACAACCCAGTATAGCTATGTTTTTATATCAACACTACATAGTTGACCCGGCCACGCGATGCTGTGGCTTGGTACCTCGGTAGTTAAGGCGCATAACACATTGCACCGGACACCGCTCCGGTGTGCGGCGCTGCGGTTTTTAATTTTGACTGAAGAATCTTAATTTGTATACAAAAACCGCAGGGTATAACACACTCACACCGCATGCCCGTGCGGTTGTGCGGCGCGCGCGACGGCACCGCACTCCCGGACGGTGATGCGGTGCGGTCCGCGGGGTACGCCACACTGAGCCGCAGTATCGTACGGATTTTTGCGTAGAAAGGACGTGCATACGCGTAATAGATCTCGACATAGATAATGCGGCGATGCGGGGCGTCGTGCACCGCAGCCCCGGACGGTGATACGGAGCAAACCGTATGGTGGCACGGTTCCGTGCCGCCGCAGCCGCATGCGGTTTTCGTCCCTCCGTACACCGCAGCGGTGTCCGGTGCAATGTGTTATGCGCCTAAAAGTGCTAACAGACGATCCAATTTGGTTGGATCCAACGTGATCCAACCAAATGAGGAGCCGACACGCCTATAGACGGTCCGACGCGATTGGCAATCCAACAGGAGGGATGCCCTAAAAAGTATTATGTACCTATATCGATATCGATACAAAATACTATTTTGGCCAATACAAAAACACAATTTCTCTTTGCGAAACTTAAATAAATTAAAACCTTTTGTTTATCTATACTAATATTATAAAGAGGAAAGATTTGATTATTTGTTCGTTTGTATTGAATAGGCTTCCAAACTACTGAACCGATTTTGATGAGAGATAGAGTTATAGGGATAGTTCGAGACCAGGGGAAGGACATAGGGTAATTTTTGTATGGGAAAAAAATCCCACGGGAAAACAAAAATAACACGGGCGAAGTCGCGCGCGGAAAGCTAGTATTTTATAAAGTATATAAAATTACTTTATAAAGAATAAATAAATAGATACAGATAGATTTCATGGATGTCTTTCAGTTTTTGAGGTAATGTTTGTTAGAGATATTTCTTTCCTGTGATCCGACTCTATCGATCGGTATCATAAAAATACAGGATATTCATTTTCTTCATTTGGCAGGTTCGATTCCCGATCCAGACAGGTGATTATTTAGCAGTGTTTGAATGCAGTTGGATTTGTTTTTGAATTAAAAATTATGATTTCTTTCCGCAAAGTTATATCTACGGTATATTACAAGCGACATAAGAACGATCCAAAGGTGAAATAGTATAACTTGACAAAGAGCTTACTGTACAATGCGTAACTAAACGTGCGAAAATAAATAAATAATGAAACACGGTTGCCCTGTTAAAATACAAACAAAAAGTAAAGCACGCATAATTAAATTAAACCACAAAGTATCGATACTTTTGTATTTTGTCGTGTCCCTACTTGTCGGATGAGCGATCGGGCCGTCAAGCACCCAACAAGCTAATAATAATTATGTCGGGCCGACAGCCGTACACACGTTCCAATTTGGTCGGGATCGGGCGGTTGGCTCCAACCAAATCGGATCGTCTGTTACGGCTATTAGAGGCTATCGAGCAAAATCAGGCAAAACAATGTTCACGGTTTCGCCTTAGTTATCAATCAATCTGACCATCAATTTTTGTTAACGATATACCCAGAATATAGGTCACTAGACAAATACGACAGTGTTTTTATTTTTTTGATATCTTAAAAAGTGACCAAGTTATAAGCGTTCAAAGTTGCCGTGCCGTCCGGATTTATAAAACGAGTCGCGGAACGTTGATGACGTCACAAATCGCGCTGTCGATTTGGGAGAGGCACGCGCGGCCTGACGTATTTCGTTAGCTCTGTGCTACTGGTGCGCGCGATTTTACGTGGCTCTAAGATGTGAATCAACATTATGTCATATAATAAACACTATGTAGTACCTATGTGTACAAATTCAACTATTAAAACGCCTACAAAACTATTTTTTGAAGTGCCATTGAATGCCAAAAGGCGTAAAAAGTGGATGAACGTTATGAAACGGGCCCTAAGACTGTTGGATTTTGTTGTGATGACCATTTTGATGTAAGTAAAATAATAATAATAATAATTTTTATTTATATCTTCACAATGGCTTACATTATAGGTACTACATCTTATTCTCTAACAAGTATATTTTATTTAAATGACAAGCCTGTGTGACAATATTCCGGCCCTTCACCCTCTAGGATTAAATCAAACTAAATAAACATATTAAATACTTAGATAAAATTTATACATATTACATTATTATTTTTATTTTTATTATAATATGTAATTAGATATTCTAAGCTTCGGGGTATCTATTACCTACTATAAAATAACCTATAACTAAGTTGTATTACGAGGTGTTTTGGTCTAATGTCTTCTTTTTGTCACTTTTTAAACCACATAGGTATGTATCATTAAAATATGTTGACTTTTGTTGACGGTAAAATGAAGGTCACAAAAGGTTTTACCGTCAACAAAAGTCAACATAGGTACCCAATTTTATAGAAAAACTAGCGGCCACCCGCGGCTTCGCCCGCTTGGTGTTTGGTTTCTTTATCGCGCCACAGCAGCGCCTTCTGGCGACGCGATGAATAGTAGCTGAGCTGCTGAGTGTTTTACGTGAATCCTGATGGAACTATAATTTTTTGCTGGATGAAATCTCTTTTTCTGTAGGTACCTCTGACAATGTGTATATGCAAACTTTCAGGATGATCGGTTAAGCATTTTAGGTGTGAAAAAGTAACAAAAATAAATCAACAAACTAATTCACTTTCGCATTTATAGTATTAGATGGGATTAGGATACGATTCATGTTACCTAAACATCTATTCTGTTGATTAGTTTTTATTGTAACTTCATAAACTTGTTAACTTTCAAACCATTGGCCATTTTTTGCCGAAAGCATCGGTAAATATTTGGCCTTGACATTTTTTGTATGAAAGTTGCTAAGCGCAACCTAGGCAATACCACAGAACACAACTGGCAATCTGGTGCCTCCCCTTGGCGTAACCTGGCGGCTAGTCCGCCAGGATCGTCCCCGGTCTGATGGCTCGGAGAAGTGACCTTCCCAATCCCGAGTTATTTTACCCTATGGGGCGTAAATATTCCGGCGGAGACTTTGAATTAGTGAATTAGCTACCGGCGAACCGGAGACCGGCATACGGGTACACGGGGCTCGTCACTCTTTGTGCCAGTATCGATAATCGCATTATTCCGCCTCAAAAAAAAAGGCAATACCACAGAAAATAAACTTGATTGTAGGTATGTACACTAAACTGTTTGACTTCATGAATCGTAGAACATACATTTGTAGGAGCTACAAAAAAAAATTACTATGCATTAACTATTATTTCAGATTGAAAATGACATGGAAAATTAGGTCAAATATAAATTGGTTGGAGGAAGACTAGTACTAAAAAAAGATGCTTGCCCTCTTAAGTTTTCTTGTCAGCAAAAGACAGTTAAAAAAATTAACGATCTATAGTGCAAAAATGTAGGCAAAAAGAACTGATTAACAAGATACCTACTCCATGAAGATATACCGAATCCGATCACTTCCCAACATATTGAGGAAATTCGGTTTGAGTCCTCGCATTTCCGCTGCTATATAATCACTATTTTTTGAAAAATATTGAGTCACCATAAAACTGTCTACTTTTGGTAAATTATCTGATTGACCATGTGGAAATCCTTTCTCCATTGTTGTAATTAAAAGGCTAATAAACAATAAAAGTCACGTTACACGGAGCGCAGTAGGTATGTACGAGGACACAAAACTCAGAGCAACTGCGACTAGCGAGCGAGTGGCTGCCGGCTGTCGATTTGTGACGTCACCTACCTAGAGCGCGCGTACTTGAAAATTTAAATAGCGACCGTAACTTTCGGCGTTAATAACTTTGGAAATACTGCATCGATTTTAATGAAACAAAAACTATTGACATGTACATAACCATACCTCTTATTTAATGTGTGTTTTATTGTAATTTTCAAACCTATCGGTCACATCAATTATACTCCGGTAAATAACACAATAAACACATATTTGAAATCACAGAGAGTGTCAGAACAGTATTGAGAAGCTAAATTTAAAACATACATAAACGTGTAATTAGAAAAAATATTCAAATGAGAGCAATATTTGGAAAACCGTGTTTGGAATTAAATTGATTTTATGTACATTACTAAATAATTTAATTGTAGACTTATACTAAAATAAACTTAAATGTATAAACTACAACTCCACCGTTTCACATTTGTTAATTTTGCCTCAGTAAAACTATAATGATTTATTTTCTCTAATTCTCCATACGTTTTTACTATGGACGCGCGGGGCAGGCAGCTAGGCTACGGTGGATGCGGTGGCCCTCCTCAAGGGGTGGACTGAGGAGGCCACAGCTCGTGGGGACACTGTTGTTGCGGTGTCTCTTGACATCCGCAACGCATTCAACAGCCTGCCCCACGAGTGCATAAAGGAGGCACTCCGCTTCCACCGGGTGCCTCCGTACCTCCGCGCCCTCGTGGAGGATTACCTGCAAGGCAGGTCCATCCTCTACGAGGGGCCGGATGGGCGCGTCCACACGTGGACAATGGCGGCGGGTGTGCCCCAGGGTTCCGTACTAGGTCCTCTGTTATGGAACCTGGGGTACAACTGGGTTCTGCGAGGCGACCTTCTGCCACGAACGAAGGTCGTCTGCTTCGCCGACGACACGCTCGTCGCGGCGAGAGCAAAAACGGGGGAGGAGGCGGCCCACCTTGCATCGGTCGGCGCCTCACTGGTCGTCCGACGCATCCGCCTCCTGGGCCTGGACGTGGCCCTCGACAAAACGAGGGCCATGTTATTCCACGCCCCCCGTCGCAGGATCCCACCGGGGCTCCGCGTCCGAGTGGAGAGGGTCCGTATACCGGTCGAGGTGCACTTTAAGTACCTCGGCCTGGTTCTGGACCCCCGATGGAGTTTCGAGGAGCATTTTAAGCTCCTCGCTCCACGGCTGTGCGCCGCTGCAGCCGCACTTGGACGGGTCCTCCCTAATGTGGGAGGTCCAGGATCGGCGTGCCGTCGACTGTATCACGGGGTAATACGGTCGATGGCACTCTATGGAGCCCCGGTATGGGCAGAGTGCCTCTCCTCCCGAACGGTGGCCCTCTTGCGACGTCCGCAGAGGGTCATAGCGACCCGGGCCGTGCGAGCTTATCGCACGGTCAGTCACGGCGCGGCCTGCGTTCTAGCGGGCCAAACGCCGTGGCATGTCGATGCACGCGTCCTCGCGGAGGTGTATCGACATCGGGTTGCTACTCGTGAACGGGGGGGACGATCCGCTCCACAGGAAGTGGAGCGGATTCGTACCCTGGCGCAGAGGGAGGCTCTGCGTCAGTGGGGTGTGGCACTCGCCTCCCCAGCTGCCGGCCACCGGACGATCGACGCGATCCGTCCGGTGTTGGAGGAGTGGGTTGGGCGCCGGCAGGGCAGCCTCACGTTCCGCATGGTGCAGGTACTGACCGGGCATGGCTGCTTCGGTCACTACCTGCACCGAGTCGCGCGTCGGGAGGAAACGCCGCGGTGTCACCACTGCGACGCTCCCGACGATACTGCCGAGCACACCTTGTTGGTGTGCCCGGCCTGGCGACCCCAGCGCAGCGAACTTAACGCTGCGCTGGGAGGCGGAGACCTCTCGCTGCCGAGCATGGTCGTGGCCATGCTCCGCGGCGAGGCGGAATGGGAGGCTGTGGCCTCCTTCTGCGAAGAAGTAATTTCGCAGAAGGAGGCTGCGGAGAGGGAGCGGGAGGAAGATCCCCAAGCCGCTCCCCTCCGCCGCAGACGGATAGGCAGGCGAAGGCGGGCATTCGCGCAAGCAATGCCCGTCTAATGACCCTGCCGTGGAGGCCTGCGTGCATGGTTGGCCCCGTGCACGCCGCCGTAAGGCCCTCCGTCTGGGGATTGCTCTGGTGTTCTCGGGCAATCCCCCCTCGGCGATAGCCCGACCGGTGGTCGGGCTTGCCCGGGTGCGCTGGTAGTGGTAGTCGCAGTGTGGACCTTACCATGCGCGCCCACACGGGCAGGGAGAACACCGGGGGGTTTTAGTGGGTCGGCCTGGAACTTCGCCGGGCCAGCCCCACACACGCCTGCCGTCTAGCCAACGGCGGGTACGGTGCGCTTACGCATTTCCCCCCGACAAAAAAAAAAAAAAAAAAGGCAGCTAGGCTAAATCAGTCGGTCGAGAGCGCTCAAGGAGAGGACACGCCGCTTTACGTCTCGTCCGCGCCAAATTATTCGATCGCGATCTTATACTCGTATATGCGTATAGGTACTCTGCCCGCGTGGCAATATTATGTAAGTATCTTTTTACTTTTTTTTCAGTAGCTATACTTTTTTACATGCTTTTATTTAACTTGCAATCTCAGAGTAAACAGGACTGGAGTAGCCATTAGTCAATTTCTCGCACATATTTTTCTGCCATTTTTTGCGGGGGGTGAGGTTACTACTACACTCAATGCCAGCACACAGAAACAAAAACTTTTTGCGTGTTTACAAACGCACACATGCATAATACGACAAACATATTTAAAATTCACGCACACGTGCTTAAAATAGTGTGTTAACGTTCTATTCACACACGAATGTCATTGTGTGAGAAGTAACATGACATAGCACGAGAATATCGATATCGATAAATCAGTTTCGTTCAATGAATGAATGTATTAACTTTGCGTTAGTATTCCTACATTATGTATTAAAAATTAAATGATGATATTACACGCTACAACAGTCAGTTTTCGATATTAATTGCAAAGACCAATATATATGACAGATTTCGAAGGCTATATCAATAAAATACAAATTTATACTTAATAGTTTATTGCATTTAAAATATATTTACAATAGGTGTTATTATATATTATTATATAGAATTCACTGTGGACCCTTTCGCGTATAACCATAATGGAAAGGAGGAACACTTAAACATTATTTTTAACAAAGCGATAGTGAATATAGTTAGTTTTCTCGTATGATACTGGGAAGTTTCAGATTTTTACGTAATCAGAAATCAAATGAGTGAAACTTAATAGGTAAACAAATGTATTATTTCAGAACACATCAGCATATCCAATATACATGTATTACACGAATGAATATAATTAATATATAACGCTAAGAATATATATGTTGTATGTGTATTGTATGTGGGTATATGGATACTAAATGACCTTTTAGACACCCACGATGGCTGTTCTGCGACGCTTATCATTATTACAAGATACATGTGAGCACATACATAGTTAAACAGTGCTAAAAGAGTTTGTGTTGTTTTTAAATGGCCAGCCATTTAATGTATAATAATAATGTTAAGTCATCATCAGCCAAAAGACGCCTACTGCTGGACAATGGCCTCCCCCAAGGATCTCGGTAATGAATGATCGGTCCTGCGCTGCTCGCATTCAGCGTTTTTCAGCGAGTCATTCGCCAGATCGTTGGTCCATTTCATGGGGAGCCTACCAGTTGCACCTCCCAGTGCATGGTCGCTACTTGAGAACCTTACCGCCCTCACAGCCGTCAGTTCTACCAGCAATGTGCCCTTTTCTACTACATAAAACAAGTTAGGCCCACAAATAAATTTAATTTCTTTCTTATTTGTTTTCTATTCTATTTGCCTCTTAAGGCTTCCAATTTTATTACCTGTGTCGGAGACCTTTGTTTTCCTGTGGATCTCCTGATATCTTCGCTGAGTAACTCCAAGCATAGCCCTTTTTTATTTATTAGTGATCTTGAGCCTTCTTGTGAGGCCAATTGTAAATGACGAAGTTTCAGTACCGTAAGGCAACACGCACACATTGAAGGTTTTGCTGTAACTCCATCATCACCCGATGCCTTGTTTTTATTTAACTATTTGAAAGCTAAATATCGTACCGGGATATCTTCGGCATAGTGTCGAGTTAAGGGATACCTGATTTATTACTTTATGAGTAGATTACTGGATTATTACTGATTTTTAAAATGGATTAACTTTGAATAAATATGCCTAACGCATTTTTGTGGATCGGATTTCTTCATCAAGAAACGTAACCTAGTATCACAGTACCTTTCCATCACAGCTCTAGCCAGTTCAATGCTGTGACAGAGAAACAAATCCGGGTCATGCGAGGTAATGTTTGGAAAAACAGGCTGACTAATTAATTTATTGGAAGCTTTCGTAACGATGAACTTTGTCGTGTATTCCTTTTTCAGCTTTGTTCCCTGTTCTAATCCTTGCCTGATTATTACCTCACATATACGACATAACTGTAATACTTCGTTGGATGCGTACATAAGATAACCTTTGGATTTATAATATGTCAAACTTCTTTCACTGCATTGTCCCAGTAGCCCTTTGACACACGCGTTGCATTTTATTTTTTTAGAAAGTGCAAAGGTAACGTATCCCGCAATATATTCTATCACCTTTTCACCAAAAGGTGAGAGAAAAATTTGACATTCAATGTCATTTTGTATATTCGTTTCCGAATAAGCATCGACACTCAAATTTTCTTCACACACGTTACTAGTAGTCGTATTTATTTTTTTTACTGAGGAAGCACAGTTAAGGATGCTTATATTTTCTAAAGGTATACAATTAGTGCCTCTTTCTGTCCTAATCAGTTGAGTGTGAACAAGCAGTTTTTTGTAAATAGCTTGAAATTGCTCAGCCGTAGGGTTATCAGAACAACCTCCATGACTTCTAACATGTGAAAAAAAAATTTCTATGTGGTCCTGACTAGTTTTATGTAGTGGAAGGAAATGCATGCCTTTATCCTGTTGCAATATTAAATCTTCAAAAAGAGATTTTGCACTTTCTATGCAAACACAGAACCCTAAAAACCCAGTGAAACGAGGGCTGTGCATAACATTTACTCTTTTTACTGCGGTATTGCTACGGGTTTTGAGATCAATGCTTAAATTTATTAAAAATAATTTAGTTTTATTTAAAATGTTGCAATATGTTTGGTAGTTATCAACCGACATTGCCTTTTTGAGACCGTAGCTGTAAGTCTTTGAGTCGAGAATATCGAAAGTATCATTCATTAATGCTAGAAATTGAGCGGTTGGTTCAACATCTTGAAATTCTGGGATTTTGAGTTCAGTTTTACAAAAACGCAAGGCTTCTGAAACGCTTTTGCTGAATAGTTGAGCTGCCAGACGAACATTCATGACTTTAGTTTTAAAATATATGTGATTGGCTCTTAATTTGTTGGCTAAGTAAAAATGTTCTTTTTCTTGTAACGCATGAAGAAGGAGAATGTGGTTCCAGTTAATTTTGTTACCTGAATTATCTAAAAAATATTGATAATGTTCAAAACTATTGCGAACTAATTTTAACATATGGCAAACATCTAAAAAAAAATGAATTTTCTGGCCAGAAACCGGATCAAGGAAGCTAGTTTGTAATCTATTTGGATCCAAACAGCAACCCAACTCTTCCGCCATTCCAATATTAACTTTAGGGCCATCACACGTTAGAGTTTTGACTTCAATTCCCGTTTCATGGATCAGTTCTAAGGCTTTAGTCACCAAAGATGCTTTTTGTACGGCATTGATCCCATGTATAAGAAAGAAACCGACCGACCAATAAAAACACTAATGCATCTGTGGCTTCTTCACTATTGTCAGGAGATGACCCAAAACCCATATCAACATAGCCGTAAAACCTTTGTGCCTTAACATTCCAACTAGTACCTGATTTGATTTTCATTTCATCAAATATTAAGGCTCCAAAAATTTTTTTATCAGGATTATTATCTTTTATTAATTTCAAAGCATTTAATGCTTCTTTTGAAAAGCCTGGATGACCATCTAATTTACTGTACCACTTCGTCAAGGTACGAGGGTGAGGTAGAGTGGTGCCAAAAGTCTTCCGAACATATATGTAAGCTTTTGGAGAAAAGTATTGCAGTGTTAATGCGAAACATCTTAGCTCTGCAGAAAATTTTTTTCGAGACAGTTTTCCTGTTTTGCATTGGGCTACCTGACGTTTAATTAATTCTTTGTTTTCTATTCCAATCTTTTCTAGAAATAAAGAATCCTCCGTGCTTATTAGGGACTTTTTTTTTAAATCTTTTAAAATATCTTCTAAAGACGCGACTTTCTTTTTTAGATAACGAACTATTGACTGAAGTTTTTTTATTTTTTGAGCTTTCGCATTTATACACCTTACCATTTTTCTTTTCCTTGGCGTCAAATCAGTATCATTAGAAGCTGATGTTGCAGCTGGCCGCGGCGATACGGTTCTGGTAGGCAGATTTGCATTTGACGCAGCTACTAAAACATTTTGTGAAACCGATTGATTATTTGTATTTTTTTGCGATTTGCTTACATCACTTTTTGCAGGTATTTCCTTTTCATCTTGTTCTTTAACCTAAAATTATTACATTTAAATGTAATAAACTAAAACTGTTATAATATAACATGTTAATATCTATTTGAAACATAACTAGTTATATAATAAACTTACAGGATCATTCAAGAATAACGTTGGCACAGCATGGGCAACTAATCTTCTTCTATTGTTGGATAATTTTTGAAATTGAGACGGCTCAAAATGTACGGAACATATAGTACTTGTTCTTGTAGATGCCCAAGAGACGTGCCTATTACAAGCATCAACCCATTTTTTTCGTATGCTGTAGTCTTTAGGAAAACTGAAAATTAAAAATTAGGTGTTTCGGGCATGTCAATGCTTACAGTATAAATACCAGCAATTAGTATACCGCCTAGGGGCAGATGTATATTTGCCTGAACTACACATACCGATCATTTCTGGTTTTAATACTGCAATACTATTTTCCAAAAACTTTCATTTATGTACGGAAGACTTTTGGCACCACATACCTCACTCCTAGTACCTTGAAGTATTGCAGTTGGACAAGCCGGTTTTTAAAAGGAGCTATAAATGCTACAATATTAATAAAAAAAGTTAACTTAAATGTTGACAATGACATTTAGCTATCACCATACCAAATGTCATCAAAATCCGTCGCGTAGTTTTTGCTTGATGCGTGCTCAAACATACATACAGGCAGACAAAATATTCAAAAATTGGTGATTTCGCTTCCTCTACTCTCATTACTAACTTCATACAGGCCATTTGGTTTAAGGTGGACTTGACCTGTTTTTTTATTCTATATCTCTACAGTTTTATTCTATGTATAATATCGCAGGTAAATTGTATAATGCCGCACTTTACATACGGCGTCATCAGTTTGAAAATCACATACCTTATTCTTATTTGAAATCATCATTAATACCTGGTTGCTGAAACAAACTGTAATTTATCTAAACTGTGTTTTATTATCGTCAAGTATAAGAAGAACTAAGAATAGGGTGTGTTTTTTAAACTGATGACGCCGTATGTAAACTGCGGAATTATACAATTTCCCTGCGCCATATAGATTTCAATCATAATACATATTTTCAATTTCATTCAAAAAGTAACATACTTAATGTTACTTTCATTCATTCATTCATTACTCACTCGTAAAATCACAATATCGATGAAGTTGACATCACTATTGTGTAAATCAATATTGTACAAATCAATTAGGGTTGCTGATTACAAAAAAAAACAATTTGTCCTGTGGCTTGAAAAATAATTTAGGTTTTTCAGAAATGATCGGGTGTGCTAGTTAGGCGATGGTACCCTTTTACCCGTGCTTATTTTATGAAGTCAGGGACACTGTAAGTATATACAGCATAGGTACTCTTAATGTTTATGAGCGCCGCCCAGCATGAATAAAAGGGCAAAATAGTTTAATTATTATTTTAATTTATTATTTTATATTTCCATGTTGTGTGGCAAACAATAGGCTTCAAGCAGCCGCAAAAGTGTAGGTATGTACTTAATACTAAACTAATGATAAACACGCAACGTACATTGTTAAAACGAAATTATAATTGGTAATTAATAAATACAAAATTACAGTTATTTATTACCAACCAACTTTTTCAAATTTTTGTCTTAATTAATTGAAATGCGATAATGGTCATCCCTAGGTAGTCTCGTGGGGAGTGCGCTCAAAGTTCGTTTGGTGACGTCACGGCCGCACTCCCCACGAGACTACAGCGCGAAATTTGAAATTGTAGTCTGCTAAAACATGAAATTACGAAGTAAATAATCATCAAATCTTAAAAATTATACTTACAAATGAAAGGTGACGCCATCTTTTTGCATACTAGATGTTTTCGACTTTTTTTTACAATAAAAAACAGCACAGGCAGGCATTTTCGTAGGAGCTTTGCACGGTAAGACGTTCTGATTATTGTGGTTTTAAAATGGCGGCTCAACTAGTTTTATATAACGCACAGGCATCCGATGCTTGTGCGTTTGGCAGAGGGGTAATGAGGCAAAGGCTACTCCAGTCCTGTTTACTCTGAGCTTGCAATGTAAGTATGTAAATATGTATGTATGTATGTTCGGGTGAAATCTTGCAACTCAATTTCGAAGCAGATATCTTTAACCGATTGAGCTGAAATTTTGTATACACGTTGAGTTTGGATGACAATGCATGGTTGACTATGTGACGTCATTCTAAATCTAAGATGGCGGCATACCCAAGATGGCGGACCAATTATTTTTAATGCACCCCTACAATATGGGTATCAAATAAAAGGTCTTGCTAGGAGTAACGCGAAAAATAATGTGACGTCACTATTAATCCAATATGGCGGACTTCTAAAGCTTGAAAATCAATTTTGAAGTAGATATCTTTAACCGATGGAGGTGAAATTCTGTATACACACACAGTTTGGATAAAAATGCATGGTTAACTGTGTGACGTCATTCTAAATCCAAGATGGTGGCATACCCAAGATGGCGGACCAATTATTTTAAATGCACTCCTACAATATGGGTACCAAATAAAAGGTCTTGCTAAGAATAACTTGAAAATTAAGTGGTGTCACTATTAATTCTTTATGGTGTACTTCTAAAGCCAAAAAATCAATTTTGAAGTAGATATCTTTAACCGATTGAGCTGAAATTCTGTATAGACGTTCCGGCAAACAACCCTGCAACTATGATGCGTTGAATGAGATGAACATACTGAGAAACGTGTCCAGTGATGTCTAAAAAGTAAAAAAATACTTAAATTAAATGTAAAAAACCTTTTTAAAAACAAGCTTTTATTTAAATGCGCTAAAAAGAAAAAATAAACATTTACACTAAAACTTTTACTTATAACGTTATTTTTAAATTTGACACAAGTTATATGACATAAAAGCTTGTCGCGAAATTTACTTTTGTAGATCAACAAGTAAATTAAATAATTTTATACATTACAATTTTCAAACTAAGTAAATACGAGTCTTTTAAGTTACTACACACAAGTAAATCTCGCGACAAGCTTTTATGTCATATAAATTGCGTCAAATGTGAAATAACGTTATAAGTAAAAGTTTTAGTGTAAATGTTTATTTTTTCTTTTTAGCGCATTTAAATAAAAGCATGTTTTTAAAAAGGTTTTTTTTCGTATTATTTATTTTAAGGTACACTAACAATTTTGTTACTGTTGTAGTGCAATGGGAAAGCGAAAGGAAAAATATTACATAAAGAAATGTAGTACACTCTTCAGAAGAAAGAGGATACCTCATAAAAAGTTAGTATTAAAAAATGTGTTAATAAAAGTTTTTGCGACTGATACATAATAAGGGCCCTTAAACACGAGTAATTTTATGAAACCAGTAAAAATAAAAAATATTCTGCGCCATATGGTACCAATTTATATATTTATTATTGCCAAAAAATATATTTATACTCAAATTAAAGACAAAACCTGACTTTTTGATGGTATTAATGAATTATTGAATTTATAGGGTTTCTTCTGCAAATGAAGCTAGTAGTTATGAGGACAAAACTTCCAAAATTGATCTAGATATGCCCCCTAAAAATAACGAGGTGAGTTAACTCTGCATAAATCAAAACCAGTTTGTATAGTATGTTAAGAAATCATATGATTGATGATCTTGCTTTTATTTTAGGAATCATCTTTACGAATTGATTGTCCAGAGTTGATTTTAGAAAACAAAAACGTAGAAGAAGACGAAGACGAAATCATGATAGAGGGAAATAGAATAGTAGACTTTATGTATATATTTAAACAACTTCAAGAAATAAGCAATCACAACTCTCCATTTGGTTGTAACCTGTGTTGTTTGAGGCTTGTAAAGGAGATAAAAAAATTAGACTTTGGTTATTTTGGCACATGAATAAACTACACCCCATCTTTCTACCACTCTGTGTTTTATAAGTTTTATACCTACTATAGTATAGTACGGTTACGTTAATATTGTGGTTACAGAAACTTGAAGGTGTTTAAATATTCATTTACGCTACTTACGAGTATATTGTGCTAAAACGTATCTGTACAATTTTTATTTCATTACTGCCATCGTTAATAAGTAAATAAATTTCATTTGTATACAGAACTTCGCATTTTTAAAATTACAATAAAAACCAACCTATCTATAACACAACACATTTTCGTATTTATGACTTGCAGCGTTTCGCATTGAAATCCCGAGCCGTGCTGCCAGCCAGTCGGGCGGCCGGTCTGTGTGAGTTCCGCTACGCACACAATCAAGTCGCGCGCCGATATACCTAAATCTGTGCTATTTCAAACGCTCGATGCGCTCTTAAACACATTGGATCGATTGGACCAATAAACGTCTAATGTAGTCAAATTATCTTTACAATGATGATCTTTATGATAAACAATAAAGACGTTTTCATACAAAACGATATACAACAATATATCCAACCTCGATAACCAAGTGTTGTGTGGATAAATTAATACAGAGCGCCATCTGTTAAAAGACTTATGGAACTTACAAACAATTATAAACCATTTAATTCGCAATACTAAATATTGAGTTGAATAATCGAGATTCAACCAACCCTTCCTCTTAAATTGGACCAAATAACATATTGTAAACCAAATTTCGATTAAGTAGTAATTTCGCGTCACGATGTTTGTCCGGGATAACTCCAAAACTACTGAATCGATTTTGACCAACCTTTCCGGACGAACTGCACAGTGTCCCCGACCGTGTTGTTGACAGTCCTGTTTTTGCGCAGGCTGTCAAAGCTGAGGTGGCGGCTCAACTGCTTGGTCTGTTCTTCGGACAAGCTCCGCCCGAGAAACGCGGATATCCGCTTGATTTCTTTGGATAAATCCTAGAAATTTCGTTAAATATAGAGATGGCTGTGAAATTACTGGGTACCGTAACTTTACATCGGCTCTCTATTTGTAGGCATAAAATTTATTGTCATAAAATCATATTCCATAATTTCAATTGAAATAATCGTCAAAACGCATAATAATCAGGAAGCAAAATATTAATAGGCGTAGTATTGTGTGACAGAATAGTACATTATGATACGAGCGCGCTATGTCGGTTATTGCGTACGAGGCGATATTGTGCGCGAGCCGCAGGCGAGAAAGCAGAGTACGTAATGACCAATGCGCGTGTGTATCATACGACGTTTTTCAACACACTTATGAGGAAAATAAATGATCTTGTGGTATTAATATTTTTCTGAAAATGACTGCGCATTTTTATCAATCTTCCACTGCATGAAAGTATCGTATGCCGCCAAGTATTTATCCTTTGACTTTGGCGGCAACAAACTATTACTCGCGCTTTGCGTCTCCATAATTATTTCCGGCGGAGTTAATAATATGGATTTTTCTTCATTTGGACTCGACATATTTGTAGATAATCAATTATCAATTACAACAGAAAGGCAAAAAATTTCAATAGCGGGAAAATGCCGCGCGCCTTTTTTTTTCGCGCGCTGCCCGGGCATGTCTAAACTCTTTATACAGCCAACAAAAAAGGGCCAAACAGCCAAAATTCAAAACTAAATAAAAATGATTTTTTTAGTTTTTAAAAAACAAGTTTGTGTGAATTTTTAATAATTTATTTTAGTTATTGTTATTAATTATTGTTTTTAAATGTTTGTGTTTAAATGACGTTGTTAATTTAATATTTAAGTAACCAGCCCCCGTAGCACGTCCACCAAAACACGATATGATAAAGCGATATATCGCGGTGAACTGTCAAAATACGACGAAATCCTATTGTATTTTGACAGTTCACCGCGATAAACCGCTTTATCATATCGTGTTTTGGTGGACGTGCTAGGGGGGCAGTAGTAGGCTGTTCATTTGTTTCCAAATAATAAATATTTGCCCTTGTCTCAACACACGCGTCGCCACAGCGACCATTTACTTCAACATTGATAACAAAACAAAACACAATTACAAAACATTACAAGAAAACTATTTGATACGTACGTTAATCAGATCTTCATAAAATAAAAAATGTAAGTTTGGATGGTGCCGTTTCACCCACGCTTCGTTCGTATGGGCCACGATTGGAGTCCACGGTACTGTAACAAGGAATTTTATCTCTTTTCAAATTACTTTTCAGGGCCGATTTCGGTCAACTCAATTGAATTGTTTTATGCAGCCTGTATTCCTTCGCCCGTCTACAAAACCGGAGTTTTGTTACCAGTATCGATATATCGATATTTATTACTAATACTTTTTTGGACAATATATCGATAGTTCGATATTGAAGTAGAGATATCGACATTCGATATTTTTTTTAATAAGTTTTTATTTGTTCTCGCCAATTATTTAAACTACAACATCATCGTAAACTTAATCTACTGTACTTTATTTACACTCTATTATGTTTTTCCTCTATAAGTGGACCACCTGGAACCGATCTCGTCTAGCACAGTTCGGTTTCAGCGTTCATTTCTTCCACGTACGTGCAGACCCAGTGCGGTGTTTCCTGAGAGCTACGATATGTCCAACTTCAAACGAGGTTTAAAAAGAGCACTTCTCTCCAGGTAGACAGCAACTGAGCTTTGCCCTTGGCATTGCAGATGTCCATGAGCGGTGGTTACCACTTACCATCAGGTGGGCCACTTGCTCGTCTACCACCATTAGCAATAAAAAAAAGTTTATTTATTTGCATATTATCCTAAAGCGAAATGTAATTTTGTATAAACAAATACTCAGATATTTATAGATAGTAAACAGTAGATTGCATACGGATAGTATGCAATCGAAATGTAATTTTGTATAAAAAAAATGACGGGTTGCACTCCGGGAGTGCCGGCAGAAGTGAAAACTTAAGTATTAACGTTGTGCGTTTTGGATATTTTGGAATGGTTATGGAATAATTTTGCACAAATTGCTTTAATTATCAGAATAAACTACTATCTACTACTTACTATCTTTTATGTGGTAGAATACAATATTTATTTATTGCGCTATCGTACACAAACATGACAATTTATATTACATTAAAAAGTTTATCCCTCAGAAAAATGAACTTCCTGTTGTAACGTTGTGCGTACATAATTATATAACTAGTAATAATGAATCAAAATATTTACAATTAAATTAAAAATATGATCAAAACAGACATTAATATACTACTTAAAAACGTAATTTTATAACAAATAAATAATATTTAATTTATACTAACTTACCTAATTAATATTTACAACAAAATCAAACAAAAGCACAATTTAGATTTTTCCTAACAAAGTAAATAAATTGATTAAAACTGTCTCAAGTGACGTGTGACTTCCAGTACTTTTGCCAGCCGCTATTGTTCTCGGCCGGCTTACGTGGACCCCTCACCGCACCTCGACAGTTCTTGCGGCCATTTCAATTTTAATTGGTCTTACGAATTTTCGATCAGGGTCACGTGTCCTAACGGTCACGTGTCCTGACGCGAGTTTAAAATTTTTTACCCATTACAAAAAAAGTGTACAACGCCGCTAAAGAAGTTCTCACTTCAAAAAATATTCAGATATCTATAGATAGTATCTACTTTACCCATTGTTGTTATTAGTTATCACTTGTCACTGTCAGCGTTAATAGCTTTAGCATCTCTACTTCTCCTTCGTCTATGATATGTGTATAATCTATCGTCTGTGATTAGCAACGAGCGAAGTTAAAAGAGAGGTTATAAAAAATTACTGTCTTGTTGTAATGTACGGAAAAGCACGTGCTTATTCATATTAATTTATTTATCTTACGATTGTTTTTTTAAAACAAAGTCGATAAAATAAAATGAAAATAATATCGGTATCGAAATATCGATTTTTTTTCGATATAAATCAAACTCCAATCGATGTTGATATATTTAAAAATATCGATATATCGAGAATCCGATATTTTAAACAATATCAACAGACCTAGTTACCAGTTATAATCTTGTATATTAATATATGTATACGTGAAGTAAATGAATCCCATGAAATCGATATACACGTACCAAACAATAAAAAAAGGGTCAACAAGAGCAATAAACATAAAAAGATATATTTACCTTTTGTGTTTATTTAAAAATGTAAAGTTCTGATAACGAATGTATACAATAATAATAATACAAATGTAATACGTCCTACTGGACATGTTTTCCACAATATTTTTAATAACGTCTTGTGGGATACTTTCCCACTCTCTGCAATGTATCTTTTTAGCTCCTTGATATTTTGCAGAACAAATTGCTGTCTTTTTTAGACATCCCAGACATGCTCGATTGGATCGTGGTCGGGATTTTAGGCTGGTCAGTCTGTGCGACAGGTCCCAACGTTTTGCAATTACAGGCCACATCGCCAGAACATTGAGCTCGAGCTTTGTCCATCCATAAAAATGGTATCTTCCCCAAGAATTAATGTGGATTGTACATGTGCAATTAAGATTTCTGTTGCGTACCGGTGTGTATTAAATGTTTCATTTTCTATGAAAAACTAACTCCGATCCGAACGCTCCGTCGAATTGTTTGCTGTCAAAAACCTGACGGAGCCTCCCTCCACCATGAGTAGTGATTTCTTCGAAACACGAAGAAATCACTACTCATGGCACAGATTAGATAATAGCTACTACGTAACTCATGGTGAGATCAAGGGACCGCTGTGTTGACGTGCCACACAGCGTTCCCTTGGCCTTGGTGCTGGTCGCAGCAATCGGCTCACCTTACTAAGTATACAAAGAGATTCTAGTTTCGCCAGAAAAAAATGGTTTGTTGCAGTCCTCCAAGAGTCCTTGTGACATAAGATATATGCTCGGAACTCGAAATCACATTACACAATAATTTTGTCAAACCAAACACGGCGATGCAGGCACCGCTGCTTTGCGACATAAATACGTAAACTTAAACCAAATTTAAAAAATAAAGCAAAATCTAAAACACACAAAAACGTAAAATAATAGTAGATTATGCACCAAGGGATTAAAGCAGTGTCTAACGTCACGGGCGCCATATTGAACCCCGAGCGCAACGAGGGACTCTAGAGTTAACTCCCGAACGTAGCAAGGGAGTTAAAATTTAACTCCTAAGCGAAGCGAGGGAGTTATGTAGAGTCCTAAGTGAAGCGAGGGGTTCAAGTCGCCTAAGACGAAGACACTGCTTTATTCCAGAGGTGAATACTCTACTTTTCATACCATCTGCGAGACAATAAAAACTCAGGGCTCTATAACCAATTACTTAGGTGGTTAAACACTGTCACATTATCATTATCACTATCACTATAACTATGGTTAAAATTATGATATTATCATGAAAACCATAAAATACAAAAAAAAAAGATTTATTTTTCTCAAGCACGAACACGTCACGCAATAATTATATCTTAAGTAAAGCTTAAAACCTTACAAAAACTTAAAGCATATTTAATAATAATATAACAAGTATGAACTTAGCCTACATATCGATTTACAATACGATACGATCAGCTGCTGGACCCTGTCAATGACCTTTAGTAGCACGCAGGACGAATATTAATTTGTTAACAATAAAATGGTATCAAATAAAATCCTTTTATTTTTCAACTTTGTTGTATATTTACTTTTGAAACAGCAATTAATTACTACACACAACTGTCGAAATAAATCTCAAATAGTCGACAACCTATTGACCCCAAATAAAAAAAAGCTGAAGCACCTGGACATTTACCTACTTACGTTTTTTAACTTTATCAATAAAACACTGAATAAACTTCTAAAAAGACTGTATTATTGATGCCACAAAACACATTCCACTAAGCGCTTTATTAACGTAAGCAACAAGATATTACAATTTTGAAATACGTAATGGCGTTGGCGGCAAAGTTTTAGCTATGAAAACAATACAACGGAATACTGTTGGTGCAAATTATGGAACAAATTGTAGAAACATTCTTTATTTTTAAATATGCCGCGTAATTTTTCCAAATGCTGTTTATCCGCTGGCAGCGAGTGTTCTTGCTTTACTCTGCTTTTATTCGTTTTTATCGATAGTTAATGGTGGCCGTCAAAATTAGGCGCTTTTTGCATAAAACGTATTTTATCAATAAAAAATAAAGTGAAATGTAATTGTTTATTTTAGCTTGCAGTGCTATGTAGATAAATATTTTATAATTTTGGTAAAGAAATTATGTATTTAGAGTTTATAAAAACATTATTTACACAGGTATAATGTCTTTGTCTCTAGTGGATGCACGCTACTGCTGTATGGGCGTAGAACCTTTGCCTTCCTAAGCTAGCATCTATGATAAATTTTCATACAAATTTTATGTTCCATATTTAAAACACTTTAATCCCTTGGGAGTTTCATACAAAATTATATCCCTTGGGATATAATGTCTTGCTTTACGTTGAAGTTAAGGGGGATCTAATTGAACATTGTCGAGCAGGTGGTATGAAAACTTCATTACCTAGAAATTCAATTCAAAGGACAAAAATGCAAACAAAAGCAGAAAACTTTATCCTGCTTAAAATATATGTCACTTAAACAATGTCTTCTAAATACTCCAAATTACTCACAAAGATCTCTCCTGAACGCCTCCCAGAAATGATGAAAGTGAAGCTTGCACAGATTCCTAGCGACCATCTTGTGAAGGTAATAGTAGGAGACGACAACGTCGCGAGGGTCCCGCGCCACGTAGATTACTCTAGCGGTGCTAAGAAGTCGCGGCGGCAACATGGAGAGTGGCAGGTGTGTCTTGATGAGACGAGGGGAAGGAGCTTTCTCAGTGCTCTCCCAACTTGGAACCCGGGCCGCGGCGCCAAGTCCTTGGAAGTTGCCCAGATTCATAAAGTTCATCTTTATCAGCTCGAATGCGACGTCCGGGATTTGGCTGGTCGTTCTGTAAAAAGGAACAGCTAGTAAAAAGAAACAGAGTGGAAGTTTGAATTTGTTTAACATCACCAGGAACTTTTGCTTTTCGCAGTATTCGTAAAGAATCCTTATTATCATCCTCATTAATAATTCCTTTAACCGCCTCCGAGGTCTAGTGGTTGAGGCCACCGAGTGTTGATCGGGAGGTCCGGGGTTCGATTCCCCATGGAGGCAGAAGGTTTTCTGCTAGGTTTGGTTGATGGTAGGGCTTCTGAGCCCAACTCGCTAGCTACCACCGCCTTACCTAAGTTTGTCGCCATAAGGCTAAGGCCACACTACAAAGAACCTCGCTTAGTGCTAAGAGCCAAGCGACTCGCTTAGTGATTGATCTTAGCGAACAGGTGTATTGCCTACTATCGTATGCCTAGGTGCCTGGTTAGTCGCTAAGCGAATCGCTACGCGAACGAACGGGTTAGTAATTTTTGTTAGTCGCCTAGTGACTTTGTAACTTTTTGCCAAGGAAACCACTTTGGAACCCATCGATTTAACACCATATGAACGTGTTTATACTAAAAATCTAACGTATTCTGCTTCATACGAAGGTATGAATAAAACTTTTCGTCATAACTTCGCAATTCTTTATACAAACGTTCGAATTCTTCATACCTAGGTCTTGAAAGGGTAATTTCATGTTTCCAAGACCTTCGATTTTGATACATATTAAATGTAAGAGCTGTGTTTTCAATCAACATTAATTTCCTTATTTTAGAGAGTGACATAATTTATTCTGTTCTCATCAACAGCGGCGCGAAAGTGATTTATGTGTCACCAAGCTAGGTGCTTTCAATGTGACCATGTGTATCTTATACACAAGCGTTGCTTCTAGCTTATCTTTAAGCTTGGCACGCATATTGTGGCCTTAGCCTTATCTTCCAACAATTAGTGGTAAGATATTTAGTGTCTCAGCAGTTGAGGAGTCCAGGTGATGCTTGCTTTCGCCTTCGGCTTTATCATCAGGTGAGATTAAGGTCAAGAGCTATCCTGTCGTATGTAATAAAAATAGATCGTAACAAAAAAAATGTACCTTGTATTCCTATTTTCCAGCGTCGCTCCTTTCACGCTAATGAACGTGATCCCTAGGATTTGCCACCGCT
The DNA here is from genome assembly GCA_963935595.1 of Schoenobius gigantellus. Classification (NCBI taxonomy): domain Eukaryota; kingdom Metazoa; phylum Arthropoda; class Insecta; order Lepidoptera; family Crambidae; genus Schoenobius; species Schoenobius gigantellus. Next base: position 24,991,708 of record OZ012543.1, read on the forward strand.
TTGTGAAACCTTGCTTTTAACTACATAGTTTATTTGTATTGTCCTGTCTCTCCTTCTAAGAGTTACATAGGTATAAATGTAAAGTTATGTTATTATGTTTAGTGTCTGGATATTCAAATTCAAAATATTTTATTCAACTTGGATTTTTAAAATCTCTTTTGTAAATTAAGGAAGCTACGCCAAGGTAAGGAAGCTATTACTCATTTTTAAAAACGGCTGAACAGATTACATGAAATTTAGCACACATATGCATAATGAGAAAGGAAGGTTGTACAGGGCGGCCCATTTTGATGGGTCATCAAATACAGTTTTCTTGTCACTAAAATCGATAACATGATTCCTGAGAACAGATCTTTGTATGTCATATACTCGTAGTTTCAGCCTAGTCTATACTCACCCATCTGAATGGCCTACCCTGTATAGGTTCAACTCAGGCTAAGAAACCGGTAAAACCTGTAAAAGGTACTTAAACCATATTATGTTCTAATTCTTTATATGCAGGGAAGAAACAAGGCGACAGTTTCACCCCCTCCCTTTCCCCATTCAGACAGAAGATAGCAACCTCTAACACTTACTCGAGCATCGGAAACCTCTTGAACAGCGGTATCTGTTTAGCAGTATCGTAGTCCAGATCATTCTCCAAAAGCCAAATCAGCTCTTGTATCCACGTAGTACCTAGACAATTATGATATTTGTATGAGTCAGAGGCGAGCGCAGTTATCACAAATGACGGTGCTTGATTCTGAATAGATTTCAGTAAACGGAGTCATTTCCAAAGTTCCAACACAATGTAGAAGGCGAATAATCGGTTATCGCGCACAACAATCAATGCACATTTTATTTATGAATAACCATTACTTTGTCAACTCAATTATAACTGGTTGCTTCGTTTAAAGAAAATGAATTAATGAACTTTGAACCCTCATCTAACACTCTTTGAGGTTTTAACTTCCATAATTATTGAAAGCTTGTTATCATTTCTTGCGATGTTATGTCGAGCAACAATATTTTTGCTGAGAGTCAGTTACAGTTCATAGCGTCATATATGCCAATAAACTGTACTCAGTTTGGCGATACTGCATGAATTCTGTAATGTGCTAAAAATGGTTGAGAATAAAAAAAAAGTTAGTGTTGCCAGGTGTCCCGATTTGCGCCGGACGTCCCGATTTTCAGGGGTCTGGGGACGCGTCCCGATTTATACCTGATCGGGACGCTAAATGTCCCGATAAATCAAAAATGGAAAAAAATAAATTTTATAACTTACGAGTATGTTATAAAAAACAAGGCCATTCTAAAGACGACAAAGTCAAATGAAAAATATAAAAAATAAATAATTTACATAAATCATAGACAAAGTATAGTTGGTATAGATCTGCTGCTAGCGTATACAATGTGAGACAGAAAATGCGATATACGGTTTGCATTTTATCATTTTAGACTTTAAATTTTGTAAAAATACTGATAGAAATTAGATAAAAGTTTCATAATTTTTTGATTTACTGAAAGCGTCACATCAAAAATTCAATTTACCGATGAAAGGTTATTTTAGGTTATGTTTGGCTGATTTCGCTCATTACGACTTTTACAGCCAATTAAACTACAATTCACAATAACTGCACACTTTTACTATCAAATAGAATATTAATTAAGGTTTGAAAATAATATTTTTTCGAAACTGTAATTGTTTTACCGCAAAACTCTTCCGACAGTTCCGACGCGAAAAAAATTGTCCGCCACCGACGGCATTGGTGGCAAATAAATAAAACCGATACGCAAATAGAGACAAAAACTTTAGTCTCGTCCTGCTCACACCTTCATAATTTCACATCGCGCCATTTTATTCTTGCAATTATTATTCTTAAAGTAGCATCTCTACCTATTATACCTCTACGACATAAATACTTTTTTTAATTTATTGCTCACAACATGTCATGTTACATAGTCATTAATAGTAGATACATAAACTGAGACTATTAAACCAGGGTTTATCTGTTCTCAGTGGTTCGCTCTAAACAATACCTTTTCATTTTTTTTTTCAATTTACATTTTTTACCATGTACAAAGAAATTGTACGCTAGTAGGCAATTCATTTAGATATCTTGGTATTACATATTTGAGAGTCCTGGTACCATACACATTTTGAACTTTGGGAAGTACGTATTTTGTACTTACTTTATTCTTCTGAAATACGTTAATTAAACTTTTTACTATTTCTATTTCTATTATAATTTCTACTAGTCCATCAAGAGACTGATTACTTGTTCAGTAAGATTAAATACATATTTAATTTAGGTAATATAATACTATACTTGCACTAGTGGTTTAAAACGCAATAAATTATATCTCTTATAGATATAAGTCCACCTTTGTACACTATTTTTAATAGTACATTGTTACCCCAGGGGTGAAAGTAAGCTAAAGACTTATTTAGTCCCTCGAACAATTGGTGCCCTCGCTACGCTCGGGCGCCAAACACCGTCTCGGGACTAGATAAGTCTTTAACCCGAGGTAAACACTGTGCTTTTCATAACGAATACAAGGAAAGTAAAAGTAAAACAATGAATTATCTAAAGAAAAAACGTGTAAATTTTATTTTACATAAATCAACAACTTCTGCTTTAACCCGCTTTCTCTTATAAAATCAGGCGTTAACTCCATACCTGAATCAGATGAACTCATTGTGTTAATTATTAACACAATGTTTTACAAATATAATTAACAGTTAATATAAATTTCTGCTATACGGAAGTATTAACAAAACTCTACAAATGGAAAAAACAAATGAAGATCGCATAGCCGCTTTCCCGCTTATTTTGTTTATTTTTCTGTGGCCGGCCAGCTATACAGCCATTATGTTTCATGTTCATAATTTAAAAAATGAAATGGTTGAAAATTAATTATAATAAAGTCATTTACAATAATAAATTCTTTTAATACTTAACATTATGTTATTTTAATTTTATACAGCGCTGTAATTGAGTGGCTGTATAGAAAGTCAGAACATGGTTCAATAAAAATGTGAAAAAAGAACTATTTTCTTTTTTTAAATTTGACAGCCGGTGTCAGGTGAAAGTGATTCTCCCTAGGGCTGAAAAGTTTTACTTTCAACCAGCTCCTCAGGCAACTTCAGTCCTACTTTCAGAGTATGAGTAATGAAAATGTTATTTACCTTATGTTTTTTAATGTGCAATAAAGAGTTAAACCCTAATTTAAAAACACTTTTTTGTTTACTGTCCCGATCTGCAATCCTAAATCCCGATTTTTTTTGACCTCATGTACCGATTTAAAACAAATCGGACCTGGCAACACTAGTTATACAGTGAATACAGCTATAAAAGGAACCTGCGATAAATGAAAACTGAAACTCTTGGAAAATAATTTTCTCATCAATGTCAATTAAACATAATAAAGTAAATATTTATATGTTCTGTTTAAAATTAAAATTATTATGCCCCCCTAGCACGTCCACCAAAACACGATATGATAAAACGGTTTATCACGGTGAACTGTCTAAATACAATAGGGTTTCGTCGTATTTTGACAGTTCACCGCGATAAATCGCTTTATCATATTGTATTTTGGTGGACGTGCTACGGGGGCTTGATTAGGAAACGTCGGTGGTGCTGTGGACTCGGCACTGGCCTTCTAATCGGGAGGTCCGAAGTTCGATCCTAGCTGCCATGTACCAATGTGTTTTTCGTTTTTCGAATTACATTATGTGCATTTCTCCGATGCTCCCGCGATGAAAGAAAACATCGTGAGGCAAATTAACTGCATACATATGTTAAGAAATTCAAAGCTTTATGTAAAGTCGACCAATCCGCACTGGGCCAGCGTGGCTTAATGAGGCCTAAACAGCCTAATTTAGGGTAGGCTCCAGCCCCTCGTTGGGGAAGTGTATGAGCTGTGATAATGATTATGTCCCCAGATGTTGAGGAATCCAGGTGAAGCTCGCTGGAAGGTCAGATAAAGGCCGAGAGATTCCCTGTTGTATGTGAAAAATGTAGGTTTCCAAATGGTACCATATCAGTTCTTAATCCCTTCAGACAAACAGACAGATTACATTTTTCCGATCGAAGTACGAAACCCATTAAACAATTAAAGCTGATAATTAGTCATTTTATCAATTGTTCTAACAATTACACGTCATCAAACCGCACAAAAATCTTTGCTGTTATAATGTTCACGCTAATCGTAACAAAGTACAAAGATCACGCTAATGAACTAGCGAGGCAAAGAGCACTTGACGTAAGCCGCTAGATAAGTTATCACTATCTATCAGATAAGAATGTTGTGGGAAACTGTCTCGATAGAAAATACACTCTAAAAGCTTTCTGAACATGTGTACTTGTATATAAATTTCATATCAGTAGCAGAGTGGATCACGTAAGGACTCTATCATAAACTACTAGTTTTAGCATCGTGTATCAACGATTTAGTCGACATAGCTGCTTTATTTGGGTTTTACTTCCGGAAAGCAGCTTGAAGGCCCTTCAATTCGCTTGCGCAGGCAGCGCGGGGCTAGTCGGCGTGGCGATAGCAATATTATTTTTATACTATGATAGTGACTCTATAGTTACAAGCAGAGGTAGGACTCATGTCGAAAGGAAAAGCAGTCTCTTCTTTCTACATTCCTACAGTGCTCCATGATTATAGGCACCAGTCTGATATTCAGAAATGCCTAATTATGCCGTAATGAACTGCTAAAATTTGCACAATAGGAATACCGAAATAATGGTTCGATTTTAACGTTTTCACAATGGTTGGTTTAAACGTTTTTTTTAATGTCATATTCAGCAAAAAATTAACATGCTCAGTTTATACTCGTAGATGGCCGTTGTCTTGTTAGATTTATATATGTCTGTGGTTGCGATAGCACCTCACCATACTATTATATCTTCTGTGACCTCACTTTACATTTTTTGCCACACCAGTTTAAAAAAACGCATATCTCATATACAATGCATACGCATATCCTTGAGATATGCACACAAATCAAAGTCATAAGTTATAGGTAACACGGTTATATACTATTACCGTAATTATATCACTTGCTTTCCGCTCGCAGCTTCGCCCGCGTCATTTTTGTTTTTCCGCGAGAATTTTATATTTTCTCGTAGGAAAAATAATTTTGTACGTTTGTACGTTCATCAGAAATAATGTAGAATTCTAAATGTAAAAGAATTTTTCAAATCGGTTCAGTAGTTTCGGAGCCTATTACCTAAATGCAAACAAACAATCAAATCTTTCCTCTTTACAATATTAGTATAGATTACGATAAAATATAGGATTACCTGAACGAGGAAATGTGATGACCCAAATATCGTCAGGTCGCACTTTGATGTTGTAGATTGCTTCAGCGTGCTTCTTGAAGGATCCTGGCATCACGTACCCAGCCTTTCCACATTTCACAAACGGCCTGATGTATCCTAAGAATGCATAGGTAATATACAGGGTGTCCCAAAAAATAGTGTCAAGCGAAAGTCCAGAGTTAGAGCACCTCTTGGAGTACCCGAATCACCCCCATGTATGTTCCGCGATTATTCGTAGTTTTAGAGTAATAATTTTTTTTCTGACTTTTTGAAAATTTCGATCTAAAGAACTTAAAAATTTTTAATAAAAAAAAGTTGAACATATTTTAATGTTTTTCTTTATGACACTGAATTATCTTTAGTGCTTCTTTTATGTCTAAAATAATCAGCTTCGTAACTTTAGTGGAAATTTAGAAAACAGTATTGTAAAGTCAAAATTTGAATGTTAGTGAATAATTACTTAAAAATTCATCTTTAAATTAAAAATCTAAACAGGCGAATTCATGGTTTTTAAGTATGTGTAAAAACTTCTCTAGACTCTCTGCTTTCATAATAATTTAAAAAAAAAAGTACTTAATAGGGCTACTTTGGCTTAAATCGGCCATCAAAGACAGCAAGGTGAAAATTTCATAAAACTCGACTTCTGAATATTTTTTTTTAAATTCCAATTATTTATTAATAAACCAAAAATGATTGTAGAAAAGCTAAAAATTTATTATTTGAAGGTCAAAAATAACTGTTCCTGCTGCCATCTTTAATAACCTTTGAAGGTTTATTATAACTTAATAAATGAAACAAAACATTATTTTCAAAGTATTTATTATTCGATCGCTTAAAGAAAGTTTTCAAAATGACGACCTTCGTGCTCAATACATATTCTACATCGTCTAAAAAAGTTTTCTTTTAAATTTATAAATGCAATTCTGTTGTTTTTTATTGTTTCTTCCGCTTGTCTTAATTTTGTTCTTAACACTGTGACGTTTGTAATGTCCTTGGCGTATACTAATTCCTTGTAGTATCCCCAGACGAAAAAATCTATGGGGTTCAAGTCGGGGGACCGTGGTGGCCACGCAATGGGCCCTCCACGACCGATCCATCTGCCTGGAAATGTTTCAGACAAATGTTGTCTAACATTTCTAGCAAAATGGCATGGAGCGCCGTCGTTTTGAAAAATCATATTTCTCCGCGTCAATAGGTCTACATCTTCTAATAAGACGCCGAGATCACGTCGTAGAAATTGCAAGTAGGCCTCGCTGTTCAGTCGGTCCGGTAGTTCGAACGGACCAATCAGCTGTCCGTTTAGGATGCCTGACCACAAATTGATACTAAATTGTTCTTGGAAATTAGATTCCCATGTGAGGTGTGGATTTTCAATACTCCACGAATGGTAGTTATGCGCATTAAACACCCCACATCGCTTAAAATGTGATTCATCAGTCCATAGAATATTTTTAAAGAAATGTTCGTTTTCAGCTTGTCTCCGTAACATTTCCTGACAAAATGCCACCCTTCTCGGGTAGTCTGCGGGCTTGAGCTGCTGAACTTTCTGGATGTGATATGGGTGAAAACGCTTTTGATGAAGTATTCGATGTGCTTGTGATTTCGGAATTCTGATTCGACGTTCTATTGTTCTTACACTAACTGATGGATCTCTCACCACTTCTTCGACCACTGATTGGACAGTATCTGGGTCACTCATTTCAGATGGGCGCCCCGATCTTCTACCTGGTAGGCGTCCTTCCATGTAAGAGTTATGTACTCTTAAAATCATGCGATGATCAGGCCAAGTTTCAGGCTGAGGTCCACCTCCATTTTGTACTTGCTGCCGGAACAACCTGGCTGCTTCAGAAGCATTTCCTCTTGCATATCCATAAAAGTAATGCATAAGAGCATATTCTTGCGATGAAAAAGACATCACAAAATGAAGAGCTTGAAAAGTCCGTTAAGAATGCCAAATTTGTCAAAATCCCGTATTCACACAAAACCAAATCGTAATCGCACTCAAGGTCCGTAAAGAAAGCAAAGTTCGTCAAATAATCACAAATGAGCGTATCGTACGTAAGGCGCAAACAAAAGCAGGCAAACGACTGGCGCCAGAACACAATAGGCGCTCGGACTACACCCCCCGCCTCATCCCCTTGTCACAAAGAATAGCATTCCTCAGTTACAGTTATCCATTTCGCCAATGAGAGTGAGAGAGATAGCAATAATGCGGTCTCTTTCATATCCTCTCACTCGGGCAATTTTTTAGCAGGTAAGTACTGCGTTACATCCAACACTACAACCGATGTGAACCGCGAGAAAAATATTTAAATATGGGTTTCATGTAGTTAATTTTTGCTAAATTGTAATTAATCTGAACCTTAGAAATTATAAAAAGACCAGATATTTTTTTTTATCATCTGATAGGAATTTGGTAAATTTTATGAAATTTTCACCTCGCTGTCTTTGATGGCCGATTTAAGCCAAAGTAGCCCTATAAAGTACTTCTTTTTTTAAATGATTATGAAAGCAGAGAGTCTAGAGAAGTTTTTACACATACTTAGAAACCATGAATTCGCCTGTTTAGATTTTTAATTTAAAGATGAATTTTTAAGTAATTATTCACTAACATTCAAATTTTGACTTTACACTACTGTTTTCTAAATTTCCACTAAAGTTACGAAGCTGATTATTTTAGACATAAAAGAAGCACTAAAGATGATTCAGTGGCAAAAAGAAAAACATTAAAATATGTTCTACTTTTTTTTATTTAAAATTTTTAAGTTCTTTGGATCAAAATTTTCAAAAAGTCAGAAAAAAAATTATTACTCGAAAACTACGAATAATCGCGGAACATACATGGGGGTGATTCGGGTACTCCAAGAGGTGCTCTAACTCTGGACTTACGCTTGACACTATTTTTTGGGACACCCTGTATAAGTACATGGAGAAATTTGCAACACAAATATTTCTCACCTAGTCATAAGCCAATCCATTCGCAATACCAGTATATTTTATGTTTCTGATTGGACAAGAGTCACATTATTATTTTGACTTTGGCTTAATAATCTAGAAATATAAAGATGTTTCGAAACGGTCAAAAGCGCCTACGCACATACTTTAAATCCCCATATGGACGCACCCGGGATCTAGTTGTGTGAACAGATTCATTAATCATTAGGCAGGATATTCGTCTACTTCAGTCTCCTAGCCTCCACGGGCTCCACTGTTATGGAGAAAATCATTTGTTACTACGTTGTGGTGAGAGAGAAATGCAAACGAACAAATATCAGTAGTGAAAAAGCATGTCACTTATCTACATAGCACCTATTTAAATATTAATTTGAATACGCTTTTTTACCATTGAAGTAAATCATTTATCTATTAAATCAGCTCATCACCTCTGTTACATTATTCAGTACTGAAAGTCATTCCTTCGTGGTTTCTTTTTGACAAATCCAAATCTCTTTCTGTCTGCGGTTTCCCAGTACGCCGCGTTAATGACCTCTATTTGGCCTGACTAACGACATGGTGCTCGTTCTCGTGGTCTTTTCCTACGTGGCTCACCATAATGAATTTTTCGAGGCTCTCTGAGTCTCTTCTGACCGTACGTCCGAAATAACTCATTATTCTTTGAAATCAAAATTGTGGACAGAATGGATGTTATGTTATATATTTGTTATTTTTGCCGTCCATGGTGTTCGTAGCATGCGTCTCCAAGATCACATCTCAAAGGCGTCGACTTGATTGCGATGCCTTTCAGATCTGCTTATTATATTATCCAGGATTCTGCCCCATGCAAAAATATTGAGAATACCAGTGAATGAATAAGTCTCATTTTAACGGTTTTAAATACTAACGATGTTGGTGCTATATTGCAGTCACTCGATGTAAGGAAAGCTAGAGGACCTGATGGTATCCCAGGGGAATTTCGGGGGGAAAATGTGTAACGGGGCTGTCTCCCGTCCTTGTGCAGTGCCCTGGAAAGGGGACCGCTCGGATGCGGTCAAATAAAGGCTAATAGCTGTGTCTTAAAACACTAGTGTGTGTTTAAAATTCGAGGCTTACCGAGAATTTTAATAGTACCACACGAGTGTTTTAAGACCTAATTATGTGCAATTTCATACACTACTTTATCTACACTCATGCAATCAGTGGTTACCTAAATTAAATAAAAGACACAAAATTAAAACAAAATGAAACTCATTTATTCTAATAATTATTTGCATTTTGAACAGTGCAATTGTGAAACTAATACAGAAATCTAAAACTACACTACCAATAACAGCAAAATAATGAATGAAAAATTCAGAGAAATGGCGCCAACACCAACATTCTACCGCGCATGCGCTGTTGCACGCGCCGCCATAGACAATGTACTGGCACAAAAGAAAATTGTGACAAAACCTCCTTGGTCGGGCTTCGTCAATCAAACTGTATTTTATTGGAATTCGAGTTACATTAAAGTACTGGTTTTGTATGGCGAACCTGTATTATAATGTAATTTGTAAAAGGCCAAGGGCTTTAAGTTATGCCTTTAAAATATTAGTGTTGAGTTCTTAATATTAGAATTAGAACATGAGTGTAGATAAAGCTAATTTATACTTCTAGAAGTTTATTCTATAACTGTGCAACACGAAAAGTAAAGAAGATTTTACCAGAAAACCTACACAGTATCAAGTATTTATCTTACTGGTAATTTTAATGAATAATTTCCATAATCTCAAGGGAAAAAATGCAAGAAGGACTGGCGGCTGCTCCACCAAAAAGAAAACAATGGGGATCATAAGTTGACGAAAAGGGTAACTTTAGAAAAACCTTTTTTGTATGCCATATTGTATGTATAGAATCTAGGTAACAAAGCTGAAGTAGGCCTCTGTTATTTACTGAAATAGTCTAACTAGACGGAAAAAACGTTTCCGTTACGTATACTAGTCTATGAGTATTAATCTGAACCACCGTAGAACAGAAAAAAGGGGAAACCACTAAAAATAGTTTTCAGGGAAATCCATAAAAGTTTTTAAAGTTTACTCCTACTGACTGCGTACTTATCTCCGCTTCGGCTAATGACAATTAAAACTGTTGGATTTGTTCAGCTTTGAAGACGTAAGAGACGGTGCCACTAGAACCGGGTGTTCTCAGAATTGTGTATCCCTAGATCCTCTCGACTATGGACAAGATGTAAGTCGAGGTTGGTTTAGTGGTGTATGCCCCGCACTTTACGGGGAGAATCCCACACACTCCTGTCGACCAATCATTATCATATACGGTGAGCATTCCACCTCGTAACAAGGGGTTCCTAATGCCAGGCATAATACTTTGGGACCCATCCACCCATTTTATTTTATAAATGCTTTTTTTAACTCTATCTTTACGTGACTATTGTATTTTTACGCGACTACGGAGAGCCATTAAATTTCAGTTAGACTCAATGGTTGACTGGTAGATATTAAGTCAGCCATCTGTACGTACATTTTATGTTACGTGCGATAAAGATTTAATTAAATAAATACGCCCAAATCACCACTCATAATAATGAAAAAAACTAATCATAGGCTAAAGGTTGCGCACACCCGCTGAGTCATTATTACAGTTATGACTAAAAAATATTTTTGAATTAATATAAATAAATACGATTATAAGCTTGTTCGTGTTGCTAAGATTGTAATCGAATTAAGATAATAACGATAATACTGTTTTATTATGTGTAAAGTGTATCGGTTTGTTTGTTCTTGTTTAATATCGCAAAGGAACAAATATAACTTGGAAGGAATACTGTTTACTTAATTATATCTTCTTACTACAGGAATACAGCAAAAATCTTACAAAATGTTTGCGTGTATTGTGAAATTTATAGAAAAGGAAGGACGCGTGGCATAGAGAAGCGTCGGTGGCGCAGTGGACTCGGCACTTGCCTTCCAATCGGGGGGTCGGGGTTCGAGACCCGTCATGTACCAATGTGTTTTTCGTTTCGAATTTCATATGTACATTTGTCTGACGCTCCTACGGTGAAGGAAAACATCGTGAGGCAACCTGCATACATCTGCGAAGAAATTCAATGATGTATGTGAAGTCGACCAATCCGCACTGGGCCAGCGTGGTTGACTAAGGCCTAATCACCCTAACATAGGGTAGGCTCGAGCCCCTCGGTGGGGACGTATATGGGCTGTGATGGTGGATGGTGGCCATAGGACATTACAAATCTTTTCAAAATTTATTAATTTTTTTTTTTGAGGGCAGAATCAAAAAATAACTATGGAGATAAAGAGATTAGTTACGTTATTTTATTACTTTGTGTACATGCCACACAAAGTAATAAACAAACTTATTATTATAATTATTATAAATAATAATAAGTTTGCAACATAATTTTTCTTTCCTATCATAAGCATTGCTAATCAAACATAGCGTACCTACCTAACCAATGCTCTCATGATATTCAAGATAATTTATCCCACGTTTCATTTCTTAGTTTTTAAGCATCAAACTTAAAAAAGGACATATACCTATCTGCATTTAGGGAGGCTACCTTGAGGAGGGGGACCCCACTCCCAACGTAACCCTTAGTCTCCCATCAAACCGCACTGGGCCTGCATTTTGGGAATTAAGCCTAATCTCCCCCTTTTTTGGGGACGCATATAAGCTTAACAGCGGACGCCCTGTGGCTGTAATGATAATGATGTTCAATAACCTTTTTCATGCTAAAATTTGACATACCAACTTATACTTTTTTACAATATTAATTCAAAATTGCTTGAAAATTTATTTCAGTTTATAAAAATATATATCTATATGATATTTCATTGTGGGTTATATATAGTAATGCATGCGCGATTAAATAATATTGATAAGATATATCGGTACATTGCGTGCAACCGTGTGAAACAAAAACACGCGGAGAAAATATTTGATATCTACAACCGTCTATATATTGTGTATTAAGTTCTTTAAGGAGAACTTATAGTAGATCTAAATGGATTTAACATACATAACGTTTGTTAATTCATAAATATATCAATAGACTAGGGCTGTGGAATCTGAAGCTCGTGATTTGTTCTTACATGTCAAATATTACTTTCCTTTGTAATTTTGCTAGCACGGAGTGAATGAGATTTAAGCTTAATATATTATAGAACACTTGCACATGATGGATGAGCTTTCACGCGAGATATTGTTTATCAGTTTAATTTTGAATATTTCTGTGCGGTTCTATGTAACGGATCACCGGCCGATTCCCACGGGTGCGGGTGGGGTGATAGCTTAAAATCAGCGCTAGTCGCTGACCCTTTGCTTGCTGCAGTGCAGCACGCAAACAAAATAACTTAATGTATTTTGTAAACCTGTATCTCTGTTTGTATGTGTTTCTTAATGTGTGTGTGTTGATTTTAAGCAATAAACGTGTACTACTACTATACACAACCAGTATTGTTGAATATACCACTGGGAGGTAATGGATTCCGAAAAACACTTTGCGGTGTACAAGTACAAAACCTCACTTTCTCGAGGTGTCCTTTCTTTACCCGGTCAAAAAAGGTTTTAATATCTACCGCAGGAGGGTGGGGCTCACCTACGGTTATGTGGTGCTCTACTAGGCCTACACACTATAAATACAGGGATTCCGACTTGAGGTGCAACTTGCCGCCCAACGGACGAGGCTGCGGCGCTTCCCACTAATCTGTATTGAACGCTTCTTATAGATTTTGTTTTTTCATCCTTTAGCATCGGTTATAACCACGTCCAATGCTTGGTATAGATCTGCAAGAAGAGACGGCCGTCCAGCGAAAGCCAATCCTTCCAAGCAACGTCGTGGAGAGAAGCAAACTCAACAATAATATTATAAGAATACACACATCATATTTTTATTTTACAGTCAGTGCCAAATTTTAAATCTTTTTACGAAATCATCGCTTGGTACCGACTTCATTCGTTTATTTTTATATATTTTTTTACTTTGAGTGTTTTTGAAATTGGTATTTATTTTTGTAAATAAAAATATTTGTATCTTTTTAGTGAATTGAATACCAGCTTACTGAACTATCTTAAAGGAATACAACCAAGGATGATATAATATTCTTCGTCTATGATACAACCAAGGGTGAATGCAAGCCTCTTGTATTTAAAAAGCTAACTTCTAACTCCCTAAAAGTTAAGAAGCCTTCATCATCAGTTCGGCTCATAACTACCAGACGCAAATACCTGAAAAGCTTCGGAAAAAACATGAAACACGTTGGTCGTGCCTGTACAATTTCCTCGATTTCCTGGGATCCCGTTCCCTCAAAAATAATTTTGTAAATCGGTCCACAGTCAGCAGAGTAGGAAATCACGAACCATAAACACAAAGGAAACATACGCATCGAATTGTCGAATCGCCGCGTCTGTATATCCGTATGTGCACCATGATCTCAAAAACTATAGTGAAACCTAACAAAGTATCAAGTTTAGAAGAAACAATACTTTGCAACTAAGTTCACTAGTAACCAAATCCACAGAAAGATAAAAATTAAAACCAGCCGTTATATCGGTCCAAAATAGCGGAGTGATCACGTAACCTTATACGCAAAAAAAACGTACCTACGTGTCGAATTGACCTCCTCTTTATTTGAAGTCAAAAATCTTCTTATATATTAAAATGAAACGCTATGTGTTAGTATCGCAGAAACTCTGAAACGGCTCGACAGATTCTTACGAAATTTTCTGTGTGTGTTGAATAGGTCCAGGGAACATAACGGGTCCAACTGTACGTTTAAGTACAGTTGGACCCGGTAGGTGGCGCGGGAACCGGGCGGGACAACGTCTGCCGAGCCCACTCATCATCATCATCATCATCATCACAACTCATATACGTCCCCACCGAGGGGTGATTACATGGCCCAGTGCGGATGGGTCGACTTCACATACATCATTGAATTTCTTCGCATATGTATGCATGTATGTCTCACGATGTTTTCCTTCACCGTAGGAGCGTCAGACAAATGTACATATGAAATTCAAAACGAAAAACGCATTAGTACATGGCGGGTCTCGAACCCCGACCCCCCGATTGGAAGGCAAGTGCTGAGTCCACAGCGCCACCGAAGCTCTAGTAACAAATAATAATGCGCAACGTAACTGAAAAAAATTAAGTGCTCAGCACGGCAGTCATATTTGACTGAATAATGAAAGCAATCTTAAGCCGAGTGGCTACTTAATTTTGAAGCTCATTTTGCAAATTTGATAAAATTTAACACTTTGTTTTCTGTCCCTTTGTTAATTTTAGAGCTGTGTTTTTTAAATGACTTCAAAAAGGAGAAGGTTCCTAATTCCACGCGTGTTTTTTTATGTATGTACACCGATTACGCCGAGATTTCTGATCCCATTTACGTCATTCTTTTTTTTGTTCGATGCAGAATAGCTGCCATTTAGTCCCATAAAAATTTTGTTATTCTGGTGTTTGCCTTGGCTCAAATTCTAATACACATGTACTATATTTACTAAAAAGATTGAAAATAAAACCGACTTCTAAAACACCAAATAATGCCGAATTTTAGTAACTATATTTTTTTTTTTTTTTTTAATAGCGTCGCCCCACACTAGGATTTTCTCCTGTGTCGTGGGTGCAGTTACAAACATAGAATATCACAGGCACATACACCCAGACCGGAACAAATTTCTGTAGGCCATACAAAACATTTGTCCCGTACGGGAATCAAACCCGCGACCCGTTGCGCAGTAGGTGATCACTCGACCTCTGCGCTAAACGTGTCGTAAACATATTAATTGTTAGATAGATAGATAGTAGACTTTTAAGGTGATCATTGCTTGGCGATGTCGTATATACTCTTATATTATTATTATTTATGACTTTTTGGTGATTCTGAAATAGGTTTAATTTTTTTTTACATTTTTTTAAAATCTTTTTAGTTAAGTTGGTACATGCGTATGGAAATTTGAGCCAGGGCAAACACCAGAACAACTTAAAATGAAACATCTCTCGCTCTAAACAGTTTTGAAAGAATTATTCCCGTACTCCTAATCCACCAGAAACCTTCCATCATCAGCTCAGTAACATGACATGATGACTCCTAGACGCAAATACTTAAATATCTTAAGAAAAAATACGAAACACATTGGATGTGCCTTTGAAATTTAAAGGTTTCCCTCGATTTGCCTGGGATTCCATCATCAGGGTGGTGATTTTGTAACTCATCGGTTGATCGGCTATCATTATCAAACTGGATGACTTAATGAAGAAAAGCGGAATTATGTTCATTAGCTATAAGTATTGGTTGATTTTTTCAACAAATATGCCAAGATCACTCAGATGACGACGCTACAGAATGTTAAACATATTATTAAAAATCAGTTTTAATCAAACAGAATTATCAAATCTATACGATGGCCGATTGCCGATGAGTTACAGAATCACCCACCGTATCATGACATGGTGACAATGAGAGTATACTCTTGGGAGTTACTTACGTTGACTTGAGAGTATACTCCCAAGGACACCTTGGAAGTATATACTCTTTCAAATACAAAAAGAATTTTGAAAATCGGCCCACAAATGGCGAAATAATCGGTGAACATACATAAAAAAAAAGAAAATATCATAGATAAAATCGAACATAAAACCTCTTTCTTTTGTGAAATTGGTTAAAAATAAAACCGACTTCAAAAACACTAAAAAGTCATAAATAATATAAGAATAGATACAACATTTTATATTGAAGTCGGTGCCAAGCAAGCAAATAAGAACAATTTAATGTACCTAGTTAGTTAAAATTTGGCACCAACTTCAAAGTGTGATGTTGTATCTATTCTTATATTATTTATGACTTTTTAGTGTTTTTGAAGTCGGTTTTATTTTTGGTAAAACATTTTTTTTTAATACAATTTTTATTACAAGGGGTTGTAGGTACGTAATAAAAAAAACTAATGAATCACATTGAAATTTCATGAAACATGATTTTTGTGTACATAGTTAAATTAATTTACTTAACGAATGATTTACTACTTTTTAAGATTAGCTAGGAATGATGATCTTAAAAAGTAGTAACTCACCATTCCTACCGCTGTAATTTTATTACTATACAAGATGCACTTAACGACAAAACAATTCATTTATCAAAACGTGTAAATAAATTACTATCTCAATCTATTATGTATGACAATCATTTAAAAATAGAGACTTACATGGCTGTCCCCAAAAAAATTATACTTCTTACTAAAGCTTCAAAACTTACTAAAGCGTGACTTCCATTAACAAAACACGAACTTTGCGTTGCTAAGCCACAACACTACCACGACTAAAGCACAACGAACCTTTGAGACATCTCTTGATTATCTTATCTTCCTCGGTCGTCACTCTAGTTATGTCGTACGGCAAATCCAGCCAGGGCGCCATGCCGTCAGATGACTGAGGTCCGACTAAGCTAACTGACTACACGAATAAAAAATAATCTAATCACACGGATCGATGCGGCAACTGATAATATGATAAGGGTGCTGGGTAACATAATATGTGTAACGGTCAATTTTACCAACCTTATCTTAGTTTAGAAAACTACTAAAGGCAGATTTACATAAGACGAGCGAATGCTCATTTCATCCCCACTCTATTCAATTCTTTTAGTGTAAACGGATGTGGAGCATTCTTTCGTTATTCTATCGACGTTCCTTAAGATTCTTTGGAATATTCTAGGTCTAAAGTTTTACTTTATGCTGAGGGAGTATTTGAAGGCGTTCCGTAGATACTCCCTACCCTAAAGGGGGGCCCGGTGTGTCCAGGCAGCATCGCTCTCGAAGTCTCGACACACAAAGCGATTTCGCAAAGTTCCCTTTGTGTGTTGCGAATGCAATTTGACGGAACCCCCAGTATTTTTTAGTGGGTAAGCCTCATTAGGGAGAGTCCCACATAACTGCAGGTGGACCCCACTCCCACTGCGGTAGATATAAATCTTTTTTAACTGGGTGAAAGGACTAAGGTTAAATTATCAGTATTTCATCGGTTTGATCCATCAGTCTGGTATGATTGACGCCAGACTGATCGTGTAACCCAGTGACTGACGAAATACTGATGAATTTTCGCCAGTCCAGCGGAGACTAATAAAATACTGATACCAGACTGATGGATCTAACTGATGAAATACTGATGGTGTAACCAGAGGCTATGAATGCTCGCCTGCTTGATGTGAACGGCCCTAGAGTGTGCGAACAGTTGCTTAGAGCGTTCTTGTATGTGCTCCTCGGAGCGGTCCCTTCAAAGCGTTCTTGTGTTCTAACAATTCGGCTGATCTAAAGGCGGATTTAAATCAGACGACCGAATGCTCATTCTATCCCCACTCTATTAAATTCTTTTAGTGTAAACAGATGTAGAGCCTTCTTTCGTTGTTTTATCAGCGTTCTTAAAGATTCTATGGAAAAGTCTAGGAATGCTCGCTTGCTTGATGTAAATGGCACTAGAGCGTGCGAACGTTGCTAAGAGCGTTCTATTGCGTGTTCGGATGCGACCGCTCCTCGGAGCGATCAAAGCGCGTTCTAGCGATTTGGCTGATCTAAACATCTATTGTACAAGAATTCTAGTTCTTGGTTCTCATTCTTGCTCGTTGATGTTTTGGTGTAAACGCTCAAAACGAGCTTTCGTTTACACTAAAAGATTAAGAAAGAATGCTCTTGCTCTAGCTCTTTGTTAGTTTGGTTTAAACGCACCTTAAGACGTATGCTGTCACTTTTTGTCTTTAATAAAAAGTATGTGACATCATGCTACCTAAGATTATCCTAAGATAAGACAAGGTTGGTAAAGTTGTCCCTAAGTGTCCATGCGATAACGAACTTAGCCCATTGCTGTCGATTTATTTGTTATTTAGTAAGAAATATCCAAGCAAAAACTGCCACTTGCTACGGCTACGATACCGCAAGGCCAAAATGTTTTGTAAAGCTTTTAATAAAATAAAGTCACATTGCTCATATACGGATCATGTATCGCTCAAAATTGTTAGCAGTTTAAAAAAATCGCATACAAAATCTATAGTTTTATATTTTTGTAATGAGAAACATGTATTACATGGCTTCATTAAAAAACACCAGGCCCGCTTCTTTCTTCGCCCATCATGCATAGCTTCCATTCATAGAGTTTTATTTTATATTTCATGCATACGTACGTATACGTCAATGACGCTTCCATTTATCATTACTTTATCAACAGGTGAGCTGAAGGTCTGTCTATGACTTCTATATGAAAAATTTTTATATTAGTTTTTTATAATTTTTCTAACATTTTCTTTTATACACGCCTTGTCTTGACAATAACGAACACAAACAAATTGGTGCAGTTCATTTCTACGATTTATTTTTATCAAGGATGATTATTTTTCGTCAATCATTTTTATTTATACGAGTATAGATCTGTGGACTATGTGTAAAAAAGACTTCCGTTGGCATTCTCTACCATACCATCAACCTTAGAGTAATTCACAAAATATAAAGTAAATGTTTAAAAGGAAACCATAACTAAAAGGAATGAAAACGGTTGTAAACTATAATTAATATGAGCTTCAATAATATACTTATACGAGTAAACACGTATAAATTAAAAAGGTATATAATAGTACATTATGATACGAGCGCGCTATGTCGGTCATTGCGTAGGAGGCGATATTGTGCGCGAACCGCAGGCGAGCGCGACAAGAAAGCAGAGTACGTAACGACCAATGCGCGCGTGTATATCCTACGACGTTTTTCAACACACTTGTGAAGAAAATAAAAGATCTTGTGGTATTAATATTTTTTCTGAAAATGACTGCGCTTTTTTATCAATCTTCTACTGCATGAAAGTATCGTATGCCACCAAGTATTTATCCTTTAACTTTGGCGGCAACAAACTATTACTCGCGCTTTGCGCCTCCATAATTATTTCCGGCGGAGTTAATAATATGGATTCTTCGTCACTTGGACTCGACATATTTGTAGATAATCAATTATCAATTACAACAAAAAGGCAAAAAATTTCAATAGCGGGAAAATGCCGCGCGCCTTTTTTTTCGCACGCTGCCCGGGCATGGCTAAACTCTTCATACAACCAACAAAAAAGGGCCAAACAGCCAAAATTCTAAACTAAATAAACCAAATATTTTAGTTTTTAAAAAACAAGTTTGTGTGAATTTTTAATAATTTATTTGTTATAGTTATTAATTATTGTTTTTAAATGTTTGTGTTTAAATGTCGTTGTTATTTAATATTTACTCGTAAGTAACCAGTAGTTGGCTGTTCATTTGTTTCCAATTGGCAGCCGCATAAAGTCGTGTTAAAAAAAATTAATAAGCGACTAATTTAAGAATGCGTACTGGACATACATTTACTTAGCAATCTTGAACAAATTAGATTTTGTCGTGTAAAGATTACCGCACTTGTGCGATTATGTAAAGTGAAAAGCACTCGTGTTTAACATACTGAATAACTGGTCTAAATGCAAGGTAATAATACCCACTTTACGAGCAAGTGTGTTGAAAAATCTATAACATGAAGATACACGGTAAAAAAAGACAAAGATCTATTTTTACACGCCGGTAGTAGGCTGCTAGTAGGTATTGGATGTGCAAATTAAATCATCTACATCATTCTACGTTCAGGAGTTTTGAACTTTGAAAGTTTAATGACTTAGGCGCGCCCTCCCGGGCCGGTAGCTGCCAAACTGGATCGTGGATTAAAAGTGCTGGAAACTTTTTTTAATGAAAACTGCTGAGCTGGCGGCGGAGGCTGCGGCTGCATGAATGATAATGCTTAAATACTTCGTGTGGGTGACCCCAGCAGGGCCACAAAAAAAATTGTGAAAAATAGATTGTTTGAGTATGTCGCTATAATGTCTAGAATTTATCAGAGTTTGTCGTCAAGTTTCAGAGATCTGTGTGGCCCGGCTGGGGTAACGTTACCCCAGCCGGGCCACACAGATCTCGAAAACGAAACGACCTAGTGAAAATCTGTTTGCTGATATAGATATATAGGCGGCAGTTTGTCGAAGTTTGTCGGACAATTTTCAGTTTACATCGGGCTCTCGTTTAAGGGGGCTGTGTGGCCCGGCTGGGGTAACGTTACCCCAGCCGGGCCACACAGATCTCTGAAACGCGCAAGTGACAAACTCTGAAACTTGACGACAAACTCTAGACAATATAGTGACATACTCAAAAAATCTATTTTTCACGGTTTTTTTTTGTGGCCCGGCTGGAGTCAGCCACACGAATACTTCTCATCATTGTTGAACGGAATTATATTTTTTTTGCTGTTCTTCTCCGACACTACGGTTAGAATAGTGCAGTTGAAGACGAGGTTTGGCAGCCCACCTATGGAAGGCGCGCAAGAATTGCTTCTGATGTGCGCGATCATAGGCACTCACTACCCCCATGTTTAGGGTAATCCCCCAGAGGCGTAAAGACCCGGCCCGTAGCTGACCAGGCCGTCCCAGAGTGGTATGGAGAATTAGGGTACTCCAGAGCCTGGATCGTCCTGACTATGAAGAAGATTGACATAGAAGTTGGTTAATTGGGTATGCCCCGCACTCAGCGGGAGAGTCCCACGCACGCCTGTCGACTAGCCTATCAGCAGGTACTTAATATTACCTCGTAAAAAAAGATAGAGACGAGTAGTATAGACACGAATAAAGTTTATTTTTAAGTTGACTAAAAGCGAAAGACATGCATAAAAGAAAGTTTTACTTCGAACGTCTTTTTGCCCTTTTTTAGGGGGGAAATGCGTGACCGCGTGAGCGTGTGAGTCTCCCGGCAGAGTAATTTTAGGAGACATAATAAAACTACCACACCAGGTGATTTGAGGAGACATAAGAAAACTAATATGGAATTAGACAACCCAGGAGATTTAAAGAAACAAAATAAGTAAATTATAATCATGTGGAATTTGACTTTACAAACAGACACTTCAATTTTATTTATTGGTATTGATGTACAGTCTTTACTTGCTCTCCCTATTTAGAAATAAAAAAAAACATTTTAAAATGTAAGAATTTCTGTATGCTTGACCAATGTGTTTTAAATAAACATTTATTATTATTTAATTTCCTTTCCTCCTTTATAAACGTTCAAATAACACCCTATAAAGTCACAAGCATAGGTTCGTAAGCACTCTAATTTGTAAAGCTCGATTTGTTAATTCAATCCCTAGAACTGTCTGTCTACATGCGGATTTAAATAACGAGCTCTAATTAAATTGGAACTCGTACAAATTGGGAATCATACTTAAAAGTAGCGAAGACACTCGCAATTTTAATTACAAGATAGCTCAAATCGATCCTTCTCGAGGTCAAAGTGGGCTGGCAACAAAGGTGAGACTGCTTTGAAGTGTTATTGAGAATAATGAGCGCCCGTCGCCGGAGTCGTCTGGATTGAGCAAACGAATTTCACCTTTGTACACTTGTCTACTTAATTGCTAGATAGTGCTCAAGTGGTAATTGCCGTCTCATTAACGTGGGATTCGGATCAGCTATTTCAATTATACGTCGAAAAGTTTGATGCTGTGTCGCTAGGGATGAGTGTTTAATTTTGGATATCTTTGTCAGTTAATGAAACAAAGTTAACAGTGGAAGTTGGATGTAAGCCATTGTCTTTGGATAAAAAGTATGTCGATGTGATAAATATGTATACTGATGTAAATGTATAAAATAATATGTGAATGATTCCAACCCGGAAGATTTCTGTTTTTGTCAGGTCATCCTTTGAACGGTTAGTAGATATCTACCTTGTTCCAACCAAGAAAGTCTTGATTTCATTTGATGGTGGCGAAAGCTAGAAACAAAGTTTCATTGGAGACCGCTCGACTGACTCGTTGAGTTCATCGGATTTAGGTGGTGATTTTGTAAGTCGTCGGTGGATTGGCAATAGTAATCGAATTAGATAACTTGATGAAGCAAAACCAACATTTGCGTTTTTCCTTTATTCAAAGACCGTTATAAAATGCTAAACGGTCTTTGAACCGTTATAAAACTGCTAAACGTAAAATCGGTTTTCAATCAAACAGAATTATGAAATACGAGTACTCATACTTATAATACGTATCATGACCGCTTGCCGCTCAGTTATAAATCACCCTTCTTTTGGAATCATTCATCTGGCGTCGAGCGTAGTCTGCGCTCGTCGAGCGTTTTCTGCGCTCGATTACTTTAGAATTTCGATTCGTTTTCCAGATAAATCGATAAGATATTACAATAAAAATTAATATGATTTTGATATTCGTCGAAAACGAAAATAAAATCGATAGAAATCGAGCACAATGTCAGACGAATGATTTAAAAATAGATCCCCTGGATTTTATTCTCCATGAGAGCAGAAGTATTTCTGCTTGGTTTGATTGGTCGTATGGCTTTTTACTTACTGTCTTCACTTACGTCAGTTACTGTCCATTGACGGAATTCATTGTTATGCGGATGACGACACTGGGGACGCCTATTATCCGGGCCATGCGAAAATATCTCGGACTACACTGGAGGAAAATCGTCAACAACTTGTGTCTAAGATCCAGAGCAGTCTCGCTAGAGTATCTGAGTGGGGAAGACTAAATATAGTCGAATTCAATCCGACCAAGACACAATTTTGCACGTTCACTGCAAAAAAAACTCCATTCGCTGTAGCTCCACAGTTCCTTAACACATCCTTTAAAATATCGAACAACATTGGGATTCTTGGTGTTGACATCTCCAATGATGTCCAGTTCCGTGGTCATCAGGAAAATAAGGTCCTACTAGCTTCCAAAAAAACTTGGTGTGCTCAAGAGATCAAAGCGTTACTTTGCACCGGCCCAAAGACTTATTTATAATCTATAAGTTCCAACTGCCTCATATGTAGTACTGCTGTCATCTGTGGGCGGGAACACCGAAGTACCAGCTCGGACCTTTTGACGCAATCCGTACGGTACGGATTGTCGGACGGTATTTCCATAGTTTTTTCATAGTTTAAGGAGAGACTTTACCTCATTGTGCGTATTTTACTGTCCGTACAACGGGGTGTGTTCTGAAGAACTTTTCGATATGATGCCAACGGCCACGTTAGAACCATAATGGTCGCGTACGGTACGGTTCACGAGACATTTTCTCCCGCGTTCGCTCAGGCTCCCTTCTGGGGTTTTCAATAAGGACTACAGCATGGAGTTCTTCAAAATAGGCGTGAAGAGGTATTTATATTTAGGGTTGGCAACGCGCGAGTGATACCACTGGTGTTGCAAGCGTCCATAGGCAGTGGTGATCACTTACCATCAGGTGACCAACATGCTTGTTTGCCACCTTTGTGGTATAAGAAAAACGGTGTATACGTCCGATCCAGAAAAATGAGAATGACAAGGGAGACAGATTATGACGACACGGTTAGGCAGAGGTAGAGTGATCACTTACTGCGCAACGGGTCGCGGGTTCGATTCCCGTACGGGACAAATATTTTGTATGGCCTACAGAAATTTGTTTCGGTCTAGGCGTATTTGCATGTGATATTCTATTTTTGTAACTGCACCCACGACACAAGAGAAAATAATAGTGTGGGACGACGTTTTTTTCAAAAAAAAATAACTTGTAGGAAGTGAAGAATTGCGCGTGTCAAAGTGCCAGTCGCAGGCTACGCGTACGTCCCGTACAGAAGTAATTGAGGGCCATTTATGTTAGTTGGAGGGATTGGTCGCAGGTTTTCTGAAACTTTTCGACTAATTCTTTAAAGAACTCGTCTTGCAGAATGAGGATGCAGGGCAGGACCGTGAAGGGAAACCTTTTGCCGCTCCGTTGGGAGTTAATGGCAGATTAGAAGAGATGCATCGTGGCTCCCGACGCGCACAATTATAGCCTGAATATACGAGTATATCCCGACCGCCGCATAAATTTATTAGTTTGTTACCATTTCAGTAATCGATTCAGTGCTCGGTACTGATTTACTAGATATTAGCGAAATAATACTAAACCATATAGTCAAGTAACAATCTATCTAGATAAGTTCTTTATGTTGACAGTTCATTATATTTTGTGCGCATAGTTAGTAAGGAGAGGTGTAATAAACTCAACAACTTGTAGAGTTTATTACATCTGTATTTAACATAAGATGATTGATATTTAAATTGCTAAGTCTGTTTATGTTTATAAAGTAAATTGCTTGTGAGAATGACGAAATTTTAATTAAATTTCGCCCATCAACTAGCCTTTCTCCGTTCGCTCGCCCTGTTTCTATAAAACACAATAATATTTAGTTGTTATTCTTTATTGTATACACACATGTCAAAAAAATACATTTAAATCTTAAAGTATATACAATCTCTCATAGAGATCTCTTCCAGCCAACCCAAGTGATAGTGTAAGATGTTGTGTTAGCGGGAAAAAAATTGTAAAAAACAAAACTGAAAAAAAATTTAACTGGTTTTAAACAATATATAATTATATTATATTACCATATATTCACACGCATATAAATATATACAATTATATATACAATATTTATTATTCTAGTGACTGATTCGAGAGAAAGTAATCTTTAAGGTGACGCTTAAAAGATTGTATTGAGGGTCTCTCACGCACTGAAGCAGGCAATACATTCCAGAGCTTGGCAGCCTGTACGGTAAAAGACTTACCGAAGAACTTGGAATTAAATTCAGGAACGCTTTGCTGGCATTGCTGGTAACGCAGGATCGCTTAGGACGGAGATTTGTAGGGAGAAAATGGAAACGGGACCTTAAATATTTAGGAAATTGAGAACAATGTAGGACTTTGAAGGCAAAGCATATCTCTTCGGTGACGAAAAGGTAACCACTTGAGTTGCTTGCGACATTCAGACACGTGATCATATTTGCGTAAACTAAAAATAAAACTAATACCTAAATTCTGCAAACGTTCAAGCTTATTCAGGAGCTGGAGCTGCTCGGAGTTGAAAACCGGATTGGAATGGACTGATAACGTGTTGCGAGTTAGGAAAGAGGACACTTTCAAGGACTTTTGACAAAAATGGAAGGATTGAAATGGGTAGGATTTGGGGACTTGGGAAGAGGAAGTACTAGGGCAGATTTCCAGTCATTTGGGTAGATATGATGCGAACAACGTCATCTAGTATTGGTATTATCATGTCTCGAATAATACCATCATTACTCGTAGCATGCGATGTAATAGCTACAATGCTCTTTTAAACCTCCGCCTCAGACACTTCAAGAAATGAAAAGGAATCGTCAGGCGGGGTACAGTTGTAAAAAAAATCAAGAGATGAGACTTTTACATTGTCAGAAAGTTGAACAGGAGATCTAGAAAAATGCTCATTGAGTGCATTAAAGTCAAGCAAAGTGTCAGTATTGTCAGGAGCTTTGCCCACACAAGGTGACTTAAAAAATTCCACGTTTGTGCTGCTGAGCTATTATCAATATGGGAGTGAATATAACGGGGTTTAGCATCCCTACACATTCTGTTGCATAGAAGACGCAGTGATTTATATAGATGATTTTCGGTAGTAGTAGGTGACTTCTTAAGCGAGACCTTGGCTTTATCTTGACGCAACATATGATGCTTAATGTTGGGCGTAAGCCATGGTGCCGGCAAATGTTTGACACCACCATAATTTTAAAAGTAGCTTATTAAATGCTTGTACATTTTCGTTAACGTTAATGGCAGAAAATATCAAAGACCAATCTGAACTGAGAAAATCCTCCCTCAAGCGGTCGACACAAATGCCCCTAAAGTTACGCTGAAATATAATTTTAGTCTTGCGTTTTGGTGGACGGACATTATAAGAAAGATACAAAAGATCGTGATATGAAAAAGGAGCAGTAAGCTGACTATAGGAGCACTAGGTCCGGTTGAGAAAGTATTTATAAATCTAAAAGGAAGGGTTGTACTACGAGTATTTGGAGAGTGATGGGGAAAGTATTTCAAAATTTACTGAAGATATTATGAACTTGAGTTTACGAGATCGGGCATTATTTTTTTAAATGCATGTAGGTATTCAGTTCACCCATCAGTATTACATGATTGTAAGAAGTGCTGAGAGTTTCAAGAGTGGTCTCAAAAGAATCAAAATATTCTTTTTCATCAAATTAATATACCCCATAAGTTTCTTTATAAAATTAAATGCTTAATAAGTAAGTCTTACAAATTTTGACAACATTCCTAGACATCCGATATAAATTAATTTGTTGTAAATATTACTATGTAACGTAAGCTTAATTGACATTCATATACAAACTTAATGTCGAATTTCACCGTTTTTAACCGACTTCGCAAAAGGACGAGGTTATCAATTCAACTGTTTTTTATGTTTGTTACCTCATCCCCATAACCCTATCATTTATTAACCGATTTAGAAAATCCTTTTTTTTGTTAGAGAAGGTTCGAAGCTCAACTCATGACTACCAGACGCAATTACTTGAATAGTTTCAAAAAAGAAACCGACTTCAAAAACACAAAAACATAAGAATACCAAGATCACATTTTTGATTTTGAAGTGAGTGCAAATTTGTACCTCATAATCTTAATGTTTACACAAGCCTTTTTTAATTTTGGGCCTTATTAAATGTTTACACAAGGCTTATAAATATTCTAGATAGCCCTATGTAGTATAAGTAGATGTAAGAAATAAATAAAAAAAAAATAATGAAAAATATATCATCCACGCCGACTTCAAAATAAAAAATGTGATGTTGGTATTTTATGTTATTTTTAACTCTAATGTGTATGCAGTAGGTTTTTTTGAAACTATTCAAGTATTAGCGTCTAGTAGTCATGAGTCGAACTGAAGATCGAAGGATCCTTGACTTTTAGAAGTAAGAATGTGAATGAGTAAGATGCGGTATTGACTCTTAGTTGTATTCTTTCAACACAGTATGTTGGAGACGCGGGTTCGAGTCCCGCCCGAGACGAAATTTTTTTCTTATATTTGACTTATTTTCATCATTTTTTCAAATTATTTAGCATTTTTAAATAAAATGCAAAGTCACAAATATAAAAAATTCACGTTGTACTATTATGCTTATATGGTAAAACGGCGTCTGTTGTCAATTGGTTGAAATGGAGCCGTCTTGCTTAAGTTTTTTTTTTTTATTGTTATTTACAACATATTTTATTTTACAATTTTTGTGTACTCTTAAACCTAAATAAGTTTGTGTGAGTACACACAATGTAGGTCTCGAGTTTCGAGATTTCATTTTTCTTGGTAGCATACATATAACATTTGTATCCGCATTGATTGTCGTAATCAATGCAGATACATACAAGAGTAGTGATGAATTACCCCAATGATATTTTAATAATATTGAAGGACCCGTATCCCTACTTAGTCTGTGGCGGGGCCTCAGGGGATACCGTCCTAGTCAGTTATTAAACAATCCTATTTCTCAATTTACTCTCTGTACTTTATATACTATAAAATACTGTTAAGGCCATAGTAAATGTTCAATTCTGTTAAGCCGATGCAGGCAAGCACCTCGTGAATACTTAACGCCTTCGAATTAACTCGTGCCTATGGGTCGTAAACGCCCGGCAAACGACCCGCAATAAACTTACCGTTATTCAAGTGAAAATATAAATAGAGCATCTCGGAGCATGTGCATTTATTACTTAAACGTTTGGTATTTACCACACTATATTGATGCTGCTCGTATACCTAATACTCCTGCCCCCCTAGCACGTCCACCAAAACACGATATGATAAAGCGGCTCATCGGTATCGGTGAACTGTCAAAATACAATAGGGTTTTTGGTCGTATTTTGACAGTTCACCGCGATAAATCGCTTTATCATATCGTGTTTTGGTGGACTTTCTACGGGGGCTGTATGGTTTATGTGTGTGACTTTGCCTCCTCTTTCAATCAATGTGCTTTAAGCGACGTGACGTGCAGCTGTTTTTTTTTTATTTTAAGCGTGATGCTTTAAATATCTTTCTTTCTCATCTTCTGTAGGAAACTCCTTATTTTTGTATATATGACAGACATCACACACATACACATTCCATTTTTTCGGCTTTTAAAGGCCAATATTAAAATGTATGTTAAGTGTGTCCTTTATTTGTTTTATTATTATATTTTTCGGAATTAAACCATTCACGACGACACGGTTAGCGCAGAGGTCGAGTGATCGCCTACTGCGCAACGGGTCGCGGGTTCGATTCCCGCACGGGACGGGACAGATATTATGTATTGCCTACAAAAATTTGTACCGGTCTGGGCGTATGTGCATGTGATATTCTATGTTTGTAACTGCACCCACGACACAGGAGAAAATCCTAGTGTGGGGCGACGTTATTAAATAAAAAAATACTCAAGGCATACCTACATGCGAAATACACTACCTACTCACACTTTCTATAAATAACTTCTTAGATTTTTTTCTGCCCTAATATGATTCTACCAATGAAACAGGATTTGACATGATCACAGACGCTTCTAGCACAAAGTAGATAGATATAATATTTACTTTGTACTTCTAGTCATCTCATTATCTATAATCCTGTGCTTGTGCTTATAATTTGTACCTACAACAATCTCCCACTGACGGTGACGGTTCCCTATAGGTAAATAAATTAATTCGAATTTTCCCAAAATTCTTGAAAATATTGTTACGCTGATTTTCGTTTATTTATTCGAGTATTTTAAACGACAATTTTTATTATATGGCATTGCTATTTTAGTTCCGAATATTTTTAGTGGAAGTGGCGGCTTAAACTTATATTGAATGCCACAGGTAGATTTCATTCAATAAAAATAAAAAATACAAAAAATAAAAGCCGACTTTAAGAACTCTGAAAAGTTAAAAATAATATAAGAATACGTGCAGACAACATCACATTTCTATACTGAAGTCGGAGCCCAACAATGATCTCCTAGAAAGTTAAAATTTGGCACCGACTTCAATATAGAAATGTGATGTTGTCCGCACTTATTCTTATATTATTTTTAACTTTTCTGTGTTTTTGGAGTCAGTTTTTATGTTTTGTATTTTTTTTCTAATTCATGTTTTAAAAACTAAGGATAAAATCTTTTTTTTTCTCAGCAAGTGATAGAAATGGGTATTTAGGCACGTTTAATGAAAAAAAAAAACAAAAACTACAATTTTCAGATCCGACACTGTTAATAGATGTTGCGACGTCTCGCGAATCATCGTGAATGCACCCGATACAGCTGTCAAGTGGACAGCTCTGATTTCGCTCTAAAAGAGGCAATTTTAATGTAAAAAGTAAGTACCGACCGACATCAGGTAAGACAAGTAAATTTGAATCAGTGAATTACAGTGCAAACTTTCTGAGAGGAACGCAAAGAGCTAAGTACCTTAGTATTTCTAAGTATCTCAAATTATAGTGTTACAAATTAGGTGAAAAACAATTACCTACCTCTGAACTTATTATGGCGTACTCGTACATACTAATATGAAAACCATTAATTTGTGTACCTATAGAGATGTTTGTTGTTACACTATGAGTATACCTATCGCAGCATGTAGATTTGGTGAGGGCTTGTCCCAGACATGACAGGTAGCTGTAACAATGTCTGCGTCCTGATGATGACGATCGTAGGCAGAACACGATTCATCACAACCAAGAGTAAGTATAGCCTGCGTTGTGGAGTGGCGAGTGGCTGTCACTAATGTGTATGTCCTTGCTATAGGTGTAAATATACCGTTTTAAACCAAAATCCGCGGTTTTAAACCCGTTTTAAATTTGTTTAAAACGGTTTTAAACCACGACCACGTGGTCAGTACATTAATAAAATAATACTTTAAAAATCAAGATAAAGAAGTTAAATGAAATCATTTACCATTTTTATTAAATAAAATTAAATCACATATCACACTTTACTACATTTTAAGGATTAGACACACTGAAAACTAACTTGATATTGTATTTATATTAATACTCTACATTTTAATGTTTTGTTTTTTTTGTCTCAGCCATTGCACATTTAGAATATATTTTGTCCTATTAAATACTTAGCTTAGGAAATTATTTCACCTCAAGCCGGGTTCGCAGCGCCAATTTTCTAACAAAACATGTTAGCATTGCCAGTCCGCTGCAACTGTATCTAAAGTGTTTTTCTTTCAAAAATTGCCGTTTGAGGCTTATCTATTTTGAATTAACTTCATCTTTTGTAATTCCCATAATTAATACTATTTCCGACGGGGCATCTAGCTTTTTATGTTTATTTTTTTAGATCTCCGAAGATTATGAAAGTGAAGAATCAGATAACAATACGGAATTTAGGGAGGAATGTGATCCTCTTTTTAACCGACTTCGAAAAAAGGAGGTTACTCAATTCGACCGTATATATGCTTGTTTTTTTTAACCGACTTCGAAAAAAAAGAGATTACTCAATTCGACCGTATATGCTTGTTTTTTTTTGTTTGTTCGCTCATAACTTCGTCGTTTATGAACCGATTTTGATGATTCTTTTGTATTCGATAGAGGACACTCCAAGGGTAGTCCCATGGTTAGGATCTGATAATGGGATCCCATAAAAATCGAGGAAAACCATTAAATTTTTACGTGTGTCCAACGTGTTTTGTGTATATGTTACGCTATTTTCACCGATTTTCAAAATTCTTTTTGTATTCGATAGAGTATACTCCTGGGGTAGTCTCAAGGTCATGGGGTAGTCACCAAAGTCAGGATCTGATGATGGGATCCCATGAAAATCGATACGAAACGATACGATCAAAGAAATATATAAAGGTTAAAGATATTTACTTCAAAATAATCGGTTAAAGATATTTACTTCAAAATTGATTTTCAAGCTTTAGAAGTCCGCCATATTAGATTAATAGTGATGTCACATTATTTTTCGAGTTACTCTTAGCAAGACCTTTTATTTGATACCCATATTGTAGGGGTGCATTAAAAATAATTGGTCCGCCATATTGGATTTAGAATGACGTCACATAATCAACCATGCATTGACATCTAAACTGAACGTGTATACAAAATTTCAGCTCAATCGGTTAAAGATATCTGCTTCAAAATTGAGTTGCAAAATTTCACTCATACATACTTACATTGCAAGTTAAATAAAAGCTTGTAAAAAAAAACAACTTTTGGTTTTTCATTTTTTTGACCTGGATATATCTTAAATAAAGAAATAGGTGGTCTGTGGGAAGTTTCAGTGAATTCTAATAGAATAACCTTTTAAACCAATATTAAACCGCCAAATGTGGTTTAAAACGTTTAAAACAAAAAAAAACGTTTAAAACCATTTGGTTTTAAACGTTTAAAATTATTTTTGCATCTCTAGTCCTGGCGATGACGATCGTAGGCTGCTAATAACCTAAAGTTAAGCATAGCGAAGCTTAAGCCTGGTTCCCGGAATGGCAGGTAGCTCGCGCACATTACCCACAATCAATTATCTAAAACTAACCAATAGAGCTTGGTGATGAGTATCACAAGCTATTTGACATAACTTATGTAACGAACTAAGTCGTAGTGTAAGTCCAATAACTTACAGTTATTTTACTTTACAATGATTTATTTGAATATACTATCATAGGCGAGCTTAGTATATGCACTAAGCTACATGAGACACTAAGAAGACTTGGGTACAATACTGTAGCGTAGTGAGGTGCAGCCCCAGGTTGGGCGCCAGTGTAACGTAGTGAGGTGCAGTGACGTAGTGGTGCAGTGGTTAGGGAGGCAGGGTCTTCCAAATAGGCACCAAAGTTTCATCAGTATTTTATATTTTTTCCACCGTTACAATTATTATTTATAAAATACACTACATATAAGTGCCTATAGTTTTTAGTATAGTTATATTCATTACATGATATAAACATTCTGATGTCTGATTTTATAAGCCGTATTTCTGATAAAAATATTAATTCACAACATTGAAAGATACATACATGTATGGTATACGAAAGGGATGAATAAACGAAAATCGTTACCTATCATTGTCAATACCCCATTTTCATTTACCCCTCACGTCATCCATTTACTTTTAAGTTTTTTTTTCTTTTATAAAAAAGTCACTGTTTTTAATACCTATCTTACCTACTAGCACCTCGTTACAACACCACCTCAATGGTATATTAAACTTACAGGCTAAGCAGACATACCGAAGTGATAGTGGGTGTTAATTGCAGCCGATCTCAAGATACGAGTACAAGCGAAGCAGATTTAGTAAACCGGTGCAGCCAGAAGTTGTTCTACCCAATGACCTCATCTAAGGAGAACAAGTGGGCATTGAATTATAATATAAAATAATAGATTTACCTAAAATAGATAAAATCTGAGAAGTATCGACTGCTGAAGTCTACGCTCCATCCCGAAGCCATCCAGATTCAAAACCCCGCAGGCTTATTACCGATCTTTAAAGACAGTCGCAATTGCTACGATTGTACAATTATTACTATATAAATTGCAAATTCGTATTATGACCATTGGATTACGCTACGACAGCGCCACATATGTAAGCTACTGACGAACTAAAAATGCACATCAACGCTTCGACACAGCGACCGATTGTTTTTTTTTATTTTTAAATACGTTGCCCCACACTAGGATTTGGTTGTTGATCACAGACCACTTAGAGATACTTTGTTCATCGCGTTGCCATTCTACAAGAGCAACCGGTTGCTTTTTTCCGAAATAAGCCTGCCGAATGCTTTCAACTCGAATCGCAAAATCGCTTCGAATTCCTGGATGACTGCACAGATGTGGACACATATAATGACAGGGTTGTGGAAACTGTACTAATAAGCAAAGAAGTAAGATCACGGAGCCGACAGTTCAGCTGATGAATGAAAGGCGTAGAATGGATCTGCAGTCTTCTGAAGATGCTCGTCGCCGACTCAACAAACAGATCTCGAAGTCTGACTCGCGCTGATTTAATACGGAACGTATTAAAGTGGCCATCGAGCAGAACAAGGGTTCCAAAGTGTTCGCAAGAGATCTGACACGCGGTCAGAGTTTGCAGATGAAGCTTATGGACGAGATCGAACACTTCTATAGACAGCTTTACACAACATCGCAAACACCTGTTATTCGGGCCACAGACCCTAGAGCCAAATTGACCCGGCATTACGCTGAAGACATCACGGACGTCAGCCTGTACGGGATTAGTGTGGCTCTCAAACAGCTTAACAAGGCGCCGGATGATGATGGAGTTACAGCCGAATTCCTAAAAGCGGGATGACTGTGGAAGGCGCTGCAGCTGCTATTCAACTCCGTCATGCTCGAGCGCAAAACGCCTAAAGTATGGTACAGGGGCGTGGTGGCACTTTTCTTCAAAAAGGGCGACAGGGCCCAGTTGAAGAACTGTATAGACCCATCACGCTCCTGGGTCATTCACAGACATTCACAGATGAGTAAGAGGATGTATTTAAGCTTTTGGAGTGGAGAGGACTCGGCATCTACATAAACGGCGAGTGCATGGCTCACCTTCGTTTTGCTGATAATATCGTAGTTATGGCTGAGATCGTGGAAGATATAGGCACAATGCTCGAAGACCTCTGTAGAGTTTCCAAAACTGTCCTGTGGGTCTTAAAATGAACATGGACAAGACTAAAATTATGTCGAATTCCCATGTAGTACCCACTCCTGTGGATGTTGTAGGCTCTACACTAGATGTTATATTGACGAATATGTTTACCTGGGGCAAATCGTCCAGCTCGGTAAGTCCAATTTCCAGTAAGAGATCCAACTCGGCTGGGCAGCGTTCGGAAAGTTACACAGCATATTCTAGGCCACACATATCTCTGTAACGCGCAAACTAGACATTACAGCGGCATACTCAAACAATCTATTTTCCAGTTTTTTTTTTGTGGCTAAGCTGGGGTTACCCACACGACGTACAGAACTGAGAATGGGTCTCATTAGGAGGCTCAAGGTCACTCAAAGGGCAATGCTCAGGGTTTCTCTACGCAATCACATCAAAAATTATGAGATTCGTAGAACTAGAGTTATCGACATAGCCCAAAAAATTGCAAACCTTAAGTGGCAGTGGGCAGGACATATCGCTCGCAGGTCTGACGGCCGTTGAGGCGGAAAGGCCCTCGAGTGGTGGCTGCGTACCGATAGAAGCAGCGTTGGTAAGCCGACGATCTGGTGAAGATCGCGGAAAGCCGCTGGATGAGAGATGTAGGACCGATCGGTTTGGAGATCCCCGAGGGAGGCCATACCAATAAATAAATAAACAGTGGCGTCTCTTGGCTGAAATTATGATAATAATAAAATTTTAAAGATTTACAACCCTGGAAGTGGGCGGGGCTTAGGACGGCAATTACGCATCGTGCGCTAATAACATCGCAGCATTTTTCTTTGAAGGAATAAGCACGTGAAAAATGAAAGTGCAGAAGACGACCGAAATGTAAACAAACAACAGCTGACTGACACAGCGTAGTTTGTTTTGAAGCGTGTTATACCATTTACCTCAACCACATGTACCTACTCAGCACCGGCCCCATTAGACACATGAAGACACGAGGCGCTGACGCTGCACAACGTAAGCCAGTGACGTGCCAGCCATCGCCTTCCAACGCGGCACCACGCAAGACAACTCACTTCAGTTCTAGCATCGAACATAGTCACATGTTTTAATTGTAATTTGTAGTAATTAAATTTATTTTAATAAAATTGTTTTTTTTTGCATCCTTCGGCTGTAGCAATCGTAATTGGCGCAGTCGGTAGGATATTCGCGGTCGGTTTCGCGCTTCAAGAGGAAAATTCCCGTGAGCCGCCCGAGTGGCTATCAAGTCGCATCCCGAATATCCTGAAAGAACCACGAAGAGCCGCAGCCAAGGAGTATCCAAAAATCGATACCGCAAGTAACCAATACAGAAATGAAATTGTAAGTACACTTAAATCGTTTATGTGTTACTCTCCTTTAGCCTTAATCCATTTTTTTAAAATCGTGTAATCCCTAAACCTTCAAAATTTTCCATCCCAGGCAATCGAGGCCCTGCACCCCTAAGATAGATAGATATAGTAGGCAAGACGCAAATAGAAATTTAAGTGAGGTAGTTATGTCTGACGCTATGGATAGTATTCTTAAGTCCTTAAGACTTTTACCGGAGTTCGATGGTAACCCGAATGTGCTCACTCGGTTCATTCATTTATGTGACCAACTTGTGATCAGGCACGTGTCACTAGAGGCTGGACACGAACTAGAAAACCAAGCCTTATTAAACGGCATACTTAATAAGGTCACGGGTCCTGCCGCTCGCCTAATAAATTCCAATGGAATTCCATGTGAGTGGCAAGGTATTAGAAATGCACTAATTAATAACTTTGCCGATCAAAGAGATGAAACGGCATTATACAATGACTTAGCATTGTCATCGCAAGGTAATAGTACTCCACAGGAATTTTATGAGCGCTGTCAAACATTGTTCAGCACCATCATGACATATGTAACCTTGCATGATTCAGTTAGTACTACAATTGAGGCCAAGCGTCAATTATATAAAAAATTAACTTTGAAATCATATTTACGCGGCCTTAAAGAACCGCTGGGTTCGCGTATTCGATGTATGCGTCCCCAATCTATAGAGCAGGCGCTTGAATTTGTACATGAGGAAATGAACACTATGTACTTGCAACAACGTGTTCATCAATCACCTGACACAAAACCATCACCGCATGTTTCAACCCCCATGAAACCCATGTTCAACCCTCAAGCATATATTCCACATAACAAACCCTTCATGTTTAACAACCCAGGTCCTTCAAAACCCTTCCTGATACCGCAACCTTCCCAGCAATGGAAACCTATACCTATTCAATCACAACCTTACCGTGGACCGTCTCGCACGCAGCAGATGTTCAGAGCGTTACCTCCAAGCTATAACCCACAGAGTAATGTATTTAGAATGCCAAATAGGAACCCACCAGTCAACTTGAGCCCCCAAGGCCCAAAACCAATGAGTGGCGTCAGTAATTACGTCACTAAGCCACTACCCCCTTCTGGGCATGATTGGAGGAAATTTGGGAATCCACCACCCAGTAATTATTTCAAAACAAGAGAAATAAATTTTAACGAGTGCAATGACTATGAATATGGCCCCTATTGTTACAATTACTCGGATTATTATTACACCGAGCCAGACTACAACAATGCTGACCCAGACTGTTCCAATTATAACTTTAATGAGTACATTTATTATGACTATCCGCAATGTAACGATCGAGAATATTCGCACGAAAATTTAGAAGATTCTAGAAGTAACGTTAATACGGAAGGTGAGGATTTTCGAAGTCCCAGCCGGTCCGACAAGCCAAAATAGAGCTTAACTTACAAACACAGAGACAACTTCCATTTATTCAAATTTCAGAACCACCACTAAAGTTGCTTATTGATACCGGGGCAAATCAGTCGTTTATAAGTCCAGATGCTGTTAGAAATTATTTCTCTAATATAAAATTAAATTATGAACCGTTTGAAGTAGTTAATGTGCATGCTGTAAGTACATGTAATTATTCCATTTCATTGCCATGTTTTCAGGAATTTAATGACCCTTCAGATATAACTTTATATGTGTATAAATTTCATGATTATTTTGATGGCCTTATAGGATCAGATTTGTTAGATAATGGGAATAAATGGGAATCATCTATTGATTTCAAAAACAAAAAATTAATTACTCGGAACGCTATTAATTTGATTCATGTTTATGATTCGCGAAACATCAATCTTTATGAAGAGATTATACCAGCCCGTTCATCAAAAATTGTAAAATTACCAATTAATACATGTGACGGCGATGCGTTCATCCCGGAACAGGTTTTATCGAATTGCATAATAGGAGAATGTCTCACAACAGTCAGGAATAATCGCGGATTTTTAGAAATTACGAATCCCAGTCAACATGACGTCATATTTTCACTCGACCGACAGGTCAGCGCGGAGATTCATAATGTGGAATCATTTCGTAGTAACCGATGTGCTACGGACTCATCTCTCGCTACGACACATACTTGCTATCAGTCTACGGATCTTAATGCGATGTCTACGGATAACATACGTCACGCAAACATCACGCGTAGCAACTCGACCGCTACGACAACGCTACAAAGTACTGATCGCGCTACGGACGTTTTGTCTCGACTACGGACCGAACATTTAAACGCGGAAGAACGAGCTAACTTAGAAAACTTATGCGCTAGATACGCCGACGTATTTTACATAGAGGGCGAACCTTTAACATTTACAAATCAAATAAAGCACTCTTATTAAGACTACCGATGAAATACCAGTGTATACTAAGACTTACCGTTATCCATATGTACATAGACAAGAAGTTAGAGAACAAATTAGCAAAATGTTAGAGCAAGGTATTATTAGACCATCTCAATCAGCATGGAGCTCCCCCATCTGGGTAGTTCCTAAGAAAATTGACGCATCAGGTAAAACTAAATGGCGAATAGTAATAGATTTTAGAAAATAAAATGAGAAAACTATAGATGATAAATACCCTATACCCAATATTGCAGATATTTTAGATAAATTAGGTAATTGTCAGTATTTCACAACACTAGATTTAGCCAGCGGGTTTTACCAAGTCGAAATGGATCCTGCAGATATTTCGAAAACAGCTTTTAACGTAGAACATGGTCATTACGAATTTTTAAGAATGCCGATGGGACTTAAAAATTCACCAAGTACTTTCCAATGAGTGATGGATAATGTATTCGTAGGACTTCAGAATGTAATATGTCTCGTCTATTTAGATGACGTCATCATCTTTAGTACGTCATTACAAGAACATATGATTAATTTAGAAAAGGTATTTCAAAGATTACGAGAATCAAATTTTAAAATACAGCTTGATAAGTCAGAGTTCTTAAAGTTAGAAACAGCATATCTAGGTCATATTATCAGTAAAGACGGCATAAAGCCCAATCCTGACAAAGTAGAAGCTATAAAAAAATATCCGTTGCCAAAAACGCCTACAGAGATTAAAAGATTTCTTGGTCTCTTAGGTTATTACAGAAAGTTTATACCAGATTTTGCTCGTTTAACTAAACCACTTACACAATGTTTAAAGAAAGGTTCTAAAATTACACTAGATCAAAATTATACTAATTGTTTCGAAAAATGTAAATTGCTACTTACCAATGATCCTATCTTACAGTACCCGGATTTCAATAAAGATTTTATTTTAACAACTGATGCATCTAATTTAGCAATTGGAGCTGTATTGTCACAAGGCACAGTTGGTAGTGACAAGCCTATAGCATTTGCATCTAGAACGTTAAATACTAGTGAAATTAACTACAGTACAATAGAGAAGGAGTTATTGGCGATCGTATGGGCTACTAAGTATTTCCGTCCATATCTATTTGGTCGCAAATTTAGAATTATTACCGATCATAAGCCCTTACAATGGGTAATGAACCTTAAAGAATCCAACTCTAGACTCACTCGATGGAGATTAAAGCTTAGCGAATACGACTTTACAGTTATTTATAAGCAAGGCAAATGTAACACAAATGCTGATGCTTTATCGCGTATAGAGATTCACAATGAAGAAATTAGTTCAGTGGCAGTTAACATATCAGAGAAAGCTCCATCTTTAGACGATTCAAATACTGTAACTGTGCATACTGATGCTGAGAATCCTATCTTAGAAGTCCCCATAACAGATGAACCACTAAATAAATTTCATAGACAGATTTGTTTTACTGTAGTTGGTGATATTAAAGGTAAAACCACAGTCTCTAAGCCCTTTGAAAGTCATACACGAACTGCTATTCAATTGTCCAAGTCAAATCTTGAGCAAGATGTAATTAACGCAGTTAAAGAGTTTGTTAATCCTAAAGTAAAGACAGGAATTATTATTCATCCCCCTTTGGAGATGTATTCAATAATACCTATCATTCAAAAGTATTTTAAATGTTCCGCTATGCACCTAGTTCTAACTAAATCCGAAGTTGAAAATGTCAAAGAGTATTTACGACAGCAAGAAATAATACAGAAATACCATGACGGTAAAACCAACCATCGCGGTATTACTGAGTGTTATCTCGCACTATCAAAAAGATATTTTTGGCCTAAAATGAAAGAAAGTATAACTAAGTATATAAATGAATGTAATATATGTGGTCAAGCAAAATATGATCGCAATCCTGTCAAGCAACAATTTCATAAGTGCCACCCCCTAGTAAACCTTTCGAAATTTTACATTTAGATCTTTTCACAGTAGAAACTGAAAAATATCTTACCTTAGTAGACGCGTTTTCAAAATATAGTCAAGCTTATCACCTAAGAGATGGTACCGCTATTAGTGTAGTACAAGCCTTATTAAAATTTTGTACTCATCATGGTGTACCTACAACCGTTGTAACAGATCGTGGAACTGAATTCATGAATCAGCTATTTTTAGAGTTTGTAAGAATCCATAAGATTCAGCATCATAAAATCTTAGCTCACGCACCTAATGAAAATGGAATCGTTGAACGTTTTCACTCGACTATATCAGAACATTTAAGAATATTAAAGTTACAGCATCGTGGCCAATCCGTCATAAATTTAATGCCTTACGCAATATTAGCATATAATAGTTCTATACATAGCTTAACTAAATGTAGACCACTAGATTTAATAACAGGCCATTTTGATCCCCGAGATCCTATAGATATAGATATTACCGAACATTTACTACAACAATATATTATAGATCATCGTTCTAAAATGACAAAGGTATACTCTATGATACAAAGTTCGTCTCAAAACCGTCGTACCGAAATTATGGAGTCTCGTAATAAGAACAGAGAGCCCGAGCAAACTTATAGCCCTGAACAAAACGTTTTTATTAAAAATCCTATGGCTAGCCGTCAGAAACTAGCACCACGATATACAAACGACACCGTTTTAGCTGATCTCCCTATACATATATATACCAAGAAAAAACGTGGCCCTGTAGCTAAGTCTAGATTAAAAAGAGTCCCTAATACCAGGCCCTTGTTACAGGATAATACTAACGGTTCTGCTGGAAGTAGTAGCAGCGCAAGAGATAATACTTGATAGTCTAGATGACGGTCCAGGCATTCTTCCTTTCAAACTAGGCCCATCCAAAATCATATCTCACTATCATTCATTCCTACAAACTATCGACATCTCTAGTATTAAATCTAAAGTTAACACAGTAACATCGCAGTTAAATGATGTTCGGCCTCAGTTAAATAATTCAACTTTGTCATTGTATGAACCACATCTTGATTATCTTAATAATAAACTTAACAAAATTTCTGAACAGTTAAACACATTCGAAGTCAATCGAGTAAAAAGAGGTTTAATAGATGGATTAGGATCAATAGTAAAAAGTATATCAGGAAATCTAGATCAAACTGATGCTATACGATATGACAATGCATTAAAATCATTACAAAATAATGAAGATAAATTAGTCGCAGAATTAAATAATCATATAAGTTTAAGCAAAGAATGGATGTCAGAACATTCAGCTGTACTAGACTCTATTATTAAAAATCAAGAAAAGATTGAAAAAATACTTAATCTTATTGTGCCCGAAGAAAGTTATTTAGATAGTGAATTAATTAAATATGCCCATTTGGCTCAAATACTTTTAATATTAAGTGATAATATAGATGAGTTAGGTGAAGAAATATTAAAGATAGAAAATCTTTTAGCTTTTATACGTGCATCGAGCACTCATCATGCTATGTTAAATTTAAGAACGTTAAAATCTATGTTAGAAAAGTTAAGATCACTATATAATAAAGATGAAATAATAGATTTAAATTTAAGAGAATACTATGATATACTTAAGTTAGGCTCCTATTATAATGGTAATCAAATAGTTATAGTATTTAAAGTGCCAATTGCCTCTCCTTATACCTATGATCTTTATAGGTTATCTATTGTTCCAAACAAAAACCACAGCATATTCATCCCATCCTCTCCTTACCTCGTCATACACAAAAATGATTTTATGTACATAGAGGCAGAATGCCCGAAGTACAACTCTTGGTATCTTTGCGAGACAAATCCTAATTACAAGCCACGTGATCAAGTTGACTGCGTGCACCATCTCATCACGACACAGAAATTAGACGCTATCTGTGACCCAATTCCTGTTCATCTCAATAAAGAAGCAATGGAACAGTTGGACGATAAGCATTATGTTGTCTCGTTCCCGAAACCTACTGAAGTACAAACCTTTTGTGGAAAAACCACTTATTCCACTCTTCAAGGAAGCTATTTGGTTACTATACCCTCTGGATGTCACCTGCAAACGTCAGCACTTACCATTTTCAACAGCAACGACCGCACCAAGGGAAGTGCAATCAGAATTATGAACATCCCTCCACGAGAGAACATGTCATTTTCAAATAAACCTGTAATTAAACTAAATTCAATTAACCTGGAAAACTTACATGCCAGCAACAATAAGATATCTCTACAGCATCCTGTGGAATTAAGAACATCCTTTGAAACTAGTATATATCATACCACCATTCCTCTTTACGAGGTAATAGCATGTATCTTTGTTCTCATCGTAACTCTATTACTTCGGAAATTTTACAAGAAACGACGAGTAATCTCCGCTCCGCAAGATGCATCTCAAGAAATATATGTAGAAATTCCCAATAAAAAACGAGATGCACCTAACATCGCCTCAGCAACGTTTTCGAAAAAAATTCTTCAATAGTTGCTGATCTATGGGGGGAGGTGTTATACCATTTACCTCAACCACATGTACCTACTCAGCACCGGCCCCATTAGACACATGAAGACACGAGGCGCTGACGCTGCACAACGTAAGCCAGTGACGTGCCAGCCATCGCCTTCCAACGCGGCACCACGCAAGACAACTCACTTCAGTTCTAGCATCGAACATAGTCACATGTTTTAATTGTAATTTGTAGTAATTAAATTTATTTTAATAAAATTGTTTTTTCTGCATCCTTCGGCTGTAGCAATCGTAATTAGCGCAATGCTTTTAACCTGCGTGTGACCACAGGTCGGCGGAGTGACAAAGCACTGAAACCCTTTTATTCACTTTTGGCAACATATGCTCACTCTTTTCGCACAAAATCTACTTTCTGTTTTTTACATATAATAAAATAAAACTCCACAATTTCTTAAATCCATTTATTAGTTTCAATGTAAACTCGTACACTTGATCTATTCAACCGTTTATAATTTATGTTAAATACGTCATACACCACGACATGAGACTTAATATTTAACTAGGGCTCCGCACATTGTAAAGCGTGCCGACATTACTATGCAAATCTACTTGACGTACCGATTTTAAAATAAATAAAGGAATCAAAAACAAAATAACATTTTAATTATTAAACTCTGATAAATTCAACACACATTACAATGTACGAATACTAAGTTGTTCCAATTACCATACTCGGGCGCACCTTAATTGACTCGACGAAGCAAAACAATGCGTAAAGCATAAAAAATCTGTGTATCAAATAAATACAAAATATAAATAAAAACAATATGCACTAGCAATTCCTTCATTCAAATTTAGGAATCGTTATGCACCATATTCAATACAATT
Source organism: Schoenobius gigantellus (assembly GCA_963935595.1). Taxonomy (NCBI): domain Eukaryota; kingdom Metazoa; phylum Arthropoda; class Insecta; order Lepidoptera; family Crambidae; genus Schoenobius; species Schoenobius gigantellus. The sequence goes on from OZ012543.1 coordinate 25,034,449, forward strand.
AACAAACATTATGGCACTAAATCTAAAAATCTCACGCCAAGGCAGTGACTTTGTATAAAAAAGTACCCACACAATGGTAACTAGAATATTCATGTTTTCAATTTGTACATCGCATATTTTTATGCTTCTACAAAACTCAAATTTCAGAAACATAATTATGTAGTCAGCACACTGATCACATTAATCACTCTTAAATAAATTATAATATAACTGATTAAAGGTTTAGGTAGCTAATTTATTTACGTTATTTAGTTCTTTCTCTTCTACATTGTCTATAGACGCATTACTTTGTACAATGTAAGAAAATCATAATTATCTCAATTATCCTTATACTTACGGCCGGTTTCACCAAGTTTATAGTGACGTAAAAACCAACATGATACATAAGACCGGACTATGTCACTCTGTTGATGTTAACACAAACCAAATATCTGGTTCTTCACATAGGAGTGCCGCCTCACATAGGAGTGTCGAATTTGACGTTTAAAACGTAGTGATTATTAAAATTTTATTAGACTCGATTTTAAGAGCTCGTTCGCACGAGCGCCTTTCTGACTTCCGTTAAAAAAGCGTTCAAATAGAAATGTATTCCCAAGTATATGTTCATACGGCAACACTTTTAAACACGGTGCTTTTTTATCGAGCAGTGTTGTATATTTAACGCCTGGCGCTGAGCGTACGTACAGTTTACTACTATTTTGTTATCTGTGGTATCGTATCGTGAACGTTATAAAAGCGCTATGCCGGGATTTAACGCAGTTTTTTTAACGCTTGTGCGAATAAAATCTAACTGCCCGATCTATAAGGCAGGCCCCGAGTTAGCGCGGTGCTTATTACACGACAGGCCACGCCGGAAACTAGAACACAATTTATTTCAATAAGCTTTTGTTGAACCATATTGAAATTTCTAGTCAAGTCAAAAGATCTTGCAAGTATGATATTTATTTGTCAAATTATTATTACACAATTAAACAATGTTTAGCGTTCTTAAATTAAATGTAAGTACAGAAGAATTTTCCAATTTAGTTTTAAAATTTGTTAATATACCAATATTATAAAGCTGAAGAGTTTGTTTGTTTGAACGCGCTAATCTCATGAACTACCGGTTCGAATTGAATTTTTTTTTGTGTTGAATAGTCCATTTATCAAGGAAGGCTTTAGGCTATATAACATCACAATATTGATATTTTCGGACATCCACGCGAACGAAGTCGCGGGCACAGCTAGTTATATATAACTTACTTAGCTATAAGTTTCATAGATCAACAGTTTTTGTCACAAATCGTGTCGGACACAAAACAATTTACATTCGTCTACAACAGGTCTACGTGCTCAACTCGCGGCAATTGCACTCTTTGATCGCCCTGAATGTTATTACATGATCGTCAGGCGATGGCGTAGTGCGTAAGGCTGTCGCCTTCCAATCGGGAGGTAGCGGTTCGAACCCCGCCACGTACCAATGTGTTTTCAAATTTTGAAGTCATATGTACGTTTATTCGACGCTTTTACGGTGAAGGAAAACATCGTGAGGAAACCTGCACACACCTGTAAAGAAAGAATTTCTTTACAGGTTGTGTGTGAAGTCGACCAACCCGCACTTGACCAGCGTGGTTTACTAAGGCCTAATCGCCCTGGTTTAGGATAGGCTCGAGCCCCTCGGTGGGGAGCTATATAAACTGTTGATAATGATCGCCAGGGCCAAAGCAGGGCTATCAACAGCTTGGCAGTTTTGGTCGGTCCAGTCACGATTAATTAGCTCCCGAACCAACGCTTATAGCCACAGAGGAAACACAAAGCTCACAGCCGATAGTGAGTGTGAAGCTCCCTTAAGATTGGGTTATCTAAGGTTGGTAGGTTAGTACATTTTGGTGCTACCGGCTCAGAGTTGTAGAGACGCAACCAAGCAAACCAAAAGCAGAGAATAAACATTATTTTGTTGCGAGGCATAGACAATACTTGTCTATTCTATATTTATTCGTGTATAATAAAAAAGCAAGAAGTAACGTAGGCACGTGCTGCTATAAAAATAACAATAACACCGCCAGGCATCTACAATATTTAAATAAGTTACAATTGTCAAATTACTTCAGAATGACTGTATGTGCGGTCGGCTTCAGAAGTAGATGGACATTTTAGTACCATGTCTCACCAATAATTGCTTTTATTTAGAATGGTTACACCTATATTGCATTGTTAATAGTTGGTGTGACATGGTACTAAAAAGTTTATCTACTTTTGAGGTCGACTGTACATACCTATTTGACTAATTCTTATTTTGTTGTTTAATATTGTCAGAAAAAATGGAAAAAAAATTTTTTTTTTTCAGAACAGCTTAAAAAGTCTGCGAGTGATAAAATTAACAATTATGACGTTCAGTTGTTCAGTTTTATACTGTTTAATTGTCATTTGCCTAGCCTGCCTAGCACGGACCGTGAACAAAACGGCACAAGAGGCAAACAACATGTTTTTTCTCGCGCTCTCGTATAACAATGAAGCGAGACGGGACGAGGGTTAGTCACTTTCTCTTCTATAGTTTACGCGCCGTGCTAGGCCTGCCGGGCGGACTAGGTTCCAATAAAAACACTTATAGAAATGTTTTGATAATACAGGAACAGCCCCAGCCCTACCGTCTTGCTCATAAAGATTTTAATTTAATTACAACCGGTTTAATTGCGCGGAGATAGCTATGGTAGGCGGGACGAAATTACAAGATGACGTCATAAACGCGAGCTAAAACGACAGCGAGTGAGTTAGGCGGTAGGGCCGCTGGATTCAAAAGTTATGTGGTGGCCAGTGCGCCGACTACTCTCAAGATACAGACAACAAGATGTGAAGGATGGAAGGACTCGTTATCAAGTATAAAAAAATACCAAATTGTCAACAATTAGCCCTTGAAAATGGATTGTCGTTCTAATCACCATTACATACTTCACAGTTCGTGTAGTACAATTACGATTATAAATAGTGCGAATCAATTACATTGGAAAATGGTGTAGCTTACATGTTTAATAGGTATGTATATAATTTCGAAAAGTTATTGCATATTGTTGCACCGTAATTCGGAACACAGGCATGTGATTCAATGCCTAAATTAATATAGAATTATTTCAACAAACTGCTATACAAATCAGAAATTTGTCGATTTTTTCAACAAATACCTACTATGGTTTTTTTTTCAAAAAACACAATATATGCTGCTAGTTGTTATAGCGAATCAAAATGCTGTGTTCAGAAATACTCTTCAAACTACATGTTACATCAAGATAACAAAAGGTCTATAATTATTAATAAAGTTTATGAGTTCATGGTTATGAAGTAATTGGCCTTCAATTCATGAAATAGTATATCATATTTTCTTCCAACAGACATATTGCATATTTTAAGGAATATAGAAGTATTAAAAAAAATAAATAGGTTAAGTTTAAGAAAAATAAGGTAGACTACAATTTAAAATATGTAGACAATCAGTGACATTATATTAATAGAAGAGAAAAGTATTAGAAAAAAGTATTGACAGGTAACGACAAAAGTCATTAGCTTTCACGTTTACATTTACATTGTCTGTAAAAATATGCAACATGTCCGCCACGCAATCTACAACATTCTAAATCAAACCTTACCACTAACTAGGCTTACTTATTTATAAATTATGCATTATCTTTGGCGAATACACTGCTCACGGTACCAGTCAAATCATACAACATAAGAGCAACACTAGTATTGTATTGAATAATGTACAAACATCGTTGTAAAATCTCACAAAACATCCTATTTTTAATACTGTGTAAAAACTGTACGCTATCCGTTCCCACATATTAGCATATTATTCGTAAAAATGGTATGCTTAGAACGCTACTATCAAATACAACTATCGATATATCACTAAGACTCTTACTTTTGTAAATACAAAAATTTTATGCATTTACGTGATACAATCACACTTCGCATTTCATATTTCTGTAGTTCCGTACTTATATTAGTCCTAGAGAACAGAACTTCACAATCTTATTCCAAGGCTAACATTCTAGATTAACATAATAGTAGTACATTAAATTTGTGGTGTTACTGTAGGGCCAGACCTTCCCATGAGATTAATTATTTTCTACCTTTACAATTAATTATAAGAAACCGATAATAAACGCATCGAATGGCAGTACACTTTTGCACCATACACATAACATTTTGTACACACATTTGTTTTTTTTTTTCTTCTCCTTTTTTCACACATGTTGGAATGATTACTTTGAAAATCGAAAGTATTACTTAGATTTATAAATAAATTTATCAATAAAATTACATAAGAAATGCTAAATTACAATAATAGTTATAAATATATGTACACATTAGGTCCATACTATTGCAATAATATATCGCGTTGAGCACTCAACAATCCTTACACGACAAAATAAACCTTAAAGCATTTGTCGAAACGAGATTCTGGCTTAACTTATATTTTTTGGTGTATAAGTTAAGCTGTCTGTGTAGAATTAATTTACAATATGAATTAAGTTCAATCACACAAAAACAAACTAATTTAATGATTTATACATATAAAACTGTTTTAATATATACACGAATATATTGTAAATACAATACAAACATATTTCTACTGGGCTTCAAGCCAAAATATAAACTAGTATTAGAGAATGCCAAGAGACGACCATCAATTTCCTAAGATTTGGCATATCTGTATCTCGTATAATCCACTTAAATTGTTACTTTGAGTGTGACATAATCCTCACACCAATTACATCCTATGTGAACCACATAAGATCTTACATACATAGGAAAAATGCTCTTTTCCGACAACCCCATCAAGTCGTTAAGCAATAATTAGTTCTATTACGAACTATCTGATAACACACAATTGCTTACAGACGATAGATTATGTTGTGCGAATTATTCTCGAATTCTCCTCCTTAAGGCTAGATTGAGCGAAAATCGATTCAAAAACGAGCAAGTCTGTACGGTTACAGTCTATTAGATTCAAATTTATCAATAAAAAAATTAGAAGTATCACTTATTGGTCATTTTTATTACCTTTAACACAGCCTTGTAATATGTGGACATTATTTTGGGATAAAAAAAGATTAGCCATAGAAACAAAATATGTTCGAGACCAATGATGTGCAAAGTTAAAGCACTACCTCATCAAAGACTTAAAACAATAGGCCCAAAGTTATTTTCCATCAATTATTATTTCAATTGCGCAACTTTTTCTGTAATATAGATAGGAATGACAACACTATTTGCAAATAAACCACATGTATCAACAAATATTACATCCACATTCAACTACAAAGACTTGAGCAATATTATATGGAACCGAGCATCAGGCTAATGATAACCTAGAGCAGGGTTTCCCAACCAGTGAGGCGCGCCCCACTTGGGGGGCGTAGAGTTAACTAAGGGGGGGCGCAGCGAGCGGCTCCAGAATTAAACTGTATAAAGTATTCACCAATTGGTTTATAAAGTGCAGCCACAGTGCTCTAATTAATTGTATGTTTTACTTTTCTTAGTTGATTACCTACTTTTAAATAAAACTGAACACACCAATATTTTCATCCTTTGTTTAATTTTCTAATTTTGACTCCCCATTTCGGCCCCTAGGGGGGCGTAGTATTTAAGCATGTTGGGTGAGGCGCATTGGGTAAAAGGTTGGGAGCCCCTGAACTAGAGGTTATGAGATACAAAGAATCTAAGCTACCACTTATAGATCGCAAGAGACTTATTTATGTACAGTCACCAACACGGCAAGTTTTACAGCCTTACACTTGCACTAACGAAACGCCGCTATCACGAGCGATATAAGGGCAACCTCAAGGTCAACACGTGGGGTCTGATGTGTTGCCATGTGTACATCTCCCAATCGCTTATAATAATAACAGGATTATGAATCCTACCTTACATAAGACATGAAAATCACAAAGTTTAAAGTTTAGCTTCGTAAGTATTTAACTTTAACAATTCAACAGTGTGAGATAGTTTATACTGTTGCCAATTAGTATTTATATTAAATGCGAAATAGTATTTTTTAAAGTAACATAAAATAAAAGCATTATAAAACATCAAGATAAAAAAAAAGATCATAAGCTCAAACATTATAAAAAATTCTAATGTTACAAAGTATTTTTTGAGAAAAAGTACAAAAAGACAAATAAGAGTATATTTGGAATAATGTGGGTTATCCTAAATTACCACCATCACTATCTAAATTATTCCCGAATAGAATTCAAGAATTGAGTTAAAAATTAATTTCTTCTAAGTCCCTTACCCCTAATCTGCAATGTGTATCAACAAAACAAGCGTATAAATTTTTGTTTGTAGTCATTGTAAACCGGAAATATTATGACTGATAGTTTGTATAATGAATTTTAAATGTCAGTACAAAATATCACTACAGTAGCAAGACTACTCAATAACTTCACTATGATCATCATAGTGCATATTCGAGTGTGGACGTGTTTACATGTTATAGACATTTCTAGAATAAACTGCTTTTTCACAGACAATCAGAAATGCCTGACATGGAATTGTTGTTTCATTAACTGTATATAGCCAATTCAATCACAACACAGTAAGAGATTACAAATAACTCCTTTGAGTAGGTACAAGTTTGTTCCACTCTAATGTCCACTACCAATCACTATCAATATTAATTACACAACCTTTTGATAGGTTTAATTTTATATGTAAGCACTTCACTATAGCGTTTCTTTGTAAATTTAGCACTTTAGTAGTTGGTGACTTTGAGTACACAATGACTTGCTCACCTGCACTTTGCTTACGAAAAGCCAAAGTAACTTTAAGCATTTGTCTTTAAAATGAGCAATAAATGTTGACTGTTTGTTCATTCAATTCGTTCATGACATTAATTTGCCTAAGGTCAGATTTACATTAGACCCAATATGCACCAGTCAGCAATGTGAAAATTTACCACAAGCCGTTTCAGGCAGAAATACACACTATGGACTAGTACTGCGTAGGTTATTCGTGGTTAACTAGTATTCCAGCAACATTTACTTCACACAGTCTATTTGTATCCGTATCAATCGTCACATAGTAATATTATTCGTTTATCTTTGCGCACTACCCACTTTTGGTACAAAAGCAAGTACGCAGTTGATTATCTTGATGTGCTGGCTACCATTTTGAGCACAATAAACAATTCTTTTGCAATTGCATAGACGTGAAACTGGAAATCGGAGCATTGTGGTATCGATGCAGTCTTTATAGCGAGACGTCAAATCTGTCGCACAGATGTTAAAGGTTGCGGCGGTTCGGAGCGTTCGCGGCGCGTGTGCTGTCACGTGAATTTATCGGTGGGTCGCTCGCTCCGCTCAGACCGCACGGGTTGTTGACGCAACGACGACGGTTCTGTGTAGAGGCAGAAACGGGCGCACATCGCGTGTGATATTCCTTTTATATACATACAAAAAAAAACATAGTATGACTCACGGTTTATTATCTCTTCACAGGAACCAGACACATGCGCATTCTTCGTGTGTGTTTTTCATCCAATTTTAATATTGACCGCGTCTACAGCTCCGTGACGGCGTAGAGGTCCCTCGCGTCGTGCGGCGGCGGCGGCGGGTTGGCGGCGCGGCGACGGTGTTGCGCCGCCGCAGCGGAGGCGGAGGCGGAAGCGGAGGCGGAAGCGGAAGCGGGAGCGGGAGCGGGCGCGGCGGCGGGGTGTCGCCGCGGCCGTTGCAACGAGCGGTAATCCAGCGCGGCGGCGGACAGCGGCTGCGGTTCGGGGCGACGCGGCGCGCGCACTGTCGCGTACTTGTCGGCGGGTCGTTCGCCCGTTCGCTCGGGTCTCTCGGATCGCTCGGGGCGTTCGAGTCGCTCGGGGCGTTCGAGTCGCTCGGGGCGTTCGAGTCGCTCCGGTCGCTCGGGGCGTTCGATGCGCTCGGGTCTCTCGGCGCGGTGCTTGGCGGCGGTGAAGGTGGCGAGGGAGGGCGCGGGGGCGGCGGGACGGGGGCGGGGCGCTCGGGGCCCGAAGGACGCGTACTTCGGGTCGAACCGGTTGAGGCTCGTCACGCGCCCTTGGCCCGGCGGCGGCAGCGGACCGGCTGTGGACATGCAAAGGAAACGCTTCATCTGTAGTGTACAGGGTGAATTTTTCAAGAGTACTTGGAGGGTAAATCCGAATCAATTATAGATAGCGAAAAATATTTAAAGGTCTCGGGAATGATTTTGATAAAAACCAAAACCCACTGGATTTAAAAAAAAATCAATTCTGTATTCTGTAAAAATCAATTTTACACCAACCAATAGTGTTGCTTATACGGACCAAAAAAATTGTGGGAAGTAATTACATTGCAAACTAAAGAAAAGGGCTTATTTTAAACTATACTCTATTCAAGATAAGAAGATTCCCGTGACAGGTCGAAGTTTTCCGCTTCATGGATACAAGTTTCCATGATTTGAGTAGTTTTAAAAATATAACATCTCTTGAGGTTATTTTTATCAAAAATGCAATAATTAATTCCACATTAAATAGAAATAAGAATATCAGTCCAGTTAAATGTAATTATTTATAATTCTGAAAAAAAAATATTTCATTAAGTATGTATTTGAATCATAAATCGGAACGATTCACTTTACACAAATATTTGTAACTTCTTGTTTTTATAAAAATAACCTAAAGAGATAAGTAATATTTTTAAAATATAATATTTTTAATCATGGAAACTAGTATGCATGAAACGGAAAACTTCGACCTGTCACTAAAACCGTCTTAACTTGAATAGACTATAAAGCGGACTAAAGCGCAATTAAAATTATTATATTTATTTCTACTTTTAAAACAAAAGAACGTGGTGTTACTATTTGGGATAGACTCACGCCGTATATAGCAATCTTATTTATTTAGCTCTACTTTTTTACATGAATTGTGTACCCTTCTTTAGAATGTAGAAAATTCAAAGCCCAACCACAATGAGCTTGAATTTTTTTCAACCGAGCTGAGACGAATCAAACGAATACACGAATCAAACGAATACGGTCGTGTCGACGCCGGCGCACTCACCAGCGTTGTGCTCAGGTGGTAGCGGTGGGCCTCCGCCGCCGCCGCCGCCGCAGCCGCCGCCGGGCCGTTCTCAGTAGAAGTCGTTGCTCTCGAGCGTCTTGCACTGCTTGCTGAGCGTCGCGTACTTGCCGTTGTGCGGCGCGCGGCCGAGCGTGTGCGAGCCGCCCAGCGAGCCGAGCCCGGCGGCGGCGCCGCTCGCGCCTCCCCCCACCCCGCCGCCGCCGCCGCCCCCGGTCGCGCCGCGGCCCAGCGTCGCGCTGCCCGACATGCGCGACCTGCTGCAATGGGAGAGAGGGCAATGACTATCGGCGTGTGAGAGCCGAGCCCAGCGGGGCGCTGCCGGACATACGCTACCTATTTGCTACCTATTTGGTATTTTCTCGCATGTACGTATAGGACAAGTACTATACGTACATGCGAGAAAATGCCAAACTACCAACATTTATACCAAAATTTGCCCTCCAATAGATACGGGCATAAATTGGCATTTGTGTTGCAGACTCTCACAAAATCAGCCAAACAGGTACCCGTGATGGGACCGGATGTATACAACAGGCTTCCACAGTCGGTCGCTCGTACTCTGAGCTTCATTTCGTTCAAAGATAAAGTTTAAAAAAATGGCTTACATTCTATGAAATTGACAAATTACATAAATTAAAATAAATAATAATTATTATTAATATGACATGGTTAAGGTAAATGTAAAATTTCTTTAATATAACTGACTGATTTAATTGATTGTATTTCACTTGTAATTCATTAATTAATTAATCAAAAATATGTCTATGTGTGGGAGCCAGTCGCACCGCGGCCTAGCGTAGCGCTGCCAAACATGTTACGAGAGAAATCAAAGCGGCCCGGCGTGTACGTAATGAACTAGAAGCCGCTGCTTGATGTCCAGCAGTGGATGTGTTTTGGCTGATACAAGAAACTGAACCTAGATAATAAGGTGTCAAATCAGTCATAGCTCAGTGTTACACAAAATATAGTCAAATCGATTGTGAGAAAGGTCAAGACAAAATTGAAACAAGGACACTGCCATTGTAGCGTATAAAAACCGGTACACACTTATGCAATGTAATATGTTATGCAACAAAATTCCCATACTGTGGATGTTGCATTACATATTGCGTTACGTAATGCTGTATCATCTATAACGCTATCTCGCTGCCAGTGCGGTTTAAATACAGTTTTAAGCAATCATACTAAGGGGACAGACAGGGTATACCTGGGTCGGTCTCGCTCGCCGAGGTCCATCAGCTGAACGGCGGCACTGTAGGAAGGCGGCTTGCCGTTAGGGAAGGGCGCCGGTCGGGGCAAAGTGCGGCTGGCGGCGCTACTCCCACCGCTGGACAAGAACGGCGCTTGCTCTTCGCCGCCGCCGCTGCGTCTGCGCAAATCGCACGAAATACACGTTGAAATTGATTATCGATTGATGTTAGAAGCTTTCTCAGGTAACGGGAAAGTACGTTCAAAAGTAAAAATCTCTATTAAGGAATGAACAATGCAATGTGACTTTTAAATTTAGTAGCTTTCTATTCACAACTAAAAAAAATACCAAATTATTTTCTTCGTTTATAACCTTCATCCTACTGTTGACATAGCTAAGGTTTATTTCTATGAATTTACAGTTTTACCCAATAAAGTCAAAAATATTTAAACTCACTTCGTGTTGATATAGATCCACGCGTGAGAATCAACCAGCACTATAGCCGTGAAGAGGATTCCAGCCACCACAGCCGCCAGTAGTTGAAGCGACAGAGCCTGCAATAAAATAATAAAAGTTTTAGTAAAATCCCGTATATCATTGTTATTGCTAGTCGTCATGAAACTAAACACACAAAAATAATTTCTTTTATCACTAGTTAACATCCGGCTCGAAGGACCAAATAATAAAATATTGTCGTATTCCAACAGTTGTTGAGAGGCAGAGTTCTAAACCAATTATTACTAATTACCGTCTAACACCCAGCTTTGCTCCTCACACAACACTTTGCGCGAGCACGTGCACAATGTCCACCGCAATGTGCTAGTCAACAATAGAGGAAACGGTGAAGATAAACCCGTCGCTGCCTAGCAAAATCGTGAGAACTCGCTAGAACATTACCACAGTCTCTCCAGAGCGTCTGCTCTTAATGACTGACACTAGATGAAGTCACTGCTTTTAGTGCGAACACACACGACCGCCCGGACGATTTTTTTCGATTATATTATTGGTGAAAAATGGGCGGGCGCCAGCGCGGGGTCGTGGAGCTGTACGCACCTGCAGGCCGGCGTCGCATGCGGCGCGCGCGGCGGCCACGAACGCGGCGCGCGCCACGCGGCACTCGAGCGCCGCGCCGAGCGCGACGAGCGCGCGCTCCGCGGCGGCGGTGCCCTCGCCGAGCGCGCCCAGCGCGGGCGCCAGCGCCGGGTCGTGAAACAGCGGCGGCGCGCCGCGCGCCACCGCCCCCAGCGCCTGCCGCACGCCCACCACCGCGCGCTGCGCCGCGCGCAGCTCCGCCGTCAGCTGGTTCTCGCGCGACACGCGGCACGACAGGTAGTAGTACACCATCTGCACACGCAAGGGGGGGGCGTGCGGGTTATGTTCATTCATTCAGACCGCTCGGCGTCTTGTTACAGCACGTGCTCTGGATTTAGGCTTTGTCTAAGCCCGACGCTGTCTCCACTCTTGTTGACACAAGAGACAGAGCATCTTTAAGTAAATTTAAGTTTAGACCACGGTTTGTAATAAGACCGCTTGGGGTTTTATCGAAATAAATGAGATTTTTTAAACGTTTTTTAGCAAGAACACATTGTATTAATTGAATAAATATGTGAGCTTTCCATCCGCATCTCCGCTTGCGTTATTTACGATTTTCTAGTGGAAATGGTGTTTTCCTGTAGTGAAAATAATTTAAACTGTAAAGCAGATGCTTTAAAAATCTGGGTAAAGGACATCAAACCCTATTTAAAATGACATTTTAAAAAGCAAATTCATGTGCTTGCTCATATTTATTTGCCTAAATACAAAGGTAAAATCAGTCTACCACTGACCGCGAGTGTAAGTGCACGTGTGCCAGAGGTGCGTTATTTTCTCTTTCCCGTACGCGTGTTCGTTATCAATGTGTTTGTTTACTTTTTTGTTTGAGACTTGTAAGCTCATTTAGTGTTATTATTGTGATCGTGCAGCCTATATTGGCTGTTTAAGAAAAATATGGATCCTACACCTACCGTAACACAAAGTTATGCAGCAGTTACCCAGACAAGTCAATTCCCTAAAAAGGACCAAGCTGTCATAGTAGATGCTTTAGAACAATTCCAACTGAAACAATATGCGAAGGCATTTTGTGATCTCATAGACCCTGCCCATATCCTTTTTTTATCTCGTATTTCTAATAACCGAGTGTGTATGTTTGCTTCCTCAAAAGTTATTGCGGATCAACTAGTTGATACCCACAAGTTTATTAAAATAGAAGATCAGCTGCTGAGCATTAAACCATTGTTAAGCAGAAACAAACGCATTATTTTATCTAATGTTTGTCCTGTCATACCACATAAAGTGATTGAGGCCAGGTTGAAAGAATTAAATATCACTCCAATGTCTCAAATTTCATGTCTAAGGGCCGGTTTAAATGATATTGGTCTTGGTCACGTGATGAGTTTCCGCCGCCAAGTGTACATATCTCCAGAGGATATTAATCAGCTTCCAGATAGTTTCCAAGTTAATTTTGAGGAGACCAATTACTGGATTTATGCATCATCAGATAACCTTACATGTTTTAGGTGTAAAAAGGAGGGCCACCTGGCCTCAAAATGCCCAGAAAATTCTTCGGCGCAACTAGATAACCTAGTGTCAATGACGCAAGAAAGGCAAATTAATAATTATAGTATGCTACCCCCATTTGTATCGGAGAAAATTTTATTGCCGAGCAAGCGTCCCCATGCCCCCTCCACGGATACGGTTCCCTCAGACCAAAACAATGTGATGGAGTTGAATACACCCGTTGATGACTTCTCTGATGTAATGTCCTCTTGCAGCGATTTTTCGCAACATAGTTCTGCAGAGTTACAGCTTGATGACGTCAGAAAACAACCGAAGAAGATTCGCAAACTTAAAAGTTCGGAAACTGATTGGAAAAGCTTTCATAAAGTTTTTGATGACACCTCTAAGGACTATCCTTTATCTTTAAATGAAGCAAAAGAGTTATTAAAAAGCACGTTTGGCCAAAGTGACATTAAAAACATAACAAAAAAATACTGTGACGATCCAGGACTGTTAATATTAATGTTTAGTGACATTATGAAATATATTGACTGTAATATTTTGAAAAATAGAATTAAACGCATGATTATTAAACTTAAAAAACTATAATTACACAATATTATTATTTTTGTATTCTAAACTATAATGGACAATAACACACATTATAAAACATTTAAAACAAGGTTGAAAATAGTACAATGGAACAGTCGTAGCCTTAGTCCTAAGTTATGCGACCTTGAATCGTATCTTGTAAGGGAGAACGTACACATATGTATATGTACGGAGACATGGTTGTCACCCGAAAAGAGGGCAAAAATACCTGATTTCTACTGTTTTAGAGCAGATAGGGATGATGAGTACGGGGGCGTGGCTGTTTTTGTGCATAAGTCAGGGAAAACTAAACTGTTGTCTAATTTTATTCCAAGTTGCCCATTTGAAAGTATTTGTATAGAAATCTTAAATTTTAGTTACATTAAATATTTAGTTGCTATTTATTCACCTCAGAATGTTAATATTAGTAGATTAGATTATGACCGTTTATTTAGCCATTTTAATAGTAACACATTGATAGCAGGTGATTTTAATGCGCACCACTCGTCGTGGTCTTGTAAAACAGACACTCGTGGTCGCATATTAGCGGAAGCAAGTATTGATAATAATTTTTTGTATTTAAATAACGGTGATGCTACGCGCCTTGCCATGCTTAATGGTCAATCAATTTTTAGTTCGCCAGATATAACTTTTGCAAGTTCAGACATAGCGTTACAGTTTGATTGGTGCGTTACGAACGAGTGTTTTGGTAGTGACCATAGATTAATTCTAATTAAACTACACGATACATATAATTTCATTCCACCAAATAATAAACGTAGCATCAAAAAGGCGAATTGGGATTTGTTTAAGTCTGAAATAGCCTCTGGTTGCAAGGATTTTGTTCTGAATGATGATTTGCAGAGCTGCTATGACAATTTACTTTTAGTAATTAATAGTGCAGCTAACACGAGCATACCTCTTGTTAAGATTAATAATAAACCATTTTCAAAGTTTAACCCAAAAAGCTGGTGGAACCAAGATTTATCTAAAATAGTGGGTGAAAGGAGACTAGCCTTGAAAATCTTTAGGAAAAATAGAACAAGTGAAAATTTTATTATTTTGCAGAATAAGATAAAAGAAGCACGACACATGATAAGGGCCGCTAAAAGAAAATCGTTTGAAGAATTTTGCAATAGTGTGGATGCAAATATCTCATGTAGGGATCTATGGAAAAAACTTAAGTGGATCAAAGGCTATAAAAGGTCGTATCAAACATTAGAAGACGATTCTGCACAACAATTTGTATCTAATTTGTCTCCTGACAGTGTCAACTGTCAGCATAAATATGTAGTTCACGAAAATACAGAAGTTAATTTATTTACTATGTCGGAATTAAATGCGATTTTAAAGAAAAAAGACACAGCCACGGGCTTAGATAACATCTCTTACTCTATGATTTATAACTTACCACCGATTGCTAAAGATATTTTGTTACACATTTATAATATTGTCTATAAGTCTAGCTCAATACCAGAACAGTGGCGTAAAATTAAAATTATAGCTATACCAAAACAAAATAACAATTCATGTAAGTTTCGACCAATTTCTCTTTTAAATTGCATTTGTAAACTGTTCAATCTTATGGTCACGAGACGCTTAGAATACTTTTTTGAGAGTAATCATTTCTTCAATGACTTTACTTTAGGATTTAGGCGCGGTTACTCTTGTGTTGATAATTTATCTCGGTTTGTAATGGATGCTGAAACAACTTTAACAAATAAAAACTATATGCTATGTTGCTTTTGTGATATAGCTGATGCTTATAACAATGTTTCAATCGAATGTCTTTACGAGTGTTTAGTTGATTTTGGCCTGGATCCTTACTTGTGTTCATATATTTATGAATTTCTAAGAGAAAGACATCTTTCCTTTTCTCTTCAATCAGGCGATTGTTTATCAAGGTATTGTCGCTAGGGCCTCTGCCAGGGTGACCCCATGTCTCCTATTTTATTTAACATCATAACAATCAGTTTAGGAAAAAACCTGTCAGGTGTTAAAATTTTACAATATGCAGACGATTTTGCCTTTTATTGTACCAGTGAAGACTTGTCTTATTGTACTAGCATTATAGAAAAGGGACTTGTTGATTTCTCTAGCCTCCTTCAAAATATTGGGCTAAGTTTATCATACGATAAGACTAAGTTGTGTCTCTTTACACGTAAATATAGATTACCGCCTATAGATATTAAAATTGATGGTATTAAAATAGATGTTGTCAAAAATGTAAAATTTTTGGGCATGTGGATAGATAGCCGTTTGAATTGGTCCAAACATATCAATGAATTGGCTTATAAGTGTACATCCTACATAAATATTTTAAAGTTTTTGAGTAATCCAAAATGGGGCGTTCATACCCTACAATTGAGAAGGCTATACGGCGCCTTGATACAAAGTAGATTGGATTATGGCAGCTTCTTATATAATAATTCAAGTGTGTCAGTTTTGAGAAAACTGCAATTAGTACAAAATCAATGTCTACGTATATGCGGAGGTTTTATTAGATCTACGCCTATTTATGTCATGCAATCAGAGTTAAATATCAAACCTTTAGAGCTCAGAAGGCAATACCTCTGTTTTAAATACCTCTTAAAAGTTTGGTCCAGATCAGATGACTATCTTCTTAAAGGTATTGCTAGGCTTATTCAGAGTTTAAATAATAATCGTTATTGGCGAAGGTCAGGCACATTTACTTTAATCGAAACTTTTAAAATTGTTATGAATTATAATATGTACCGTAACCAGACTCCTCTATTGTACCAGTTGAATTTTCTTGTGACTCAGGTACCGTTAGAAAGCATCATTAATATCGAAATTACATCTATTGATACGGTAAAAAAGAATACAAAACCTAGTGAATATAAAGAGGCTCTTGATTCTATTGCCATAAATGAATTTCAAGACTTTATTCAGATATATACAGATGCTTCTAAAGATACCTGTAATAATAGTTCAGGTTTCTCGTATTTTGATTCCCATACATCTTTTGGTGCCAAATTTAAAATTGATAATTTAAGTTTACCTATTATGAGCTTAGAGTTACTTGCCATATTAGAGTCACTTAGCTATGCTGAATCCTGTGGATACAGACGCTTTGTGATATTTTCTGATTCAGCGTCTTCTTTACAACATTTGTTAAGTTGTGGTAGAGGAGTGTTTAGTAGGCCGGAGGCTTATGCCATTATTAAATGTATTAGACACCTAATCGTTAATGGCATTGAAGTCAAACTGCAGTGGGTTCCTTCTCATGTGGGAATCTGTGGGAATGAGGTGGCCGACTCATTAGCAAATCAAGCACTTATTGATGGTATTGATTTTCAGGTAAAATCATTTTATTCGGATTATTTGCAACAAATAAGAAACAAAATATACCAGCAGTGGATTGAACTATTTAATAAAACCTCCAAAGATAAAGGTATTTGGTATAAGTCTATTGTTAGTGAACCACCTCATGTCCCATGGTTTGCTACAAGTAAGCTCAGCCGAAGAGAATTGGTTATGTGTATGAGGGTTCGCTCTGGACACGTTTATTTAAATTCTTTTAAGTTCTTAGTTGGTAAAATCGAAAGCCCAAATTGTAATACTTGCAAAGTGAATGATGATTTATTTCACCTTCTCCTGGATTGTATCCAGAATGAGCCGGATCGTGTTGAGCTTTTGCAAGATACAAACACGCATAGACGGGACTTACTGTTTTTCCTCCATAACTGTTTTAGTTCTGAGTTTAGAAGTGAAAATAGTGACAGAGTGTTGAGTTTCCTCATTAGTTCCTTTGTTAAGAAAATGTAACATTTAGAACATTATTTCAATTCTATGTAATTATACAATTCTATGCATATTTATGTAAGCCGACGTAACCTTTAAGGTGTATGGCATAATAAAGAATAAAAAAAAAAAAGGTAAAATGCTTTTAGCTTTAAATATCACTAATTTCCTAAGTATGTACGTGCGTGCGTGCGTGCTAGAGTGCGCAAGTGGGTGTGTCTTTGTTTGCATGTAACGTGTGTCGTATGTACGTGCGTACGTGAAAGAGTGCGCAAGTGGGTGTGTCTGTGGTTGCATGTGTGTGTGTGCGTGTGTGTCGTATAGTTACGTTGCGGCACTCACGTCGGGTGGCAAGCGGTGCGGCGCGTGGTAGGCGAGCGAGCGCGCGGGGTCCTGGCAGGCGTCGGCCCACGCCACGGCGCCCGCCGCCAGCACCGCGCCGCCCGCCCAGCACGCCACCAGCGCGCCCAGAGCGCCCACCTGGTAACAATAAAATAAAAATCTGATTTATTTCCTTCACAATGGCTAATGGTAGTTTACAATGTAATCTAAAACTTATCACATTAAAAATGGCTACTGGCCATCGTGAAAGAGCAGAACCTTTATTAGGAATCCCTGTGTCACAGAGTGCTGTATGTGTGTCTGTGTGTGTTTGTGCGTGCGTATGTGTGGGCGCGTGTGAAAACAAAAACATAGCACACCGCGGTCCACATTTTTACCCTTTATGTTTACAGTAGTGTAAACATCTTTAACATTGGGTACGACAACGTCATACATTTAGTTTTCCCTTCATTGAGACGCAAATTATTCGCCTTGAACCAGTAAACTATTCTTGAGATAGAATTATTTACAATTTTACATCGTCATCATAAATTTGCAATCGTCTTTTAATTTTGAGCATAAGTGAAGAATCATCTGCAAATAATACTATCTCATCTGTCTGTCTCTCTTGTATATAAACAAGCAAGTCATTAAAATATATTAAAAATAGAAAAGGAGCAAGACTTGAACCCTGCGGAACTCCCATTTTAACCGAGGAGCCCTGTGAACTCTCCCCGTTGACGTCTAGTTTCTGAATTCTCTCAGTCAAATAGGAGACGACTCACGAAATTGAAAACAGTGTCACGAAACCCATAGTAGTGTAATTTCCTGATCAAGGATTCATGATGAACGCAATCGAACGCCTTAGACAAGTCACAAAACACGCCCAGCGCATCATGTGAGTCCCCCCATATATATTATGTTCTATTAACTCAACACCAACATTAGTTTTTCATAGATTTCGCTAAGAGTAGGTAGCACAGAGATAGGTCTAAAATTACTGGTATCTGATGTGCTACGAGATTTGTGTAATGGAATAATTTCCTCAGTTTCATTAGATTAAGAAACACCACAGTCAATGCAATCATTGATATAATTTCATCAGCCTATCGATTAAAGCGGGCTACTCACATACCTGCCGCAGGGGCGATCTAGGGCGCAAGGCGGTTGTGACAATATCGGGTTGTCTCTACACACATGCCTGCAAGTCAGTGTTCGGATTAAAGTTTAAGTAAGCACACGCGTTGAGAATGGCTCCAATATTATCGAAAAATCAAAAGATTGGTATAGAAATTGCCCCAATCGCGCTACACACGCGGCAACGTGCAGGGCGGCAGGGACAATCTAGGGAGCAAGGCTGGTCTCGCGCCCCTGTCGCCCTGCCGCAGGGCCAATCTAGGAAATTGCCCCTGCTTGCTTATACACATCACGATATTGTGCCAATTAAGGGTCATCCCCACTTATACACCCTAGATTGTTAAGGGCCCATGGCGCGAAAAATAGCAAAAAGGCCGTTGGCGTTTTTGATATATTACGTTAACGTTCCAGTTAACTGACCGGGAAAAAATAAATTTAAATTCTTAAATTATGTATCTACACAAACACCGTCATCATTTTTCAAATTTACATACCATTTCGTTAAAAAATAGCATCAATTTTACTTAAAATTTAGGTTACACCCACATACCGTTCGTGATTTTTAGCTGCATTAATTAACCCTATTATATTTTAGCTTAACAAATATATAGAACAAAGTTAAGCAAAACACTGACACCGTGGTATTTTTCTAAATTATCGTACATTGATTTTTATTTGAATTTTTTAACATACATTTATCGATGTTCTTACAAATACTTGGCTCGGGCGCGTCGAAATTCAGTGTGCAATCAAGACTCGAAGTGAGAGCACGTCGCTTTGAGCTAGCTCCCGGTCGCGTAATTATTTGTGTATGTATACGACGCGAAGTCCTACGGAGTAATTGGAGAAGTTGATAACTAACAATTTTGTTATTTGTGGCTGCTGTACGAAAAACCTTCAACCTTTTTACAAGCTTTTATTTATCTTTTGCATGTTCGGGTCTAATCTTGCGAGTTAAATTTGACTCACTTCCCGGTTTCCGATTAAGCTGAAATTTTGCATGCATATGTATAAATATATTATGATGACGACATGGAGCTGATCTGATGTTGGAGCTGAAGGGTGGCCATAGGAACTCCGCAATAAAACGACATAGCCCCATCGAGTTTGGGCTCGTTTGATTCATATTGACGAGAACTTTGATCCTATATGGTAACCAGGGTCTGATGCTGGATCTGGAAGTTTGCCATAGGAACTCCGCAATCAAACAATGCAACCCCATCGAGTTTGGGCTCGTTTGATTCATATTGACGAGTACTTTGGACCTATGTGGTAACCAGGGTTTGATGCTGGAGCTGGAAGGTACCCATAGGAACTCCGCAATAAAAGAACACAACCCCATCGAGTTTGGGCTCGTTTGATTCGTATTGACGAGTACTTTGGACCTATGTGGTAACCAGGGTCTGATGCTGGAGCTGGAAGGTGGCCATAAGAACTCCGCAATCAAACAACGCAACCCCATCGAGTATGGGCTCGTTTGATTCGTATTGACGAGTACTTTGGTCCTATGTGGTAACCAGGGTCTGATGCTGGAGCTGGAAGGTAGCCAAAGGAACTCCGCAATAAAACGATAGAACCCCGTCGAGTTTGGGCTCGTTTGATTCGTATTAACGAGTACTTTGGTCCTATATGGTAACCAGGGTCTGACCCTGGAACTGGAAGGTGGCCATAAGAACTCCGCAATCAAACAACGCAACCCCATCGAGTTTGGACTCGTTTGATTCGTATTGACGAGTACCTTGGACCTATGTGGTAACCAGGGTCTGATGCTGGAGCTGGAAGGTAGTCATAGGAACTCCGCAATAAAAGGACACAACCCCATCGAGTTTGGGCTCGTTTGATTCGTATTGACGAGTACTTTGGACCTATGTGGTAACCAGGGTCTGATGCTGGAGCTGGAAGGTGGCCATAGGAACTCCGCAATCAAACAACGCAACCCCATCGAGTTTGGACTCGTTTGATTCGTATTGACGAGTACTTTGGTTCTATGTGGTAACCAAGGTCTGATGCTAGAGCTGAAAGGTAGCCAAAGGAACTCCGCAATAAAACGACAGAACCCCGACGAGTTTGGGCTCGTTTGATTCGTATTGACGAGTACCATGGACCTATGTGGTAACCAGGGTCTGATGCTGGAGCTGGAAGGTAGTCATAGGAACTCCGCAATAAAAGGACACAACCCCATCGAGTTTGGGCTCGTTTGATTCGTATTGACGAGTACTTTGGACCTATGTGGTAACCAGGGTCTGATGCTGGAGCTGGAAGGTGGCCATAGGAACTCCGCAATCAAACAACGCAACCCCATCGAGTTTGGACTCGTTTGATTCGTATTGACGAGTACTTTGGACCTATGTGGTAACCAGGGTCTGATGCTGGAGCTGGAAGGTACCCATAGGAACTCCGCAATAAAAGGACACAACCCCATCGAGTTTGGGCTCGTTTGATTCGTATTGACGAGTACTTTGGACCTATGTGGTAACCAGGGTCTGATGCTGGAGCTGGAAGGTAGCCATAGGAACTCCGCAATAAAAGGACACAATCCCATCGAGTTTGGGCTCGTTTGATTCGTATTGACGAGTACTTTGGTCCTATATGGTAACCAGGGTCTGATGCTGAAGTTGGAAGGTGGCCAAAGGAACTCCGAAATAAAACGACGCAACCCCATCGAGTTTGGGCTTGCTTGATTCGTATTGACGAGTACTTTGGTCCTATATGATTTTTCTTGATGAGCACTTTGAGCCTAGCCTAGATAATATCCTTACGCAAACCCATCAATTTCTTTTGTGCGACCTTCCCCAGTTTAGGTGTCAAATGAAAGAGCTTGAATTGTAGAATGAATTGAAGAATATAGTATATTCTGAAAGACAATCTAATCCAAGATGGCCGCCGTCACAAATTGACAGATTATTTTTATGTACAATCCCCACAATATGGGCCTGTATATAGGGTATCAAATGAAAGTTCGTAAAATACAGTACACCATGAAAAAAACTAAAACAAGATGGCCGCTATCACAAAAGATTTTTTAAAACAAGCTTTTATTTTAATGCCCTAAAAAAAGAAAATAAACTTTAATTTATTTTTTTATTACAATCTAGCGAATGGCTTCAATGCACTAAAAAGTGCGTTGAGCACAAGAAAATATTCATTTCATATTTGTTTATTACTAAATTATTATATGTATATTATATAAAATAATTGTAGATACAACTAACAATAAAGTACTCGGTAGTCATTAAAATATTTCGTATTATTTGAGCAATTAGTTTAAAAAAAGTTTTTTTAAAAACAAGCTTATATTATAATGCCTTAAAAGAGGAAAATAAACTTTAATTTAATTCAAGATATATTTTCTTATAAAAATATAAAAGCTTGTCCCGAGAATTAGGATAAACAATAAAACAATTTAACTTGATTATTATATTTATTTTTTTGTAATACATAACGTTTTGTACAGCATTGTTATACACACATGACAATGCTGTGCAGTCCTGAAATTTAAATGCATATATGATCCCTTTTTTGAAAAACTCGAATCCGTTATAACTGCTGCCTCACGGAAACTCGGTGTCCTGAACAAGGTGTGTAGGTATTTTGCGCCGGACCAACTATGCCTGTTGTATAAAACTCAGGTTAGGTCTTGCGTGGAATATTGCTCGCACTCCGGCTCCGCTCAGTACCTCCTCGATGCTCTGGACAGATTGTAGCGTCGCGCTATTCGAATAATTGGCGATGTAGAGGCAACTAACAAACTCGAGCCTCTACAACTTCGTCGTGACATCGCCTCTCTTAGCGCTTTTTACCGAATGTTCCACGGGGAATGCTCTGAAGAGCTCTTTAACCTTATCCCTCCCTCTCCATTCCTTAACAGAAAAACGAGTAAGGGTCTACGGATTCATCCTTACACTGTATCCTCCTTTTCACACCGTACCAAGAAATTCCAAGATTCCTTCTTCTTTTTTTTATTGCTACTAAGTTGGCAAAAAAGCAAACTGCCTACCTGATGGTAAGTGGTAACAGTCACCTATAATACATGTGGCTCCTGTGACATTCGCAGTAAAACTGCAACCCCCACAAAGGCCACAGTGTACGTTGCCAACTTGTGATTTAAGATGTAAAGTCACGGTACCCAGTAATTTCAGTGCCATATCTTACCCTTCAAACCGGAACACAGCAATGCAAGCACTGCTGCTTTGCGGCAGAAATAGGTAAGACGGAGGTACCCAAGCACACGACCTGGGTACAGAGTCCCCCTCCGGTAAGTCTTCTGTCGTTCATCCCACACTTGGAATTCTCTACCTGCGCACGTGTTTCCTCCATCCTACAACATGGGTTCCTTCAAAAGAGGTGTGAAAAACATCTTTTAGGCCGGCAAGGGGCGGGCAGGTTGGATAGTGGATGTCCTCCCTCCTCTATCTGTCAACTCATTTGGGCCTCTTTCACCGCTTAACATCAGGCGGGAGGAGGTCATTTGCCAGGCCCTCCATAAAAAAAACTGTTTAAGTACCTTGCCCGTATGTATTTACTTGGTAAGCCTTAAATAAATAAATATTGGTAATTCTATGAAAAAAATATTTGTTTTTTATAAAATAGGTAAATCTTGCGACAAGCTTTTATATTTTATTAAAAACTAGCTGTGCCGGCGAACTACGTTTCGCCATAATAACGGCGAACTTACGTTTCGCCATAATAAAAAATAATTTACGACTTATTCTCAGACCTACTGAATATACACAAAAAAAATCATAAAGATCGGTCAAGCCGTTTCGGAGGAGTTTGGTAACAAACACTGTGACACGAGAATTTTATATATTAGATCTATCATGTAATAAATTAAAATTTATTTTAGTCTTATTAGGGCTTTAAAATAAAATCCTAGTGTGGGGTGACGTTTTTTTTTAAATCTCTTTACTATTAATTTAAATTTTATCATTTTGTAACCGCATGGCCGCCATTACGAAACTCGACCAAAGTACTCGTCATTACGAAACAAACGAGCCCAAACTCGATGGGCTTGTGTCGTTTTATTGCGGAGTTCCTATGGTCACCTTCCAGTTCCAGCATCACACCCTGGTTACCATATAAGATCAAAGTACTCGTCAATACGAATCAAACGAGCCCAAACTCGATGGGGTTGTGTCGTTTTATTGCGGAGGTCCTATGGCCACCTTCCAGCTCCAGCATCAAACCCTGGTTACCATATAGAACCAAAGTCCTCGTCATTACGAATCAAACGAGCCCAAACTCGATAGGGTTATGTCGTTTTATGGCGGAGGTCCTATGGCCACCTCCCAGCTCCAGCATCAGACCCTGGTTAACATATAGGACCAAAGTACTCGTCAATATGAATCAAACGAGCCCAAACTCGATAGGATTATGTCGTTTTATTGCGGAGGTCCTATGACCACCTTCCAGCTCCAGCATCAGACCCTGGTTACCATATAGGACCAAAGCACTCGTCATTACGAATCAAACGAGCCCAAACTCGATAGGGTTATGTCGTTTTATGGCGGAGGTCCTATGGCCACCTCCCAGCTCCAGCATCAGACCCTGGTTAACATATAGGACCAAAGTACTCGTCAATATGAATCAAACGAGCCCAAACTCGATAGGGTTGCGTCGTTTTATTGCGGAGTTCCTATGGCCACCTTCCAACTCCAGCATCAGACCCTGGTTACCATATAGGACCAAAGTACTCGTCAATACGAATCAAACGAGCCTAAACTCGATGGGGTTGTGTCGTTTTATTGCGGAGTTCCTATGGCTACCTTCCAGCTCCAGCATCAAACCCTGGTTACCACATAGGACCAAAGTACTGGTCAATACGAATCAAACGAGCCCAAACTCGATGGGGTTGTGTCGTTTTATTGAAGAGTGCCTGTGGCCACCTTTCAGCTCCAGCATCAGATCCTGGTTAGCATATAGGATCAAAGTACTCGTCAATCCGAATCAAACGAGCCTAAACTCGATGGGGTTGCGTCGTTTTATTACGGAGTTCCTATGGCCACCGTCCAGTTCCTTCATCAGATCAGCTCCATGTTATCATAATATTGCATTGTCACGATATACATATTATTATGTGCAAAATTTCAGCCCAATCGAAAACCGAGAAGTGGTCAAATCTACATTATATATACAGTGCAAATAAAAGCTTGTAAAAATAAAAGTTGATTAAACACATCCCTGTATTTACTATAGTATAACACAGTAAATAATAAACACCTATTAAATTCAAAATTAACATCTACGATATTTTGCTAGGCGGCCGTACCGATTGGTGCCGATTGCGCGACCGAGTTCGCTTGTGTGCGTGAGCGACGTACACAAACAGAGACTAGAGAAATTTACCTAAACTAGCTCGGGCACGCGCGGATGGTGGGCCCTTAAGACAGTAAGAACCTCATTTGGTCAACGATTTTTTAAATTTCAGGGAGGGAGATTGTATAACACTGCCAATAAAACTCTTAATATTGTTAATAATTGTAAAAAATAAATAAAAAATAAAGTTACAGCTTGGTTGATTAACCTTAATAATGATGAAACTGAAAAGTTATTGCATATAGTGAAATAGAGGCCGTCTTATGTACCTAACCTAGTTTATGTGTATATATTTATTTTGTATAAATAAGTCGAGCTTTATATATGTGTGTGTGTATGTGTGTGTGTACGTATATGCATGTTTAAATCTATGTGTGAGGCATGCACCAATCGCGCACACACAACATATTCACTGAATGTCGTTGCTGCACATTTGGTATTCCAATGCAAACGATATTATTCTATAATTTTATTTTATCCCAGTCATTGTTTATCTTAATTACTGATTAATTTCTTTGCCTCATCTCACAATAATGTAAATTCCACATGATGATTTACCAGTAGCGTAACAAAAAATGGTTTTGTAATCCACGCCGGGGGACCTGGAGACCTAAGTCACAGGCGAAAGCCTAGTTTAGGATCCAGTCTCTCATAACTTGTTACAATTAAGCGTTACACGATTGTTTGTGAAATTATAAAAATATTGTTGTTGTGAGAGAGAAAATAAACGATATTATTATTATTGCCCCTGCGGCTGGCATGTGAGTAGCCCGCTTAAAATAGTGTGAAAGTGTGACGTCACAAGTTTATTAGCGTTGTAGTGTAGGCATGCCCACCGTGCCCGCAACGGTGGATCGGCGCGGCGCTTGTACTCACACACAGCAAGAGCAGCGCGCGGCGGCTGCGGCGCGCGGCGGCGGCGAGCAGCGCCACGCAGACGGCGCCGCCGCAGCACCAGCCCGCCATGCCGCCCGCCCAGCGGGCCGCCTCCCACACCCACAGCCGCTGTACAACACAATGAACAATACTGCACATCAATACATAATTATAAAACCTTATTTCTGTACAAGCTAATTAATAATCACGCTGAATTATTGCAAAAAAATTGAGCTGAAAGTTCCTCGTTCCTCCTCACGTTCTAAGGATACCTTTTATGTTTCAGTCTGCCGTACAAATTATGCGAAGAATACCTTTATTAGGCGCACTTTCAATTTATTTAATAAAGTTTTGATTGAGGTTGATATTTTTTCAATTATGCGAAGAATACCTTTTTGAGGCGCACTTTCAATTTATTTAATAAAGTTTTGATTGAGGTTGATATTTTTTCAACTTCCCTAAATGTTTTCAAAGGGAATGTGGGCAAATTGTTGTTTAGATAGTAAGTTATTTTTGTTTTCTTCCCCCCAATTTTTCTTTTTTAATTTGACGCTGTTACTTTTTGTTTAGTTTTAAATTAGGTACTTTGTATAACACCTTTAAGTTATTTAAATCATATTTTTTCCTAATCTTGTATCCTTCACTTGTAGTGCGCAAGTAATGCTAATTGGTTATATTTTATTAATGTAACTAATTGTTATTACAAAATTAATGGAGTTTTATTTCTGTGTACATTAACGATATTTGTTGAAGATGTCGGGAAACAATAAATTAAGGCGAAACGTAGTTCGCGGGCACAGCTAGTTAATTATAGTCTATTCAAGATAAGAAGGTTCCTGTGACAGGTCGAAATTTTCCGTTCCATGCATACTAGTTTCCATGATTAAAATATTATGTTTTAAAAATATTGTACATCTCTTTACGTTATTTTTATCAAAATTCAATAATTAATTTCACATTAAATAGAAACAAGAATATCAGTCCAATTAAATATAATTATACACAATTATGAAAAAATATTTGTTTAATTATGTTATATTTGAATCGTGAATCGGAACGATTACTTTACACAAATATTTTATTTTTAAATTTGAAAAATTATAATTTTATTTAACTGTGCTGATATTCTTGTTTTTCTTTAACGTGGAATTAATTATTGCATTGTTTATAAAAATAACCTAAAGAGATAAGTTACATTTTTTAAAACATAATATTTTTAATCACGGAAACTAGTATGTATGAAACGGAAAATTTTGATCTGTCATGGGAACCTTATCTTGAATAGAATATAATAATTCATTGATGTAATGGAAAAAATGTCGGGAAAACGCAAAGAAGCACATCAACCAATAAAACATTATTTCCAAACTGTTCCAGAGCTGTGCCACGGACGTCAACACATCAATTAAAAACAAGAGTATTTGACTCAACTGCCGTTTATCAGCACAGCTAGTAATCAAATATTAAAACTCCCAACATTAAATTGAGAGACAGCGTCAAAAAAAGATAAACCTTATAAGGTCAGTCTCACGTCAAATATTTGCAATGTTAACACAGATTTAGAGCCGGTTGCACAAAGTTTTACGTTAAATACGATTTCGTAAAAAGTAACAACTTAATACCTAAAATGGGGCGTTTCACTATTAAATATATGATTCGCGCCGTACATTGTACCTTTTTAAACGTAAAGGATAATATAAAACTACAATTGAAACTAGATTATGGTGTAATTCTTTTGTATTTATATTGTTACTTTTACAAAATCGTAAAACGTAAATTTGGTGCAACCGGTCGTTAAAGTTTTTTATTAAAAAATCTTGAAATCAGTATATAAGACTATAGACGGATGTGCTTTTACTGATTTAAAAATTGTATTATTTAATAACGAAAATTAAAAACAATTGTTAAAACAGCTCCTCCTAAATATCAGACGACGAAGACGCTCTGCGAAGCCGAATCTAGCCGATTATCTCATTACAAAGTTCAATCTGCATTATTTATAACCGGGTACTGTAGTTTGTATTGTATATAGCCTGGCCCAGTTTTGCACAGATAAGAGCATGCGGTGTGGACGGGACAACAGCAGCGTTTGCACAAAACGTCTATTATAAACTACAGTCATGAGGGCAGTGCATCAATTGAATCGCATAAATACCTTCATGAAAGCGTCCAAGTTGAGTGCCGCCAGCGGTCGCCGAAGATTGTCCGCCGCCGAGGTGGCAGCGCTTGCGTTGTTCCGTAGAGCTGAGAGTGCTCTCAGCAGCGTTCCCAGAGCGGTCTGGTTCGCTATGGGCGCATCTAGCACATCCGCTAGACGCGCCAGAGGCCCCCGCGCGCGGGAACCCATCGCCTCTTCCAGAATGCTCGACTGAAAAGGATATATTTATCATTTCAATACTCACTCCTCTGAGAAAGTTTCATGGGTTATTATTCTTTTAATGAAGTAAGTGTACGTGCTGTAGGCCTAGTATGTGATGTGAACAAACTGACACGACAATAATATATGTATTTCTTTTTCCCCTTATATACAATAATAAAGCTAGATGCGTCGACTATGTGTCACTATTTCTTGTACGGCCAGTGCCTGCTTCAATGGGCAATACGTAAAAAAATGAAGGATGATAGAAGTCATACTAATCATCTTTATTGCGCTATTGCCGTTACTTAGTTCGTGACTGTGGTGAAGTGACCACAGCGTCGAGCTGGTTACCCGCCCGTATGCTCTGCAACATGGTTTTGTACATATCATTGTTACCGAGATATTATCGTTGCGTTGCATAGCTACAAATGGAGCAAACTGGTTGCCCGCCTATTTTTTTTTATTGCGATAAGTTGGCAAACAAGCAAACTGCCCACCTGATGACAAGTGGTAAGAGTCGCCTATAATACATGTGGCTCCTGTGAGATTCGCAGCAAAACTGCAACCCCCACAAGAACCACAGTGTATGTTGCCAACTTGTGACATCATTATGTAAAGTCACGGTACTCAGTAATTTCACTGCCATATCTTACCCTTCAAACCGGAACACAGCAATGCAAGCACTGCTGCTTTACGGCAGAAATAAGTAAGACGGCGGTAGCCATGCAGACGACCCGGGTACAGAGTCTCCCTCCAAGCTCTGCAACATGGCATTATACTAAAGACATCACTTCTAACTGTGGTTATATGGTACTTGACAACTGTGACTAATGCATCGTTGCGTTGCACAGATTTTTAATTACCAGACTAGAGGTGATGTCTTACTTTCCTAATTTCCTTACCTGGTTCTTGACCGTGGTGACTAGCGCGGCGAGCTGGTTGCCCGCCTGTATGCTCTGCAACATGGCGTTATGCAGATCGTCGTTACCGAATAGGCCCACGCCGATGGCGCCAGAGCACAGCACCGACAAGATCATCAACGTAATCTGCAAAGCAAAAAGCGACAATTTTTTTATACAGCAGTGTCTTTTAGCTGGTTTTTGGAATTATGATTATAATATATATGACTATTATTAGAATAGATATAAAATTATAAAACATGGATAAAAAGAAAGTTTACGATCGATTATTAGAATTAGAATTCTCATCTTTTATCAAAAAGAAAAAATATATATTTATATACTTTTTGCTAAATTGTTTGATTACGTGTTATATTACTTCAACAAAAATCAATGAGGATGTGACGTCACTATTTAATAACAATGCCAGTGTTATTCTTTTGATAATAATAACAAATATGACATCTTATCTAACCTCATCAGTACAGCTGCTATGAAGACAGCTATTTGTTACACGCTAGTTAGTAAGTAGTACTAATTTGAGTGCGATAGTCATGTTTCAACTTAATATAATGTTATTACTAGAAGACTATTTAAGACCTAATGCAGTATTTCATTTCGGAAAATTCGAAAAATACTACTAAATATATTTGCGCCGTAATATCCACCATATTAGGGCGCAAATATTTAGTAGTATTGGTAAAGTGGAATAATTTGTGCTGCGAATTTAAAATGTAAATTTAAAATGTAAACTTGTTGAAATAGATATTTTGTTATGTACGACATATACGTATTTGGCAATGTTGTATATATTATATTGTTCATCTTTCTTGTTTTTGAGGAAAAGATTAAAAAAAAAGGAAATTAGAAGAGAAATATGTATCTAACTGCTATCGATACATATTTCTCATAGGAAAGATAGGAAGCAGTTTGTATAACATGAAAAGAGTAAAGTTTTGAAAAAGTTAATGTCTTTTTTAAAACATTTATATAGGACGCCACGTAAATGCCTTTTTTGCTAGGAACCCTCACGGGTGTCCCCATAACACCCTACCAAAGTTTCATTACAATCTGATGAATGGTTTCGGAACGCATAGAGGACAAACAAACATAGTAATACGCATGGACCTACAAAAAAATATGAACGTGGTGTGACATTAAACAAATGTGAAGCATGCAAGGTAAGACAATTTCATGTGTTTGTACACGACCTCAGAACAATCACTACAGCATAGAAGGAAGATTAAAACAAGAATTAATTGTGTGCTATTTGTCTCTTTCTAACATACGGCACAAAACTGTGTAAATGTAAGAGATGAGTAATATTTGTCTTTTGGCATATCACAAGGTGGTCACTAAATGAATTGATTGAATTGTCATTTTGGTTAAAAATTAAAATTGGTTAAAAATATATAACACGGCTAAATTATACACGGTTATTTTTTTATCACCCTGGAAAATTTTAGGGACGCTTCAGGACACATCCAATATTATATAAAAAATAAAAAAAATTAAATAAAAAAATAAAAAAAAAAATAAAAAAAAATAAAAAATCTCTAAAAATGCTGTTCTCGACTAGTGCAACATTTTTTGTATTTTTTAAAAAATTAATATAAAATTAAGGATGGGGGTTATTTTTTTTATTTATATTTAAATCATTCTAATACCATGCCGTGAAGCGTCCCTTAAAATTTCCAGGGTGATAAAAAAATAACCGTGTATAGTACCTTGTATCGAAGATCGACCATCCGAGTTTGAACTATTTGAATTGTTCGTATAATATTTGTTTGTGCGTCCCGTGGCTAGTAATATTTTGATGATATTTTATTAATATTTAAGTGATTAGAAAGCAAGAATTCTTTAGGTACAAATAGTGTGTGTTTGTGCACTCCGTAACACAATGTCTTGTGTAGTTTGGGGCTGCAAGTCTCATTCGTCGCGAAAGGAAAATAATCAAAATTTATTGACCTTAAATTGGCATGTTTTCTTATATTGTTACTTGAATGTGAGCTAATAAGTACACTTATATACATATGAAATATCGCTGAATCATTTTGTAGAAAAACAATACGTAATATTAACTTCACTTTTATGTTTTAGCGATTTTTAGAAAATTACTTTGAGGTTTTCTTGATCATGCGTAGTGTTGTAAAATTTTGTCGATATTTTTATTTTACAGATTTCCTAAAGACAATGTATAAAAAACATATGGATAAAGTGTATTGTCAGACGAAATTGGAGTCCAAGAAAGCATAGTCAAATTTGCTCCAGATATTTTCCATCAGATTAATTTTGTATGTACTTAGTAGTAAAACTATGAAATGGAGACGTCATGACGTAAGTCAAGTTATTTAATGAAAGGAAATCTTCAAACTAAAATATTATTTATGAAAATAAAAACGTATTTAATTTCATAACTATTTCTTTAAGGAATCCTTGACACGGATGCCAAGAACAACCAGTTCAGATGATTTTTTTCTAAGAATTAAAATATTAGATCACGATAAGAACTTGAAAGAGTCAAAAAGGTAAAATATCAAAACGCCGCCTTCGGAAAATTTACATTCTAACTAAGCCCGGCCGCACATCAAGCGTAATAAATCTATCGAAAAATGTCTTAACAATAAAGTATGGTTTTTAGTTTAATTTTCAAGCATATGTATGTACAAATAGTAGTTTTAGCATTCACTAATTTATCCAAGGTTCAAAATCCATGAGGGTTAAATTTTCGGGTAAGTAAATTAAATATGAGATTAACCTCAAGTACCTCTAAGCGATGCGATAAAAAATGAATTAAATCTAAGCGATGAAATAAAAGCAGTGTGTCTTCGATTTCCTTCCCATAGAATTTGTGAATCTCTGCAATAGAAAAATTCCAACATTTTAGATAACGGGAAATACCCGTCACTTAAATAGTCCAAATTTTAGGATTCCGTACCTCAAAAGAAACACTGATCCATTATTGGATCACTTTATTGTCCGTTTGTCTGCCAAGACTATCTTGGAAACGCGTGAAGGTAACGAGTTGAAATTAAAACCATATAATTACTCAGTTCTACACTAACAAGTTCTAGTCCCTTGAAGATGTGAAAAAATCAAACTTCTAAGTTAACAAAAAAAGGTACGGCCGTTTATGTCGCCAAAAACGTATATTTAGACATTCTCACGGGCATCAAAATGTATAGGGTACTTTTCGTTGATCTAGCTAGAACCATGAAATTTGTGAAGTTATATAGTCTTACACTACAAGTCAGGGAAAATCTCAAACTCCACATTTGTAATTAAATCATAAAAAATTTAGTCTCTATTTAAAGTATAACCTACAATTTTATACGGGACCCTCGGTGGGCGAGTCCGACTCGCACTTCCCGCTTTTAGTCTCATGAACGGCCAGCCTGACCACACCAAAGAGACACAGCAGCTATTAGCTGGATAAGTTACATAAGAAAATCTACCCTTAATTATTTATGTTATATTTCTCGTAATAAAGACATTTTAGTATTAGGGATCTATTAAATACCTACATAATATAATTATCGACGTTGAAACTAGGTGAGTGATGAGCACGACATCACTGGGAGAAGAACTGACAAGCGAGAAAATTAGTGACGACCTACAAAATTTCGAAACATCTTGCATATACGTGTCTCTGTCTAACTTCTATTAGCAGCGCCTAATGTCAAAGTGAGTCAAATATATTTCAGTTCAGTAGCTATTTTTGCTAGGTTTCTATGCTTTAGTTATTCTTCTGAGTACACGACCTACACTCACACAGATGTATCAGATAAGACAAAAAGCTGTCATTTATCAAAGAACAAGACACGCACACATACAAATATGCTGTCATTTAAATGCTTCGCTCTTGATACAACAACGCTCCGTCCGTCTTTTTTTTAGGTCCGTGGTAATACATTGATTTTTATTTATATAGATTAAGTTGGATATAGACAGCCAATTCCTCACTTGACTGCCATGATCGGCTACATCGTCATTTGGTGAGAAGAACGCCAAGAGCATCCGTCTCAAATAAAAAAAGTAGTAATATAATGAATAGAAATTTTATATTCATTTAAGATATTTTACACAATACGATTTTTGGAGCGAATCAGTGGCGATGCAAAATGCGAACGATTTGCATCGATACTAACAATGAAAAACGGTCGCGACTGTACCTATCGCTGCAAAAAGTTGCAGTGTGTGAGGGGTTGCATTACTTGTGTGTGTGCATTACTTTTATCACACGAAGATTAAGTGTAGATTAAAAAATCTCCTTCAAAAAAATCACCATTTATATTATCAGTTAATTTCCAATTTGTATTGTATACTGAAAAGTTGGTTCATCGCCCTAGCTAGAGTCATATTAAATTCATAGCCACCTAATAACACTCCAGTTTTCAACGCTTAACAGCGCACAGATGGACACAGCGGACGGTGCGTGTGAGCTGTACTACGATCGTGTTCGCAACGCAATGTATTTTTAGAACAAATCACCCTCTTGAGCGTGCGATAACTATTCGATTATGAATAAACAAGTTAAGATTGTTAACACATTACTGTAATTATGAATGATACCATAATTGAGCAGTCGGATAGTTTATTCGGAAGGAATCCATCGCGGCCAAGAGAACACAATAAACGAATGCTTTTTTAATTAAATACTTTGTCTCTATTTTTGATAAATCGTAATGAGAAGGAATTTTCAAAAGGATCTAATTTGATATGCAACACGACAGCCATGAGAACTAAATTATTTTTTAACATCATTAAAGATTACGTGGCTTGCCCAAACTCCTTAACATTATTTCGCTTTATCTCAGCAATATTTTATTATACTCGTATCAATAAAACCAAAAATACTTGTCAATTAATTTTTTTATAAATATATATCTAAATGACGGACAAAAATAATATTTCACTTTTCATACTTAGTCCGCATGCCTATATTATTATGAAAATGTATTAATGTGTACCATACAATACAAATGACAAAAGACACGTCTTCATTGTACACCATGATATCGCCACCAGGGAGGGAATTGGTACATTTTGGTAGGCGCTGACAAATCACATCTCTAAATTGTGACATGTTTACATAGTTTGAATTTAAAACATGGCATTTGGCTGGAAGACGCGTAAGCAATTTGAACGATTGCGTTGCGTTATTTATTACGTGACGTTACACTTAATATTTGTTGACAATACATCAAATATGTAAGTCGAGCTTTCTCCGAACCAATCGAATGTAAATTTTCATTTATAAACAATATTTTTATTCATTCATTTATTTATCAGGCAATTATATATATGGACTTAAAGAAGATATAATCACTTTTCACAAGTATTATTCATACAAACCTACCTTCAAGGCCGTGATACTCCTCGGAGGCCTCGGTTTCCTGTCGCAGCATCTCGTCAACAGGTATATGAGCAGCACCGTCAATGTCAAAATTAGCCAAGCACCGGGAATGGAGCCGAGGATTCCCAAGCTCTGAAACGTAAACGAAACGTTTCTTTATACAATTTAAATCAGTAATCTAAGTTTGTACAAACAAAGCAAAACTAAGATTTGTATCTCAATGGCTTCGATACAAAAAATGATAAATATTTAATTAGACTAATCGCCAATTCCTGTGTATTGAATTCCGGGCAAAGTTCACCGGGTACATAGCGGCCCTTATCATCACCATACCGTCGGGAGCTGATGTGAAGGTCAAGAACTACATTATACTAATTTTGTTAGTAAACATTTTGATAACAATACCGGGAAGTTTATGAAGGATATTCGTTACATACAGTATAGGTATTGTATTTAACCATATTAAAAAATCTAGTTTTCCGAATGATGTAGAATGAAAAGAATGTCTTAAATAAAAGTTCACTTCATACCTTGAAAGGATCATTGATGCACATATAAAGCAAAGTCCAAGTCAAAATCGTGACATCGTGGTTCCCTGCATGCAGTGCGTCCATACCTCAAGGTAGCGAAGCGAGTCAGTCGCGCAGGTATCAATGAAGCAGTGCAGCGTCGCGTTGGCGTGCGGTACTCCTTGGTCGCAATATGCGTCCAACCTCGAAGTATACTAGCGAGTCAGGTTCATATGTGTTGACGCGGAGTAACGGTATCCACCCATCCCACGATATAGACCAACTAGTTGAGTCTGGATAAGGTCGACAAGGCGGTGCAGCGTGAGGTACTCCGTGACCGCAACATGCGTCCATATCTCGAGGTACACAAGCTAGTCGGGCGCGATGGTATCACGTGGTGCAGCGCGATATTGACGTGCGGCACACCGTGACCACGTCATGCTTAGAACGCGTCCATACCTCGAGGTAGACGGGCGAGTCAGGCGCAAAGGTGTCGTTGACGCGATGCAGCGTCACGTTGACGTGCGGCAGCAAGTGCAGCATGCGCGACAAGGGTGGCGGCGAGTACTCGTCGGAAACGCCCGACGCGCCCATCTCGACCTTTCTAGATCACGCCTGGAAGCAACAAATATTATTTTACGGTATTACAACGAGTGATATAATGTTCATAATTCATTTCGTGAAACATAAAAGGATATTGCCGACCCAAAAGCTTTGCGATGTTTTCAATTTAAACATAGTCTAATAACTACTCGTTTGTGATGTGGAGGTACTCATCATCACCATTCCAAAACATTATAAGTGCCACCTGCTGTTGAGCACGTCTCATCTTAGTTAAGAAAGAATTTGCCTACGATATCACCCTGGCGAGGTAGGTTGATGGTGTAAGGTTTTATTAATTCTTAATTTAAATTCTTAATTCTTCTCTGCGCAAATAAAATACGGAAGTGGAGAAACCAATCAGACATTATCATTACCGCAATAATCGCAATGCCTCATTATTGTCATTATAAGTGACTCTCAATCAGTTATAGAAACGTCCATTATTTGTAATGCTCCTTTAAGTTTAATGTCGTCTTGCACAGTCAATATGTGTAAGAACGTAACAGCATCAACATTAATCAGGCATTAAATTTACTGAACGTGTGTGCAAGTGACTGTTAGATAAACTAACCTGTTAGTCCCAATGATCAATATGCCTAAGAAGGCATTTCCTTCTCGATCCCTATGTTCATGTCTTCACCGCGTACGCATCTGTAACAAAGATAAATAATTAATTATAATTTATTACATTCTCATATTGACGATCTCAAATAACATTAACACCATGACGTATCAAAAATGGTCAAATATCTACAAACATTTTAAAAATCTATATCAACAGCAAAGCTGCATTTGAAGAGAAGGACATGTCTAATCTATACTAATATTATAAAGCTGAAGAGTTTGTTTGTTTGAACGTGCTAATCTCAGGAACTACTGGTTCGAATTGAAAAAATCTTTTTTTGTTGGATAGTCCATTTATCGAGGAAGGCTTTAAGCTATATAACATCACGATATTGTTATTTTCGGACATCCACGCAAACGAAGTCGCGGGCACAGCTAGTTTTTCTATAAAGTGTGATTTTTATTCCGTGGCTTGATACGTGGTTAAGTAGATACGAGAGAATGTTGCAACGCTAACAGAAAGTTTTTCAACGACGCCATCCATATTTATTTAAATACGTTTTTTTTTTCTACCAACATTTTTGTTATTACTGGCTACTCGCAATATTTACTCAAATATTTCAGTTTCAAATAGTTCAGCACTTGATATACAAGTTTATTTCGAGTACACTGATTGCTCGTGCTCGGTCGCTTGTGCTGAAGCATCAAATAATACCATGGGACTGCGGGACCGAACGGAATGTTGTACAAGCCACAATAGCCTTGCCTCAATCGCGGAATACATTCACACATATCACATACTAGATGTGCCCGCGAACTACGTTTCGCCATACGACTGTTTTTCCGTTTTTACAACATTTTTCATTGATGCTCAGCTCCTATTAATCGTAGCGTGATGTTATATAGCCTAAAGCCTTCCTCGATAAATGGACAGTCCAACAAAAAATATTTTTTCAATTTGAATCACACAATCAAACAAAGTCTTCAGCTTTAATAATATTAGTATAGATTTACGACGACGAGTATTTTTGACATTGGCAGTATGACAGCATTTTGCTTACAAATATTCTTTATTCGTTCAACTTAACTCGAGTATACAAATAAGTAACTTAAAAAAGTTTGCCTAATAGCAGTCGATCATTTCGTATCTTTCTACATAGTATTCAATATTAATGACTAGGACTTCGCACCTAGCCAGCCGGTCTACTGGTCGCATTGGCAAATATATACACGGTTATTTTTTTATCACCCTGGAAAATTTTAGGGACGCTTCAGGACACATCCAATATTATATAAAAAAAAAAATAATAAAAAAAAAAAAAAAAAAAAAAAACTCTAAATATGCTGTTCTCGACTAGTGCAACATTTTTTGTATTTTTTAAAAAATTAATATAAAATTAAGGATGGGGGTTATTTTTTTTATTTATATTTAAATCATTCTAATACCATGCCGTGAAGCGTCCCTTAAAATTTCCAGGGTGATAAAAAAATAACCGTGTATATACGCGCGCGGCCATTTATGTGTTTTTTAGTTAACCTATTTTTAAATTACTATTAAATATTTTAAATCATATTATGTCGCTCGACGCCAACATTCGCATAGCGACGAGAGTTTGAGTCTGCTCGTTGCAGTTGATCGATTGAAAAATAGGTTTCTTGAAAGAGCTCGATTGAAAAATAGGAAATGTGGTGTTCACATACACATTAGAAAGAACATTGTATGTTCAACTACACTACAGTGGATGGCTTATTACGATTCCAGAACGTGAAGGGTTGAAGGAAATAAGTCTTGTGCAGTGTCAGGATCACTCGAATGAGGGAGTCCCATCCTATACACCAGACATCTGATCTAGTCACTCGGTATAAAGTCAAGCAAACACAATATTTGCCCCTCCTTTTTTTTTTTTTTCTCGGCGGGAAATGCGTAACTGCACCGTACCCGCCGTTGGCTAGACGGCGAGCGTGTGTGGGGCTCTCCCGGCAGGGTGCCAGGCCTACCCACTAAAACCCCCCGGTGTTCTCTCTGCCCTTATGGGCGCGCTAGGTAAGGTCCACACTGCGACTCCACTACCCACGCGCCCGACTAAAAAGGTTATTACTTTGCGGAAATCCTTTATCAATCGATTTACTGTAAATTGCTCATCCGTTCAATATAAATAACACAAAATTAAAAAACTACATACAACGCTTCGTCACTCCCGAGGTCAATTTCAGGAGTAATTTGGTCAACCAAACCACTGCGTAAAATCGATGAACTAGAAGTCGAAATTGAGAAGCTCAGTGGTCCAATGGCGGTCAGCGTTACACGTTCACCATGGCCAAGGCACTGATAGGTGAACAATAAAGGGAAACATCTCCAACTCCTCCGTGTTTCTTAACGGACAATAGCCTTCGGCATCCTGGCTACACGGAGACCTTTCATTTGGCATAATGTTGTTTGTCATAAAGACGCTTGGCATAAATCACTATCTAAGCATAATAATCGAAAAGTATAACATTAACGTCACCAAATTTTTTTTTGCATAATTTGTATAAGGCACAATTATCCAAAGGCATAATTAATGAAATCCCTAATTTCTTTTGACATAATATTGGAAGTCCTAAAATGTTTTGCCATAATTTTAAGTGTCATAATTAATGATATCCCTTATACAAGTTCATTTTTTAATGATCACAAAAATTTGTGTGTTTGTTCAGACAAACAAACTGAAAATTATTTTATTCAAATTCTAGCTGTGCCCGCGAACTACGTTTCGCCTTAATTTATTTTTTCCCGACATCTTCAACAAATATCGTTAATGTACACAGAAATAAATACAAAAACTTAACAAATTATATACTAAAACCTTCCTCGAGAATCACGCTATCGATTGGTGAAAACCGCTTGAAAATCGGTGTAATAGTTTTTGAGTTTATCGCAAACAGACAGACGCGGCGGGGGACTTTGTTTTATAATATGTAAGGATGATACACGAACATTCTATATTTTCATTTGATATAATTTTTTCATTGTAGTTATATATTGATTTTTTTATTTCACAAAGTAATTCATTCATGCTACTAGTGACAGAAACGAATCGCTGCAAAACCGACTCCACGTAGTCTGTCCACGTAGTTTGTCCTACCCCTAGAGTGTAATTCAAACCCGCGTAGGCGCGGAGGGGCGAAGCGGCCCGCGAGCTGAGGAGCAGGTGGTTTTAACGCTCACCGCCGCGGCTGAGGATGGCGGGCGAAGCCGACCTGCAATCCGAAGCTGCGGTGGTGAGCGAAAACCATGTGCGACGATAAGCTCGCGTGGGACCGCCGGAGCCCCGCAGCGTCGGAGCCGTGACAGAAACCATGCATGTGCATGCTTGCTTGCGTGGTACATGCTTACTTGCACTGTGTATACTTGCTTGCATGTTGCATGCTTGCTTGCATGTTGCATGCTTGCTTGCATGTTGCATGCTTACATGCATACTACATGTTTGCTTACATTGTTGTATGCTTGCGCGCAAGTTTATGCTTTGAAAAATTATGCGTCAAGTTGTTCTCTGTTTCGAGTTTATGGGTTTTAATACTTATGACAAATGATTTTCTGCCACACATTATTATGCTTATTGCCATTCTGCTTCCTGATTATTATGCGTCTTGACGATTATTTCAATCGAAATTATAGAATATGATTTTATGACAATAACTTTTATGCCTAGAAATAGGGAGCCCCGCTACACACCAATCTGCACTGGGCCAGTGTAGTAGGAGGGAGACAACCTAAGCCCCTTCTTCATGGGAAGAGTTATACTCGTGGGCGTATTCTGAATGAGACGTTTAAAAGTACCAAAAGTCGATTACAGCTAAGTTCAGTTCACGCAAACGTATATCATAAGTGAAATCCATTGATGAAATCAAATTTTCAATTGAATTTTAGAGCGCCACCGC
Organism: Schoenobius gigantellus; assembly: GCA_963935595.1. Lineage (NCBI taxonomy): Eukaryota > Metazoa > Arthropoda > Insecta > Lepidoptera > Crambidae > Schoenobius > Schoenobius gigantellus. The sequence continues at coordinate 25,074,444 of OZ012543.1, forward strand.
TGCGGTGATGTCAAAGGTTCCGAATCCGGGCATCACAGCACAGCGTAACGTGATAAACGCTAACAAATTGGCGGCAATCAGTTGCCAAGTGGCAGCGGCTACCCAACGCCGGGTGCCCCGCTAATTGTCGTTAATTCTAATGCAGTTGCGGCTCGGGACCACGACCGCCGCACTTTGCTTTGACACTAGCGACTGCACATAACTGCTTTATAACTCCAGAGGCCCTAGACAAATGCCACACGCTAACTTTCCCGCAGTCGTTCTGCAGAAAAAATGTATGGAAATGACATTAGCTTACGACAACCTCACGCTATTTTTCCCGCAGCTAATGTCATCTCCATACATTTTTTCTGAGGAACGACTGCGAAAAAGTTAGCGCGTGGCATTCGTCTAGGGGGGCTGGGCTGGGCGTAATATACTTACAAATTGATTGATCGCAAAAATCTAACTAGCTGCAAGCATAGATGTTAAAAACGCTTTTTAAAGATAACAGTCTCTAAAATAGTGAAAACTTTATGGATTCCGTCATTTTGTTAAAAAAAGCAGCTGAGGAATTGCCTTGCAATGGTATTATGGAACAAAAAGTTTATCCATACTAATATTATAAATGGGAAAGTGTGTGTGTGTTTGTTTGTCCGTCTTTCACGGCAAAACGGAGCGACGGATTGAAGTGATTTTTTAAGTGGAGATAGTTGAACGGATGGAGAGTGACATAGGCTACTTTTTGTCTCTTTCTAACCCCCCACTTCCCTAAAATGGGGGGTGGAAGTTTGTATGGAGCATTCCGCAATTTTCAAGGTAGAAAGCTAAAAATTGGCATGCGAACTATTTGTGACTAACAAAAAAATCGTGCATCATTTTTTTTTGGAAATCTGCCCCCAACCCCTTAAAAGAGGGGGTGAAATTTTATATGGGACTTTTTGCAGTTTTCAAGGTAGGAAGCTAAAAATCGGTACACAGACTCTTTGTTACCAACGAAAAATACCTGCCTTATTTTTTTTTTTTAATCTTCGGTGTTACCCCGAATTTAACGCGAGCGAAGCCGCGGGCAAAAGCTAGTATTTTATAAGGTGCACTACTCGATACTCCCAACTTATCCATTAGATACATTACCATAAAAGTTTTTTGTACATTTAGTTTTTAAACATTGTCATTATTAGACACGGCACGACAGCTCATGACGTTGACATTGACGACAAGCGATTATAACGCCGAAACATTAAAGCTTTTAGCACTCACGGCATTTTAACTGTTATGATATGAAATGGCATATCGTAATAACACGTCCACGACCCACAATTTATTTCTAAATGCATTACCTTCATTCTTAAAATGTAAGTTCTGCGGAAATGAAACTACCCTCCGTAAATAATTGTATTTTTTAATTTGATAGTCATATTCGGGGAAAACAAAAGGCATTAAACCCATACAGTTAGACAAATTATTTGAACGTTAAACGAAAAATAGACAGAACAAAACAAAATAGACATAAAACCTTTGAATCTGGTAGGTAACTCATCATCCAGGACAGACCATAGACAATATATTCTGAGTCTATGGGACAGACTGCAATTACAGCTCAATATATCTTTTTATACTTTTATTTTTTAATTTTATCACACGTTTGTTAAAGATAGTAATTGTAATACCAAATATCGGATCATGTAATGTTTGTTTTCAAAATTCATCTAAGTACGCGAAACGGAACGTGACCGGCTAGTACAAAATCTAAGGAACACAAAAACGTTATCTTTTTGCCGATAGTTTGTATCAGTTTAGTGATAAAAATCGGGACCTAAGCGCAATATGTATGGGTCTATTTAATACTATCTCCGGCTCAAATCAGATTTTATGACATTTGATAGATAATAAGGTCCTAAAAATTTTTCATTTATGTTTTTTCTTAAGTTCACCCAAACACGATAACGAAAACACACGTTCGTTTTGTTTACTTTTAACTTAGATAAAATCTTTATCGAGCAAAGACATATTGACCTTACTGCGAAATAATTATCCAGTCGGTGTTGTGCTGTGTTGTGAGCCGACAGTAATTTTGCTCGGAATCAACTTTTTAAACGACATACTATGAAAATCACCACTGGGTTGTTATTAGTCAGCTTGTTGGTGTGCGTGTCGAGCAAAACCTATCATTTCGGTGAGAAAACCCCGAATTCTAAACTGGTCTACCGAGAGAGAGTGTTCTACGAAGCCGTGCCTTGGAAGAAACGCGTTCAGTATTTCACTTACGAAGGTCCAACCAATCTTCAAATAAAAGTAAGTAGATGTACCATAACTCCATACAGTCATATTCATATATTTTCACCATTTATTTACAATGGCTGTGAGTTAAAAATATGTATGATAAATCTATTTATGATGTAAAAACTTAACAGTAGGTACTTCAGTTTTTTGGACTACGGCAATCAGCAGTGGCAACCTGCCAAACTAAAGTTTTGGATTTAACACTGTTATATTAGAATTTACTGTTGAATGTTTTGGATGTTTTTTTTGTTATCACATTCACATCAAAAGGTATTTACATAAAATTATTTGATAAGAACTTTACCGAGGATGTTATAGAAGTTTTTGATATAAATCGGAAGAATGTCATACATATACAAGAAGCTCTTATTGGAGAAGAGTGTCAAAAACTTTTAATACGCTTTCGAAAATCTATATAAATAAAAATCAATGTATGTATGTTTATCCTCTATGCGTTCCGAAACCATTCATCAGATTGAAATAAAACTGGGGGTTCCTTCCTTCCTCCTAAAAAAATGTCATTTACGTGGCATTGCAACGCATGCCGGGTACAGTTCGTATATAATGAAGTTAACTCATGTGTAGCTTAATATATTTTTGGCCATTTTATTTTTCTTATCCTAAGCCGCACACATAAATACATCATTATAACCAGCTGTTATGCATAATAGTTATTTAGCCAACTCTTTAAAACTGTTTAAAAGAAATAAAAAAAGTTGTTGAGCATACACATTCCTTGATTCAACTTACGAACCTGAAATTGGGTTATCAGTGATATGGGTATATTAAATATCAAAAAGCTAGAGAAATTTTTTACCCACTAGCCAGTACGAGATAGCCAATTTTTATACACCTTAAAAGGTTCTAGGCGACTATATACTTTAAAACGTATTGTAACATTCAAAATAGTGTATTGTCTGTTGCAGATGATATAACAGTATTATTGTCAAACATTCATCTATACTAATATTATAAAGAGGAAAGATTTGATTGATTGTTTGTATTGAATAGGCTTCGAAACTACTGAACCGATTTTGATGAAAGTTGGTATAAGGATAGTTCCGAGACCAGGGGAAGGACATAGAGTAATTTTCCTACGGGAAAAAAATTCCACGGGAAAACAAAAATAACGCGGGCGAAGTCGCGAGCGGAAATCTAGTTTCTAATAATTGATATTGTGAAGTACCTTATGCGGATAAAAGCCACTGCAATGACAATACAAGATTCACATAAGTAATTATCACATGTCGAGTTTGTTCCATAACACTTCATAAGGATTGTAGACCTACCGATTGAATGCACGAAGGTCGCGTTTCATTCACTACAAGACGTTACGTACCTACATACATACTACAGATTAATCAAATTAAAAATATTTTATTAATACAAAATTGATGGCCATAATTTCACATGTCGGCAACAAAAACAATATTTAGCATTTTCAGACAAAATGCAGTCACAAAAAAAATGTTTGTTTTCTTTACTTTTTTAATCAATTTTCACAATATCTATAAAGATATCTATATGTTTAATACCCTATATGCTAGGATGTCCATACGTAGTTATTAATGGTCAATAAGTTCTACTTTCGCTTAACAAGGTGAAAAGAAATCAAAACACTTAAAATATCGCTCTTTTGGCTACTCCTCGGTGGCCTAGTGGTTAAATTAACTTTAAAATATAACCCTTATTATGTGACCCAAAATCTATCAAATTAAAAGTCATTGCAGCGGCATCAATACAAGACTGCGATGACAGCATTGTCCTAATAGGACAATGTGCGAATATCATCTTAAAGGGCGTCTTATAGTAGTGTCGTAGTATAAGGTAAGAAAATAATCGTAGCTGTGTGAAATATTTGAAGAAAAAAGCAAATAAAATCGAAACATGAGGTAAAAGGTACACATAAATACCACTTATTACAACATCACCATGTTTAATGCAAATAAATGAATTACGAATCCATACTAATATTATAAATGGGAAAGAGTGTGTGTGTGTGTGTTTGTTTGTCCGTCTTTCACGGCAAAACGGAGCGACGGATTGAAATGATTTTTTAAGTGGAGATAGTTGAATGGATGGAGAGTGACATAGGCTACTTTTTGTCTCTTTCTAACCCCCCCACTTCCCTAAAATGGGGGGTGGAAGTTTGTATGGAGCATTCCGCAATTTTCAAGGTAGAAAGCTAAAAATTGGTATGCGAACTATTTGTGACTAACAAAAAATCGTGCATCATTTTTTTTTTAATCTGCCCCCAACCCCTTAAAAGAGGGGGTGAAATTTTATATGGGACTTTTTGCAGTTTTCAAGGTAGGAAGCTAAAAGTCGGTACGCAGACTTTTTGTTACCAACGAAAAATACCTGCCTTTTTTTTTTAATCTTCGGTGTTACCCCAAATTTAACGCGAGCGAAGCCGCGGGCAAAAGCTAGTATACATATATATATTAGAGTTTATATATAATGCTTCGAAGAAAAACTGTATCTTAGGGAACGACTTTCTGTGATTGACCATACTATACGCCTAAACCTATTAAAAAAATGAGCTCATACTATTTTTAAAACAGCAAAGAATTAATAAATTATACATGTTAGATGCTGAGTTAAAAAACAGTTAATGATTTTCCGTGTTTGCTTTCAGGCGATATCGTGCTTCGACTATCAGAACAGCGAAGCCTCCGTCAACATCACTGAGGGCGGTATTGGATTCAACCTGGTCAGCATGCGGATGAAAAGTCAGAGGAGCTACCGACTGGATTACGCTATTGAAATATACAAATAAAATAGAAAAGTTTTATTACTATAATAGAGAATATGAGACAAAATCATTAGTCATAACAATTGCTTTGCTTTTGTTGTGTGGACCTCTTCAAACTCATTTATATATAAAATTTAATAATGTGTAATAAATAAATAAAACTCAAAAAGAATTAATTTTATAAACATATTTCTTGAATGAATTTAAATTTTTAAACACATTATCAAAATAAATTAAATGTAAAAAAACCTTTTAAAAACAAGCTTTTATTTAAATGCGCTAAAAAGAAAAAACAAACTTTTACACTAAAACTTTTACTTATAACGTTATTTCACATTTAACACAATTTATATGACATAAAAGATTGTCGCGAAATTTACTTATGTGTAAATTATTTAATTTACTTGTTTATCTACAAAAGTAAATCTCGCGACAAGCTTTTATGTCATATAAATTGTGTTAAATGTGAAATAACGTTATAAGTAAAAGTTTTAGTGTAAAAGTTTGTTTTTTCTTTTTAGCGCCTTTAAATAAAAGCTTGTTTTTAAAAAGGTTTTTTTACATTTAATTTATTTTTTACTTTTTAGATATCACTGAACACGTTTCTTAGTCTGTTCATCTAATTCAACGCATCATTGTTGCAAGGTCGTTTGCCGGAACGTCTATACTTACAGAATTTCAGCTCAATCGGTTAAAGATATCTACTTCAAATTTGATTTTTTGGCTTTAGAAATACGCCATATTGGATTAATAGTGACACCACTTTATTTTTCAAGTTATTCTTAGCAAGGCCTTTTATTTGATACCCATATTGTAAGAGTGCATTTAAAATAATTGGTCCGCCATCTTGAGTATGCCGCCATCTTGGATTTAGAATGACGTCACACAGTTATTTATGTATTTTCATCCAAACTGTGTGTGTATACAAAATTTCAGCTCAATCGGTTAAAGATATCTACTTCAAAATTGATTTTCAAGCTTTAGAAGTCCGCCATATTGGATTAATAGTGACGTCACATTATTTTTCGAGTTACTCGTAGCAAGACCTTTTATTGGATACCCATATTGTAGGGGTGCATTAAAAATAATTGGTCCGCCATCTTGGGTATGCCGCCATCTTGGATTTAGAATGACGTCACACAGTTAACCATGCATTGTCATCTAAACTAAACGTGTATACAAAATTTCAGCTCAATCGGTTAAAGATATCTGCTTCAAAATTGAGTTGCAAGATTCCACCCGAACATACATACATACTTACTTACATTGCAAGTAAAATAAAAGCTTGTAAAAAATTAAGGATAAATTCGAGACTACTAAAGAAAGCCACGGACAAAAATCAATAAATTTAATAAATTTAAAAAAACAAAATATCCTGTCAGACTTAGACATGAAACTCTACAGAGAACCCAACTATTCAATGAGACTTCCCCTGATATGACGATAAATCATCATTGTAAGTGATCGCTTAGAAGCAAATCTAAAATAGAAAAATTTTACATGTAATGAAACATAATACCCACATATAAACATTTCGGTAGCAAAAGTTATGCATGCTGTGCGTTTATAATTGAGATAAATTTTTGACCGTAATTGATATATCGCGTGGCATGGCGTGGATGCCGAGCGCAGTGTAATGAAGTGAGCCCGGACGAGGGGCGGCGTGCTTTTGGTGTGTTATTATCACGTTCATCATGGGGTAGGGGCGTGCTTATTGGATGAACACATTCATCACATTACACATACTGCCCGAACAACGACAATTCACTTTGTGACTATATGGTAAAAGAAATGTGACTATGGCTTTACATACTAGCGCTAGGGGGTCATAGTGGAGTCGCAGTGTGGACCTTACCTAGCGCGCCCATAAGGGCAGGGAGAACACCTTTTAGTGGGTAGGCCTGGCACTCTGCCGGGAGAGCCCCACACGCGCTCGCCGTCTAGTCAGGTACGGTGCGGTTACGCATTTCCCCCGAGAAGAAAAAGGGGGTCGCTATTATCATTCAGCTTATTTAACGCCAGCTCCACAAGTTCGCCCCAACGTTGGCTCCAACGCCACTTGTCCAACGTGTGGATCTAGAAAATGGCATTGGCGCCAAGGCGTTGGGGTCAACGTGTAGAGCCGGCCTAAAGAATACCTTTTGTTTTCCGTGGTACCATTAGATAGTATATGACACGTATATTTTATTATTTTACCTAATCAAAAACTTGCGGCGATACATTGGTTTGAAATGTCTCATGAGCGGCTTCCCCCATCGATCACCAAAGGACCCATTTTTTAATTCGTCTGGCATCGAGCGCTCGTGAAGCATCGTCTGTGGTCGATTTTTAGCAATTTTTGTTTCGTTTGCAATGAAAATCAATAAAGCTATGTATACGACGACATATTATTTTCATTTTCGCCGAAAAAAAAATCGATAATAAGACTACGCTCGACGAACACGTAATGCCTGATGAATGATTTAAATTAAATATGGAGTCCTAGATCGTCAGTCAATTTGTGAAGGCCTGTGTCTTCATGTACGCGGTCGCCAATTTGTTATAGATAAGAAGTGTATTTATAGAATTGATGACAAAAAAAACATATAATTGACGTTAAACGGTTAAGCAAGCAGCCTACCGCTTGCAGCTTTTACCTATCGAAATTTCGAATATCTCTTTTACTATTATTACCTATATACTTTGTCGGAATCAATTTAGCTAGTTCATGTTTTTCATTTCACTTCACCGAAAATATAATGGACAAATTTTTAATAGGGTATTATTTTTTTATCATTTAAAGCGGAACTCACGCCGCAATGTCGAAGCATACGGCACTAAACAAACCTCGATGTTTATTTAGTCCATACTCGAGGTGATCCAGGAACTGGGAAGCTCTAATTATACGATCCAAACCACCCAAGGACAATTCGGTCAGCTACGGTCTAGGTCTTATTAACGCCTCCGTCAGGAGATGCCGTAGCGCGCTGTCCATGCACACCTAGAGCGATCATGGAAGGTACTTGTGCCTTCTACCCCTCAGCCGCCTACGTCGGAAAGAAGCCTTGCGAGGATCATTTTCTCACTTCTTTTTCGCTGCCTCTCACTGCGAGATAAAATCCTCGCAGGAAACGACATCCCCAAATCCCTCTCACCAGTCAGCATCTTTCAAGTGATGTCTGCTAGCGAGAGGTCACCGCCGCTCAAAGGTGCACATAGTTCACAACATTGGAATCGCCAGGTCAAGCACTCTAATAATGTATGTTTGATGACTATATCGTCGAGAGCGTAGCAATGGTGACACTGCGGTGTTTCCTCCCAACGAACAATTTTGTGTAGGTACTAAACGAATCATCCACGTCCGGTCAAAACCTGCACCATACGATAGGAGGCCATCATACCGGCGGGCGGCGGCGCCCAATCCACTCCACCAACACCGGATATAGAATAGCTTCTATCGTCCGGTGTCCGACAGCTGGGGGAACGTTAGTGCCTCTTCCCGCATTGGCGCACGACTTCCCTCTGCACCAGGGTAAGTCGTTCGGTACCTTGGTAATTTTTCGGCACAGTTTACACTCTTACATAAGTACGATTTCTAATATTAGATTTTTATAAGAAAGTTTTTACGAGTATGATTCGTGATCGGCACGCGAACAGAGCCAGTCTTTTATATTCCGAACTTTTAACTGCTTTTGTTCGAAAAATATGTCAACATGCTTGTGAAATTAGTTCCGCTGAGTGTGACCGCAATACGTCAAAGGTTTTATTGTTTCCCTCATAGCACTCAACCAATTACTTAGCAGTTCGTTCCAAGTAAAGCAACAACGTGTTAATCGAAGCGGCCGAGAAACAACATATTATGTTTAAGAAACCGCACAGAACTAAGGCTATTTGTGCACACACTGAGACCTCAAATATATTGCAATAATTTGTCTATTTTAGTATAATGCCATAGCGTCATTGATTCTCTTCGTTAACAATAATGAAGAGATACCAAAGAAAACCAAATACACCAAGGCGCATTGAAATATTGCGGCGCGAGCGCAACTACAATTCAGCTACAATCAATCAGTTGATGGTACCCCGATTTTACGATTGTACATTTTTTTTTTATTTAGGTGAGAAACAAGTAATCGACCCACATGTAAAGTGGTAATCGTAGTTAATAAGAACGCTTGTGACTAGCGAAACTGTACATTACTGAACCAAGCCCCACATCAGCCCCAGAACAAGCGCATTAATGCATCTCTTAGGTCAGCTCGGGCGCCGACACTCACATGCAGATAACATGCAGACATGTCGCTGCTTGGCTGGCTGTTCCTGTTTGTTGTAAAGTGAAAATACTCTCCCAATACGGCAGCTCATTGTTGACTGCTGTCTTCTGTTAGATGAAAACGTTTTAAACGTCTCAACGATAAACCCTTTCTCTATTATGTGGTGTATTTATGTGGTGTTCTTCTACGCAACAATAATACATAATGCAACAAACTGTTAATACTAACGTATTAACAGTTTGTTGTGTTTTATACATGTACTGAAAAGCTATGAGTCAAAGTGGATCGACCAGTTCAACCTGTACGAGGCTCCACGTCTGGTCTGGATGAAAGCGTGAATCATTGTGTACAGAAAAACCAATTATGGTTTATAGTGCACCGCAAATAATTTAATTTTTAGTTTTGGAAATGTTGTAAGTCTTATAATAAATAAAAAAAATAAAAAAAAATTCCAACGCAGGAAAATAATTATACCTGTTTACCTGTTGTGCGAGTATGGATCGATAAATACATCTATTGATAAACAAATTTTGTTGAAGTATTTCACCAGTAAATTGTAGAACGTGCCTATTTAGTTGAATAAACATAAATTATACCCCAAAAATCGAAAATATATAGCTAAAAAAATATTTTCCAAAAATTAAAAATCGACTTCAAAAACACTGAAAAGTTAAAAATAATAACATAAGAATAGGTACAGACAACATCACACTTCTATATTGAAGTCGGTGCCAAACGATGATCTAGAGTCTTAAAATTTGTCACCGACTTCAATATAGAAGTGTGATGTTGTATGTACCTATTCTTATATAATTTTTAGCTCTTCAGTGTGTTTGAAGTCGATTTAAATTTTTTGTAAAATATTTTTTATTTTTATCTTTTTCGTGGCGAAATATTTTACTTATACGTGTACGACGTGTATGTATACGAACGAAGCATGCGTATGCAAAACAGCAACACGCACGGAAAAATTTACGCTGCTGTGAACACAGCGTTAGAGGCTTAGTGCTAGTAGTGTAAATTAACTGTCCCACTCTTATCATTTGAGTATGAGTAACAAGGCATAAGGGAAAATACTTGCACGTAAGATGAAATATCCAATAAAAAACCAATTGTGAGTTGAACTCGCGCAACGAGGGTTCCGTACAATCTTTCTTTATAAGTATAAGTTTCTAACTATGATTACTTATTTACGGTTTTTAGACATGAGCTCCGCATCGAGGCATATTTTGAGTCTCCTTCTGATAATCAGAAAACTATTAACAATGACGGATTTAAGAATACATTTGTGTCGGAACTCCCGTTAGCAAGAGCTTTCAGCAAATAAGAGTCTGGGGAAAATATAGGAAACTTAACGCAAAATTTCTACACGAACTTGTCTGGCAAGCGATGACGTCAATACAGCAATGGGACGTAATATGTAGGTATAGGTTAAATTATAATGATGATATATGTATTTCACATTCTCAAATTAAATTTGGTTTCTTTCCGAGCTTTTTCTGTGACGAAGACGACTAAGAAAATTAAGAATTAATATAGCAAACAACGGCACTGACAAAACCTATCGTTATTATATCAGTGTGACCTGAAATTTCTAAGCGCGCCCGCCAGCGAAATCGGTACGTCACGTCTACCAATAAATAACTTATCAGCTAGCTACTTCGCTACTCGTCCGCTGAGCGAGACGGTGCGTGGATTTTTTACAATGCCATATAATGTGCCAATGAATCCTTCGATATGGTTGCGTTTATTTGTATAGTACCTACCAGTGTGATAAAAGAGCTTTTTGCGACGTGTAAATCTTGATCGTAACAAGAATACATAAAAGTAAACTCAATGGACTTCTCGTAACAACTGGCATCTACCTACAACATTGTCACACAGTATGTTCGTCAGCGGCTGCCTCATCCCTCCACCCATATAGTGTCACCCATATCATTTTTATTATATTACGGTGTACCAATCTGTTGTTGTGAAGAGTGAAAACGGCACTGGAATGACCAAAACTATACAAACAATAACCTTCTGGTCAGTCAAACACATTGGTCGATAAGTAGTACTAGTAGTCATTTACCTCCTAATACTAAAATATCATTATAATCTAGCGCTTTTTTGAATGGCACTTGTCTAGCGCAATTTAGCGCTGTTCTGTTATTGAACTGATCGAGCGTCCAACACCCGAACAGTAGGGTTACTCTTGAACCAAATCTTTTGTGATTTTTCGTACGCTAGCGACAAAGTGGATCCGTATTTTGAGAAAATTAGATAGCACCGAGTTTGGTTCACTCAAAATGCCACAAGACGGTTCCAATTTTGTGCCAATGTGGGAAATTAAGCGTACAAAAATCACAATCTCAATGTCGATCGATTGCAAATGGTTCAAGAGTAGGCCTACTGACCTTGCAAAACTGGCGGTGCTGCACACATAGGTTGAAATGATTATAAAGTTCTTTGTTTCCTTTGGACTATTAATCCTTGATGGACAAATGATAACGAAAGAAGCTTGACGACGCCTGTGGCAAATTGATAACAATTGACCGAGCGACCAAAACAAAAGGAGAGTCTCATTATTCAACGCAATAATTAAGGAACGCCATATTAGGAGAGAGGGAACGTTACGCAAACGCAACTCTTACCGTTAGACGATCTCGATAGCTCACCATCATTGTGTTCGGTGCAATGAACTGAAGTATTTCACCACTGATTTAGACCAGATGCATTTTTTTGAGCTCGCTTGCAGAAGGATTTCGTACGAATAACCAAAGTTACGCGACTTACCATAAACGGGGAATCCACGATTGTTTGTCCTAATCAAAACAAAGTTGTCGATAAAAATGTAAAGCAGTGTCGATATCACTTTAATATCACATAATGGAACTCTATTGAACATTGTAGAATTTTATTGAAAGATGCCTTATTAATAACTAGCTGTGCCCGCGAACTACGTTTCGCCTTAATTTATTTTTTCCCGACATCTTCAACAAATATCGTTAATGTACACAGAAATAAATACAAAAACTTAACAAATTATATACTAAAACCTTCTTCGAGAATCACGCTATCGAGTGGTGAAACCCGCTTCAAAATCGGTGCAGTAGTTTTTGAGTTTATCGCGAACAGACAGACAGACGCGGCGGGAGACTTTGTTTTATAATATGTAAGGATATCTATTATTAAGACATTTCAAAGTCAAGCAGTGTCTATGTTTTTTTTTAACCGTAAGTTCCGTACCTCAAAAGGAAAATACGGAATGCATTAGGATCACTTCGTTGTCCGTCTGTCTGTCAAAAGCTTTTTCGAGCGTAGAGATCATCATCATCATCACAGCTCATATACGTCCCCACTGAGGAGCTCGAGCCTACCCTATGTTAGGGTGATTAGGCCTTAGTCAACCACGCTGGCTCAGTGCGGATTGGTCGACTTCATATAAACCATTGAATTTCTTCGCAGATGAATGCAGGTTGCCTCACGACGTTTTCCTTCACCCTAGGAGTGTCAGACAAATGTACATATGAAATTCAGAACGAAAAACACATTGGTATATGGCGGTCTCGAACCCCGGACCTCCCGATTGGAAGGCAAGTGCCGAGTGCACAGCGCCACCGACGCGTAGAGATATCAAACTGAAACTTATCTACCGGGTGTAACTGAACACCCCAATAACATTTAAGGAGCATATAAGTTAGATACTAAATGGACCTTCGGTGCTTGTCTGAGACCTGGAACCCCAATACTTTCAGAGTTATTTGATTTTAAACTGAAAGCAAAAACTTTCAAGTGACAACCATAATCAGCTTTTAACAAAAAAAAATGAAACACAAAATGACACGTGACAGACGTGAGTATAGTATTCCTCCTACGCTTGCGTAGGGCTGTCGGCACTTAATACCAAAAAATAATTTATTTAGTTTGTATGACATGAGCGTAGTATTTCTCGTACGTTTACGTAGGGTTGTCGGCACTCAATACCAAAAAATTATTTATTTAGTTTGTATGGGGAAAAAAAGTAGGTTTGTTAGCCCTAATATTTTCCCTACAGAATCTCTACTTCTGATGGATACATACCCTTAAATGTTATTGGGGTGTTCAGTTACACCCTGTATACTATACTAATATTATAAAGCTGAAGAGTTTGTTTGATTGTTTGTTTGGTTGAACGCGCCAATCTCTGCAAACTGGTCTGAATTGAAAAAATATGTTTGTGTTGGATAGTCCATTTATCGAGGAAGGCCCACGACCGATAGGAGAGGAGAAGCAATGAAAAATGTTGCTAAGACGGGAAAAATATAGAAGATATAACTAAGAACACGCATTGAAGTCTTTTACGGCGAAACGGTAGTTCGCGGGCACAGCTAGTATCAAATACACGGGTCTACGGTCTCTTTCAGTAGTGAAAAAATATTTAAAAATATACTTGTAGGTACTTGTAAGTCAACGCGATCAAAAGAAAATATTTATTGCAGAAAAAAATTTCTGCAATAAAAAAAAAAGGTAATATGACAGTTTGTATCGCAAAATTTCGCATATTTTACGATTTCACAGGAAATCAAACCGATAGGGTTCTTCCCGTTGACCTAGAATCACGAAATTTGGGCACGAAGCAAGCTCCTATAGCACATGTTTGGGAAAAAACTGAAAACCATAAATATGTACATAGTTAGGAACTTTGTACGGAACCCTAGGCGCGCGAGTTCAACTCGCACTTGGCCGGTTTTAATTCATCAAACACTTTTTTATTTCGTACAAATAGTTGTTCATATTCAAAATTGATAAGACAATGAAACTGTCGATGGTCAGGCCGATTGATTACTTACAAAAACTCGTTCATGTGTAAGTAGATAACAATACGCTAAAATTGAATCTGAATACATTTGAATACAATTAACCTTGACATTAATCCATAGATTAGTGTCTTACATCATTCATCCTCAAATTAATAAGTAAATCTACTGAGTTAAAATTATAATAACTATCGGATTGCTGAATGATGTCCGGCCAAGTGAGGGTTGAACTCGCGCGCCGAGGGTTCCGTACAAAGTTATCATGTATAAATTTCTAACTATGCACATATTTACAGCTTTTAGATTTTTCCCAAATATGTGCTATAAGACCTTGCTTTGTGCCAAATTTCATAATGCTAGGTCAACGGAGAGTACCCTATACCCTATATATTTCCTTATGAAATCGCAAAATTCACAAAAATATGCGTCACAAACGGTCATATCTTTTGAGCGCGTTGACTTACAAGTGTGACTTTTACACGACTGAAAAAGACCATAAGCCCGAGTATTTGGTATAAATTTCAGTTTGATATTTCTACGTGTTCCCTTGCAAAACATGTTGACAGACAGACAAATGGACAACAATGAATAGCGAAGTCGCGGACGAAGGAACGAAGTCGCGACTTCGTCCGCGTGGAAGTCCTTTTTTATTGATTCCCTTTACAACCCCCCCCCCCTTTTTACACCCTTAATTAATGATTTAGAGGATAAAAACTATTTTTTATCCCTCCCCACAACTCAAACTATCTCCATACCAAATTTAATATAAATCGGTTCAGCGGTTATGATTCCTCATACAAATTTCCACCCCCCTTTTCCCCCCTTAAGGGTTGATTTCTGCGATAAAAGCGATCCTATGTCCTTTCCTGGGACACAAACTATGTCTACCAAATTTCATCTAAATCGGTTCAGTAGTTTAGGCGTGATTGCGTAACACACAGACAGACAGAGTTACTTTTGCATTTATAATATTATAGTAAGTAAGTAAGGATTTGTATTAAACAATAGAGGCAGTAAGTACATCAAGTTGCACGGATCTCAAATCTTCTGCAATCTCATTAAAGTTATTGACAATGTTGACCAACCTACTATGCCCAACTTTCTGACTTTGTCTAGCGAAAATTAGAAAAGACTTTTCTTTCAAAGTGACGGGTCATGGACACAATGTCGATCGCAGCGTTACGCTGTGATGACCGACTGCAATAAGCCATAGCAAATTTTTTAACGTCTCCGCCCCGATAAACAGACCGTTGAAGACCGCTTCATTATAAACAAAAGTGTAATCAATGGAGACAGTTTTGTCCTGATTCTTCATTACATAAGCGAATATTTTTACTTCTGTACCTAATAGCCATTACGTAATGGTAAAAGTTTCCTAAAAGTATACACACATGTATGTACCTTTTTACATTTGTAACCCTTTAATCACGGTTAGGCAAATAGATATCTAATAATGCTTGCTCTGCTTATTCTACTACTGCTACGCTAATTACGTGTGTTCATCGTGCTAAATTTGTGAAACTTAACAGAACCAGTTGATCACAAAAACTTAAGAAAACCTTAATTCATACATATACATATATGACTACTAAGTTACTGAAGCTAAAACTACTTGTGTTCGAACAAGTCTTGCTAAAGCTACAGCGACCATTTAAGAAATGTCAAACCGGTACATCAGTTAGCAGCTGGAGAAAGACAAAAATTAATTGCAAGGCAAGAATCTGCTAGAATAGAGAAAGACATGGATAAATGACATATTTAAGAACGTTGTATACACCCTTCCTCTGTTACACTTAGGTGACAACAATTTGTTGATTAGCACGTCGTGATTAATTGTTTGCAGCCTGTGCGTGAAGAACTTAGGAAAAACGGAAAAACGGTCGGTGGACTGCAACAAGCAATAACTGTGTAGTCACTGTCTGATTCATCCGTCACCCCGAGACCTTACATAGCTGTGAAGTCTCATTAACCCAGTTATAACGCATGCAACCATTGCACTCTATAGAATGGTAATAAGGCAACAAGATCAACCGGCTCATGTCATTATCACTTTTCTGATTTGTTTAAATCTGACTTATCGTACCTATCTAAAAAGTATGATTATAGTAAAGTCTTAAATACCATAGTAGTATCATCCCACGGCACAAAGACATCTTTGGAGGTACAAAGTTCTAAAGTCGCGAAATTTAAAAACGGTTAAACCAAAACGACTTCCCTTAATAACCTGGAAAAGTGTTAAAACATTAAGAAAAGCCATATTACGCTTATTTCTTGCACGAAATCAATCAATTTTTTCGCTGCCATCTATCATTCCAATCAAAAAGCATTCAACCGCCATTCATTCGCCATTCGGGTCAGTCGCCGTACAAACACCACAATGACCCGCAAATGGCGCGACAATGTCGAATGCTATTCAAATTGGTCGTGTCAAAGGAGCCACGAACTGGCAATGTTGATAACCCAAACGGATGTTTTGTGATGGGCTATAGATTAGCCCATTGTACCGTAGTTGGTGCGCGGGGCGAAAATAACTTTTGTCATGCATGTCGCCGAACGCGAACCGTTTAGCTGTCTCAACTTCATGTTTTTATACATACATCATCATACCTAAATGGATTTGGTTCCGATGAAATTATTATTTTGTATTTGCAACTCATTCTTGTGTATCACATAGGAAAACTATATTGAAATCTGTTGTCTTAGTTACTTTATTAAATCCTGATTGACTGTTATTAGTTATAGAAACAGTAGCATGATTCTCTCACTGCAGATTCCGAACGATTCAACTTATCCATTTTATCTAGTTCATTCTATCGTGACAATAGCCAATGTCGAGAGGATTAACAAGTTTTAAGATTTTTTGGTGTCAGGTGTTTAAACTTTAAACGCAAAAAATTCACCTGCGTCATCATCATCAATGTGAATATTAAAATACAATTGTGACTAGTTATTTATAAATAAATAGAAGATTACAAACCAAACTAAGAGTAAAATGTAGGAAGAAAACTAGGTAAGCAAAACACGAGCGAGCTGATAAGGCGAACCGTGCCCGTCAAACCCGGCGGCCGGTGATCCGCCCGCCCAATATCCGCACCGGGGCGAACGGCATCCGCCCGCTGTCGGCTAGGCGGCTCGCTGAACCCTGTCCGCCTTCAATCAACGAGCTGATCACTCAATAAAAACTTTCTCACAACCCTTACGGCACCGACGCTGTAGTCGCTTTACGATAAGTGAACCTTGTGGTCAGAATGCAGTGTTTTTGAGAGATACAAGTTTTAATGTTTTCTAAAAAAATAAATTTAAACAACTGACGTCTAACGTCAACCTATCCACCTGTCAATAATTTTGGAAATCAACCTACAGTCATCTGTCTCACCTAATTTTTATACCGAGATTTTTAACCCGTTAACTATTTCGCACATCTTTCAAAAATAACAAAACTTCCACTGAAATCCAATTCAGACGATTACAAAAAAATAGCCAAAAGGGTGCTGCCGTTTTAAATAGACTTAGGTACAATTGACTTTTATTTTTATCAACCTACAATCTGGTCTAAATAACACAGCTCTTGTCGGTGGAGTATACGCCATCTTTCACTATCTTTAGCCAGTGTCTTGACCTCCGCATACGACATGACATGCACCTTTTTGTACTTTTATTATACTGATCTCAAAATAAACAAATCTTAAAAACACCTATTCTGAAATTACGATTATAGATATATGACGCATAGATAATATAATGATTGAGTTCTAATCGAAAATCATACAAACAATGAATGCATGTTACACACAACTGCTAAACTGCACCAAATATCATTCGATAAATTAATATCAGTGTGAATATTTGCTTTAATTTTTATAGCACATTTCATTTTTATATAGCACAACAATACACATTTTTTTTATAAACTCATTAGAACCTATCTACAGATAGGTTCTAATAAATTTACTTTTACTTTAATTGTGTTTAAGGACACAAACCTTAAAATATCATTAACATAATACATATTTATGCCAACAATTGTAAAGACACCGCCTTTCACAACACAAGTCTTGGACTACAGCAAAAGGATTAATTCTGAATGTACCAAGTTACTGTTCAATAAATATTATTTGTATTTGTATTTCTCAAACAGATTATACTCTACTGAGGTCTTGCCTTTAAAAAAGAGCGCTCCGCTCAATTACTGCAACTATAAAGCCCGTGAACGACGCCAACAAACACGTTTATGCCGCGCTGTACAACATTTTAATCCTTTACCGTGTTAGTGAGGTCATGGCCTAAAAGGAAAATCTAGAAATTTTAATTTTGCTCTTTCGCAGAAAAACGCAATTTTGCTGCACATTGTGAAATGAGTCGCTGCCTTTAAAAAGTTTCTCTTACCTCAGGCGCTGTATATTTCTGTAGTAAAATGCGAGTTTTTCAATTTCAATTAGTAAAATAATAAGCTTAGCGAAATTTCAAAAATATATTCGGCCGCCTGTACAAAACCTTCTACTACGCCATATAGTATATTATTTTAGAGTACTATTAGTCACGATACTAACTAGTACATTAAAATATTTTTTTACTACAAAACCAGTTACGTACGGAATTTTCTTAATTTACGAATATAATTTACTGTATAAAAACAAATATAGCCACAATTACAGCCATTACCAAATTAAAGGTATATGTAGTGCATTGCTAAATTTTCTGAGGTTGGATGAAATACGCTTGAAAAAATATATATTTGGATGGAAATCCTTAAAAGCATGAGATAATAAAGAATATATTCTATTTACAGTTAAAAATTGTCTGATCTAGTCTAGGAGTTACCCTGACTACGGAACTAAAGGGAATTCTAGGTTTAAATACTACTTAGTGTATATTTTTGTGTAATGAACACGTACATTTGTTGTCGAGTCATGGACGTGTACAGATATTTATAATTAGTATGTAGAGCCGATATTTAAGGGCCCACCATCCGCGCGAGCCCGAGCTAGTTTAGGTAAATTTCTCTAGTCTCTGTTTGTGTGCGTCGCTCACGCACACAAGCGCACTCGGTCGCGCAATCGGTACGGCCGCCTAGCAAAATATCGTAGATGTTAATTTTGAATTTAATAGGTGTTTATTATTTACTGTGTTATACTATAGTAAATACAGGGATGTGTTTGATCAACTTTTATTTTTACAAGCTTATATTTAGCTTGCACTGTATGTATGTATGTAGATTTGACCACTTCTCGTTTTCGATTGGGCTGAAATTTTGCACATAATAATATGTATATCGTGACAATGCAATATTATGATAACATGGAGTTGATCTGATGAAGGAACTGGACGATGGCCATAGGAACTCCGTAATAAAACGACGCAACCCCATCGAGTTTGGGCTCGTTTGATTCATATTGACGAGTACTTTGGTCCTATTTGTTAACCAGGGTCTGATGCTGGAGCTGGGAGGTGGCCATAGGACTTTGCGGAGGTCCTATGGCCACCTCCCAGCTCCAACGACATAACCCTATCGACTTTGGGCTCGTTTGATTCGTAATGACGAGGACTTTGGTTCTATATGGTAACCAGGGTCTGATGCTGGAGCTGGTAGGTGGCCATAGGAACTCCGCAATAAAACGACACAACTCCATTGAGTTTGTGCTCATTTGATTCGTATTGACGAGTACTTTGGTCCTATATGGTAACCAGGGTCTGATGCTGGAGATGGAATGTGGCCATAGGACCTCCGCAATAAAACGACATAACCCTATCGAGTTTGGGCTCGTTTGATTCGTAATGACGAGGACTTTGGTTCTATATGGTAACCAGGGTCTGATGCTGGAGCTGGAAGGTGGCCATAGGAACTCCGCAATAAAACGACACAACTCCATTGAGTTTGTGCTCATTTGATTCGAATTGACGAGTACTTTGGTCCTATATGGTAACCAGGGTCTGATGCTGGAGCTAGAAGGTGGCCATAGGACCTCCGCAATAAAACGACATAACCCTATCGAGTTTGGGCTCGTTTGATTCGTAATGATGAGGACTTTGGTCCTATATGGTAACCAGGGTCTGATGCTGGCGCTGGAAGGTGGCCATAGGAACTCCGCAATAAAACTACATAATCCTATCGAGTTTGGGCTCGTTTGATTCGTAATGACGAGGATTTTGGTTCTATATGGTAACCAGGGTCTGATGCTGGAGCTGGAAGGTGGCCATAGGAACTCCGCAATAAAACGACACAACCCCATTGAGTGTGTGCTCATTTGATTCGTATTGACGAGTACTTTGGTCCTATATGGTAACCAGGGTCTGATGCTGGAGCTGGAATGTGGCCATAGGAACTCCGCAATAAAACGACAAAACCCTATTGAGTTTGGGCTCGTTTGATTCGTAATGACGAGTACTTTGGTCCTATATGGTAACCAGGGTCTGATGCTGGAGCCGGAAGGTGGCCATAGGACCTCCGCAATAAAACGACATAACCCTATCGAGTTTGGGCTCGTTTGTTTCGTAATGACGAGTACTTTGGTCGAGTTTCGTAATGGCGGCCATGCGGTTACAAAATGATAAAATATAAAATAATAGTAAAAAGATTTTTAAAAAAGTCGCCCCACACTAGGATTTTATTTTAAAGCCCTAATAAGACGAAAATAAATTTTAATTTATTACATGATACACGAGAATATATAAAATTCTCATGTCACAGTGTTTGTTACCGAACTCCTCCGAAACGGCTTGACCGATCGTTATGAATTTTTTTGTGTATATTCAGTGGGTCTGAGAATAGGTCGTAAACTATTTTTTATACAATTATTATGGCGAAACGTAGTTCGCCGGCACAGCTAGTCTTATATATAAAATTCTCGTGTCACAGTGTTTGTTACCGAACTCCTCCGAAACGGTTTGACTGATCTTTATTAAATTTTTTGTGCACATTCGGTAGATCTGAGAATAGGTCGTAAACAATTTTTTATATTATGGCGAAACGTAGTTCGCCGGCACAGCTAGTTTTTAATAAAATATAAAAGCTTGTCGCAAGATTTACCCATTTTATAAAAAACAAATATTTTTTTCTTAGAATTACCAATATTTATTTATTTAAGGCTTACCAAGTAAATACATACGGGCAAGGTACTTAAACAGTTTTTTTTATGGAGGGCCTGGCAAATGACCTCTTCCCGCCTGATGTTAAGCGGTGAAAGAGGCCCAAATGAGTTGACAGATAGAGGAGGGAGGACATCCACTATCGAACCTGCCCGCCCCTTGCCGGCCTAAAAGATGTTTTTCACACCTCTTTTGAAGGAACCCATGTTGTAGGATGGAGGAAACACGTGCGCAGGTAGAGAATTCCAAGTGTGGGATGAACGACAGAAGACTTACCGGAGGGAGACTCTGTACCAAGGTCGTGTGCTTGGGTACCTCCGTCTTACCTATTTCTGCCGCAAAGCAGCAGTGCTTGCATTGCTGTGTTCCGGTTTGAAGGGTAATATGGTACTGAAATTACTGGGTACCGTGACTTTACATCTTAAGTCACAAGTTGGCAACGTACACCTTGTGCCCTTGTGGGGGTTGCAGTTTTACTGCGAATGTCACACGAGACACATGTATTATAGGTGACTGTTACCACTTACCATCAGGTGGGCAGTTTGCTTTTTTGCCAACTTAGTAGCAATAAAAAAAAGAAGAAGGAATCTTGGAATTTCTTGGTACGGTGTGAAAAGGAGGATACAGTGTAAGGATGACTCCGTAGATCCTTACGCGTGTTTCTGTTAAGGAATGGAGAGGGAGGGATAAGGTTAAAGAGCTCCTCAGAGCATTCCCCGTGGAACATTCGGTAAAAGGCGCTAAGAGAGGCGATGTCACATCGAAGTTGTAGAGGCTCGAGGGTGTTAGTTGCCTCTACATCGCCAATTATTCGAATAGCGCGACGCTGCAATCTGTCCAGAGCATCGAGGAGGTACTGAGCGGAGCCGGAGTGCGAGCAATATTCCACGCAAGACCTAACCTGAGTTTTATACAACAGGCATAGTTGGTCCGGCGCAAAATACCTACGCACCTTGTTCAGGACACCGAGTTTCCGTGAGGCAGCAGTTATAACGAAATCGAGTTTTTCAAAAAAGGGAACATATATACATTTAAATTTCAGAACTGCACAGCAATGTCATGTGTGTATGACAATGCTGTACAAAACGTTATTTATTACAAAAAAATAAAGATAATAATCAAGTTTATTTATTAATTTATAGTATTTGCATGTTGGTGTGCGATTGAGGGAGGGCGGGCGGTGCACCATTGGCCTGCGTAGTTAGTACCAACTACCGACATTTTTATCGGAAGTTTTGCTATATACCTACTCCTTAACAATTAGTAATGGACTTCCGAAAAATAACGCCTGACACCATCAATTATAATCAAGTTAAATTGTTTTATTGTTTATCCTAATTCTCGGGACAAGCTTTTATATTTTTATAAGAAAATATATATTGTAATAAATTAAAGTTTATTTTCCTCTTTTAAGGCATTATAATATAACCTTGTTTAAAAAAAAAAAATTTAATTAATTACTCAAATAATACGAAATATTTTAATGACTACCGAGTTCTTTATTGTTAGTTGTATCTACAAATTAATTTATATAATATACATATAATAATTTAGTAAAAAACAAATATGAAATGAATATTTTCTTGTGCTCAACGCACTTTTTAGAAGCATTTGCATTTGTGCAAGTGCATTGAAGCCATTCACTAGATTGTAATAAAAAATAAATTAAAGTTTATTTACTTTTTTTAGGACATTAAAATAAAAGCTTGTTTTTAAAAATCTTTTGTGATAGCGGCCATCTTATTTTAGTTTTTTTCATGGTGTACTGTATTTTACGAACTTTCATTTGATACTCCATATACAGACCAATATTGTGGGGATTGTACATAAAAATAATCTGTCAATTTGTGACGGCGGCCATCTTGTATTAGATTGTCTTTCAGAATATACTATATTCTACAATTCATTCTACAATTCAAGCTCTTTCATTTGACACTTAAATTGGGGAAGGTCGCACAAAAGGAATTGATGGGGTTGCGTATGGATATTATCTAGGCTCAAAGTACTCATCAAGAAAAATCATATAGGACCAAAGTACTCGTCAATACGAATCAAACAAGCCCAAACTTGATGGGGTTATGTCGTTTTATTGCGGAGTTCCTTTGGCTATCTTCCAGCTCCAGCATCAGACCCTGGTTACCATATAGGACCAAAGTACTAGTCAATACGAATCAAACGAACCCAAACTCGATGGGATTGTGTCGTTTTATTGCGGAGTTCCTATGGCTACCTTCCAGCTCCAGCATCAGACCCTGGTTACCATGTAGGACCAAAGTACTCGTCAATACGAATCAAACGAGCCCAAACTTGATGGGGTTGTGTCGTTTTATTGCGGAGTTCCTATGGCTACCTTCCAGCTCCAGCATCAGACCCTGGTTACCATGTAGAACCAAAGTACTCGTCAATACGAATCAAACAAACCCAAACTTGATGGGGTTGTGTCGTTTTATTGCGGAATTCCTTTGGCCACCTTCCAACTCCAGCATCAGACCCTGGTTACCATATAGGACCAAAGTACTAGTCAATACGAATCAAACGAACCCAAACTCGATGGGATTGTGTCGTTTTATTGCGGAGTTCCTATGGCTACCATCCAGCTCCAGCATCAGACCCTGGTTACCATGTAGGACCAAAGTACTCGTCAATACGAATCAAACAAACCCAAACTTGATGGGGTTGTGTCGTTTTATTGCGGAGTTCCTTTCGCTATCTTCCAGCTCCAGCATCAGACCCTGGTTACCATATAGGACCAAAGTACTAGTCAATACGAATCAAACGAACCCAAACTCGATGGGATTGTGTCGTTTTATTGCGGAGTTCCTATGGCTACCTTCCAGCTCCAGCATCAGACCCTGGTTACCATGTAGGACCAAAGTACTCGTCAATACGAATCAAACAAACCCAAACTTAATGGGGTTGTGTCGTTTTATTGCGGAGTTCCTATGGCCAGCTTCCAGTTCCAGTATCAGACCCTGGTTACCACATAGGACCAAAGTACTCGTCAATACGAATCAAACAATCCCAAACTCGATGGGATTGTGTCGTTTTATTGCGGAGTTCCTTTGGCTATCTTCCAGCTCCAGCATCAGACCCTGGTTACCATGTAGGACCAAAGTACTCGTCAATACGAATCAAACGAGCCCAAACTTGATGGGGTTGTGTCGTTTTATTGCGGAGTTCCTATGGCTACCTTCCAGCTTCAACATCAGACCCTGGTTACCACATAGGTCCAAAGTACTCGTCAATACGAATCAAACGAGCCCAAACTTGATGGGGTTGTGTCGTTTTATTGCAGAGTTTCTATGGCCACCTTCCAGTTCCAGCATCAGACCCTGGTTACCATAAAGGACCAAAGTGCTCGTCAATACAATTCAAACGAGCCCAAACTCGATGGGGTTGCGTTGTTTGATTGCGGAGTTCCTATGGCCAGCTTTCAGTTCCAGTATCAGACCCTGGTTACCACATAGGACCAAAGTACTCGTCAATACGAATCAAACAATCCCAAACTCGATGGGATTGTGTCGTTTTATTGCGGAGTTCCTTTGGCTATCTTCCAGCTCCAGCATCAGACCCTGGTTACCATGTAGGACCAAAGTACTCGTCAATACGAATCGAACGAGCCCAAACTTGATGGGGTTGTGTCGTTTTATTGCAGAGTTTCTATGGCCACCTTCCAGTTCCAGCATCAGACCCTGGTTACCATAAAGGACCAAAGTGCTCGTCAATACAATTCAAACGAGCCCAAACTCGATGGGGTTGCGTTGTTTGATTGCGGAGTTCCTATGGCCAGCTTTCAGTTCCAGTATCAGACCCTGGTTACCACATAGGACCAAAGTACTCGTCAATACGAATCAAACAATCCCAAACTTGATGGGGTTGTGTCGTTTTATTGCAGAGTTTCTATGGCCACCTTCCAGTTCCAGCATCAGACCCTGGTTACCATGTAGGACCAAAGTACTCGTCAATACGAATCGAACGAGCCCAAACTCGATAGGATTGTGTCGTTTTATTGCGGAGTTACTATGGATACCTTCCAGCTCCAGCATCAGACCCTGGTTACCATGTAGGACCAAAGTACTCGTTAATACGAATCAAACAAACCCAAACTTGATGGGGTTGTGTCGTTTTATTGCGGAGTTCCTATGGCCACCTTCCAGTTCCAGCATCAGACCCTGGTTACCATATAGGACCTAAGTACTCGTCAATACGAATCAAACGAGCCCAAACTCGATGGGGTTGAATTGTTTGATTGCGGAGTTCCTATGGCCACCTTCCAGTTCCAGCATCAGACCCTGGTTACCATATAGGATCAAAGTACTCGTCAATACGAATCAAACGAGCCTAAACTCGATGGGGTTGCATTGTTTGATTGCGGAGTTCCTATGGCAACCTTCCAGATCCAGCATCAGACCCTGGTTACCATATAGGATCAAAGTTCTCGTCAATATGAATCAAACGAGCTCAAACTCGATGGGACTATGTCGTTTTATTGCGGAGTTCCTATGGCCACCTTTCAGCTCCAACATCAGATCAGCTCCATGTCGTCATCATAATATATTTATACATATGCATGCAAAATTTCAGCTTAATCGGAAACCGGGAAGTGAGTCAAATTTAACTCGCAAGATTAGACCCGAACATGCAAAAGATAAATAAAAGCTTGTAAAAAGGTTGAAGGTTTTTCGTACGGCAGCCACAAATAATAAAATTGTTAGTTATCAACTTATCCGATTACTCCGTAGGACTTCGCGTCGTATACATACACAAATAATTACGTAATCGGGAGCTAGCTCAAAGCGACGTGCTCTCACTTCGAGTCTTGATTGCACACTGAATTTCGACGCGCCCGAGCCAAGTATTTGTAAGAAAATCGATAAATGTATGTTAAAAAATTCATATAAAAATCAATGTACGATAATTAAAATAAATACCACGGTGTCAGTGTTATGCTCACCTTTGTTCTATATATTTATTAAGCTAAAATATAATAGGGTTAATTAATGAAGCTAAAAATCACGAACGGTATGTGGGTGTAACCTAAATTTTAAGTAAAATGGATGCTATTTTTTAACGAAATGGTATGTTAATTTGAAAAATGGTGACGGTGATTGTGTAAACACATAATTTAAGAATTTAAATTTATTTTTTCCCGGTCAGTTAACTGGAACGTTAACGTAAAATATCAAAAACGCCGACGGCCTTTTTGCTATTTTTCGCGCCATGGGCCCTTAACATGCATAGCGCAAGTTCGTAATGAAATAAACTTTAGGTCAGATAATTGGTGTGGCAACGAAATGTTTTATTTCATCTTTACTAATCTAATATTCACCGGCTAATTTTAGATTCTATTTTGGAGACACCACTTACATGTTGAGTAAGTATTGCCATACATAATCTTTTAATTGGGAGATCTAAAGCACAATAAACACTACTTACATTATCTCAATCAAATAAGCTATACGGTAGGTACGACTCATGAACTCTGTGTCTACCTAGATTACATAACACGATAGATAGAACTACAAAAAAATCGGTTAAATAAATCTACCTTAATTACTGGAGGTAAAATCGCAAAAAACAATAATAAATAAATAAAATTAATAAACGCGATAAAAAAAATTATAAACGCGATTAAAAGGCATTCAATACGATAGCGATATACATTCAAATGAGGTATTCTCGCATAACAACTAATTCGCATATTTCAAAGATCCAAGTCAATGACCCTTGACCTGATTCTATACTATGTATCCTCCACTAGAAAGTTACCATTGAAGTTTTTCAAGGTAATCTGGTGCAATTTACAAAATAAGACCACTCTTTACAGTGTCTATAACCAGTCTACTATCCTTTTATTCAAATAATTTGAGAATTTAAAGTACAAACCTATACTGTTTATAATTTGAGAACTTGTTCTTTTTTTTTACTGGACATCAAATGTTCCGATTATCATTTTATTGCCACTATTTTATAAAATTGAAATAATAGTTAAATAAGAACTGAAAATTTGTGTTAAATTTCATTCCTAATACTTAGTAGTCGAAAAATTACAACAAATGTATCTAAGATAATGTTATAATAAGTAAACATTAAACACGTCTTACAACAAACCCTTTATTGTAAGACGTGTTCCGGCTATACTATAGCCGGAACAAAAATAATGGTGGTGCAAAAAATTTAAACATCCACTATTGGCTGGTTAGGAAAGTAGTGGACTGTATTTTTATTTTGGCGTATCAAGTCTACTTCTAGTGTACTCGCAATCACCTCTGGTTAAATTGGACGAAGAACAATAGAATGGCACTTGGAAAAGAGGACAGGAGAACATGCGCACTAACCTTTGTATTCGACTGCATTCTCCTCCTTCCTTTTTTTATGGTCTTGGTGCAGGAGCACTGTACTGCACAGCACGGAGTGTTCTCGAGAAAATTGTTCTTATCACGACTTAAAAAAGCGAGGGCGAATCAATCGATAATTTATTATTTATTTAACGTTTTTGCGTCCGTTCTTAGCGTACTTCATATTATATTCGTGCATAACGGAGCTCTTACATAATAATTGTTCTCCCCGGGGCGATAACGTTACAGTTTCAAAGAGTTCCAATTGTGGAAAAGACTGAAATCTAATTTTATAACATTCTAACTAACATTTCAATCAAATTTATTGAAATTGAAAAGCTATTCGACATGGACGCATGCGCAAAGAATGTTCTTAAGCTGTTTTATTGCTACAATTGCGATCCTAAATGAAAATTCATTATTCGACTAACGCTTTAATCTGTTCGACCTCACTTGAATAAGTGCTTCGGTAAACTGCAATTATTTCTCTAGGAGTGCTGAGTAGTTAATCGTATGATGCGTTTACTTTGCGGAAATCCATTATTTTTTTAAAAAGGAAGACTGTTCTACATAACGTTTGGGTGAGATTTCGAAAATTAATCTTATGTTAAGTAGATAATTCGATAGTTTGAGTTAATAACGGTGCTGTAACAATTCCGATATATGCACATATTTAAGTAGTCTTCAATGCAACAAATCAACTTTCAGTTGGTAAATCACTGTTGTCTAAAAGTACCACGTTGGGCGCCAATATTATAGTTTTAGTTGTAAATGTTATATCGGTTGGTACTATTGACAAGTAATACGCATAATAATAACTTACACACGTGGTGATGCATCAGTGAATGGAGCACGTGGGTGCGGGCGCGGCCGCTCGATAGCGCGGAGGCTGCGCGCTGAGCTCACCCGGAACTGCCAGCTCAACCACCCTATCCTGACCTCCCCTGCCTCCTTAACAACCACAGGATCTATGCTTTCCGTACAACAAAATCAGAACAGGAAGCTCTAAGAAAAGTGGTCCGACTGTACAGTCATTACGAACCGAAGTTTAACCTCTGACGTCTAGCGCTACAATAAGACTGTTGCATTGTAAAAAAATGAATAACAATTAAGAGCACTTAGGAGTGAAAACAATAAATGGTCAATCTTTTAGGAACTCTAGACGGCTAACGATATAGATATTTCTTACCTGAAAGAAATCGTGCATAATTTTTAAAGAAAGTTATAAATCGCGTATACTAGTCATACCATAACTTTATATTTAAAAATAGCACTGCGTAGTTTCACCACGGTAATTATAGATATTGAAAGCACATACCACGTTAACTGTATGCGAAGCTATAAATATACATGATGATTTATCGCATTCAATAACATTTGAAAAAGACGTGCGAGAAAACGTAGTTATGTTTGCGAACATAACTTTAAACGCACAGATACTATAATATAGCTATAATGGATCAAGATGAAAATCGTACGCAAAGGAATCCTCATACAAAAATAAGGTGTTTGTCTCCATACTATTGACTAGTGTTTTAGTTAAACTATCATACGAGTATTGATATAACAATACAGTTTATAGCAACACACTACGTTTCGAAGTTACTTAGAAATGCTAATGGAATAAATGTAAGTTGACTTTATGTCAGGCGTTTTATTAAATCAACATAAGGTATTCTAAAATTTTATTTATTCCGAAACAAATTAACTATGCCCTTCATCATAGGTATATAATTCGTTAGAAAATTAACATTTCTCAAAACTTATTTGCCAATACACACTGAGCCATCGTTAGACAATAGACCTGTTGCCAAATCCAATTAAATACAATAATTTATCGCTCGTATCACTATCTACATCCTTGTTTCAGCGTGTTATATTAAGAAACAGGACCACACCGTTTAGGTTGATGTAACAAAAGGTCAAATACCACGTATGTAATGTACACAGTGCCAGGGTCCGGTAGCCGTGCGCAGGCGAGAGCACTTTCACCGACAGACCTGGGCACTAATACTTCAAAGAAATTAATAATTGACAAGGATTATGGACTAACGAGCTCTGAGACTATTATTATTAAATATTCAATTCAAAGTCATTACCGATAGTTACTATTCTATTACTTGCACGCATTCAATATACTATGCATCTCTAATACATTCGATGAAGACAAAAGTATGTCTGTTAGTATATTATGCTATAGGTAATTATTAGACGAAATTAGTCACGAGTAGAGCATGCTTCTGGGAATTCCCGGTTCTGAAATTCCTCTGGATTGCCGGTACTGAAACACATATACTGGTACCGGTGTCAACGTACAGGAGTATCTGTTCTCCCGGTTCTTAATAAAAGTAAAAAAATAGTACCAAGTCTGGCTATGGATATAGTCTAGTTCTATTATCTACAACTATCAGGATTGCAATGGCTCTTTTTAAGAATGGTGGCAGTCGACGCCACCTTATTTGGCGATGCCATATAAATATTTTCTGACTTTACCTCCCACAGTGTGGAACCCGAAAGAATCTTCTCTTTGGCCGTTTATATTTGCAATCACCTCAGATCATCACTGAATGATCAAAATGTGGACGCTCTTACTATCTCGAAGAAGGAAAAAAAAGCAGAAATGATGATTAAGACCACGAAGTTAGAATGATTTAGACTAATTTGATTTAAGAAGTACAATAAACATGTAATAATAATAAAAAATATTTTACAAACAAAAACCAATGCCAAACGATGATGATGATGTCTTAAAATTTGTCAGCGACTTCAATAGAGAAGTGTGATGTTGTCTGTACCTATTCTTATATTATTTTTAACTTTTCAGTGTTTTTGAAGTCGGTTTTTATTTTTTATATAAATATTTTTAACTTTTTAGTGAATGAAATCTTTTAAGTGAAAGAATTAGCGTTTCCCTTGATTTTCATGGGATCCCGTCATCAGATCCTGACCTTGGAACCACCCCAGGAGTATACTCTAACGAATACAAAAAGAATTTTGAAAATCGGTCCACAATTGGCGGAGTAATCGCGTAACATACACACAAAACACGTTGGACACACCTTAAAATTTAAGGGTTTTCCTCGATTTTCATGGGATCCCATCATCAGATCCTAACTTTGGTGACCATGGGACCACCCTTGGACTATACTCTATTGAGTACAAGAATTTTGAAAATCGGTCCACAATTGGCGGCGTAATCGCGTAACATACACAAAAAACATACGCATCGAACTTTATTGCGAACCTCCTCCTTTTTTGAAGTCGGTTAAAAATAATATGAAGTTAATCTCGTTGTTATTGACATTTGAAAAGTTAAATAATTTGATAATTTTTTGGGGTTGTGAATTTGTAATGTTCCTACTTATACTTGAGGCACTCGAAACTAAAAAAACTCAATGATATGGATAAAATATTTTTAAATCTCACCACCAAAGAACACGACCAGCCTCTATACAACGTGAACCAATTCAATCTGAACCAATTTTTGAAGCACTTTTGCCAGTTCGCCGCAGACACCTCTTCTACGGCCTTCTCCAACGCTGTTGGCGCGTTTTCCGGCGGCGGTGAAAACTGTATCCCTTTCCGTAGATTTTTTATTTTGGGGAAAAAACACACGGTGCCAGATCTGAACTGTATGGGGGGTGACCCAAGACTTAGAAGAATATATTATATAATTTCATAAAAAGGGTTTTCTTGTCCTTATGTTGGTGACCCTATAATAAATAAAAAATTAAATTTATGTCAAGAAACAGATAAAGATGGCATCCACTAGCTCGGTCAACATTGTTAACTCCAAGGCGCAGATGAGAGACAAATAAAAATATCGTAAGTACTTTCACCTATGAAACATGTAATAAAAAACGGATGGCGGCATGTAAACTCCCTGTTTATTGCATACTTAACCTTAATTTATGTGGCAAATTTGACAAAGTCCTATCTGCATCGAGAGAAAAAGTGTTGATTTATGAAGCTCATTCATACTGTTGTTACTAGGACAAAACTCCATTAAGGTGTTGAGAACACACACGTTGTTGAGAATTGGCTATAAAATGAAAGAAACGTTACCATAAAATTTATATGACAGTGAAACAACCAAAAGTAAAGCTTCAACTAATACCAAAACCGTTGTGATATAATAGTGAGAGAGAACAGACTGATGACGTCTCACTTATAAACTGTCATAGACAATATTAAGATGTCAAATCACAGATTATACTAGTTTACAGTGCATCTGTTGCCGATAAAATTTTTGCTATTACTGACTACATATGATATGGTAATTACAAATATGTAAGTAGAATTTTGTCATCAGCTCTAGTTTATGAGATCTGGGTATTAACGGTTATAAATTAAAAATACAAGTGTTAACTAGAAAAAATATTTTAAAAAAATTCAACCAATGATTGAGTTTCAAAAAACATCCCTTTAAAGCTCTTCTCTTATTTGTGGACTTAGGGAAATGTACCAGCAAAAGTCAGACATCATATTCCTATCCCAGAAACCCTGATACCGCTCCTGTATGATGCGTAAGTCTTAATGCATACGCTCTCCTCGCTCTTCGGTCGTGTCTCCAAAATTTTCTGAAAACCTGTCTAGGTGACTATGGAAAAAGTGGAGCTTAATGCTCCCAGAGCTTTTAATTGCAAAAGGAGGTCTTCTACAAGTTCAATATAAGTTTCAGATTTTTTGTTTCTGAGAAAGATTTGCATCACCGATACGAAAGCTGTCCATGGTATTAATTCAAGCTAAGTGGTTTAATTTATATATTCAGTATCTTTCGTAAGTCGTCTGATTTGGGGTCTGTCAAAAATACCGGTTTTAATCTTTTCCATAGTGAGTTAACGAAATTTGTGTCAAATGTAGGAAATGCTATTCCCTTTTTTATCTAGTGCTTTAACAAACTGTTTCAAGATTCCTAGTTTTATGTGTTATGGCGGCAAAATAATTCTATCACAGGCTACTAGTGAATTTAGGACTATATTTTGCCGCCCAGTCAACATATTTCCTCTCAAGGGTCAGTTTTTTCTTACTCAATGTTCTTCTTTAGCTCTGCTGTCCCCAAACACATATAAAACAGGGAAACTTAGTGTATCCACTTTGTTAACCGAGAAGAATGTTCACCATTTTTAAATCAACACAAATTTTCCACTTGTGATCATTGTATTTTATTTTATTTAAGACTACCTAGATGTTATCATATTCTTCCTTTAACTTTGTGCTTTGAGCAATAGTTACCCCTGGTATTGGTTTCCTTTAAGCAACAGGGATTTGGGTTGTTTATAGAACTTCTCCTTAAACCACTCATGTCCCAAAAACTCATGAAATTAATGTTAACTTACTAAAATACTCACGATGTCAACGAATAAATATTCATAAATACGCATAAATGACGATAGTCAAAAGCAAAAAAATTTAAGCTGCACAAAAATTTTTGAAGGTAGATTTGAAAAAACCAAGTCATAAGTAAACAATTTCACCCACAAAATTCACAGCAACAGACAAAAAGTTAACTTTTGTAAACTAGTTATGATTACATAAATCGGTAATCACTTCCTTGAGCAATTTCCATTTCGGGTGTTGGTGGAAAGCTTTATCCGCAAAAGGAACTTATAATAAAAATAAATCGGGTCATTTGGTCCTCTCTCAATCCTTTTTATGGCAGTAATTTATCTCAAAACCTTTTAGAGATTCCGCGTGTTGACCCAGTAAATACCTATAAAACGTTAAGTATTTCTTGGGGAGACCTAAGCCCTGCATTTGGCGTTTCTATAGTGATAATTAGCCGTTTTTCAGTCATAGCCATCAATCTCAGCAGACTAAACAGAGCGTGGGAAGCAAGACTTGCAAGTGCCAGCGTACGTTGCCAACTTGTGACACAAATGTCAAGTCACAGTACCCAGTAATTTCGCTGCCTGCCTGCCTTACCATTCAAATCGGAAGGAACACAGCAACGCAATCACTGCTTTTTGGCTGAAGAAATAGGTACCCATGCTGACGACTCAAGAGTCTCCCTCTGGTGAAGATTGATGTTTGTTTTTCTACTGTGATGATGAAGATTTCTAATATTACCTATATCTAATACTAACTATTCACTACAATACACATAACTAAAAAAGCTGTAGGATTGATACAGATAGCTCTGTTTACTTAGGATTTTATGTGATCTCGAATATACGCTACATCGTCAGCCTTGGCCATCTCTTGTATCACCACACCATCACGGGTTCCATTTAGGATCGATCGCCTGGCGCCGAGCGTTTGATTAAATTTCGTTCGACATCGGAAATCCACTGCAACGACCCTCGGAGCAACCAAAGGAAGACTGCGTACTAGAGTCATCTGCATACCTATCTTACCTATTTCTGCCGACAAAGAGCGGTGCTTACATTGCTGCGTCAACACTTCAAACACGAACACAGCAATGAGGCACCGCTGTGTTCCGGTTTGAAGGGCTGGTAAGACAAGCAGTTAAATTACTTGGTACTGTGACTTGACATTTTATGTCATAATAGCAATATAAGTTGGCAACATACATTAGCATCTGTTAGGGGGTGTGCCCTGGTTCAAAGTAATACTAGAAGAACTGATATAATATAAAATAAACTAATAATTTAAATTAAACTGAAGAGAACTGCTGCATTAGCATCGTTTACTATCAAAACAGACCTAGACAACAAATCGAAACTATCACAAAACAATGTCCAATTGAGGAAATCTATACTGGGTGTAATGTAACGGAATACCGAAATCATATTTAAGGTTGTTGATTAACAAAAAAAATGTTTTATGACTATTCTTAGTTTTTTTATTATATGCCTACTTTCTATTTAATACGCTTAACTGTTAAGCGTATTAAATCGAAAGTAAGCATATAATAAAAATACAAGGAATAGTCATAAAACATTATTTTTGTTAATCAACAACCTAAAATATTATTTCGTTATTCCGTTACACCCGGTATAAATCTATACATAAAAAGTACAAACATCTAAAAAAAGGTTGCAGACTCGCAGAAGTGTCCGCAACAGCCTTAGAGCATTCATATGGGAGACGGCAAGGCTGGGCGAACCCCTCTGCCAATTTACACTGACCATATGACCATACACGTTATATAAAACTAGTTGACGCGCGCCCGTTGCCATTTGGTGTCGTTTTTGTGTCGCACTAAGAGCTCCAAAAAAATGGTTAATTGTGCAGTTTCCTCTTGCAAAAGGCGATCCAGCTACTCAAATCTTCGAGATTATGGCGTTTCCTATCACATTTAAGGGTCTCGCGCCCACTCATAACCAAAAATCTCATAACCAATACGTAAAGGTCCCACTCATAACTGCTGATGTGAGAAGACGAAACTCATAACCAACACAACTACACAATTATGTACAGTGGCTTTAATAATTATTAACAACATTAACAAAAAAGGGTTTATTATATTTTAAATCAAAGTATAAAGAGGTGTGAAGAGGCATCTTGCAGGTCGGCAAGGTGAGGGTATTTCTCTCCCGCTTTAAAATTAGACAGCACAAAGGCACAAACAATACAGAAGACAAAATGTATTTTTTTTACAAAACATTAAACCGACTTCAAAAACACCAACAAGTTATAAATAATATAAGAATACAAACATCACAGTTTTATATTGAAGTTCGTGCCAAATTTTAACTAGTAAGTACTTATATTTTTAAGATTTTCCAAGTGATTATTGCTTGGCACCGACTTTAAAACTGTGATGTTGTTTATATTTTTATATTATTTATGACTTTTTGGTGTTTTTGAATTCGGTTTTATTATTTGTAAAAAAATTCTTTTCAATCTTTTTAGTCAATTTAAAATATCAAAACCTTATCCTAAATGTAACAAATACTTTTCTGAAAACCGCATCAAAATCGATTCAGCCAAACGCGAGATAATCGCGGAAAAACATACATACAAACATACAGGTCAAACTGAGAACCTCCGTTTTTAACCGACTTTGAAAAAGGAATAGGTTCTATGTTCGACTGTATCTATTTTTTTGAAGTCCGTTAAAAAGGATCTGCTTATTTTATAAATGAAATTTCTTCCAGCAGACCTGCGAAAGGAGAATGTAATATATTAGAATTTGCGTGTATATCAGCTTAAAAGGCGATCAAATAGTAAAAAATATATATAAAAATAAAACCATACTTTATAACATACTAAATAAAAAATATGTAGAAATACCAATTACACAAATAATACGAATATTATTAAATTTTTATATATCATAATTAGGACTTGGATAGATAGTATTCATATTATTATGCGGCGCTTGAAAGAGTAGATGAGATGTAGCTATCAGGACAAACTAATTCTCAATCACTTTTCAATATTGTTATTTTTGTTGAAGATGTCACGGAGAGAAACTATTTATGCCTTCCTCGCACTTAGATTTGTTTAGTGCCTACCCTGTGGTACTACCGTTGGTACTACTGTTAGTATAGTACTACGGGTGTTTTTTGTTGCCCGATTCCGGATTTGGTGACAATGAGACTAATCGAGAACTATACCCCCTCAAACAAAAAAAGAATTTTCCAAATCGGTTAATACATTTTTTTTTATTGCTAAAGGTGGCAGACGAGCAAGTGGCCCACCTGATGGTAAGTGGTAACCACCGCTCATGGACATCTGCAATGCCAGGGGCAAAGCTCAGTTGCTGCCTACCTGGAGAGAAGTGCTCTTTTCAAACCTCGTTTGAAGTTGGACATATCGTAGCGCTCAGGAAACACCGCAGCTGGGAGCTCGTTCCAGAGTCTGCACGTACGTGGAAGAAATGAACGCTGAAACCGGACTGTGCTAGACGAGATCGGTTCCAGGTGGTACGGATGAACTCTATTGCGGTGGCGGGTGGTGCGATGATAAAAAGGTGACGAGGGCACCATTGCAAACAGTTCCTCGGAGCACTCTCCGTTAAAGAGCCGATAGAGCACGCAAAGAGAACCAAAGTCCCTCCTTTGCTCCAGCGTCTCCATTGAGGCCGTGATATTGGGATCACCGACGATGCGGAATGCACGCCTTTGCAGGGAGTCAAGAGGGTCGAGTTGATATTTCGGAGCTCCTGCCCAGAGGTGCGAGCAGTACTCCATATGCGGCCGTATTTGTGCTTTATAAAGCATCAGCCGCTGGCTAGGAGTGAAGTACTGCTTGGCTCTGTTCAGGACGCCCAGTTTTTTGCTCGCCAATTTGGCTTTGTCCTCCAAATGACTCCCAAACTGCACTTTGGCCGAAATTTCCACACCGAGGATCCCAATACCACCGGACATATGAAGAGTAACACCCTGGAACTGAGGCACTACGATAAATGGGTCCTTCTTCGCAGTGAATGCGCAAACTTGTGTCTTCGTGGGGTTGAACTTAACTAAGTTCTTTGCACCCCATTCGGAGACTCGCCCTAGAGAGTCCTCGACTTCAGACACAAGTTGTGACCGCCTTTCTTGCAACGAAATCCGAGGGACATTCTGGTGGTCGGTATACCGCACATCACCCGTACTATCATCTGCATAGCAATGTATGTTATCAATGGACAACATGTCATTGATATGCAGAATGAACAGGGTTGGGGAGAGCACCGAACCTTGTGGAACGCCAGCGTTTATGGGCATGGTTTTGGAACAGCAGCCGTCGACGACGACTTTAATGCTCCTACCATCCAAGAAGCTGGCTATCCATTTGCAGAGTCCCTCGGGGATTCCATAAGATGGTAGCTTCGTGAGAAGAGCTCTATGCCAGACCCTATCAAACGCCTTAGCAATATCTAGTCCCACGGCGAGAGCCTCACCTTTGCCCTCCAAGGTTTCCGCCCAACGGTGGGTCAGGTAAACTAAAAGATCACCAGCTGAACGGCCGTGACGGAAGCCGTATTGTCGGTCGCTAATCAGCTGGTGCTCTTCCAGGTACCGTAGGAGGCGGGAGTTGATGACCCGCTCCATAATCTTGGAGAGCAAGGACGTTATTGCTATTGGCCTGTAATTTGAAGGGTCGGATCGGTCACCCTTTTTGGGAATTGGGTGGACGTGAGCAATCTTCCACGAAGATGGAACCCTGCTGTTCTGATAGGAAAGGCGGTAAAGGCGCGTGAGTACGGGGGTCAGCTCAGGGGCGCACGTCTTCAGCACCACTGCTGGGATGCCAGGTATTTTGGCGTTGGGTATGAAAACTTCCATTCCCATCAGCACCGTTTCAGTGACGCAATCTGCGCAGGTATCGGGATCTTCGGAGGCGAAGCAGAGCTGCTTCCAGGGGTAGGATCCGAAGAATTCTCGGAGTCCATCCCAGTCTGCTGACTCATACCGCCAAACTGCACGATTGCCAGCTGCAGACACGCGATGGGGTCGCGCAAGACTGGCAGTACTACGGACAAGGCAGTGATCCGATGATCCAAGAGGAGCATCGACCACAACCCTGTATCCGCTAGGTCGCGTAGTCAGCAGTAGATCCAACAAGGAGGCTTCATGGCTCTCTATATCTGGGATACGGGTGGGCTGTACCACCAGTTGAGAGAAGCCATAGGCCGAAGCCATGTTGAAGACAGTCCTACCCGGGAGGTCAGTGGTCCGGGACTTCAACCACTCTTTATGGTGAGCATTAAAGTCACCAAGGACCACCACCTCCGCAGATGGGTACTGCTCCAACGCTCGGTCAATCCCCTCTTGAACGTGCTCAAAAAGCTGAGCTGACCCTAATTCACTGGCATGGGACCTGTAAAGGCACGCGTAGATTCGGGTAAGACCCCCATGGTCCACGCGCAGCCATAGTAACGACAGGTCCCGATGCTCGAGGCCCCGAAGGCGGCGACAGCAAACATCACCCCTGACGTATACGCACACCCCGGCTTTACGTAGGAATGCGTGTTCCAGTTCGTAACCCGGGTATTTCAGGTACGAAACATCGTCAGGGGCAGTAATTTGCGTCTCCGTTAAGAAGAGCAAGGCAGGCCGAGCCGTCTCAAGATGGTGGTGGACGGCTTCGAGATTACTGTGTAGACCCCTGATGTTGCAGAAATCCATTTTAAATGTGGATTGGGTGTCCGCCGTAGGAGCTCGCTTCTTCTTATTGTTGATCTTCATATTGTTATAGAGCATTTTGGGGAAGGGATTAAATGTGGGGCTGAGTCACGGTGACAAACGAAGAAAGGGCAGAACGTAGTACAAAGTGGGGGCGCGGGTTGTGTGAAGAGCTGACACGCGGCACGGAAGGGCCCCCGGTGCCCCCCCGCACGCAGACATCGGGATCCACTCCGGTCTCCTACTCCGGCACGATGACCGCATGACGGGATTTTCGCCGGTTGTGCAGGACAGCCTCCCAGGCAGGATATTCCTGGGTTCGGGTCCCCTACTGACTGGCAGGTGGCCGACGGCAACCATTTCCACCGGGTCTCCCTGTACCGCGCGTCAACTCTTCACGCCCAACGACCTCACTGAGACTTTAAACTCTACTAGTTTCGATTATCACCGCGACTCCACACCACAAAAGGGACGGGAAGGGGGCATGAAGGAGCGGCTGTCTCTACCCTTAAATCGAAATGCAGGTCTGCTTCACGACCAAAATAGGCAGAGTGGTGGTACCAACCCGCACAGTCCCGGCATTAAATAGGTAATCCTAATTAGTACCGAGTCTTACCACGACTGTAATGGGAGAGGGAGGGAAAGAGAGGGACATCGACACCGCGGAGACGAGAGGTAAACGGCATCGAAGGCTCGAGAAGCCGGGGTCGCGCACCCGAGTCATCTGAAAAAGCAACCGGACAAGCCGCAATTAGATGACCTCTGACCTCAAAATGACAGAGTTATGAGGTAGCAAACGTAAAAAAGAACATACAATGGAAATGATAAAGCCCCCTTTTTGTGAAATCGATTAAAAAATGAAATGACTCGCAATTGAAAGTTGCATTATAGTTGTTTTTAAAATAGTTTTATTAAAGCGTTCCTTAATTTCTTCAAAATAATATTAATATTAAAACCGATAGTTACTCTTTCTTAGTGTTCTTTGATTGTCAAAGATAATAAGTAGTACTACAGGCAAAATTAATCACCCGTAGTACTACCGGACACGTGAGTAGTACCACGGGTAAGCACTGGATTTTTGTGTATTGCGTCTTGAAATGACAGTTAAGACTGTGTTGCCGTTTGTACTGTAACTAAATATTTCTTATTAGTATGAAATAATAAAACAAAAAGTACCTACTTTAAAATTAGTATGCAAGTATATAATAGTAAGCAAGCACTATTGGTCTCAAATGTACTTCAAAGTAGTTCACAGTTTAGGTATTTGCTTTTTCAATGTTCGGTTATGAGTTACTCCTCTAAATTAAATATTTTATAAATTTAAAATATATTTCATAACCATGGTTATGAGTGGGTCCTCAAATTAGTTATGAGTCGCCACATTTTATTTCAGTTATGAGTTTCTGGTTATGAGTGGGCGCGAGACCCATTTAAGTATAAAATATACATTACCGTGTTTCATTTGTTTATAATTTTGAAGTAATTTTTATGCCGTAACGATAGGAAAATACAATGGTACGATGGTAGCTCAACACAATACACGGGCATTATATTATCTGTGACACGGGCATTTGCTTAGTGCTGGGACAACGTGAGTGAATGATGCTAATTCATATTTTTATTTATCATTCATTCACTCCGGAGTTTGTTTATTGTTTAACCAGATATAAGATTAAAATAGAAATTCAAGTGGAATTTAATTGAACAAAAAAATATCAAGAAAATATTACTTATTATTTTGCTTCAACTTTGCTTTATAGATTAAAAAAACTTTTTCTGTACAATATATTTACTCTAAACAATTTTTCGACTGCGTCTCACTTGATTTTAAGCCTATTAAATAATCTTTATTGATATTTAACAAAATGCAATGTAAGTTAACCCCAAGAGATGGCATCATCACTCATGTTTACTCCAGATAGATAAATGTAAATATAATGTCCTCTTAATTTTATGTTGTAGTTGAGGTCATAAGTACAAAAAAAAATGTTATTTTTTTTGTACTTTTAGTTTTTTTTTGAAAGGCTGAAAAGATGCAAAATGTTCATAAACTCTCAAGAATATTTTATTTAACTGTAGGCTATTTAATTTTCAACTGCCAGACAGCAGACAAAATAGAAAAACTATTGTTTGCGGTTACCGTTAACCGCGTTTTCGTTTCGTTTCCGCGTTGCATTCACACAATAAAGCTTTTTCTACTTATTTTAGTGGCTTTGAAGTTTGTACGGCCAATGTCAACAAAAACACTTTCAACGAATTGTATGGAATGGAAAGGAATTTTACGTTTACTTTAACTCACATTTTTTGGTGCAACTTAAATGAAAATACCCGATATCGTCCCAAGCGTTATAACACGTTGGGCCCTATCGCAAATGAAAGGTTTTCTAAAATACTAATCTTGTTTGTATGGCAATAAGTGCTATCAAATTACTACCATACGAGCAAAGCTAAACGAAAAAGTACTTACCTATTCAACATTGTTTATAACTATGCAGATATATAATAAAATCAGAAATTAGTTCTTGGTATACTTATTAACAATTCTCACGTAAAACATCTAAGACATTCCCGGTATGTCCCCCGCGCTAACTTGTTTCGACGTGTTCAGATAGAAGCGTGGCGGAAATCAAGTCACACTAGTCATTGTTTTGATTGCACTCCGGGGTGTCGTTCTGTTATTTGTTTACTGACTTTTCATGGTACCTTTATTTTACTTTGACCGTGACTAATTACTTGACGTATTTTAATGTAAATAAACCAGTTACATTTATCATAGTGTGTGGTATTCTACCAGTCAAGCCCTTTCATTTGATACCCATATTAAGAGAGTGGTGAAAAATACGTAATCTACCATTTTGTGGCGGCGGCCATAGCTAAGAACACTCCCGACTAATTCACCTTTCAAACAAAAAAGAAAACAAAATCAAAATCCGTTCATCCGCTCGGGAGCTACGATGCCACAGACACACACACAGACACGTCAAACTTAAAATCAGAAATCAACGTGGACAAAGTCGTGAGCAGAGAGCTAGTTTGAGTATAGAGCTAAAGTCTGTTCCCCGAGAGCTGATAAAAATTATTATTACGCATGGGAGCGCTTACTGTGTTTCTTTAATACCTACGCTTATGACTGAAAATATATTTATTTCAGTCGATCAGCTAAACAGCAAGTGAAATTGCTGTATTTGACACAAAAACTAATTAAAGCATTTTAATAATAATTGGCGGGCCTCGCTTTGTACTAATTTAAGAAACCCTGTCTTCACTGTATTTTTATCAACTCTAGCCGAACAGGGAATAGTAATAAAA
Organism: Schoenobius gigantellus; assembly: GCA_963935595.1. Taxonomy (NCBI): domain Eukaryota; kingdom Metazoa; phylum Arthropoda; class Insecta; order Lepidoptera; family Crambidae; genus Schoenobius; species Schoenobius gigantellus. The sequence continues at coordinate 25,116,246 of OZ012543.1, forward strand.
ATACAATTTATTGTAACATTTCAATCATTCACTCACGACGTCCCAAAAAGTTACTCATTCTTTATGTCACATCACTAGGGACATTCATTCTTTGTGGTGGGGCGATTGCGTAGATACACGTTAATTTGTCGATGTGTGTGTGTTTCTTCATTGTAGGGTAATATTTTCATAGTGTGTGTTCGTAAACATAAGAACAATATCTATGTTTGTGTATTCTACATTTTCTTAGTGTGCGTGCGTGTTTACCTCGCCTCCCGCGAAAAGTGGCAGAAAAATTTACACTGCGATTTGTTGCGTACCGCATCCATAGGTTAAATGATGTAAGGCAACAGCATCATTGTAGGTTTTGTAGACAGGAACCACATGTACTATAGGCGGCTGCAGCCACTTACCACCAGGTGGGCAACCTGTTATTTACCAGTATAGTTGTTAAAAAAATGTTTTACAAAAAATAAAAACAATTACACAATTTTTTTTTTATTTATTTAATCAAATAATGTATGTACACAAAAACAAACATATTGGCGGAGTAATCGCGTAACATACACACAAAACACGTTGGACACACCTTAAAATATAAGGGTTTTCCTCGATTTTCATGGGATCCCATCATCAGATCATAACTGGTGACCATAGGACCACCCCAGGAGTATACTCTATCGAATACAAAAGAATTTTGAAAATCGGTCCACAATTGGCAGCGTAATCGCGTAACATACACAAAAAAAAACATACGTATCGAATTGAGAACTTCCTTCCTTTATTAAATTCTCTTTATAGAAGAGAGGTCTCAAACACTCATCGCTAGGCACATGTTAGCCTCGAGCGAAATCCCGCGCAACGTATGCGACTTCAAACGACCGATTCAAAAATAAGTCCCCAGTAAACTCGCCTTGACGTAATCTCTAATTATCATTTTACGATACCATACAACCTAAGATGGAAATCGTATTGTAGTTAACGCTGCCAAATATGGCGTTATCTGATGCATGGTATATCGGTTTAGTTTATTATTGTGGCACCCAATAAGAAAAGGCGCAATGAATCTGAGGTGCGATTTTTTCTAGCACGTCCATTGGCAATCGTAAACGAACGAGATGACTCGATAAAGTGACTTGGAATTTTTGTAAGCACTGAGCGATTCACTCGGAAATGCCGACACCGCTCAAATAAAGATGTTACAGAATACCTACCTACCAAACATAATCGCTAATTGTTTTCAATAGGAAACCTTTATTATTATGTAATGCCTTTGCCTATCCAGTAGGTACATACATGTGTGTGTACTTTTGGGAAACCGTTATCGTTATGTAATGGCTATTATATACAGAAGTAAAATCTTCCCTTGTGTGATGAATTAATGAATCAGGACAAAACTGTCTCTATTGATTACACTTTTGTTTATAATGCAGCGGTCTTCAACGGTCTGTTTATCGGAGCGGAGACATTAAAAAATTTGCTATGGTTTATTGCAGTCAGTCACCACAGCGTAACGCGGCGATCGACATTTTGTCCATGACCCGTTACTTAGGAAGAATAAAAAAGCCTTTTGCCTTTTCTAATTTTCGCTAGTCAAAATCAGAAAGTTGGGTACAGTAGGTTGGTTAATTTTGTCAATAACTTTAATGAGATTGCAGAAGATTTGAAATCAGTGTAACTTGACGTACTGCCTTTATTGTTAATACAAATAGTTAATATGTCCAGACTATAGTTGTAAATAAACCGTTTTAAACCAAAATCCGTGGTTTAAAACCCGTTTTAAATTTGTTTAAAACGGTTTAAAACCACGATCACGTGGTCAGTACATTAATAAAATGTTACTTTAACAGGCAAGATAAAGAAGTTAATTGAAATAATTTACCATTTTTATTAAATAAAATTTAATCACATCACTTTTACTACATTTTTAGGATTAGACACACTGAAAACTAACTTGATATTATAATTATATTAATACTATACATTTTAATTTTTTCGGACTCAGCTATTGCACATTTAATAGTACATTGTTACCCTAGGGGTGAAAGTAACTTGCGGTTGGGGAGGAGGAGGCGTGCGTTCCGCAACGCGCGCCAGCTCCCCTAGCAAGCTGGCGGTTGAAATGGCTCGGCCGGATGACCACCGGCCGAGAGATACTTTTCACCCCTAGCTTGGCCGTCTGGGGGGGTCGAATTTCTCAAGATACTTGTCGACCCCCTCCGTAGAGGTAAGCCCTGGCACCAGGCAACCCTCCAGGGGGCACAATCGGGGAATGGCCAACGCCGATCCCGATTGTGTCCCCACGGAGGTATAAGTATCTAGAGAGTTTTTAGCCGGTAGTGGGTCTTCTACCCGAGTCCTGCATATCCAAGGGGTGGCCTAGTCAGCTCAATTCCCTTGTCGAATACCTTAAAGACTGTAATTTCTCTCTTGTAAAAAAAAAAAAAAAAAAAAAGGGGTGAAAGTAACTTATTTAGTCCCGAGACAGGGTTTGGCGTCCGAGTGCAGCGAGGGCGCCAATAGCTCGAGCAACGTCGCATTTTTTTAGTTGAAGTTTAATGTTTTTCTCGCTTCACGACTTGTGGTTGCAACTATTATTTTGGCTGAGGGCGGGCGATTTCACAGTGTTTTCTTGTAAATAGTCACTATGCCGACCGGAGAAAGATTATAAAAGTGAAGAATGAGATAATAATATGGAATTTATGGAGGAATGTGATCCTCTTTTTAACCGACTTCAAAAAAGGAGGAAGTTATCAATTCGATTGTATTTTTTTTTATGTTTGTTACCTCATAACTCCGTCATTTTTAAACTGATTTCCAAAATTCTTTTTGTATTTGATAGAGTATACTGCAAGGGTGGTCCCAAAGTCAGGATCGGATGATAGGATCCCATAGAAAATCGAGGAAAACACTAATTTAAATTCGGGTTTTCTTTCACTAAAAAGATTTCATTCACTAAAAAGTTAAAAATAATTTTTTTTTTACAAAAAATAGAACCGACTTCAAAAACACTGAAAACTTAAAAATAATCTTCTTCTATATTGAACAAATTTTAACACTTTCTAGGAGATCATCGTTTGGCGCCGACTTCAATATAAGTAGAAGATTATTTTTAAGTTTTCAGTGTTTTTGAAGTCGGTTCTATTTTTTGTAAAAAAAAAAATTATTACCATAATATCTAGAAAAGCCTACTCTTAACTATTTGAGTTGATTACTAGTTTATTTGATTAAGGGCCGATATTTCAATCGTCAGATAACCTTCTGTAGAATAAAATGGCGGTTTGACAGATTTTCTATATAAAAGCTGTCAAACTGTCATATTTATTCCGCAGATAAAAATTATCTGACTATTGAAAAATCAATTTAAATTGATACCAAAAATTACCAAAACAGATCTAAGTATGAATAATGTTATTAATTAATGGTGTTAAGTAGTTGATTTTATGTAACCTGTATACATGTAATAAAAGTTGATTATAAAACAACTTTTAATTTTTCTTTTTTTTTGATCTCAATATATCTTAAATAAGGAAATAGGTGTAATCTAAGATCATTATGTGGGAAGTTAATGTGAATTCTAATAGAATAACCTTTTAAACCAATATTAAACCGCTAAATGTGGTTTAAAACGTTTTAAACAAAAAAAACGGTTTAAAACCAAATGGTTTTAAACGTTTAAAATTATTTTTGCATCTATAGTCCAGACTGACAGGCAACCTTAATGATAGTGAATTCGTATGTTAATCATGTCAACAAGTTTTTCCATTGTTTTAGGGTTCCGTACGTCAAAAAGAAATAAACGGAACCTTTGTAGAGTCTCTTCGTTGTCAGTCTGTCCGTATGTCCGTCTGTCTGTCAAGACCCCTTCTGCTGTAAAAAACCATACTTGTTGTATCCAAAAGATATGAACGTTTATGTCGCATATTTTCGTATATTTTGCGATTTCACAAGGTAATGAAAACATGAAAACCTAGAGGGTAATTCCCGTTAACCTAGAATCAAAAAAGTTGGCAAGTAGCAAGGTTTTATAGCATATATTAAGGAAAAAAATCTGAAAACCGTAAATATGTAAATAGCTAGGAACTTATATACTAAAATAGGTTTATGCAGAGCCCTCGGTGCGCGAGTGCAACTCGCACACTTTTTTTACAACAGACAATCTTGAAGATAATTTTAGCCACAGTGGCGAGCGAGTTAAGCGAGTAAGTCTTAAAATTTGTAAGTTTTAACGTTCGTGTGAAAAATGAATCTAGAAATGAATGGTACGATACCTACACTAGTTATTTAAAAATAGTGGATATTTTCAAAATAGACATCCCGTTTGCCCCCAATACCATCTTCGTTAGTGTCGCGCACAAATATCCACCCAACGCTCAAGAACAGTGTTAACCACAAATTTTTTATCACCTACAGTCTACACAAAAACTTTCCAAGGCAGTTTGCAATTTTTTGCTACTCCCGACTTTCTATAGTCCCGCTATCAACTAAGCTTAGATTTGTCAGACCAAAAATGAATAATAATGTTTATCATACCGGATCATTTCCTGCAAGCAAAAGTATTGGACATGGAAAAGATATTGGAATCAAGCCAAACTGAACGCATTAGGTACGTATCAAGCATTCGATCTCACAATGAACGCCATGCGATATCGATAGTCATATTCAAATTGTGGATGCCAGCATACTGATACATATCGTCTGCGATATAATTTATTAAGTAAGAAAGGATGGTTATGAAATTCGTAAGTAGAACGTGTATTCCAAATTCGTAGCATCGAAGCAGCCAACGATAAGGAACGTGCCGCGATCGGTTATTGGCATCACGTCGCAAATTTTATTGCCCGATTGTCGACTGAGCACAGGCAAAACCATCGAATGCATCGGGATCTCACATCTATGTGATTACTGTATCGATTAACTAAATACGTGACACGAAAACATAGTCGATTTGGAGTCGGAACATCCATGAAGCGAGATTAGTGAGCCACATCTGTTATACATTAAATAATAATAATATGCCATTTTACATTTATATTCTACATGAGAAATGTTTTTTTTATCAAATGAACTAAACTTAAATGCAACATTTATTAATTCAAAGTTTAAAATGTCAAAATTTCGTCAGACTACATTTAAAAAAACTTATTTATTAATTAATGTCTTTTATGGTGTTGGTGTTGTAATAGCTCTTATGTCATATACAAAAACAACAATGCTAATTGCTAAGTAATGTCAGGTTGAACTTCACTTTATATAATAATATTGACAAAGCTCATAATGCAAGCAACAAGTCGTTTATATACAACTACTTATCGATATCGATCGATAAGCGCGGCGAGTCTGTGGCTATTAGTCTCGACATCGCCAAAGCTTTTGATAGAGTCTGGCACAAGGCTCTCCTTTCCAAGCTTCCGGCATACGGATTGCCCGCTCAGTTCTGTACGTGGATTGCCAGCTTCCTCCACGAGCGTAGAATTCGCGTTGTCGTTGACGGCTGCGCTTCGCGGTTCGTGGCAGTGAATGCTGGTGTTCCACAAGGCTCCGTTCTATCCCCAACATTGTTTCTTCTGCATATCAATGACATGCTTTCCTTGGGAAGTATACATTGCTATGCAGACGACAGTACAGTGCATGGGGGATATCACGGAAGCTCAGGGGCTGCTCGTGGCAATATTGATAGGGAGAGGCAGAATCTTATCATTGAGCTCAACAGGACGCTGGACCTCATCTCCGAATGGGGTTCCAACAATCTTGTCGAGTTCAATGCTAAGAAAACACAGGTGTGCGCGTTCTCGGCGAAAAGGTCACCTTTCCTCCCCCCTCCTTCTCTTCAGGGCACAACCCTTCACACACAGAGTAACATCACCTTGCTGGGAATGAACATTCGCTGCGATCTGAACCCCAGAGACTACATCGAATCCGTTATAACTGCTGCCTCACGGAAACTCGGTGTCCTAAACAAGGTGCGTAGGTATTTTGCGCCGGACCAACTATGCCTGTTGTATAAAACTCAGGTTAGGTCTTGCGTGGAATATTGCTCGCACCTTTGGGACGGCTCCGCTCAGTACCTCCTCGATGCTCTGGACAGATTGCAGCGTCGCGCTATTCGAATAATTGGCGATGTAGAGGCAACTAACACCCTCGAGCCTCTACAACTTCGTCGTGACATCGCCTCTCTTAGCGCCTTTTACCGAATGTTCCATGGGGAATGCTCTGAGGAGCTCTTTAACCTTATCCCTCCCTCTCCATTCCTTAACAGAAACACGCGTAAGGGCCTTCGGAGTCATCCGTACACTGTGTCCTCCTTTTCACACCGTACCAAGAAATTCCAAGATTCCTTCTTCTGTCGTTCATCCCATACTTGGAATTCTCTACCTGCGCACGTGTTTCCTCCATCCTACAACATGGGTTCCTTCAAAAGAGGTGTGAAAAAGCATCTTTTAGGCCGGCAAGGAGCGGGCAGGTAGGATAGTGGATGTCGTCCCTACTCTATCTGTCAACTCATTTGGGCCTCTTTCACCGCTTAACATCAGGCGGGAGGAGGTCATTTGCCGGGCCTTACATAAAAAAAAAAAAAAAAAAAACTCAAGTGCAATTGACATTTGCTTACAATATTCGGTACTCGGTAAGAACAGTAAGCTCAGCGCGACCACTTCGTATTGTGACAGCACACTTTATTTAAAATGGTAATGCGGGATTAAACAGCGTCAGTTTTTATCACAGTTCCAGTATATGTAGTCAGTCAGCCTTGTAAAGTTACGACGCAACTTGATCACTGGCTGACTCACTATTTATGTGAATCACACGCGCACAGCAGGGCTGTTAAAATGCGCGTCTGTTGCACACATTTTGGAGCCCGCTGGACAGTTTAAGAACAACATTTAAATTCAAATTAAAAGTTTATTATCAGAACATTAAATTATGTGTTAAGAATGTCTCTCTATGGGACGGGTACGATGATGATGATTGTAATTCTATTGTTCATCATTATTTCAGGAGGGGAAAGGAGCTAAATAATGTTGACACCTACCAAAAATGTGAAACCAGAACAATTTCAATGTTACGGGATCAAAGCATTATAACTTCAATCAAGCACATATTGACATTATAAACAACGCGTGTAGGTGTTCCTGAAGTTATTATCTGACAACGTCAGTTACGGGCTATATTCAATCGAAGTTTGGCTATTATAAACTGGCTGGTAATGACTGTGTACGCAAATATAGCAACGATGGCAAGTTAGCTTTACACTCTCGCGGCAACTTGTACATTCAAGGATTATTTTTGAGTGTCTAAAAGGTATGTAATACGCTCTGTCAAACGGTGTCTTAATCTATACTAATATTATAAAGAGGAAAGATTTGATTGTTTGTTTGTATTGAAAAGGCTTCGAAACTACTGAACCGATTTTGGTGAAAGTTGGTATAGGGATAGTTCGAGACCAGGGGAAGGACATAGGGTAATTATCCTAAGGGAAAATATAAAATTCCCACGGGAAAACAAAAATAACGCGGGCGAAGTCGCGAGCGGAAAGCTAGTAGTTAATAACGAGGACGCTCACGGTTGAAACAAAATCGCTTGGCTTTCGAGATATACTTATCATGCAAATTATTTTAAAGAAAGAAAGTAAACAATGGCGGCAATTCTGTTGGCGCTAATTCGATAAAATTAAACTAAATTTAGTTATAGTGCTGTCAAATTGTGATTTCAGTTAAAATTTTCGAACAAAAAACACGATTTGACAGCACTAAAACTAAATTTAGTTTAGTCTATTCCAACAAATGCCAATAGAATTGACACCATTATGGTGTTATATATTCCATCTTTTCAAATTCGTTTTTTATTCCCTTTTTTATGAATGAATACTAGCTGAGCGGTGTTATGGGGACACCCGTGAGGGTTCCTAGCAAAAAAAAGGCATTTGCGTGGCATTGCAACGCATGCCGAGTACAGCTAGTATTTCATAAAAATTTATCAAGCCGTTTCGGAGGAGTTCAAACACTGTGACACGAGATTTTTCTATATTAAATGGATTTCAGCTGACGCTCGAATGTTTTCGAACAAATTCCCCTCATTTGCCCTCACTCACATTGAAATGACTCTAACAGCGTGACCATCGCTTCTAGGCAGTAGGCTACTTAAAGCACTAAGCGTTTTAAGTAGTTTTCATTGCCAAACAAATCAAGTAAGCATCTAGTAAAAGGCTGCCTGTTGATGTCTCTGTAATGTGTTATTATTTAAATTGTTATTTGTGCAATAAAGTATTTATTCATTCACAAAATATTGACACACTTTTATAATCAACTACTAAGTGTATAGGTATATTAAAGCAAACAGCAATCGTTCCACGTAGAGCCACAATAAATAAACGAAGCGCCCACCGCGTCCAAACAGACCTACGCAGACACCAAATTAATTTATTTGAAGATCTCCTGTCACATTGTTACCACGGCGGAGAGTCCTTCCGACGACTCAACAACTTTGGGACGAAATTAAACAGAAACACCTCGCTGAAGCCGACGGTATGGGCATTGGTGTAGGTAAGGGCGGAGGTTTGGGGTCCGGACACCCCCATTGAAAAATCAACGTACACTAGATCGACTGTTCGATCGAAGTTTCCAAGTAAAAATAAGTAAAAGATACAAAAAAAACGAGTTAAGTACCCAACAGGAAATATAAGCAGAAGAACGAAAAACCGACGATAAGATTTGAAAATAGAAAAAGGTAAGGAACTTACCATGAATTAAAATGTGTTTAGTTAAATTATCTGTTACTGAACCTCCTTTAATCGTGTTTTACTATTTCTTTCTCTTTAATATTTCTAAGAGGTAAAGGCTTCGCGGCGCGGTTGGGGGGGGGGGGGGGAAGCTTCTGTATTAGTCAATAGAGTCTGGCACACGAAACATGAGCTTGGAAAAAAGCGGCAAATTCAAAAATTCTAGCTCTGGTAATACTGTCTACAGAAGGTAAAATACATTTTAATACTTGAAATATTCTAATATTGTTTTATTTATGTAGTAATTTAGAATGTTAAATTTGTAAAAGGATTGTCTTTTTTCCTTTTTTTTTTTGAAAAAAGGAGTTGATACTTTTTTTTATATTAAATATTAGGTAATGTTTAGTTTCAATGAACTTCCAACAATAAACCTTTTATAAGAAATCGCTGTATTTGGATTTCATGAATGTTAAAATTACTTAATATCTGTAATATTTCGACAGAAATGAAGAAAAAAAAATATAATGAAATTGTTTATTACAAAGTATCAAAATCACCATGTTGAACTAAACTACATGCGGATATTGTATCAGTGTTGCTACTTGAAAAAATGTCAGGTTCATCTTTCATTAGCCAGACTCTATACACCAGGCAAATTGAAGTCTTCAATCTCGATACCCCCCATCGAAAAGGCTAAGCCCGCCCGACGCTCATGGCTATGTGCCTACCTCTATATCATTCTGGAAAAAATAAATGACTATTAGTCATTCCCTATTAGCAAACTGTTAAAATTTATTATTTTTGTGTTAGTAACGAACGGCTGACGACAAACTTCCAACATGTTGCTTAAGTCTGTCACCATAACAATATTGTTAGACTATATATTATTGTTGGACACCGGTAATATTCGATAGGGTTATAGTCCGTTTTTGCTTCAAGTGTCGAAAACGGGCTTATATTGCAGAGCTAGTTGCTAACTTTTCAGCATATAGCATAAGGATATGCTATCAGAAAGTTCTGTTTAGAGACACGACTTGAAAATTAAATTTTGTCGCCAACAAATGTCGACGAAACTGCATCAAAAGAACTTGCGAAACGAGAAGGGAAGACGCCTAAGGTATAATAAAACAACTTTTATAAGACGAAAACACTTACGAAAGAATCGATCATGGATGACCTTTTCTGATACGCATAAGATTTAAAGCGTACCTTGTGCAACTAGCAAGTCTCAATTTAAAGGTCTGCCATATAAGCGGTTAAAGTAGATGCCAAAAATCACATCGACAATATTTATTGTAAAGCCATAGTAGCTATTAAACAAGTAATTGAGATAGAAAAAAAGACAAATAGAGAGTATAAAAAAGGCAAAGTCCATTGTGTGCAACAATGATAATACATCAGCGGGACAGCTTATGAGCGACCCGCACGCGCGAAGCTTTACGTGATGTGTTCTTTAATTGATTCCGACTGACAGCCAGTTTGGTCTGACATCTTAAGATATACACATTACACATCTAATATATGTATTACCATCGATTTTGTTAAAAATATGAGAAATGTTGTTTAGACCAGTCACCGTCATTATCATAATATCTCATTTACGTCCCCACCGAGGGGCTCGAGCCTTCCTTTAGTTAGGGTGTTTAGGCTTTAGTCAACCACGCTAGCCACAGATTAGTAGACTTCACATCACATACACACCTTTGAATTTCTTCGCAGATGAATGCAGGTTGCTTCACGATGTTTTCCTTCACCGCAAGAGCATCAGATATATGTACATATAAAATTCGTGAAACGAAAAACACATTGGTGTATGGGCGGTCTCGAACCCCGGACCTCTCGTTTCCGACAATTAGAGGTGTGATAGCTACCTACAAAGATAGATGAGAATTACTGGTGAGGCTCGCTTGCATTTTTAGTTTGTCGTTCACCGTCAGATTAGACAAGGAAGAAACTACTGCTTTGTGAAATAAAAAATACGGTACACGCGGCAAATTAACTTTACCGAAGTAATCAATTTCTTATAACTTATATTATGACGCATATATAACTATAATGGGTAAGTAATGACTCAAATGGGAGACATACAATACTACAAATGATCGCTTGGGGCAACCTTTATACCGTTACAAAGAAATAGTGGAATAGATCGGATTCTAAATTACAAGACATCTCAGATTGATCAGTTATTACGTTTCGTGAATTCCGTTTCATGTTGGCAATGATTTGCTTTATGACTATGAGGTACCTACCTACCTTCACTCGGATCAGAATTTATCGTCTCAGGAAGGTGAAAGCTGCAGTAGGTGTGGGCGAGATATTTAATTTATAGTACATTATGACAGTCTAGTAAATGATTTAGCGAGCATTGGCATTCACAACAAAGTGGACAGACGTGGAAAATGCAAAACATACGACAGTTAAACTCTTCATCTCACCTGATGGTAAGTGACCATAAGGCTAAAATTGGAAGCGAGCTTCACCTGGAATCCTCCACAACTGAGGAACTGTATTACCTCTAATTGACGGAACAGGACAATACTGTTTATATTGTTATTATGAAGAGACGGCCACCACTTCTTAAATAAATTATTTTATGAATTTAAGACAGAATTCAATTTAGTGGACTTCATAATTATCATAATTCTATCGTACTTGAATAATTGGTGTGAAGCGTTTTTGCTAAGACGGCCACCGCTCTAAAAGTAAATTATAATGAATTAAACACAGCAGACATTCAATTTAGTGGACTCCATTTTTCTATCGATAATGTTATATTAACTGCCTCGACTGTCTCAAAATTGGTTAATTTATTGAAATATTTTTTTTTTATACAAACCACCAAAGCACAATACCAAATAACGCATGATAGCAGCGTATCTATATGAATATGCGAACAAAATACTGTCAATCACTGCCATGCATGCATACCTTCAAAAGTTCAAACAGTAGGTCATCAATATACACAGCACATCACACAAAGTGCCGGTAGGTACCGCCATATCAGCTGTGTCCACCGGCCACGTGGGCGGACCTATTTCCGGTTCGAGTCAACGGCCGAAGCCGCTATGAGACGGCCTTCCGGGCGAAGAGAATAGATTTAATCTTCTACTAGGTACATTCACAAAAACACGTTTATGGCCAAAGTGGTAAACCGTCGAGATAAGCGAATGTGGAGCGACGACGCGTTAAATGTTTGGCAATCTCGAAAGTGTATAGGTTTACCACTCTTGAAAACCTCTGAATTGTTATCTTAAATGTTTCCTTAACTTTAATCTAACGAAATGCCTTTTAAAAGTAGTACTTTCTTCAGGTTTCTCCAATCTATTTCCGTAATGACTAATGAGTCAATGTCCTTCGCGGGTAGGGTTACCATATCTCAGGATTTGTCCTTAGATCTCAGGATTTTAAGACTTTTTTCAGGATTGCGGCCGGATTTGAATAATTTAATCTAATCTCAGTGAATCTCAGGATTTTGAGAATTTTCAATAAAATAATGAATTTTTTTAGATATTTTATTAAATATGTATACGTATTAAAATTAATTAATAATCACTTTGGTCGTGTTAATTGCACAAATAAAACCGCGCCGTGCGATTCGTGAGCGTTAACCGCCCATACCCAGTGCACAAAATTATTAAAAACTAGCTGTGCCCGCGACTTCGTCCTCGTGGAATAGTAACTCTTGGCAAAAAGTAGCCTATGTTATTACACCTTATATAATTAGCTATCTATTAGTGTGGGTCCCGTCAAAATCGGTCCAGCCGTTCCGGAGATTAGCGGGAATAAACAGACAGACAATTTTTTTTTAAATTGTGTTTTTGTTATTGGTGCCCGATATACATTCAAATCAAATCAAATCGTTTATTACATACCCATTTAGCAAAAACTTGTTATTTTGACATTACAAACAGACACTTCAATTTTATTTATTTGTATAGATGTATAGATAGGATGACTTCATAATTGTAAAACACATTTTAGAAAAATCTCAGGATATTTGGAAGAAAATCAGGCATTTTTCCGGACTTTTAAAGTTTTCTTCTGGTAACCCTATTCGCAGGCGACCTTGCCTGAAGAGGGATCTTGACATTGGCAACGATTTTAATACAACGTTGTTTCCGCCGGTGTTTTGCCGTTATACTTTGTTATTATTTTAATGATCTCTTTTCTCTTACGAACTTACAGTATGGTTTCAGTCATCCTGTATTTGACTCTGAACCATATGACCAACCAGAGTCAAATGCGTGATGACTTAATTTTAAATTTCTCAAGTTACTTACGAACCTAAGATGACATACCCAGCAGAGAAAAATGGAAAAGTTTTATAAAAGTGGAAAATAAAATTTTTAATGGCTGAGAAAGTGGAAATAAAAGGGTTAGTGAAAAATATATCATTCCGAAGGAATGTAATATTTCTTTCAACACTGTTACTACGAATTTGCGCCGATCTTGAATAAATTGACACATTCAATATCCGCGGAATACTGATCCAATTTGGAGCTGAACAGACATCACAATAAAATGTGGATCGATATGAATTAGTTTTGAAAGTAATACTTACTACAGTTCTTATTTATAATTATGGAAAAATCAGCTCCGCTTATATTTAAATATGTGATATTCTTCTAGTATTTACGCAGACGAATACAAAATTATGTTAAAAATCGCGAGTTCACTTCATTTACGTAGTTTAATGAAACGTAAACTCTATCGCGTTCCTTAACACGATAAAATTACGTAACAATATTTAAAAATGTGCGATTATTTAATCACAAGCTGTAATAAGCTAAATGCTACACACCAAACCAGCAGTGAGTAGATTTCGCTTTCAGGTAGCCCGTACTTCATTATAATTCTCTCACACAAACCTGTAACAAGAGAAACGCATAGTTATTGAAAAATCACACTAATGAATAAACACCCAATCAAACCCTGGAACAAGTGAACTGTGAAATGTAAACTTTAACCTAGTAGTTTAGTGGTTGGTACCAGGGGGGTTATTGTCTAACGGCCGGTTTCAATATCCTATCTATCTGTGGATTTGGTTACTAGCGAATCTAGCGATAGATATTTGACATTAGCTCTATACAAAATACGTCAAAATTCTATCTCCAGTAAACAAATCCACAGATAGATAGGATATTGAGACGGGCCGTAAGGAGAAATCTATCGCGATCGCTTACAATTTGACAGTCTCAGTCCATCCATCACTCCTTTATAAAAGGAAGTCGGCGCAGAGTCTTGTGTTCACGGCGCAATGGCTGCCAAATTAATAGGCGATCGTCATAGAATTTTTCTTAGACAATAGCCCACCAGTATTGATCTGGTGGTCCGGAGTTCGATTACCCATGGGAGCAGAAGTAGGGCTTCAGAGCCGGCCTGGCGAGCTACCACCATCTTACCTAATTTTGTCATTATAATAATTTTGGTAACATTCAAAACAATTTTAATAGCGGCCAAAAGCTTCTCTGTTGCATATAAAAATATTATGAGTTGCACCACCAAAAATAATAATGTAAGCCCGTAATTATCATATCAGTACGTACTGGTGGTAAGTAAATTCATTATCACCGAAAGGATATTGAAATGAAATAAATGTTAGCAAATGTACGCATCATATTCTAGAAAATAGTCTCGATTGCACATAAATTATTCAGACTTCGGTGTCGATCGATTGTCTTTCGCTGAACTAGTCTCAGTTTGCGGTGCTTTCCGCGATCGGCGCCCATGCATCGACTGTATTGTACGCATGAAACGTCTCCACGGAATTTCCATTGAATTACGTAGAAACACCATTTGCTCACAATGTTTCTTCAATCACCTAAAATACAATGACAAACAATCTGTGTGCGTAAATGACAAACAAGCAAACTAGCATATACATATAGTACCTACCTAGCATACTATAAAAACTACAAGTAATAGAAATTTTCAAGCGAAAATGTTTGTTACGTGACTTCAGCAAACCCTAAAGCTATGAAATCAGTGATCATGTCAAAATTACCAGAAAAAAAGGTTTTTAAAATAATATCAATTAAGTCAATCGTTTTACTTCGTCATATTCGGAATTTTTGTAAAATATTATATGTATACAGGTGGATTTTTGAGATGGTATTTAAAGGGCAGGTACATTAACCGTTATAGTTACAAGAAAATTGTTAGGCAACCATCCCTAACTTTTTAAGATATTCTGATCTGCATTCACAGATTTTGGAAAAAAGTTACAGTCTACAATAAAAATGCAGAGATGGCAAAAAAAAAATTATGCCTATCGATCGCCAAAAACATTTCCCATGCATTTTGTACGGAAAATCCTCGGATCCTATTTCTTACGGTGATATCTCTATGAATCCTATTTCTTACTTTTAAGGGAAACTGCAATTTAAATAAATACTAAAGTCCGCGAGCACTTCGGGCAAGTGAGAACGCCGCTGCTATAGTTGTAAATAAGAGCCGTTGATGGTCTGGCCTTCAGTTCGTCTCTCTTAGCGTCGAGTTCGTCTCTACGCAAGTGTTCGAAAGCGTCGATATTCTTCCTTGTGAGACGTCTCCATTTTGGGCGAATTGCAGCTATTGACTCCCATGTCAAAGGGTCAATATTACATTTCTTCATGTGCCTTTTAAGCACATCCTTGTAACGCAAAAGCTGTCCACCTTGCTTACGTTTGCCTTCCTGCAATTCGCATTATAAGATGCGCTTTGCCACTCGCTCTTCCGGCATGCGGAACATATGGCCACACCAACATAGCTGACGCCGCATCAGAAATGCCTCCATACCACAGATCTTAGCGCGATGAAGGACTTCAGTGTTTCTTATGCGGTCCGTCCAATGGATGCCCATGATATCCCGCAAACACTGGAGATGGAATCGATCTAGTGCCTTTATATGTCTGCGGTAAAGACACCAGGTTTCTGTGGAGTAAAGCAAATTTGGTAGAACAATAGCCCTGTAGACAGAAATTTTTGTTGCCAATTTTATATCGTGAGAACGAAAGACCTTAGATCGTAGTTTGCCAAAAGATGCCGACGCAGCACTTTCTACTATTAATTTCGGCATCAAGGTCACAGTGCGATGTGATTGTACTTCCCAAATACTTGAACCTCTCTACACGCTTCAGGACATCCTGACCAAGCGAGACCTCAAAGGGGGCATCAGTCATCATACCAGTTGTCATGACCTCCGTCTTACTGACATTCATCTTAAGACCAAACCTTATACATATTGTCTCGTCAAGACCAGTCATCAGCTGTTGTAGAGAGGTTGGAGTCTCCGCTAAAAAGCACAGGTCATCCGCGTACATGATCTCAGTGATCATCTCATGAGAAACCTATGTGCGGGATTTCAGTCTAGCCAGATTAAAATGCTGCCCGTTTGTTCGGAAGCGAATGTGTATGCCTGTGGGAACTTTCTGCAGCGTTTCGTTGATCACCGCTGCAAAATAAATGGCAAATAAAGTAGGAGCAAGGACACAGCCTTGCTTAACACCACAGATGACGGGAAAAAGTCCTGATTGCGTCCCATTTACAGACACACAACATGTCATACCGTCGTGAAGTAGGCGAACCAAGCGTATAAATTTGCTTGGACAACCTACCTTCTCCAAAACAATCCATAAGGCTTCACGGGGAACACTGTCAAAAGCCTTTTCTAGATCGACAAAACACAGAAACAATGGTCGACCTTGTTCACGGCTTTTTTCTTGCAACTGCCGCACGCAAAAGATAGCCTCACATGTACCCCTCGCAGGGCGGAAGCCAAACTGGGTCTCCGGCAGTATCGCTTCGGAAACAGACATTAAGCGGTTAAGCAGTATCCTAGCGAATACTTTCCCGGGTGCAGTAAGAAGTGATATGCCACGATAGGAGTTACAGTTAGATCTGTCACCTTTATTCTTGTGTAGTGAACATATACACGAGATTTTAAATTCAGGTGGAACTTGCTCTTCATGCCACATTTGTGTAAAAAGTTTCCAGATCGCATCATGAAGCATCACCCCCGTATTTCAGCAGTTCACCAGGGATACCGTCAAGCCCAACCGCCTTCTTATTTTGCTGACTCATGATAGCTGCTACCACTTCCTGCAGCGTTGGAGGCTCGTCTAGCTCATTTCTTTGTGGGAGCGATTTGATTTTGTAAAATAATATATTATGCATACCATAAAGAGAAGAAATACACTTCTTTTACCACACAGTTTCTCTAACTCATCCCGAAATGTATAATATTAAACATGTATAACCAATGGTGCACAGTTGTTAATACCTGTCACCGACTATGTTGTGCATTTACGTTGCAAGATTTCACTATAAAAATAAATATAAAAAAATCTTTATAAATACAAAAGTATACGTAAAATTCACTCGAGTTTGTCGAGAGCACATTAAAATTATAGAAACCAACTGTACAATTAATTAATTAGGTATTTTATTAATCTATTGTTCTATCAGCGACAGATGAACACCCGACAGCCACCTGTCCTTTACAATTCCTCAGAAAATTTTCTTTTCCACAATAAATGTCAACCGAGTGGAACCGAAAGCGTCGGCCGTGAAATCTGATGACCGTTATTTCTTGACAAAGGACTATTTAAAACGACTTCCAATTGTGGTGCAAATGTACCGTTAATTTTATAAGATTACAAAACTTTTTGGTAATAAAATCTGATATTATAAAATTCATTTATGTTACCAATCCATATCTAATAAAACTTGTTGCAAATTATCAAAAACTCTAAACGTAATATTTATTTTATTAGAAGAAAAATCCTTTAATTTGTCAGAAGTTTAATCTTTTTCAACATCATGACAAAATGCAGTTGACACAAAATCTATTTTTTCCGTACAAAAAAGTATTAAAATTTTAACCTCTTTGATTCTTCTAAAATCCGTCAATTTAAGTACCATGTCCTAACATTTTCATTAAAAACTGTATGTTCTTATTATGACTAAAATAAAAGATACCATTGATATATTTCACATGAGACGACTCATACAAGTAACATTAACCACACCCGGTTATTGTTTCACTTGCGCTCCATAAAATTATAATTTCGAGCCCTTTCCACGAATCGAGTTGCGTGATTGCAGTGTTTGTCGCGACGAATGCGTCCAAAGTATATTCTGGGATGCGATTATCTAAACTATAACAATCGAAATTTTGATGAAACAAAAGAATGTTGAATGATGAGTTAGTAATCTTTAAAACAGTATCAAATGACATTATCCCACACCAACACAAAAAGTTCGTGATAACAATTTGAAGCACTTTTTAACCGACTTCAAAAGCACAAAAAAGTAAAAATAATGTAAGCAAACATGGCATTTCATACTTTAAAGTAGATGCCAAATTTTAACTCAGGAAAATCAAACATCCGACACCGAGACGTCAAAATAAAAAAATGTGATGTTTTTGATGTCAATTTTATTTTTTGTTAACTTTTTTATTTTATTATTTTTAGTGAATCTAATACCAGCTCACCAAAGTAACTTGAAAGAATACAACTGAGGGTCAATATGTGCTATCTCCCTCCCAAAATGTCAAGGATCCATCCATCATTAGCTCGTCTCATGATGACTACCAGACGCAAATACTCGTACCTTAATAGTTTCAGAAAAAAAATTAAACACGTTGGACGTGCCTAAAAAATTGAAGGGTTTCCCTCGATTGTTTTGTGATCCCATCACGAAGTGTACCCTCTCATACAATAAAAATCCATATTGGTTAATAAACAGAGTTATGAGGTACTAAACATAAGGATTTCCTTTGATCCTGTCAGCAGATCCTGACTTTGGTGACAATGGGACCAATAGGGAAGTATACCCTCTAAAACAAACAAGATATTTCTAAATCGGTTAATAAATCACAGAGTTATAAGATAACAAATATAAAGAAAGAACTGTAACATATCTTGCATACTTAGGTACGTTCAGAAAAGCATCACCACTTTGCTGGTGCTTACATCTGATGTTAACCTCGTTTTGAGTTTCTTTTAAGAAATGCTAACATTTTTAACCGTGCTAATTGCTACAAATGAAACGGTGGGAACTAATTTTTCGTGCTGAATTTTAACACCTCATCTAATGTTATTTATAGTTATGGTATACTTTCCAATTGGTCCCATTATCACCAAGTCAGGATCTGGTGATGGAATCCCAGAAAAATAGAGGGAAATCTTAAAATTTTATAGGCACGTCTTCTTAATGATCTAAGCACGTCTTTCATGTTTTTTCTGAAGTTATTCAGGTATTCAAATACTACATTCTGATATGATTGATAAAGCAATAAGGGCCTGCAAAGTTATAGCGGACTTATAGAAGGTAGTCCGTGTCTCAGCGGCTAAATGTTAGTCGATATCAATTGTCCAGAGGACATGGTAACGGTATCCAGAGACCGCTTCATATAAAAGAAGATTAGGTTCGGAAAGACAGCGATACACAGAGCGCCACGAGATGATCGCTTTATGGTGAATCGGGCGTTACAGAATCGTTAGGTGTCAAGTGTGGACTCAAAGAGGTAAGAGGAGTAGAAATTAGCTAGTGTAGGAGGCTTTAGGCTGCCGATATCAGTAGTTTCCGTCCAAGTCAGACCCCTAAATAGATAAGATTATATTTCTTTGCATAACGATGCTCGCGCTCACTGTTCTGGCGATATGGAAGAATATACGAGGGTGGGTCAAAAAGTTTGCGGAATGAGGGGCATGGAGGGGGGAAAGGTGACTTTTTACTACCTGCACTAGTTGTGACACTCATTAAGAGTATAAATACTAAGTTTCAAAAAAATAGTTCATAATTACCTGAGCTACACATCAATCAACAAGTCAATCCGGAAGAAAATTTGCAACATGGAGAAAATTGAGTTTCGCGCAGTACGCGTACGCGCTCGTAGTCCCGACCACAATAAAATAGAGCATGTCTGGGATGTCCTAAAGAGACGTGGTAAGGTCAGCGCAACTTGTTCCACAAAACATCAGAGAGCTAAAAAGAGTAATTGCACGAGGAGGTCACAATCATTATAAGGATTTAACATTTTTCAATATTGCCAGAATCCACTTAACATTCCATAAAATGTCTATTAACACCCCGAACATATATCAACTTACGAGACTACAATTATACAGACAGACCACGTCAAAATATTCAGTTCAATTGATTTAATTAAAATCGGTCTTCAAATGAAAATTTCTTTGTGCCTTTTTTGCAAAGAATGTATTTCGATATTAATAAAATATTAAGATTTGACAAAGCAAATAATTGCAAAACAAATTTGAGGTTAATTACGCAGGCGGCAAAATGGGTCAGAAATATGCATCCCCAAGTAAACCGTAAATATTTTTGAAACATGTAAGAGATTTCGTTTATTGTCATATAATACCTCGGTGATGGTAGAAAATCTCGAGAAGTCAAATAACTCACAAGCCATATAAGAATAACTCTATAACTTTTACATAAAGAATAAATCCGAGGAAAAAGCAAACATTACATAAACAAAAATATAATTCACATGAAAATGTCAAATAACAACTCGAAGATGTGTGTTGAATTGAATCCTCTACACTATTTCAACAAAAGGAATACGCACGTGGGTACAAGGGATTTGCCGACAGCCAAGAAATTGTAACAAAAGGGCTCTTAGGTTGGATTTGCGAAACAGAGTCCAAAGCGCCTAATCTTAAAGATGGCTTTGCGGTAGAGAATGAGGGGTGTGTAAAAAAAGGACGAACGCCCATTCGAGTCAAAGTTCAAGCTGGAATGCAACGAGCGTAGTTTATGAAGGCTGTGTTTTATGTTTTAAGTCTGCGAGTCAAAGTTGATATTTGTTCGTCACGCATTACTATACGAAGTGAGGTTTTTTGTACTGTCGTGTGTCACATTGTGCAGGAGTCCGAAGTGAATGTCGGGCTTGTTGGTGGCAAGGGTGGTTTTGTTTCCACTTTGAATGCTCGTTGACTTTTGCTCTATTGTTTATGGCAGCGAAATACTTATTGAACTTTTCTACTTTAGTTTCCACAACACATTCGCACTTAAAACTGACAGCCAAATTACACATACTGCAAAATGGAAATTAATATCAAATCTAAAATTGTTGGGATAAAGCAGGTTAGCTGTGACGCCACTAGACATTTGCTATAGGGCGCTTGAAATCAGAGCAACCATAGACCGTCGTGTGATGCTGTTGTAGGATATTCAGTGTGATATGTGGTTAGATTCGTGTTTGGCCATGTCGATATATTTGTGATTGCGAAACATTTAACTAACATAAGTAGTCAAATTCTAACGATAGATTAACATACCTAGTATTAAACAATGATGTTATCTGTTAGATTGCGGGCACTGTTTCATTTCATTAATGAAACGTTAAATTGAAACAAATATTCAATATTGTATTTAAAATTTCAAATTCGTGCTATACAAACGTTAAAAGTTGTTTCTTAATATAAAATTGATGTGTCATCAATTCATCATTTTTCCACCGCTAGACATGACCGCTCCCATAGCATGCCACTCATTACGATCTCCGTGAATTCCGTGATCCTCATCTAACCGCCTTAAGTCAATTTACGTATGTCGTCCCCCCATGGCCTCTACGATTATCAAGTCGCGGTCATGCACAATTGTCGGCTCTGCGACAGATGTGACCAGCCCATTGCCACTTCGACTTGCTAATGCTATGTCGCAAGAAACCCCAAGCATGGCCAAGTCCAAAGCCCTGTGCAGCTTAAAGTCCACTTTAAGTTACGTCTCGACGTAAAAAATAAGTGAGAAAGGTCCCTTGTCTCACAACACGATCTAGGAATAGATATCCGTCTAGTGGGTAGGGGTTTCATATACATATAAGAAATAAATTAATATAAATTTGGCATGCACCTGCTGGCCATCTAACTGTCATTAACAAACCATCACACATATGACACTCTTGACTGAGCAACAAACGAAATATGAAACATAATAAATACATGATTTTTTTTTTTCATAAATGTGAAACAAACAACACTGCCAGAACTGAATTAATAAAGAAAGGGAACGGAGAAGGTACCGATATGTAATAAGCGATCTATCACCGCCAAGATTACAAATATCTAATAAGTAAAGCCTGACCTTAATCTCGTGTTAGGTCAACATTCCTGTACTTTACAAACTGGTTACGTTTTCCTTCTATTAGCATAATACGAAGAGCATCTTGTTACTGCTTATGTATTAGACGCATCGCTCCGACTGATTAGCTAATCTCATATTAATCGTCTATATTTCGTATCCGTCGTTCGATGTTCATAGATATAAAACAGCAAATATAGCTATCATCACTTTGGCTTATACTATAGTATACATTCAACTTTAAATGGCTGGTCTCTTTATATGGCCGTTCCGAATAACCTATCTATTGCCGATTTTCGCTAATAAATAGGGAGATAAATAGACTATCTATCTTTAGTTTTACAGGAGATTACATTAAGATTACTATGACAAGAATATATGTAATCACTTTCTTCAGTATTCTGGGATTATCACTACAAATAACTTATTTTTTACATTACATTACGCACTTTCAACATAATGGGGGATCCTGATGAAGTGACGAGTTAACGTAGATCCCCTCATCGACCGTATCGTGGAACTCTTAATAACCTATCAACAAGTAAGAAATCCTACATCTATCATGTAATATAGTTGTTTTTTTTAGTTTTCACTCATTTCACAGAGGTAGGTATAATTGTAGTAAACTCCTATAGTCACTTTTTACGATATCGACATGAAGAATAGGAGCGGCGACAAATGTTTCAATATGTCCAATCGTGCATGAAAGGCTTATGAAAGGACGCAGCGAATATAAATCTACTTATTTTGATTTGCTCGACTCAATCAAGTAAAACATGAGCTTGTTGGATGAGCGAGTTAGTACTAAAAAAAAGCTCCAACGACGAATCACCAATCAATTAAAAGAGTAGCCCGTAGGTCTCGCTGTGATGTCTCGTTATTAAGCGATTTATAATATACAGTTTGTCCTTTTAATCTGGTTTACGAAGTAGACCGGTGATCAGATACCCATATAGAGTTTAATTGTTTTTTAAGTCCGTCAGTTTAAGTGCCAAAAAATGTCCTTGTACAAATTTATTGTGTTCAATCAAATGAGTCATATTTAAGCAACGGGTAAGGTTTTTTTATAGAAATAAAAATTCTGGGTTTAAAAATAATATCTAGTCAAATATTAGATGTTAGATGTTATAATAATATTATAAAAATTAAATATTTTTTAAAAAGTAACAATATCGTAGCGACTGTCGCTGACACCATTTTTAACCGTTGTATTTTTCCCGATTACTCGAAGACGCCTGAACCGATTTGGAAAATTCCTTTTTCGTTTGAAAGGTAAAGGTATACTTCCCAGGTGGTCCCATGGTCATCAGGTTAGGATCTGATGATGGGATCCCAGGAAAATCGAAAGAAACCCTTAAATTTTATAGTTACGTCAAACGTGTTTCTTGTTTTTACCGAAGCTCTTCAGGTGTTTGCGTCTGGTAGTCATAAACCGAGCTGATGATGGAGGGATCCCTAATTTTTAGGAGTTAGTGGTTCCTTTTTTATATCAATTGGCACATATTAACCATTAGTTGTATTCTTCAAGTTACTTCGGTGAGCTGGTAATAATTTTACTAAAAAGATGTACAAATATTTATATGTAAGAAGAAGAAGATTTATGAAATAAATCAATGACAATTTATGCCCTTCCAAACCTATTTAGTTGATATTCTATCAAAATGCGTTCGATCAACATGTGAATCTTAAACACCTTCTTAGTTCAATGATACATGAACTACATTTATATGTCTTACTTGAATCGACCCTCAATATAATTTATATGCTTTTTATACAACACATTACTTGCATGTTGAAGTGGTAAACGGTATTGATAAGCAATGAAAACACTTCAATTATCTTCTCAAATCCACTGTGAATATTATTCCTCCTTGACATTGTTTGTTTACACCAATAAAGTGAAAAAAAAAACAATTTATAGTTAGAACCATAAATTTCAGAAAGTATTTAAAGTTAAATCATACATATAGACCCCAGATATACGAACCAATGTTTATGTTCTCTCAAGTACATAATTATGTAATTTTCCTAGTTATAACTTAATATCACTTAATTCTTTACTAATTTCTACATAATGTTTTTTTCTTATTCGCACAAATCACATATGAAGAGTGACAGAAAAAAGCTAACTTTAAAATGAAAATTAAGCAAAAAGAGAACAACGTATAGTAGTCACCAACTCTCTCATCCGTAACGTTCCCAACGGGTCCCAGGTCCTTAGCGATAAAGCTTCGATAGACACGAAATCAGCATAAAAATATGGCCGGAATCCTTCAGGGTTCAACGGCCCTCCTTATCTCGGGCTAACTTTATCTGTCCGCATCTTCGTCTCGCCTCGCGCCTGAGCTTAATCGATCTGGCATTGGAAAAAAGTAACCAACCCTATTACTATGGGAGTAAGAGATACTTTATTCAATAGAAATGAGAAGCGGCGTTGTCCAAATGTTTCACAGGCGCGCGAATCCGCCAACAATTTGGATTAAGAAACGGAGTTAGTCCATGTTTTGATACTAAACCTTTATTATTCTGGGACCGAATCGGTGTACACAGCGCGAACTCAAACTGATATTGGCACGGATAAGATTTCCGGCCCGACAAGATAGCTGATCGGTTTCCGGTATTTTTTATTGAGTACGAATTTATATTTTGATTTCTGGTTAGTATTCGCAAACGGTGCACAGTTTGACAAATGAAAATAAGTCACCCGCGACAGATGAAACTAAAAAGTGATTCGCATTTGAAAACTTTAACGAAAATTGATTAATATCTTTGTATCCCACGACGCGACGACGTACTCCTCTGTATTACTTAAGTAATACAGAGGTACTGTAGTTCAACTTTACCATCATATCCATATCTTACATATATCCATCCATGGTTCCAATCTTCTAATGCTCCTGTAATGACGTATTATCCACAACAGATGTATCCAAATCAGATTATTATTTGAGTGATCAAGTTAAAGTCTTTTTTTACCACACGAAAGAACTCGCGGAAAACGTCCTAATGTAAAGTATATGTTATTAGTGGAATAATAAATTGAGGTAACAGCACAGGAGATTATAAAAAATAATATGAAATGGTAGCGAAGAAAATAACATGCCCCATACCCAATTTTGACATAAATTTTAAAGAATATTATCGGCAATTTTACTTGACAGAGCCCACCCAATAAAGCGGCAAATCATGTGTGACCTACTTTAGCAACATGAACTACGAATAGCAGCATAACTGTCCTAATCTAACAGACCACTTCACGGCCGTGTCTCTTATAATTGGACAATCATATTTCAATCACCAATCCTGCTCGAACGTACTTCCCCCTCTGCTGTTTCCTCCATGTAGTCGTAGCCGACCTAAAAATAGGATAGCCACCAGAGACAATACCGCAGCCGCTGCGAGCGCGGTCTGGTAACAATAGCATGTGATAACTCTATTAGTTTAATTAATCTTTCGTGATACATTAGTGAGGCAGTCAAGTTTATAAGCACAACGGAGCCGAACAATTTACTGATTCAAATGATTACGATAGCCCTCCATCGTTTTAATGTCTTATGCCCGGTTTCTATATTATAAAAACAGTTAAATTTTGACATTTATTCTATGGAAAATATGTCAAAATATAACTGTCCGTAGCAAAAACGGATCATTTTTTGAATACAGAAACCGGGCATTAATTAGAATATTATTTTTGGCTGCCGATTTCTTTCATCTCGTTTTGGTAGTTCAGAAAGACTTGGGTGGGACTAAGTTCACCAAACTAGCTATATATAGCAAATATGGTAGACTTTATTAAGTTTGCCGTCATTACTGTACTGTTAACTATTATGTTCCAACAAGCGACTAAGCGAGGTAGCCTGTTTCTCTCTGGTGGAGGAAACTAGGTGAAGCTTACTTCTATCTAGCTTGCCTATTATGAGAAAAGAATTTAGTTGGTTATGAGTGATACAGTTAACGAAAACACTGTGGCCGGTGAGTGCCAAAGGAATTCACTAAATAAATCAATAGAAAATACGCATCAAAACTAACGCTATACAATAAGCATAGTGTGAGTCTAGGATCCAGGGAGATTCCATCGTTTTTCGTTAAGTAATTGTATTTAATTGTATATAATGCTCACCGCATTATATTTGTTATTTTTATAATTTGCTATTTCACACAACAGGGAATTTATCTCGCTATCGTTGGGAAAAAATACCAGAAGATAAAAGTAAGGCCAAGAAAGAAGAGAACTTAACCTAGACTCATCAACAGCTAGATAAAACGGTGATACTTAGCTAGAGGGCTCAGTAGCTCTATCACTAATCAAACTTAGCATAAAACTTGCCTCCCATAGAGAATCGAGCCTTGGACTTGTCTCAATAATCAGACTATGGAGGCGGTTAAAAATTATAATTTAGAAAAACGACACCACTTTAGTAGTGTACGTAGACAATACTCATGTATCTATTTAAATCATTGCCGTGCATTAAGGAAAAATGTAACCACAAAATACATACAAAATGTCCATCAATATCATCGTGGATACCTTTTTACCAACCAGACACCGCTTATCGTATATCATAAATAAAAACAATAGTCGTTAGTTAAGAGCTCGTGTACATACGCGAACCGGGCGATTGGAATTTGTCTGTAGCATCGTGATTCCACTATGTTGAGACACCCGCGATATGCAGCGGTCACGTAGGGTGGCGTAGTATCGTGAGAGGTCTGGGTTCGGTGGACGTTATAGCTTGCGACCAATTGTGGAAGATCTGCGACTTGTATTAATTTTGTTTCTAAACTGAGTTATACGTCGAGTAGGTAAGCGACAGGGGGTGCCAGGATATATTGGACAACGGGATCAGTTCCGGGCGAGCTCAGCGCGCAGCCTCCACGGTATCGAGCGGCCGCGCCCGCAACCACGTGCTCCATTCACCAGTGCAACTTCACGTGTGCACACAACTTTATATTGATGAAACCTTCTTTATTCGACAGCACAGACATATTATATTAATAAAATATAGCAGAGGAATATATTAAAGACATTTATAATAAGTCACCCGACATTCCCGTTTCAGTAAGAATTTAAAAACTTAATGACCCTTGCTTAAAAACTTATGGCCTTATTCATAAAAATATTTAAGCAATGTTTAAGTTAAGTAATGTTGCTGTCTCTTTTGATGTCCTTTCTTTTGTAATGAGATTGAAAGTGATAGCAACATTGTTTAACTTAAACATTGCTTAAATATTTTTATGAATAAAGCACTTAATTTCTAAATCGAAAACAGTTATAATATTTTGTGATAATATGCGAAATCTTACAAAATCAGTTAAATTCAAGTCACGATTTGTGCTAGAATAAAATCAGCACATTTTTAATCTAAAATACCTACACCAATGGAATATTTGTGAATAATTTGTGTAATATTATTAATTTCGAGACAAGTGATATTAAAATCGGAATGATTTTTTCAATGCAGTTGCTCGTAGTCTTTATTTTTGTATAGATATTAACAGAAAGCCACCCTTTACAGGACAATGCGGTAAAACACTATGGAAAATCCTTTATTTCAAGCGTGCAGTAGTTTTTTTTTTCGTGCAACACGGAGTCCATGCAGCATGGAGTAGAATGAAATAAGGTGAAAAAAATTTGAATTCACAAATAAACCCGCTTTAATTCGTAATTATAAAGCTAATAAAACCATACGATATAATATCAAAAGTTAATTATTGCATATATTATCATGTGTACAATACACATTAATTACCTATTCTACGAAATAAACATTTGTTGCAGAAAAGTTTACTGTATGCACTGTACACTTTTGCCTTGCATAAAAAGTTGAAAAGCGCGCGTTTGTAAAACGAGTGAAACTTTGAATTTGTAAAAATTTGTTAAAAATTTTTACAAATTCGAACATGACTTTGTTGTCCTAATAATTGCTCTAACATTTTCTTTAATTTTACCAATAGTTTTCTTTTGTTTACTCGCAAAAGCATTGAAAAATGTTGTATATTAAGTAAACATAAAAGGTCTTTCCGAATGCCTCTGAAAACACGAGCGCATATTCGGTAAACAAATACTTTCTGCACGTGTATCATAAATATTAATAAATAACTAAATAAATTATCAACTATTAATAATACAATATAAACTATTAATAAATTATTAATGCTTGAAAACATTGAAAAGGCCAGTAAAGTAATATCCTAACCAAATATACTTATCCCCATTTAACTAAAGCTTTGTGATGTTAGTCCATTAACAGTATTTTATGGGACACCGGATTTAATTACTGCGTTCGTTCGTAGCTTGCTTTTTTCCGCGCAAACACATTGATAAATTGATATATTAAAACCTCGATGATCCCAAAATTCATTTTATTTATACATATTATTTACAAATATACGCAAGTGAATACGCTTGGTCGCACGACTATACTTGCTACGGATGCTCAGTATATGCATATGGGTGAATATACGCTATTTGAATTCCAGTGGCCAGTGAACAAATTTTATGTTAAAATTTTTATATTACTATAATTGAATGTTCATGCCATAAACAATATTGTCTATTATTTGGACCACACAATTAATTCACAATAATTGTTTTATATATGGCATTATTTGTAAAAGAATGTTATAAATGTATACTCCCCTGGCCTGCCCCATTGCAAGATTTTACACTTGTTTGGGCATATTGTTTTTAATATTCATGGGATTATGATTTCTTAAACGTAATTGTACACTTAAATAAACATTAAAAGATATTTTAACAAAAATCCTTATAAGAATAATTATTTTTATTTAAAAAAATACCTATTATTTATGTCTCAGAAGTTTAATGTCACCCTCACCTGGCGTAATTTAAAGCCTCAAAATTTGAAGAGAATCTACTAATGTATGTTTTGGAACATGAATATTACGATTAGTATATAGCAAAGTTATAAGCAAGCTAATGCGCTTGAGCGTAACTAAAATAAACTTGCGTCAATCTTTCGGTACATCTCCGTAAAGCGTGCTTGTGCCAGTCGTTGCTGTAACTCCCCTAGTAAGTATATGTTTTTCTGTTTTATTTTTATGCAATTGTAAATCTGCACAATGCAATATTTATCATGTGTAAATGTCATGTATTACTTTAAATTCTGAAAAGACGAACGAGTTAAGTTTATTTCGTGGATTATGTGTGATTTTGTCACTTCTCTGGCGTCACTCCTCTGGCATTTTATACGCCAGGGGAAATACGTGCACTCCAGGGGAGTGACGAAATTTTGATTCTTTAATGTTTATTATTGTAATGCTTCATTTTATTTGTTCTAGTTCCTCGCTCGTCAGATCTAGTATCATAGCGAATACAAGGAAAAGCAAATAAAGAAGAGACTACAAAAAAAGCGTAAAATTTAAAAATGTAAGCTAAAAATATGCCGAATCAAAGGATAAAGAAAAGCAAAAATATTTTAAAGCAGAAGGGGCAAATAAGGAGTATGAGGATCTTGACTGAAAGGAACCAAAGGGTTATGAGCAAAATTTGAAGAGGAAAACTTAATAAAAAAAACATAAGCTTTAATGCTTTATTATCCAAAATGTCGCCTTGGCTGCTAAAAAGTTGTCAGAAAGTCATCATTAAAAACACATAATGATACCAAACTCAAAAGTTCGAAGACCATCTCGATCGAGCATGATTGCAATCTAATAATAACAAATACGGTGCTGTAAGCCGTCACTTTAAGAAACTATGGCAATGAGTGATTGGCTAACGAGCTCCTCTCATTCCTCCAACAGAAGCGTCGGCGGGACGTCAGTCTGGAAGTCAGTGCCGTGCAAACCTTCAGCGAAGAGGCCAGCTTCAGCGAGGAAGGCATACGGTTAGCAAAGCAGCTGCTGTATCGGTTTCTAAATGAAACAGATCAGATTGTGTCTCACTGACGAGATGGGACATAGAACCTTTAGGACATCATCAACAAAGACCGAGCTTTCTGTAAAAGGCTGACCCCAATGACGTACCAACATTCGTGGCAAGATTAACAAGCTGCCTCCCGTCACTTTCGACATCGTAGATGTGACCAGCCTATTAAAGGACATCATTATCCTAAAGCGGATGTGATGGGGAAGTTTGAGGTATCACAGAATACGGTGAGTGAGTCTCGCAAGGAGGTTTATAGTTTGCGCTCGTCACTGGCCGTCTGGGTCATAATGCGATCTTTATTACCATTGCTAAATATAATAAGCATTCCATGGATCCTCCGTGCGGGTGCCGGATCCATCGCGTTGCAGAGAATGGAGCCAAATAACCAGAGGGAGACTCCGTATTAGAGTCGACGGTGTGGGTACCTAACTTATTTCTGCTGCCAAACAGCGGTGCTTGCATTATTGTTCCTAGTTTGAAGGGTCAGAGGCAGTGAAGTAACTGGGTACTGTGAGTTGACATCTTATGTCACAAATTGGCAACGTATATTTGGGTCCTTGTGGAGGTAATAGATTTGCAAATCTCACGGGAACAACAAATGTACTATAGGCGACTTAGCCACTACCATTAGGTGGGCAGCCTGCTTGTGTACCAACTTAGTTGTATAAAATATGAAAGGAAACAGTGTATTCTAAGGGAATCCAGAGCCATTTGATGTATATGAAAAATTAACTGTTAACTGTTTGGAATATAAGAAAAAAAGGGCTAATACGGATAGTTTCAAGAAGTTATATTATCATTTATTATATTACATATTTTATTTTGTTCTTTTTAATTTTAAAAACATGAAAGTTTTTATATACTTTTAAATTACCAAAGTTGATTTACTTATAGGTTATTAGGTTCATCATTATTTATTACTATTAGTTTAGTTAATTGGAAAGTTCCTCAATTTTCTTTTTAGAAGTTTTCTTCTGCCATGCTTAATGTCTTTGGATATTTAATTAATCATTGAAAACCTAGTAGTGTAATTCCTAAGATAATTACATTTGTTTAAATTTCAAATGAGCCCAATAAATATAATTTTATAAGCAGGAATTAGTGCTGTTATTTCATTTGGGTGATTAAAACTTTTATAAGTACTCAATGTGCTTATATTTTAAAACTTTTTAGACTGATTGTATTTTATTCATTAAAAATATGCTAAAAGTTATAATTCATGTCTTTTATTTAATATTTATTTACTTTCCTATACTAATTATTAATAGCCTGTCACTTCCTTGTCTTAATTTGTCACTACTCTGCCAATAGTGTCACTCCCCTGACCACACATTTTCCCCTGGTGCCCATAAAAGTCAAAAAAATGAAAATATCTTCTGGCCCTTATCCTTACAGTTATAAAAGTAAGGTCAAGTAGTGAAATTATAAATATTAAATGAAATAGATAATTTTTCCTTTGGGGACACAAAAAAATCAAATACCGTATAATCACCCATATACGTAAATGACAATATGAATATAATAATAGAAATGCTGATTCCGTACACTTATCATGAAATACCATGGCGCGAGCATTTACATTCCTTCTATACAGGACCATTTTTTGGACCGCAGATGGCCTTCAGCATCACCTTGATTATTTAAAAGAAAGAGAAAACTTTGGTGGGTCCTCAAGCCTTTCAGGCGAAGCGATCCTGCTGGGTTTCAAGCGAACAATCACCTCAAGGGAGTCCTGCTGGCCGAATAGTCACCAGGTCGGCAAAGCCGGAGCGACGCAACTTAGGCGCGCCTCGAAAGGCTCAGATTCTTAGGTTCGTCGTGTAGTGGAAATAAGAGCCGAGACATAGCTACAAAAATTACCTGAACTAACATAGCTAGGGACCGGCGGCGCTGGCAACGCGTCTCGCGATGTTTTTTTTTTTTTTTTTTTTTATGTAAGGCCCGGCAAATGACCTCCTCCCGCCTGATGTTATGCGGTGAAAGAGGCCCAAATGAGTTGACAGATAGAGTAGGGACGACATCCACTATCCTACCTGGCCGCCCCTTGCCGGCCTAAAAGATGCTTTTTCACACCTCTTTTGAAGGAACCCATGTTGTAGGATGGAGGAAACACGTGCGCAGGTAGAGAATTCCAAGTGTGGGATGAACGACAGAAGAAGGAATCTTGGAATTTCCTGGTACGGTGTGAAAAGGAGGACACAGTGTACGGATGACTCCGAAGGCCCTTACGCGTGTTTCTGTTAAGGAATGGAGAGGGAGGGATAAGGTTAAAGAGCTCCTCAGAGCATTCCCCATGGAACATTCGGTAAAAGGCGCTAAGAGAGGCGATGTCACGACGAAGTTGTAGAGGCTCGAGGGTGTTAGTTGCCTCTACATCGCCAATTATTCGAATAGCGCGACGCTGCAATCTGTCCAGAGCATCGAGAAGGTACTGAGCGGAGCCGTCCCAAAGGTGCGAGCAATATTCCACGCAAGACCTAACCTGAGTTTTATACAACAGGCATAGTTGGTCCGGCGCAAAATACCTACGCACCTTGTTTAGGACACCGAGTTTCCGTGAGGCAGCAGTTATAACGGATTCGATGTAGTCTCTGGGGTTCAGATCGCAGCGAATGTTCATTCCGAGCAAGGTGATGTTACTCTGTGTGTGAAGGGTTGTGCCCTGAAGAGAAGGAGGGGGGAGGAAAGGTGACCTTTTCGCCGAGAACGCGCACACCTGTGTTTTCTTAGCATTGAACTCGACAAGATTGTTGGAACCCCATTCGGAGATGAGGTCCAGCGTCCTGTTGAGCTCAATGATAAGATTCTGCCTCTCCCTATCAATATTGCCACGAGCAGCCCCTGAGCTTCCGTGATATCCCCCATGCACTGTACTGTCGTCTGCATAGCAATGTATACTTCCCAAGGAAAGCATGTCATTGATATGCAGAAGAAACAATGTTGGGGATAGAACGGAGCCTTGTGGAACACCAGCATTCACTGCCACGAACCGCGAAGCGCAGCCGTCAACGACAACGCGAATTCTACGCTCGTGGAGGAAGCTGGCAATCCACGTACAGAACTGAGCGGGCAATCCGTATGCCGGAAGCTTGGAAAGGAGAGCCTTGTGCAAGACTCTATCAAAAGCTTTGGCGATGTCGAGACTAATAGCCACAGACTCGCCGCGCTTATCGATAGATTCACCCCATTTGTGCAAAAGGAACGCTAGAAGGTCACCTGTTGACCGTTTAGGACGAAACCCATACTGACGGTCATTAAGCAACGAGTGACCTTCCAGGTAACGGATCAGCTGGGTGTTAAGGATCCTCTCCATGATTTTACACAAAATGGAAGTGACGGCTATAGGGCGATAGTTAGCCGGATCAGAACGATCTCCCTTTTTGGGAACCGGCTGGACATTGGCCTCTTTCCAAGATTTCGGCACACAACCAGCAGAGAACGACAGACGGTATAGACGCGTCAGGACCGGAGTCAACTCCGCTGCACACTTCTTAAGTACAATCGCAGGAATGCCGTCTGGTCCACTTGCTTTTCGAATATCAATCGACTGTAGCTCCGCCCGCACATCTCGCTGTCTGATGCGGATATCGGGCATAGTGCTGCCACAATGGGACAGTGTCGGAGGTTGTGCACCACAGTCATCGATACGGGAATGGGCCGCGAAGAGTTTTGCCAGGAGGTCGGCTTTCTCCTGCGGCTGATGAGCAAGTGAGCCATCGGCATGTCTCAGCGGTGGCAGCGAGGGTTGGCAGAAGTTTGATTGCACAGCTTTGGCCAGGCGCCAGAAAGAACGGCTACCCGTAGGGTGCGCTAGCAGTTCCTGACCCACTTGTGCAATGCGCTGAGCATCCGCTCTAATGTAAGCCCTCTTACACAACTTGGTGGCATTATTATAGGCTGTTTTCAGTAGGTTAGTATTGGGATCCCTAGAAGCTCGACCTCTGATCCAAGCGCGGTAAGCTAGCTGTTTGTTTTCAACAGCAGAGGCACACTCGCGATTGAACCAGAGGTTACGTCTCCCTCTACTGACGAGATTGGAATGTGGAATATAATATTCCATTCCTAATCTGATCTCGTCAGCAACAGAGGTAGCGCAGGAGTTCGGATCCATCCCACTGAAACAGCGCTGCCACCAAGGGACAGACGCGTAATAATCCCGCATACCGTCCCAATCTGCTGATGCATAGTGCCACAGACGGCGTGCTGCAACCACAGGCGACGGTCGCGACGCCTGAGTCACTGAGACGGATACCAGGCAGTGATCTGAAGATCCTAGTGGAGCTCGAATCACCACCTGATATCCGTCGGGGCGATTTGTCAGCAGAAGGTCCAACAAAGAGGGCGCTTGACCGATAATATCTGGTACCCTGGTGTGCTGGGTAACCAATTGTGTCAGGTCGTGCGTGAGAGCGAATGCGTGGGCAGTCCTACCCGCATGGTCAGTTTTAGAGGAACTTAACCACAACTCGTGGTGAGCATTGAAGTCCCCTAAAAACACCAGCTCGGCGGAAGGAAATTGCTCCTGCGCGTCATCTGCCACCCGACTTAGGTGTTCAAAAAGTCGAGTTGTCTCCAAGTCACCACGGTGGGAACGATAGACGCACACGTAGACACTGCAATGAGTGCCAAAATCGACGTGTACCACAAGGAGGGAAAAGGAAGGTTCCTCCAAACAGCGCAGGCGACGACAACAAACGTCCGCCCGGACGAACAAGCAAACACCTGCCTTTGCCTTGAAGGACTCCTCAAGAGCGTAGCCGGGGTAATTAAGGTAGCTTGTATCGGCCGGGCAGATAATTTGCGTCTCTGTCAAAAACAGCATTGCTGGACGGGCTGTCTCGAGATGGTGGTGGACAGCCAAGAGGTTAGAATGGAGCCCGCGGATGTTAGCGAGCCCCACCTCGAATAGTGGTGTTTTGGTGGGATAGTGCACCGCTGTACGACCAGTCCTAATATTGTGCGCTGACATGTTTGTTGGAGTGAGAGGTGTGAAATTGAGGTGTCGTTGCAGCGATTAGCATAGTTAACGTGTGTAGGCCTGTTTCGCCAGGGAACAGCCGACAGCTGATTTGCGCTGACTCTCCGCACGAAAGGGCCCCCGAACCCCCCCGGAAGTGGTCGCCGGGACCCACCGTCCGGTCACCAACCGGCACGACGGACCACCCCGAGATTATGCGTGGCATGGTGGGGCAGCCTCACGGACTGGTTAGGTCCGCTTGGGCCCCTGTACTGTACCACGGGCGGCCAGCGGAACAGCCGTTTCTTCGGGTCTTCCTGGGCGGAGGGTCAACGCAGTCAACCTGGCACTGGGTCGACGGAGGCCCACACAAACCACACGAATCGCAGCAACGACCCCTCAAGCTCTGGCTGTGCGATGACTGATCCCGAAACGCGGACACAAAATGCCCACTTGACGGGTTTTACGTCATGCGCACGGTGGTCGCTAGCCAGTCGGGTTTTTCAAGCCCTACCACCAGAAGTTGGTCACTCGATTAGCACCACCCGGGGATCACGTGTAGGGTCTCGAGGGTAAAACCTACGGACGTGAGCGACTCCAATCCCCTAAATGATGTTCTAAATAAGTGTGCTGCGTGCCGCTCTGTCTCTCGTCATGATACTTTTCTTTCTTACATATATTTTTATAGTTAATACAATATTCTCTGTATAGTTTTAGAACATTTATAAATATATTTATGGACTGTCGTTATTTAGCTCGCGAATTCGCCTCATGAATACCCTTGCACGAGGGTATTGCAGAGACTACAGAAGAGTGCAGGGGATCTATTTTTGGATCATTCGTCTGTCGTCGAGCGCTCGTCAAGCGTCATCTGCACTCGATACCTACTGAATTTCGTTTCGTTTTCGATGGAAATCAGAATGATATTAATTGTCGTCGTAGTATTTTATTGATTTTCGTCAAAAATGAAACGAAAAGCTATGCTCGACGCGAGCGCTCGAGCCCAGAGAAAGACCCCTAGCCATCTACACTCGCGCTCGTGTTGCCTCGTCTTGTCTTCTGGAGACTGGGATCGGGCATAATTATTGCGCCCGTCATTTGTTCGCAAATAGACACTATGCGGAAGACGGGTGGGCAAAGGAGTGAAGTAGTGTTAGGACTTTAATAATCCCTTTTCACTTTCTGATCTTGTGCTTCGAAATATGGAGAATCGTTTATTGAAACAGATGGATGGGTCAAAATGGCACGTATTATGCAATATGTATTGCCTGGCAACCATAAAAGACAATTAGGGAAATTTTCGGGCTTCTATTTCCGCATAGATATAGAATCTAAATAGCGCTCGAGATTGACATTATAATACAGTGTTCGACAGGTATGGATTATGCAGAAAGCCCTTCTTAATACAATATATTAATGACTGCTTTAATTCCCTTTATAGTTTCAATGCAATAAAAAGCAATTTATAAATAGAGCTGCAGTTGAAATGGAAATATAAAGAGCGTTTTAAAGCTGCCGTATGTACGATTATCGGACCATCAATCAAAGCGAAAACGTTCAGCTTTTATAAACATTGAAGCATAATTTTATCATCAATCTCCACTACCTATTCGATTTATTCAATTTATTTTATATCTGCTATTAATATTTGTATTACAAATAATATATAACAAACATTTTATTACGACTGCAAATACAGTTTTGCAATAATTAGCACGAAAAAAGAAACCGATTCAACTTAAAATGTTCAGTGTGTACATTACATAACAAAGTATATTAGAATAATAAGTTTGGTTTGCTGTTGCTACTGTTACTATTGTTGTTGTTTAAACGTAAGGGAGTCCTTTTTCTTCGGGGGGAAATGCGTAACCGCACCGTACCCGTCATTGACTAGACGGCGAGCGTGTGTGGGGATCTCCCGCCAGTGCCGGGCCTACCCAATAAAACCTCCTGTGTTCTCCCTGCCCTTATGGACGCGCATGGTAAGGTCCACACTGCGACACTACCACTAACGGGCCCAGGAACGTAAAGGAATCCTGCCATGAGCGCTTAAGTATGAACCTACCTAAGTCTCATCACCTGGTTCAGAGTCGGAGGCTGGTAATCTGTAATACAGGTCTCCTAGTATGGATACCAGTTTCTTACACAGATAAAATAAATGTTTTCACCTACCTTATTCTAATCATCTGTTAATAGCTGCGTGAGACAACAATAAACAATTATTGAATTTTCAATGGAGCCATCATGCTGTCACGGCGGTTTTAATACTCTTACACGATCACAGTAGAGAGGATCACTCTGAATTAAACATTTTTCAAACCATGATTATGTTTGAAATCTGTTTAACATACGATCGCTGGACTTTAATTCATTCGGCATTTAAATATTTTAAATTATAGTATTTTTTACTACTACGTAATTCCCACGAACGCAGCCAAAACACACAAAGATTAACTTTGTGCCAAACAGCTTGCAATATCAATGCTGTGATAATATGTGGCTAAAGGACTCATCGTACGTTTTTAATCGCTATCGTTGTGGAAACTTCGACTTAAAGAATGAACCCCGAGGAAGACTGCCACAGAGGTATAAAATTTCATTATGGTATTCAATTCATCGTAAATAACAATGAATTGCATGTGATTACATTTTGCGGAAGCTGCTCCGTACCAAACAACCAGGGAATTAGCTGCATTGTTTGACGTAGGCATACCGACAAAATTGACACATTTGCAAATAAATCGGTAAAAAATGCGTGCTCCGTTATTTGACTGAGCTGCAGAGACAAATGCGGATTGACCTTAACTTTTTGACAACAGTACAGAAATAAAGGGGATTTTGGGCCTAATTGCGACGGGTGATGACAAGTTGATAGTTTATGATAATCGCAAACGAACTACCCAATTGCTGGTTCCAGGTCTACCGCCGCAACAATGCCTACCCATAGAAAAGTGACGATAACTGTCTGATGGTCACTTCATGGTGTATTCACTGCAGCCTCCTTAGATCCAGTCAAGCAACAACAGCTGATGTCTAGTGGAACAATGAGGGTGGAACTCGCAAGCGCAACGAGAGCTCCTAATCATCAACCGATTTCACCCTTATTACTACATCATAACGCAAGACGTCACACTGTTAATACCTCTTGCCAAACTATTTTCTATTTAACATTTATATGGGTATGGTTTGAATAAGTAAAATCAAAAGACAAAATAATTAGTTAGAAATAATAAAGTCAGCAAGGAATATTAATGGTTGGAGTCGCTCCACCAGCATCCAAGGGA
The DNA here is from genome assembly GCA_963935595.1 of Schoenobius gigantellus. NCBI lineage: Eukaryota > Metazoa > Arthropoda > Insecta > Lepidoptera > Crambidae > Schoenobius > Schoenobius gigantellus. The sequence goes on from OZ012543.1 coordinate 25,154,162, forward strand.
ATAATTATTTCTATTAGCCCAATGAAGCGAAATGTTTCCGACAGTCGAGATGAGACAGAGTTGGCGAAGTCATTGACAACTTATTCATTTTTCAATACAGTACGCGGGCGTGTTACGGTCTTTTTCGAAATCCGGAAAATCGGATACTTACGGATTTTAAACATTATTTTATTATTTGATTCGACATTATGTTTGCCGTATTGTAAGAGGTGAAAAGAAAAGAACAAAACAAAACAAAGAATATAACATTACAAGTCTACGTTAGTATAATATCATATTTCATATACATAGTGCGAGCTCGATTATTCGGGCACCGACGCGTTCGTTTTATGTGTCAGCAACGTGCAAGTGACTCATTATCATTTTAGCTACAATACTATACGCCCACTGCTTGGCATAGATCTTCCTGAGAACAAGGAGTGTTTTATTATACATAAAAAAAAGGGAAAGCCTTCATCTCAGCTGATGGTAAGTGAAGATAATAAAAACAGAAGCAAGCTTCATTGGTAAGTGAAGATAAGGCCGAAGACAGAAGGGAGCTTCATTTAGACTCCCCAGCAACTGGAGAACTTGTAAAATCTTACTTCTAATTGCTGGAACATAACAATGTTGAATATTGTTATTATAGCGGCAAACTTAAATGAGGTGGTGGTAGCTAGCCAGGCGAACTCAGAAGCTCTGCCAGCAATAAAGCCAAGCAGAAAGACTTGCGCCTCCATGGGCAATCAAGCCCCGGATCTCCAGAACAGAACTGGGTGATACCACACACTACAGCTCGGAGGCGGGGGAGGTGATGAGCCGTCTCTAACCACGCTTGCCCAGGGCGGGTAGGTATGGAAGGAATCATCAGAACCGATGATTATAAGATTAGAATTGGACGCCGTTAACCAATGAAGTTAGCTCATCGTCATTTTAGCCAAGAGACGTCCACAGCTGGAGATAGGCCTCCTCCAAGGATTCCCAAGCTGATCGTTCCCGTGCTGCCAGCTTCTTCCCGTGACCGTCACCAGAGATTGGCTTCGGTCCCGTCAATGACATTTGTACAAAATCGAGCCTTTAGACACAGACAATTAGAGCCTATTGTTCGCGTTATTGAATCAAAACTCAACACCATCACCGACGAAACATATCGATGAAGTAAGCATGAATCATATTTCGATTTTAAGACCGATGCAATTAGCTTTTAATCGCTTAGAATGCAATTCCATATTATACCAAGTCATAATCCTGACTACGTTTAATAACAACGGTTTAATAGGTAATGTCTGTAGTATAAATCCCGTTATTACTGATTCAGAGGACGTGAAATTTCTTTGTATATTCGCAGGCAAATCGTGATATAACTTGGGTTGCATGCACACACGAGCCGACATTATCCACAAACGCGACGCAATTAATCTGCGTGGATCGAATATCATGCGTTAATCAAGAACCACATTGTTACGCTAGCATAGTCTCCTTTTTTCCTCTTTACGGGAGGCGATATGTCATTAAATGTTTATAATTAAAGTTCCCATTATTGTATATTGTATGTATGACATCAACAGTCAATAAAGTGCAAAAACGGCAACTATATTTTACACGTCTCTAGTCGAGATAGATAAAATTTTTAATATCAAAACCGCAGTGGGAGTGAGATGCGATGGGGCTTTACGAGGCATAAGCAATGTCTCTGTTTAAGTATTGTTTCAATCTTGCCCTTATGCGATCACAGTTAGGCCCCAGGGCCCCCAGGGGACTGCTTCTCACGGATTCGAAAAAAGTTCTAATTTGATTTTTTTTTCTCAAGCGATAGTGACAGCACAGCTAATCAGAACACTTCACTTCAGCATGTCGATCTGCGTCATTTTTAAGGTAGTTCGCATTAGGGGTATTGATGTAGCGATCACATCCAAAATGTTATGACCTCAAAGATATATATTTAGGTATGGGTAATAAATAATACAACAACATTTTGCGTTTGCAAATTACCGATTACGTTATAATGCCGAGTATTATTGATACGTCTCCTTCCCAATGTGTCATCTGTCAGTATTCATATTCGCGGCGTCGAGCGGTTGTGATAAATCCGCGGCTGACCTCACGTTATGAAGGCTGACAAATGTGATAAACCTTTGATCGGAATTATTTTTTTTATATAAAACCGAACAAGTGCGGATCGGTATGCACGAGCACTCACAGAAGAGGATTCCGTCATTGTCCGACCGAAGGCGATTTTTATTCTGAATGTTATGCTGTCGATGGACATATTTAAACCAGTAATTCAATGGTTGTTCAAGAAAAGCTTTAATAAATTTCACAAATTCGTCCACACTGACTGAGAAGCGGTACGAATAGCGGGAATTACATAATAGTGCTGGATATATCGCTATACTCGGGGAAAAGGAGTACTCAATTCGCCACCTATTTAGGATCTCAGCTACGTGGTTACATATACGTCAATCAATGCGTGTTTGTAGAACCAATTTTATAAAAGTCAAACCCTGTGACTCGTATGTAATGTATTCATTATACATACATATACATAATTACATACCAATATTGGATAGTAACTCATTAAAATTCGAAGTACTTTTCACATCAAAGTCCTTATTTTGAATACCTTATAAATGACTTTTTAATTTATTATATACCACGCCTCAGCATTATGCATCGGCTACCGGGTGTTTCTTATTCGTTGATCTCATCAGCATACTTGGATAGACGCGCCGTCATCGAATACGGACGACGCGACGAGTTTATTCAATGCTCTTCGCGTCCAGACAAATAGCATGTGCTGGCCTCCTAACTTCCTGTTTGAGCTCAATTATTCAGGAACCTTTTTAAACTCGATCATTAAAATTCTAGCAATTAAAGACCTGCAGGCTTATTATGGATCTTTCATCGTATGGCATGGTATATACATTTTGAGATAAGTAAGTCATGAAATGCTTTATTCGGTATTACCGCGGTATTACCAAATGAAGCATTTCATGACTCCAATGTTATCATCACTATGGCATAATTTCAATGATGACATCATGATATAATGAACGAAAGATCAAAAATCTGATCGAAAATCTTATTTTTCGTTTTACACTATGATTTCCTCATAATATTATTTGAAAACCATGAGGCCTGTTGAACCTAATTGTAAAAAAGTTTCATTTACAAGCTAAATTCGGTTTCTTTTAACCTATTCTCACCGATATCATTTTGAATCACATTTTTAGATCTGTCAGAGTCTATATTACTATCGATTGGATGGAAACACATCGTCTTTTTAAGTAGGTATCCATTGCCTTTAGAGATTCGTATAAACCACACTTCACAACCATTAAGCAACAATATTGAAAAATGCGTCCGTCTAACTAATTGTTGGCCAAAAGTTAGCAAGATATCTTCGATTCAACTTGCATTAGGGATATAAAAACTTTAAACAAGCTCGCGTACACAATATAATGTAAATAATGTAATAGATCCGAATCAGACGATAAATCACAGACCGTGCGATTACCACTAATCGTGTTAGGGTAGTTTAATGCTTACGACCCGGTAAACGCGTGTTGTAAATCGATAGCACAGCGTAACTAAGGACCCAATCACAGAATATAATAATCCAATATCCGATTTCTGACTCTGTATTGGTGGACTTTCGAATTAATGACAACAGAGAATGATGAATCAATAAGACTATGCATAACTGAGTTTTGAATCATCTACAGACTTAGACCCATATCACAGTTAATTTGAAAAAAAATTCCTCAAAATGGCAATTTTTAAGAAAATTCGTACTATAACTTCCTTTGCTCAAAAATCATATTTTTTATTGGTTAATATAATGGTATATATAGATGCACCTCCCTGAAAAAAATCCTGGCGGCGCCCATGGGGCACAGTTTAAACGTTACAATGAGCAGCCTGACAAGGGAAGTACCTACATTAACCAATCAGAAAACTGCAGCCAAACGTCATGTTTTGCGATGTCCCCGGCTGTCTGCATATGACTGAAGTCGCCAGGTGCTCATTGAGAACATACTGCCAAATCTCTTGCGCCTGGCGATTTAGGCCCGCCCTAAGGCACAACCAGTGCACATACAGGTATTTGCAAGATCTACGCGGCCAAAAGTCCCAATAACAAAGTAATAATAACATTTGTAAAATCGAGTTCCACGAATAGATAACGAACTCGGAAAAAATATCCATGCTTTATTTACCTGCTGCTGTGCACCCCCCACCCGTGGTATCAGTCGGAATTTGACCGTTTCACCAAGTGTACGTATCTGTTATCGGCGCTTTTCTAAACATTAAATTTCCAAAGTGGTTTTTTGTGTTATCGAGTTATTCTTACGAATTGAAAGTGATGGATTCTGATGGACAAGGTAAGAGACTTATAAACTATATATGTAAACAAAGTTATGATCAACTATCAAACTACATTTTCTTTTGTATAATAAAAATACTAATTTTAATTGCATGATTTCCTTCATTTTTTTTTCTTTACTAGTATTTTTGTTTATATATCGGGGTAGATCAGGCTTTGGTTTTTTATCCACGTTATTACTTGATCCTTTCACGTACAATTACTACCAAATTTATCTCCGGAAACGTCCGGATAAATCCAGTTTTCAGGACTTAAAGTTATTTAGAGCAATTCTGTAAAAAAATGGAAATATAGTTTTTTCGATTTTACACAATGTTTATCTTTGTTTTACTTCCAGGGGGTACATCAGGAGTAAGGATTATGACCCGAAAAAATCTTTGTTGGACTGCATGGATAAAGAAAACTTGCCTAATTTAGATGCTAAATTAAACTATTTGCCTGTTCAATTAGTTTGTAGAAATAACAATAAAAAAGTTGTATGGAATAATCCAACGCCCTCTTCGCCGCGATTTTGTCGTCCTATAAGATTCCGTTTTAAAAAAAAACTGATGTCACTGAAGAGGAAATAAGACATATTAAAAGCGCTATTAGCGCTTTAGTTCCCACACAGGTTGACATAGAAGGGAAAAAGTTCCTTATTAAGCACACTTTTATTATGACCATGGTCGACGGAAAGGTCTGCAATGCGGCGACCGGTACGAAGTCTACCAGTAGATGTTACATTTATGGAGCAACATCTAAAGATTTAAAAAATTGGACTATAAAAGAGAACTCAATTTTCTGTTACACGCCAGAATTAGAATTTTTGAAAGCATCCTTCATTTAGCATACAAACTTGAAGTAAAAAAATACAAGAAAAGAAAATCGAAAGAGGAGAAAGATTTAGAAGATCAAGCTAAAAGAGAAATACAAAAAAGATTTCGCGTTGAAACAGGTCTAATAATAGATATGCCTAAATCCAATTTTGGAAATACAAATGATGGGAATACCAGCAGAAGGTTCTTCGAGAACCCGAAATTAGCCTCAGAAATAACTGGCATATGTTACCGCCAAGATTTTGCGAGGAAATTTTCCAGGGAAAGTTGTAATCAAGATATTTTCAACCGCCTTCTACTTAGTTCAGATCCTCTGCTCAGTAGCATGCGAACTATAAAAAAAAGAAAGCAGAAGCATTTTTGTCCGAAACTTTGGCCATGTTTGTATCTGCGGAATCCAATAATATGTCAGAAAATTCGTCAGAGAGCGACGAAGAAAGTCGAAATATTTAGTTTTATAATGAGATTTTTCTTTATACCTATTAAACATTTTTTTGTATTTTTTTTGTATGGTAAATAAATGTTTTCAATATAAAAAAAGGTTTTTTTATTTATTTACGTCGTTTATATACCAATTAAGCATTAAAATAATTTTGGCCGCGTAGATTGTGCAAATACTGTATGTGCAGTGGTTCTGTAAAAGTTTTATCTACAAAACTAAGTATGTAGTTCAAACTATATGTTTAAAAAAGACAAACAAATAGGTACAATTAAAATTAAGGGATGAATGAACATAGACTGTGAAAGATAACATACTTGCTAACAAATGACGATTAAATTGTAACTATCACTACAACACAGTGAGATCAATATTTTGTATTTATTACAACAAGATGGGTTTAGTGAACATGTTAGCATGTAGGCTATTGTAAAAAGTTCCTAAAACGGAGGCTTTAGTCTTCCATGGCCCCCGCAGAAAACCTCCCACGGGGACATGCATCACGGTGGGCGGTGTTGCTATCTAGTTGAAGTCGCACATCAAATATCTTGGGCTGACAATCGACGGCAGATGGGGCTTCAATGAACATTTCCATGCGTTAGAACCCAAACTTCTAGGTGCGGCTGACGCACTCGGACGCCTCCTGCCAAAAGTTGGAGGCCCGAGCGCCAGCTGCCGATGCCTTTACGCGGGAGTTGTTCGCAGCATGGCACTGTACGGGGCCCCCGTCTGGGCCAACGCTCTCAGCGCCCGTGCAATAGCATCGCTGCGACGAGCGCAACGCGCCATGGCGCTGAGAGCCATTAGAGGATACCGTACAGTGTCTCACGCGGCAGCCTGCGCTATCGCTGGCATTCCCCCGTGGGAGCTTGTGGCGCACGTCCTCGCAGCGGCATATCTCGTGCGGGTCGAAGCAAGGGAGGAGGCCCACAGGTTGGCTCCTAGGGAACGGGTTGCTGCCCTGGAAGGGGCACGTGAGGAAGTGTTCCGCCTATGGCGGGAGAGCCTGGGTGAGCCGGCCTCCGGAACTCTCGGGAGAACTGTAGAGGCATTGCTCCCCGTACTCAAGCCATGGGCGGAAAGGAAACACGGGTCGCTCACGTACCATCTGGTGCAGGTCATTAGTGGTCACGGCTGTTTTGGCCGTCACCTGCACCGGATCGGACGTGAGCCGACCGCTCAATGCCATCACTGTTGCGCTGCTGAGGACTCAGCGCAGCACACCCTTGAGGAGTGCACCACCTTTTCCTCGCAGCGCAACAGTCTGGTGTCGTGTGTTGGCCCCGACCTATCTCTGCTATCTTTGATTTCGAAGATGGTCGAGAGTGAGGAGGCCTGGGACGCGGTGAACTCCTTCTGTGTGGAGGTCATTACACAGAAGGAGGTGGCAGAAAGGGCCAGAGAGGATGAGCCATCGGCAGACCCTTGCCGTCGGAAGAGATTGGGGCGAAGGAGGCGACAGTTCGCTCGCCTTCTTCCTCCTAACGGTGACCAGCGGGACCCGGACCCGGGAAGCCCGAGTCCTGCATTGCACAGGCTACCGCCTGTCGTTGATGCTCCTGACGCCCAGGAGCATCGCCGGCTTTTCCATTTTGGGGAGGTCAGAGGGGCTCGCCGTAGGCGAGCAGACGCTGACGAGGCCATGGAAGTGTCCGAAAGGATTCCCATGGCCTTGTCCGGCGGTGGGGCGTCCCTCACTGGCGTATCCTCTTCATCTGATGAAGAGGAGGGTGCGGCGATGATGGGCGTCCTCGTGTCAAGGCGTTTGTGAGGGGGCATCGTTGGGTTTTAGTCTGTAGGTCGCGGTTTCTGGCTGGCATTCTGCCCCCAGTGACCGCGGAGAGTCCGACATAACCTCGCGTTCTCCCAGGCGCGAGGTATGCGTAAAGCATTTTCCAACGTAAAGAAAAAAAAGCTATTGTAAAAAGCGAAAATAAGGTTTAATATTGTTTGACAAACGGCAAAGGAAGAGTTCGACATAAGTACAACATTTTAACAATACCACAGATAATATAATACTACAGTACAGATGCCCCATCCCATACAACGAAATGGGACCTACTTAAATCGGGCTATTCTTCGAACTGTTTTATTTCATCATTTCACCGCGAGATGACGCACCAGCAAGCTCGGGCCATCGAGCCTTTGCTACATTGGGCTCAGTAGTTCTCGCACGCACTCAACAGATGGCACTTTGTGAACTGCTATGCTTATTATGCTTTGTTTAGTTCATGACTGCGTAAATAGGTCTTGTAAAACATCATACGCTTACGGCCGGCTGCAACAAGCTAAATGTGTTACAATTTGGTAAAAAATTTACGTATAAATCAATGTTATACCTAAGGGGTTGTTCCGCCATGGTTATACGATTTATGTCATACATTTTATATACGTTTGACATTTAAGATGTAATTGTAAAATAAATTTGATATCATTGGAGGTATAAGTCATTTTGGTAGTGGGTACTTTCTATTATATCTGTAACTTCAAATTCAAAAAACTGGTTAAGAATAAAGCAAACTTGCAAATTTTTTGTGACCTTTTTTTATCCCGCCCAAGACGATTTTTTTCACTGATTTATTCATCATTTTTTCAATTTATTTAGTATTTTTAAAGAAAATCAAAGTCACATAATACCTATTGTATTTTGTTAAAATGTGATTTAAAATTTTTATTTGACAAGATTTTTCAGTTTATGATTTTTGTTTTTTATATAAAATAAGTGTTTATTTTTATATTTATACATACTTACTTACCTATAAAAAAACTAAGCAATTTAATTTCTCAGTGATATTTTATAATATAAAATATCATTGAGAAATTTAATTCTTAATTACTTATATTTTTTATAATATAAAATATACTTAATTGAGAAATTTATATTCTTATAGCCGGCTGAAATTAATTTATTCGACTGTTTTATCAAATATCGAAATTATATCATTTTGTACTATTTTTTAAACAAAATTTTATTTTTCCTTGTTCTTTCTTACTAGATCATCCTTGTTACTAGTTATCTAATTTTCTGTTTCATTTTAAGAATGTTGTTATTAATTCTGTGATAAAAAATCATTGAAACAAAAAATACTTAATGCGGGTTCGAACCACAGACCTCTAGCGGTATAGCTTAATAATTTCGCAGTATTTCCGCATGAGCCATCTGTTCACTTAGATTTGAAGTTGAAATTTCGAATCTATTAGGTATTTAAATTATGTGACGTCTATTGTAAGTCGCGCTTGCCACAATATTTGTAAATGGTAAAATCTAATAAAACACTGTACCTATAATATTTTATTTGGCAAAATTCAAAATATACCTAATCACCATTGAGATTAAAAAATAATTCAAGTAGTACCTACATTAATTTTATTTATTTTTTTATAGTCAGGAAACTTATGTCCATTAAAGTATTTACTAAACTTACAGAAATTGTGTATGTAAAGAAAAAATATTGCTGTGTTTGTAAACTACCTCTAAGTTTCTGTATTACTGACACTATGTTATGTAACCTGTCACAATTTATGACACGTCATGCTGTTGATACAATGTATATACGTGGAGCTTTATGTACCTATATGTATTGATTTGTATATTTCTATTATTCCATGTTGAGTGTATTACGTAGATATTAAGATTTTTGTTGTTGTCCCATACATTTAAAAGCTTAGTGTGTGTGTGCCATAGTGGTGCCTCTTAGAGCGTCTTCAGGGTGTCTACGGAAGACCAGCGCCGGGGAGTCTGCGACGCCTCGGCATTATGCTGAGTAGATACCCTTTCCGTGGCACATCTATTATGCCGGTAGCACACCTCCGCCACGGAACTGTAGTAGCGAAACCGCTAAACGATTCCGCCACGTTGTCGTTTGTACGGCGCGCGAGCTCTGGCGAGCTTGCCTGCTCTAACGCGGATATTTAACTATGGGGCTGTCTCTGTCGCGCGCGGTTCCGCCCGATCTGCTCAGACGCCATCTACACCTCCGCGTTCGCTTCGCCGTTTTTTTTGTTCCTGACTATGCGACGCGGTTTCGCCTTGTTAGTTTCGCGGCGGAGGTGTGCTACGGGCATTAGTGTTTTCCCTTTTTTTATTGGTTATTCTGTGTTAGTGCCATTGAATAAACCATTTTCTTTCTTTCTTTCTTTTTTCTTTCATTAATACTCACGCTGGGCTTTAAATGTTGACCTTAAGACTGCCCTTATGTCGCTCGTAATAGCGGCGGCTTTCGTAATGCAAATGTAAAGCTTGATGGTTGCTGACTGTACTTTACGTATTACTTACCTAATTTTGTAAAATTAGTTTTGAAATCCCCCATACAAAATAGTTAGGTCAGTGAAAAAATCACTGTGGTTTTATGAAACCAACATGCAAGTGAAACTTTTTTTTCGGTTCGTAGGCATTTAACTGAAAATTTCCGAAAAATTATTTAATAGGGTAAGTTCTTACTTATTAAAATCGCGTTTCTAATCCTAAACTAAATCTTTTTGTTCTTAAATAAAAATTATAAATAAAAAACAAATTGAGATATAAATAAAAGGAATTGATATACTTAATAAACAAAAAGCAATAAAGAAAAACAAAATAATAAAACAAGCAATTTTTTAAAAAAATAACTACATCAGGACAGGATCGAACCACTGCCACACAGATTTAAAAACGAAGATTTATCGAGTAGACCAATCCTGACCTATTGGAAGTGGTGCAATTTAAGATGTCATGTTTTTGTGTAATTCGACCTTTAATTCAACATTACACTTTCAAATGTATGGGAATTAGAAAATTAATTTTGCAATTTCGAATTTTCAATGACGCCATTACTATTATGATTATGTCAAAATACCAACATACCAAACACCTTGTAGGTAATATAATAAAATAAAATAATTCAACTCAATCTGTGACCATACGAACAAGCATACATAAGTAGTGCCATCTATGAGTGAGCAGTATGTAATCAAATAGTTAAAGCAGACATTGCGTACTACTTTGAGCTATGCTTTTGAGAGATACATTGAAGTTCAGACAATTTGTCGCTAGGAGTGCTATAAATTTGTAAAAAGAAATGTTAAACCGTTCTAGCATGACTTAAAAACGTATTTTGATACTTCCCACGTGCTAAGTGATTTTTTAAAATATAATCAATAGTTTTCTGAATCTCCTTGTTGACTTTTACTAAATTCACTAAAAAGTCATTACAAAAATCGATTAAAGTAGCGCCATCTATTGATGATTTTATCGAATTATTTTACTTTTGTTCGTGATGGGTCCCCGTGACAATACTGTAGCCGTGTACTTTGCTAGTGCAACAAAATAATACCTAATTGGTTTTAATGCAGTTATCGCGGCGATAAGTAGCCCGGACGCGTTCGACACCCACTACACTACCGATAATGAAATAAAGGCGCATTTTGATGTCACTTTATACAAATAGATACCAAAATAAAAAAGTTAGTAATAAGAGTTTGTGTTGAATCTCAATGTTCATATACATTTCTATATTCAAAATTTCCTAAGCCTTATAGCCTAATCAAGCTTAGATGCCACGATTTCATACCAGTTTTAATCAAAAGATGACATGTTATTACATGACTATATACTCTTCATAAGTTATTGCGACCAATCTTCATTAAGCACATAGGCATTGTTATCTTGATTACCTATATTGAACGCTCACACATAGGTATAACTTTATTCATTTAGTGCGAGCATTGTTATCATTTTGTTAATTGATTTTACGCTATCGCGAGCTACAGAGGTTGAACGATAAATCAATAAACGTAATTGATTTAGTTCAAAGCTCAAATTGCTTTCTACGAGCTGTGAGGTATTGAACATTAAAAAAATGTCAGTAAGATCCCACCAAAAACATTCTGTAAAAAAACTAGCCAAGTCTCGATGGAGCTGCTTGTTTATCTCTAAAAAGTAATGAAATCTAGACAAAGTCGTGCCAAGTCTAAGGTTCCTTACTGCGATTTCTTTATTATTATAGTTAAAGTTGTGTGACTTGGCCGTTGACTTGTACCCACTAACGTATTAAGAATGTTCAACGACCAAGTCACACAACATTAAATATAATAATAAAGAAATCGCAGTAAGGAACCTTAGACTTGGCACGACTTTGTCTAGATTTCATTACTTTTTAGAGATAAACAAGCAGCTCCATCGAGACTTGGCTAGTTTTTTACAGAATGTTTTTGGTGGGATTTCACTTCTTTTTGTAGAAACGTGAGCTTATTGATTTATTTTATTAGATTTTCTTATTTGACAATTTTTTTCTTTTTAGGGGTAGTTTTTTTATTATTACAAATCTTTATTATTTTTTCTTTTTTTTATTGGAAGCGGCCCACCAAGTTGAATATTTTTTGTAAAGGCGGTATGTCGATATCTCTAATAGTTTGGTTGGGCTCTTATGTTTTCTAATCAGGGTCACCAGGTACTCCAGATCTTCGATTATCCTAGTTTTTATAGTTTTCGATTTATGTGGCCATTAAACCCTAACTCTGTACCAAATTTCAGCTCTCCGAGTTTATGGTGGGAAGTACTAGTTCTATTTTGATGATCATGAATGAGTGAGTGAGTGAGTGTCATAAATGCGAACTTTGCTTTCGCCTATCTTCGGAACTAAATGACCTACAGACTTGAAATTTTGGATTTTAAGTTTGTGATTATAGCTTACTGGATGACGAAAATTTCTGCGTTTTGGTCTTATCCAGAGGTTCTCAAATAGAGGCCTGAAAATGCGGCGAAATGGTTCCAGGAAAGGATGGTACGGCAGTGTTTGCTGCGCGCTCGACTTGGCGGGGGCACTGCCGTGCCCCCAGATTTCATTTTAACTGACTTCTTTCATAATCCTAACGTAGATAGATAGATAGAAACACTTTATTTGCACAAGAAATAACAAATAATTCGACAATACATACAAAAATGAGCGTCGGTGGCGCTGTGGACTCGGCACTTGCCTTCCAATCGGGAGGTCCGGGTTCGAGACCGCCATGTACCACTGTGTTTTTCGTTTTCGAATTTCATATGTACTTTTGTCTGACGCTCCTACGGTGAAGGAAAACATCGTGAGGAAACCTGCATACATCTGCGAAGAAATTCAAAGGTGTATGTGAAGTCGACCAATCCGCATTGGCCCAGCGTGGTTGACTAAGGCCTAATCACCCTAACATAGGGTAGGCTCGAGCCCCTCGGTGGGGACGTATATGAGCTGTGATGATGATGATGATGATGACATACAAAAATAACAAAATAGGCGGCCTTATCGCCGTATGCGATTTCTTCCAGGCAACCTTTATAAAGGATATCTAAAAACATTAATAAAATAGAAATTTTTAAAACACAATAAAATAGAAACAAATTAATGAAAAGAGAAAAAAATACTCCAACATACAAAATTATAATAATAACTACAGACTGTAAGTACATAAATTCTCAAGGAACTGAAGAAAATGTTGCTTTACGCTTATATTAAAAGGTGTATGAGATTGTTTGCGTTTAATAGTGAAAGGCAGACTATTCCAAAGACGAATAGCCTGTACAGTAAAAGACTGGTCGAAAAATTCGGTGGAATGTAAGGGGAATTATAGGAGTAAGCTATCAGCGGATCGAGTGTTCACATTGTGAGATGAATGAAGAAGTTTAAACTGATCTTTGAGATACAGAGGGGTTTTAGGATACGTATTTGCCTGTTGAATATTATAATAAATTCGATGCAGATCATAGCTTCTGAAGTGCAATGTTTTAATTAGTCGACTGATAGGCAATCACAAATCAAGTCTGTGTTGATGTTGTTGTTTTTTTATTTACGTTCAAAATAAATGCTGTAAATTACTACAAGGCGTTAAAACACCCTGCATTATCCAGCTCTCCCAGGTGGCTTTAATTTATAAAACATTTTTGTAGATTTATTATATGATAGCATATTATGTAAAAATTAGAAAAATCCGAGAACAAAAATAGTTTTAGCGTTATCTGGGTTAAGTGCAGCCTCGCGCCACTGTCCTTTCTAGATTACACCTTCAATGGTGGTTGCTTATATTTTTCATTTCTAATTTGAGAATTAAAAGCGACAGTAATGTGAAGTCTCTTATAGAGCGAAGCTCAACAGGAATAACACAATTTAACTATACCGGTACTTACTTCGCCAGCCCCCAGAGTAATCTACAAAGGGAAGCCGACTGACAAGGCTGCACAGCCCAAACCAATGATTTAGAAACATCCACTGAGGATGGCGTTACGTAACTCTGCCGGGAATGAAACTGTCAGTTAGCTGTGTATTTAGACCGGCCGACTAACTAACTCACGATGAATTAGTGTGGGATTGATAAGCATAGAGCAATATTTGCAATTCAGCAATGCTGCAATACAAGGCGCAGCGAGTTAATTTTGAACCATGAAAAAAAAACTATCATTGTATTTAAATTTTATATGCACGCATAAAATACGATCGTTTAATGAGCAATAGTTTTTAAGTCAATTATTTGGTATCATCATTCATCATCATCATTTCAGCCAAGAGACGCCCACTGCTGGACATAGGCGCTCCCCAGGGATCTCCAAACCGATCGGTCCTGCGCCTCCCGCATCCAGCGGCTTCCCGCGACCTTCACCAGATCGTCGGTCCACCTTGTGGGGGGCCTACCAACGCTGCGTCTCCCGGTACGCGGCCGCCACTCGAGGACCTTTCCGCCCCAACGGCCGTCAGTCCTGCGAGCTATGTGTCCTGCCCACTGCCACTTAAGGTTTGCAATTCTTTGGGCTATGTCGGCGACTCTAGTTCTTCTGCGGATCTCTTCATTTCTGATGCGATCGCGTAGAGAAACCCCGAGCATAGCCCTCTCCATTGCCCTTTGAGTGACATTGAGCCTTCTGATGAGACTCATTGTAAACGGCCACGTCTCAGTTCCGTACGTCATCACTGGCAACACGCACGAATTGAAGACTTTCGTCTTAAGACACTGCGGTAGATTGGCCGAGAATATGCTGCGTAGCTTCCCGAACGCTGCCCAGCCGAGTTGGATTCGTCGATTTACCTCTTTCTGGAAGTTGGACTTACCGAGCTGGACTATTTGTCCCAGGTAAACATATTCGTCAACAACTTTCAGTGTAGAGCCGCCAACCTTCACAGGAGTGGGTACTACATGGGAATTCACCATGATTTTGGTCTTGTCCATGTTCATTTTAAGACCCACTTGTTGGGAAACTCTACAAAGGTCTTCGAGCATTGTGCCTAGATCTTCCACGATCTCAGCCATGACCCCGATATCATCGGCAAAACGAAGGTGAGTCATGTACTCGCCGTTTATGTTGATGCCGAGTCCTCTCCAGTCCAAAAGCTTAAATACATCCTCCAGCGCAGCTGTGAACAGCTTCGGCGATATAACGTCACCTTGTCTCACACCTCGCTGAAGTCGTATTGGTTTCGAGTTCTGGTCCTGAAGGCGGACTGACATAGTGGCGTTTCCGTACAATGACTTCAACACTTGGATGTACCGGTAGTCTATTTGGCACCTCTGGAGTGACCTAAGCACGGCCCAGGTCTCGACAGAATCGAAGGCTTTCTCATAGTCCACAAACGCCAAGCATAGTGGCAGATTATACTCCTCGGTCTTCTGTATAACCTGCCGCAGCGTATGAATGTGGTCTATGGTACTATAGCCTTTACGGAATCCGGCTTGTTCGGGAGGCTGGAAGTCGTCAAACCTGCGCGCGAGACGATTCGTGATGACTCTCGAGAACAGCTTGTATACATGAATCAGGAGCGTGATGGGTCTGTAGTTCTTCAACTGGGCCCTGTCGCCCTTTTTGAAGAAAAGTGCCACCACACCCCCGTGCCATGCTTTAGGCGTAATGCCCTCGAGTATGATGGAGTTAAATAGCCTCTGCAGCGCTTTCCGGACTGGTAGTCCACCCGCTTTCAAAAGCTCAGCTGTAACTCCATCATCACCCGGTGCCTTGTTGTTTTTTAGCTGTTTGAGAGCCACACTAATCTCGTACAGGCTGACGTCCGGGATGTCTTCGGTGTAATGCCGGATCAATTTGGCTCTAGGGTCTGTAGCCTGAATGACAGGTGCCTGCGATGTTGTGTAAAGCTGTCCATAAAAGCGTTCAATCTCAGCCATAAGTTCAGGTCGAGACGTGACGACTCTGCCGTCCTCTGTCTTCAGCTTCGTCAGCAGACTCTGACCGAGTGACAGATCTCTTGCGAACACTTTGGAGCCCTTGTTCCGCTCGATGGCTTCCTTAATACGTTCTGTATTAAATCGGCGTATGTCGCGAGTCAGAGACTTCGAGATCTGTTTGTTGAGTCGCCGACGAGCATCTTCAGAGGACTGCAGACCCATCCCACGTCTTTCTTCCATCAGCTTAATTGTCGGCTCTGAGATCTTGCTCCTTTGCTTGGTACGGCTGGGTTTGAAAAACTTCGAACCCACCGTAAGGACAGTTTCCACAAACCTGTCATTATATGTGTCCACATCCGTGCAATCCTCCAGGCAAGCGAACCGATTCTGTAATTCGAGTTGAAAGCGCTCGGGGTTTTGGATCTGGATGGCTCCAGGACGGAGCGTTGACTTCATCAGTCGATACCTCTCAGCTTTTACATTAAGATTCAATGCGCCTCTCACCATTCGGTGATCGCTTCCCGTGTTGAACGTATTGATCACTGAGACGTCATTGAATAAGCGAGTCTTAGTCGACATGATGAAGTCAATCTCATTTTTTGTCACGCCATCCGGACTTTTCCAGGTCCAT
Source organism: Schoenobius gigantellus (assembly GCA_963935595.1). Taxonomy (NCBI): domain Eukaryota; kingdom Metazoa; phylum Arthropoda; class Insecta; order Lepidoptera; family Crambidae; genus Schoenobius; species Schoenobius gigantellus. The sequence continues at coordinate 25,170,529 of OZ012543.1, forward strand.
TTTCGATGCAGCCGTTTTTTGAAGAAAGAGTTCATCATATAAAGTCCCTCTCTCTCCATGTAATCGGCTAGCATTTGACCACGGTAATTCCGAATTCCAGCTCCAAATTGCCCCACTTTCAACTCACTATCGCCGCGCTTGCCTAGCTTTGCGTTGAAGTCTCCCATGACAACGGTGTAATGAGTCTTGGAAGCATGTATTGCCCGAGAAATGTCCTCATACATAGCTTCCACTTCCTCGTCGGAGTGTTTCGAGGTCGGAGCGTATACCTGTATGACCTTCAGCGAATACCGTTTGGTAATTCTGAGTATAAGGTACGCCACCCTATTCGACACACTTCCGATCTGTACAACGTTGTTCACAAGAGACTTGTGGACGATAAATCCGACACCACCTTGGGACAGGTCTTCGCCCTCCCGGAAATAGAGCAGGTTGCCGGATTTGAGAACCATCGTGTCCTCACCCTCTCTTCGGACTTCGGACAGTCCCACTATACTCCAGCGAATCCTGCTCAACTCCCTCTCGAGCTCCAGCAGCTTCTCCTCAGTCCGCAGTGTGCGCGCGTTATATGTGGCCAGGGCCAAGGTCGTCTGACGGGGGATCTCCGCCGCCCGGGGATTCTTTGCACCCCAGGTCCCAGTACCGCGCCGACGTCCGTCACCGCCGGCACGGCCTCCAGAACCGCCGGGCACTTGGGGCCTTTGTTTAATGTTTGGGTTCATGGGGGGTTTTGGGCCATCTCCCACCACGCTGGCCCAGTGCGGGTTGGTGGGGATTATTTGGTATCGATTTATATTATTAATAACAAAACAGATCGGTTTATTATATTATACACGGCAATTTGATTTAAACTACCTAGGTACAAAACAAGTAAAATAAGTTTAAAAAAAACTTTTTAAATACCAGCTGTTATATCATCATAATATTGCATTGTCACGCGATATACATATGCATGCAAAATATCAGCTCAATCGGAGTCCGGGAAGTGGGTCAAATTTAACTTGCAAGATTTCATTAATGACACCGGACAGGTGAAAGTAAATAAAAGCTTTTAAAAATAGTGCTAACTATAGTTTTTTATAACCGATATTGTGAGGAAACAGCAACACCAAGCAATCAAACATTTTTTAACAATTTCGATTTTAATGCACTAGTATACGTCTCATTATTTACAGGTGAAACCACCAAACCTTATTCTACTACACGTCAAAATCGCTAACACACGAGGTGTATTACGAAGAAATTACTAAGCATAAAAAATGCTCAGTTGGATTAATATATCCAATTATATAAACGAAGAGCACTGAGCGGGAAGCCCTCGGCGGGGTGCGAATCCAATCAAGCCCCCTTCGGAGTGTAAGAATACGTCTCGAATTTTATTACTGCGCCACGACCACGACACTCGCGAACGGTTTACGACCCCATACATAAATCAACGTGACGCTGTCAAACTTTTAAAAAGACGTTGGAAAGACTGAATCTCCAGAGTTAAAAAACATTATTCGCATGTGGCATTATAGTGGCTATACAAAACACAAAAATATATCGCGTTTTTTTCGGCTAACAATGTAATGCAAGCAAGCAGGACATGTTATGCATGCATACTTACAAACTGCACAGATTCGTTTTTACTACAAACGTTTGAATAATAACTTTATCAATTATATTTTAATATTTTAAATCTTCTAACGATCCTAACAAGTGACTTTAAGAAACAATATTAGTCAAAAAACGGTATTAGAAACATATTATGCCAAAAACAATTTTTCCAATAAATAAGAGCATTGGTCATTACAAAATTAGGACTTTCAATTTTTAAAGCGTAGCTTCATTGACGTGCAACAGTGATTATGTAATAATAAAATATTTTGAATTTGAAACTATTTATAGTGCGAAAATAAGTATTAGGCTAAACAACAATTGTACATAAAAAATTGCGGTCAATACAGTTCGGCCAAATGTAGTTAGGACTAGTTATTTTAGGCGAGCCAAAGGACACCCTCATTGTTTGTTTAAATAGGGGTAGGATATATAAAGAGGGGCGGATCAGATACGAAGCGTTATAGATGGCTATTACAGTATTTTAATCAAAATGAAACAAAATATTTATTCTTTGATAAATAAGAAATCATCATAGATACTAGAAAAAGTTTCTTTTTAAGTTTTTTCTCTTCAAGATTGTTATGTGCGCTGCACACTTCGCGCGAGATTCTCGGCGAGAATCTCAGCAAGAATGGCAGCGAGAATCTTGGCGAGACCTTCTTGGGTACACACTCGCAAGGTTCTCAATACAGTTCTCACGCTCGATGACGATGGACGCAGATGTACTCGTAACTGCTGCAACAAGCTTATTATTAGTGGTTATTTTATCACTTTTTTATGTACATCAGGGTTTCTTAAAGTGGGGTCCGTAGCGTGTGTATCAGGGGTCCGCAGTGGGTCAGTCTGTAAACATATTTACTAGGCAAGTGTGTTGTAAACTCGACGTAAACATGACATGTACCTTGCCTTGTCGAAGACATTCTCACAATTTAACGTTCTCATTGAGGCCAAACAGCAGCACCCTTCTCATTAACTTAGTAGTAAGTGTAATGAAAGTGCCAATGAAAGTATTTTTAATTACAATATAAATAAGGTTTTCTTTTATTTCCAAAAATATTTATGACAGGGTCCGTGGAATTGTTTAATTTGTGAAAGTTGTTCATGACTGAAAAAAATTTAAGAAACACTGATGTACATGCATTGTTCAAATTAATTAGAGTTAAGGTTATCAAAAAGTGCTTTGCGCTTTTTAGAATTAGTCATTGGACATAAAAAAGTGATAAAAGTTACTTATAACCACCTACTGTTAATCTACAATGTAATATGGTATCCATACGTCGTAACTGAAATGTTCAGTTAAATCCTATATTTATTTTAGTGCGTAATAAAAATCGGCGACTCGCTTGGACAGTACGACAAACATATTATGATATGAGTGTGGAGTCAATACAAGTTCTCGTCTGTTCTCGCGTTTTTGTCTCGCGCCAAAAAACCGACAAAAGTGGGAGAACAAACCTGCAAAGAATATGCGAATCGATTACACATACACGCTTCTCGCTTCTTTTTCTCGCTTTCTTGCGAGATTTTCGCGTGAATGTGGAGCGCCCTTTAGTTTCTTCCTTTCAATCTAGGTAGGTATTTGTTAGAGCTACATCAGGTTTAAGAAACTATAACAAAACGTTTCACGCAACTTGTTACAACATGTAACAGTGTAGTACTTATCTTATTCGTAGCTAATCGAAGCTGCTAATAGGCGCTAGATGCTAGGGACGCTTAACGAAATCGATAAGGATAGTGCCAAAGACAAAAAATCGATAGCACTGATGATGTCACGAAAGCTTCATTAATTTACTGTTCCACATTATTCGATAACTGTTGAAGTGACGGAATCAAGACAAAATTAATTCAACGGCATACGCCAGTTTGTTATACTCAAAATATTTACAGTGCGCCTCAGCAGATTGATCGGCTGCCTCCGTATTTCCGCAAGACGAGCGGAAAGCGAGCTCGATTAATTTATAACGAAAATGCGTAGCTTTGCAAAATGTTATATTGTTAAGTTGGCCACTCCATTCAGGTTACTACCACAATATAGATAACGATACAGTAGCCCGACTCCATATAATGGCTAATTTACACTTTGTTAAGTAGTAAGTGCGAGTGCGAAGTGACAACTTCACAGCGTAATTGTTAAGTGCGAAGGAAGCGTTTACACAGTGTATAGTATTTGTTTCTTGCAAGTCCATAATGTACTATGCACTTATCAAATCGATACTGTTTACACACCGTTAAGTGCGGGTGAAACCGCGAGTGCGGGCAGTACGCGGGTGGGCGGGGTGTCTACTTAACAGTAAAATTTAGAACTCGCTTCTAGGGACGAATCGGCGCACGCACACATACAAACGTCGTTTACACGGCCGCCAAGCATGCTCTGAACGGCACAGCAATTAGCAACGCAGTTTCACGCCGCGCGCCGACCGAGGTTGTTGTGATCCACGTACACGCCGCGCCGCTCACGCGCGGCGTGTGCGTATATGTTCACCGATTTTTTGTAGGCACCAACCCTAGCGCCCAGTTGAGCTTTAGGTATTTCAAAGACACGCCTGAGTCGGGCTACTGTATCGTTCTCTATATTGTGTTACTACGCCTATACTACCTAGGATAGATGAAAAACGTTAAAAACGGACTAGAAAATTTCGTTTACATCACAGAACGCAGTAAGACGTTTCTGTGTTCTGTGGTTTGTTTGTTTGTTTCTTTCTGTGTTCTGTGGTTTACATGATGCAGAAAAGAAGTTATTATAGTTCGATTTCCATTTTTTCTATTAAAAATAATAACAGAAAAAAATTAAAGTTCTTCATGAGATTGCAGGTATAGGTCCGGACAGCATACCAACAGACTTATGAAAGAAACTGAGTCATAATAATTTGCCATGATGGCTTATAAAACTTTTCAATATTATTCTCAAAGAAGGCAGGATCCTAGAATCATGGCGCTCAGGTTTCTTATCCCCGATTTACAAGGGCAAAGGGCAATATCTACAGGGGCATTAAATTAACATCGCAAACCCTAAAGTTCTGGGAGCGAATGATAGGAGCTCGAATCGCAAAACAAGTTAGACTAATCGGAAATCAATTTGGTTTTACTACTGGTAAATCCACCACTAATGCCATCCAAACAATTCGTATACTGATGGAAAAGCACCGCCTGCATAGAGATAATCTATACTTTGCCTTCATAGATTTAAACAAGGCGTTCGATAGAGTGCCCAGAAAATTGTTATGATAATTTCTTAAAGCTCAGAGATTTTTAGAAACATACATCAGAATAGTCCAAGATATGTACAGTAATATAACTATAAAAATCAAGAGCCCAGCCGGCCTTAGTGAATCCTTCCAGGTAAAAGTGGAAGTGCACCAGGAATCGGCTCAGAGTCCACTGCTCTTCAAACTATCTATGGACTATATTACTCGGTATATACAAAAACCCACTCCTCGCTGTATTGTATACTATACGCCGATGACATCGCGCTTATCTCACAAAGCGGACGCGAACTGCAGGAATCTCTAGACCTATGGCCTGAAAAGCTCGAGTCGCATGGGCTACGGATAAGCAGATCGAAAACGGAATTCATGGAATGTGATTATGGCGGCGAGACAGACGTAGGATGCAAAATATTGATAGACGACAATCCCCTGCCTAAAGTAACAGGTTTCAAATATCTAGGTTCCGTACTTATTGCTGATGCGCATATTGAGGAAGATGTCACCCACCGACTGAATACAGCCTGGGTCAAGTGGAGATCGCTATCTTGTGTGCTCTGCGACCTACGAATGCATGTAAAAACTAAGGGTAAGGTGTACAAGACAGTCATAAGACCCGCCCTCATGTATGGGTCGAAGTGCTGAACCACTGAAGAAAACCCAGGAGAAAAGTGTCCATGTCGCAAAGATGAAAATGTTGAGATGGGCCGGCGGTGTGACGCGCTTAGATAGATTCCGACTTCGCAATGAATACATCCGGGGTTCGTTCAAGGTCGCGCACACCACTGAAAATTAAAAGTTTCAAATTTACGGCGTGGGCCGTTCGTTTCGAATTTCATATGTACATTTGTCCGACGCTCCTACGGTGAAGGAAAACATCGTGAGGCAACCTGCATACATCTGCGAAGAGATTCAATGATGTATGTGAAGTCGACCAATCCGCACTGGGCCAGCGTGGTTGACTAAGGCCTAATCACCCTAACATAGGGTAGGCTCGAACCCCTCGGTGGGGACGTATATGAGCTGTGATGACTGATGACTGACTGTGATATAATTATTTTGCCGCCATAACACAAAAAACTAGGAATCTTGAAACACTTTGTTTTAGCACTAGATAAAAAAGGGAATAGCATTTCCTACATTTGACACAAATTTCGTTAACTCACTATGGAAAAGATTAAAGCTGGTATTTTTGACAGACCCCAAATCAGACAACTTACGAAAGATACTGAATATAGAAATTAGACGACTTAGTTTCAATTAAGACCATGATGGACAACTTTCGTATCGGTGATGCAAATCTTTCTCGGAAACAGAAAATCTGAAAATTATATTGAACTTGTAGAAGACTTCCTTTTGCAATTAAAAGCTTTGGAATGTGTAACGTTTCTAGTTAGGGGTAGATTGTAATGGTAAAAAAAGTTACAATAAAAGTTAAAATTAAATTTAGAAAAAATAATTTAATAGGTAATAAAAAAAATCGCGGGTTGATTTCAACATAGTAGTAGTAGTTGTAGTGGGTCGCGGATTGGGCGTTGGATGTACGTTCCTGCTTCCTTACAAACAAAATACCACTTCCCTGCAGTGGCAGTGGCAGCTCCTCTGCGCCCCGTCTGGTACCCGGCGGGATGTGTGCTCGGTCAGGCAGGGACAGCAGGTAGTGTAGATGTAGGTAGGTACTACTCGTCGAATCGCGATCTAGTCGCGTACGACACTCCGGTGCTTGATCCACGAATTGGGGAATAACACCACACACTATTTAATTGCAAGTAGTATTTTTTTACTAATAAATGAAGTAAATGCAATTTGAATTATTGTAGTTTTTAAATCCAAAATCGTTATATTCATTTAGCGCAGGCTTTCACCTTCGTAATGATTTATTTATTTATTGGAAAGACGTTTATGCCGTAAAAAAAGCTCTGAACATCCCTGAGAAACCCAGAGGCAGAGGGAGACCCCCAGCCGAGTGGTGAGTCCAATGTTCTAAAAGACATAAAAAGCATCACCGAACCTGTATCCCAATTTCCGAACAGTTTTTTTTCATTCCTACTTGTATTTGCAGACATCTTGAGTATATTTAGGATGTATGCACATACAAGGTTAATATAATTTCTTTAAATTAGATTGTTTTGCTTTGTTTTGACGTCAATAAGTGCCTGTAAAGGCCTATGTTGAATAAAGATTTTTGAATTTTGTAACAGCCCTGGGGCCCTATTTTTGAAACATTTTTCCGGCATCGAGTGCTCGTCAGTGTTCGATTTCTACTTATTTTCGTTTTGTTTTCGACGAAAATCAAAACAATATTGATCTTCGTTGTAATGTTTTATTGATTTTCATCGCTAGAGAAACGAAAATCAATAGGAATCGAGCACAGATGTAGTTTGAAAAGCGTTCGATGCCGGACGAATGATTCAAAAATAGAGCCCCAGCTCCCCTAGACAAATGCCACACTCTAACTTTTCTGCATTTATTTGTGAATAAACAATATAAATCAACAAAATACGCCATAAGCAAAGTTCATGGTGTATATCATCAATTGTGGGAATTCTAACCATTAACCAGGATCAAACAATAACTGCAGCAATTATTTGTGCGAAATAAATGTCTATTCATTCACTCAAAAACACATCAAAGGTGACAACAAGTACAGGACCGAAACATTCGCTGCATACCAGTTGCTATAAAACACTACAAACAAGTCAACCAGACCTAAAGATATAATCCCTGTGACATTAGCATATACATTCTGAATATTCGACACCGTAGCATGACGCGTGACTCACCGCATGACCGGACCATGGATGGGGGCGATAGTTCACCCCAACGCCAAATTTGGGGCTTAAATGACCTTGTGCCATCCCCTCGCAATTAACTTTGCTATATCATTTTTGACAGCCCTATGACCACAGATTTTTCTTTAAGGTAATATTTTGATCAACAGGAAAAGAATCATACCTTTAGTACAGTCTATATTATCGTACTGCATTTCATCATGGGGAGGTGCAACCAAGACTAACCTTATCCAGCTGGAACGAGCTCAAAGACTGATACTTAAAGTTTGTCTTTCCAAGCATAGGCTTTTTCCAACTGCAGAACTGTATAGACAGGCGGAAGTCTTGACAGTAAGACAACTGTACATCTTATCGAATATCTTGCGACAGCACTCTTTGTTGTTTTACAAACAGATTAATGTAGTCACTAGAAGACCATATAATGTATGTAATTCAGAGCTTTTTCGAACCGTATTTTCAAAACGATTCTTTTGTTACAGAGGTAGTAGACTATATACGAGGGCGGGTCAAAAAGTTCGCGGAATGAGGGGCATGGAGGGGGGAAAGGTGACTTTTTACTACCTGCACTAGTTGTGACACTCATTAAGAGTATAAATACTAAGTTTCAAAAAAATAAGTCATAATTACCTGAGCTACACATCAATCAACAAGTCAATCCGGAAGAAAATTTGCAACATGGAGAAAATTGAGTTTCGCGCAGTCATCAAGTTCCTTACCAAACAAGGAAATCCTCCCCAGACTATTTTGGAAGAGATGTCTTCTGTTTACGGGGACTCTTGCCCTGGTAAAACCATGGTTTACAAGTGGCACAACCTGTTTAAGCAAGGCAGGGATTCGATTGAAGATGATCCGAGGCCAGGGCGGCCTGTCGAGGCAACCACGGCAGAAAACGTCGAAAAACTTGAAAAAATCATATTGAAAGATGCCCGTTTAAGGAAGAAACAGCTTGCAGAAATGATTGGAGTATCAGCTACAACCATTTTGAACATCCTACACGACCATCTTGGCATGTCAAAGGTGTGTGCAAGATGGGTGCCGAGAATGCTCACGCCACACCAGAAGCAGTGGTGAGTTGAGTGTTGTCGCGAGTTTTTAGCGCTCTGTGGTGAACAAAAGGATGAAGTTTTGAATCGAAATGTGACAGGAGATGAAACTTAGGTTCATCATTATGAGCCTGAGTCCAAACTCCATGCAGTGGCACAAAAAGGGCACACCACCTCCGAAGAAATTCAAAGTGTCTCCGTCGGCTGGAAAACTCATGGCTACTGTTTTCTGGGATTCAGAGGGAATCCTCCTTATTGATTATAAAGAAAAGGGTGTCTCTATCACTGGAGAGTACTACGCTGCACTATTACGTCTGCGAGATGCTGTGAGAGAAAAAAGACGGGGAAAATTGACTAAAGGTGTGCTCCTTTTACACGACAATGCACCCGTGCACAAGGCGCAAGTTGCGATGGCTGCTGTTCAAAGAGTGGGCTTCGAAATCTTGGAACATCCTCCCTATAGCCCAGATTTAGCCCCAAGTGATTATTATTTGTTCCCAAAAATGAAAAAAGAGCTTCGAGGGAAGAAATTTTCCAGCGATGAAGAAGTGAAGAGCGCAATTTCGGCCTATTTTGACGACAAAGAGAAATCATTTTTTTTCGAAGGTATTAATAAATTAATTGATAGGTCTAATAAATGTATTAGAGTTAAGGGGGAATACATTGAGAAGGAAAAATAATTTTGTGTTTTATTTCTTACTTTTTACCCTCCATTCCGCGAACTTTTTGACCCACCCTCGTAATTATGCAAATAGAATTCTTAACATCTATCCACATACAAAAGCAAAGTGTAAAAAAAGTGTGTCCGAGTGGCTTCGAACTTTAAACTACGCTATTTCAAAAGAAAATCTTTTGAAATAGCATTGGCGAAATTTATACACACACAAACATACACATACACATACGCACACACCCACACACACTCACATATGAGCACACAAACACACATACACACACACAAATTCATGATTGTAAAATAACTGTAAAAGATTTTTTTTCACTTCAAGAATGAAGTACCTTATTTGTATTCTAAACTATTTTGCGTTGTTGTAAGATAATAATTATTTATTATCTTACAATCTAACCTGCCCCCGTAGCACGTCCACCAAAACACGATATGATAAAGCGATTTATCGCGGTGAACTGTCAAAATACGACGAAACCCTATTGTATTTTGACAATTCACCGCGATAAACCGCTTCATCATATCGTGTTTTGGTGGACGTGCTAGGGGGGCTGGTGATCTAAGATACAGGCAGTTTTCTGCCTAATTTGGACTCCAGTCTCCCACCAGCGTAGTAAGTAACTATTCAAATAGATTAAATGTAATATACATATATGCTTATGGTGAGAACAATAAATTATTATTTTTAAACTAAAGTCCTTGTATACCAGACCTGCGTCCTTAGTATACAAAACAAGAACGCAAACTTAATGCCTTCCATATGCGCTGCCTGAGGACTACTTGGAGTCACTTGGAGAGATAAAATGAGCAACGAGGCAGTTCTCTCAAAGACAAGCTGCTACAGCATCACCGCAATGCTGAAACACCGAAGATTGCATTGGCTTGGCCACGTACATCGAATGGCACCCGAGAGACTTCCACGCCAAGTAATGCTGAGTCAGATGGCAAACGCGAAGAGACCCGTAGGGCGCCCGGTTTAAAGACTCCTGCAGACGGGATATGATCAGTTTTGGAATCCCGACCGACTGCTGGGAATATCACGCCGAAATGAGACCTGAATGGCGCCATAATATAAAAATAGGAGTTGCTAAGCACGACGAAGACTGGTTGGAGAATATTAAGCAGAAAAAGCTTCGCTGTGCCTCATCTCCAACGGATTCGCGATTCGAGTGCAATCGATGTGGCAAGAAATGCCGGGCCGCAATAGGGCTTTATAGCCATCAGCGACGATGTGGAGTCCTACCAACCCAATAGCGCTGCAACAACCATCTACATAGATGCTGTGGCCAATGATGAAGATGATCTTATTTCCTCGATGCGCCCACTGTTTCTCTGGTGGATGGTTTACAATTTTGTAACTCGACATGGGCCAATCACAAAGGCCCGGCGGGCCACATGCGGATCCCAGACCACAGGTAGTATAGCTGCTCTAAGCACATTATTGCGACATCTAATGGCTTTATTATATTACACGATTTCTTGGCCCCGCCGACAGGGACAGGGTAGTGTAATAAGAAACAGGGAGGCTGGGTCCCTAAACGGCGACCGACCTCCCAACCTTTCTGCCACGCTGTAGGTCGTGTACGGAGCTCAGCCTCGTGGCCGCGAGCGCAGTGTTTTTTTTTTCAATTTTTTTTTATTAACCGACTTCAAAAAAAGGAGGTTCTCAGTTTGACCTGTATGTTTGAGCTAGTTGCCCATGTGCTTGCGGTTACTTATAGGTTGCGCTGTGACACCGGCGACCGACATTTACATGCTCGGGAGAGGGCCGCCTTGCTAGAGGAGGTGAACCACGAGGAGTACCGTACATGGCACAGTGAGCTCGAGGAACTGATAAATAGCGGCGCTGCCTCCGGTACCCTACACAGGACCGTCGAGGCCTTAAGCCCCTGCCTCACCATGTGGGCCAATAGGGGACACGGGTCCCTCTCTTACCACCTAGTTGAGATCCTTAGCAACCATGGATCGTTCGGCCGATTTTTGAACCGAATCGGAAGAGAGGCGACCCCAAAGTGTCACCATTGTGATGCGGCGGAGGATAGTGCGCAACATACACTTCAGGTGTGTCCGGCTTTCGCCGAGGAGCGCGCTACCCTAATCGCCGAAATGGGCGATGAACTCTCACTCCACACCGTGGTGCGTTTCATGTTAGAGAGTGAGAGGTCTTGGAACGTGGTGGACTCCTTCTGCGTCGAGGTCATGATGCAGAAGGAGGAGGCGGAAAGGGCCAGGGAGCATGACCCTCTGGCTGATCCTTGCCGTCGCAGAAGGCTGGGGCGGAGGAGGCGGATGTACGCCCGCCTTCTTCCTCCTGACGGCCACCAGCGGGGCCCTGGGTTGGGAAGTCCAGGCCCTGCAATGCATCGGTTGCCGCCAGTCGCTGATCCCCTGGATGCTCCGGGAGATCACCGGCCTCCCCATTTTGGGGGGGTGAGAGGGGCTCGCCCTAGGCGAGCAGACGCCGACGAGGTCATGGATGTGTTCGTCAGAGTTCCCATGACCTTGTCCGGCAGCGACTCGTCCCTCTTCGGCGTGTCCTCCTCGTCAGATGATGATGAGGATGCGGCGATGATGGACGTGCTCGCGCCAAGGCGTGTCTGAGGGGCATCGATGGGTTTTAGTGGGTAGGCCACTGTTTCTGGCTGGCACTCTGCCCCCAGTGACCGCGGAGAGTCCGACATAACCCTGCGCCTTCCCAAGCGCGGGGTATGCGTAACGCATTTCCCATCGTAAAGAAAAAAAAAGGGCGACCGACCTCCCTACCTTTTTGCCACGCTGTAGGTCGTGTACGGAGCTCAGCCTCGTGGCCGCGAGCGCAGTGTTTTTTTTTTATTTCAATTTTTTTTTATTAACCGACTTCAAAAAAAAGGAGGTTCTCAGTTTGACCTGTATGTTTGTCGGCGATTATCTCGCGATTCGCTGAATCGATTTTGATGCGGTTTTCAGAAAAGTATTTGTTACATTTAGAAGGTGTAGGTATTTTAAATTAACTGATAAATATCATTATCATGTCTATGATTTACATGAAAATTTTGGGTTGAATGACATTACGGGTAAACACAATTAATAATTAGTTTTCGATAAAGAATTGATTATTTATTGGTTATTATGAAACACCGTGTATAGATAGAATATAGATAGATTTATGTATAGTCTGTCGATTAAATGTGTTTACATGGGAAAATAATGAGAACTTTCAAAAACCCTACTTAACTTCTTCTTTAAGTTGTGGTAATTGGTAGTTATAGATGCTAACAACCAATTGCCAATTTGCCACAAATTATAAGAGAAGTTAAGTAGGGTTTTTGAAAGTCCTTATTATTTTCCCATATTATAAACACATTGAATCGACAGACTATAAGTACTTAGTTAAAATTTGGCACCAACTTCAATATGTGGCATCGAAATTACTGCAAAAACACCTAAACCAAATTACTGACTGGCTCCAAAGATGGAAAATAAAAGCTAGCGCATCAAAATCCGTCCACATTACATTTTCTTTAAGAGCTGGCAACTGCCCTCTGCTCTGCCTGCGCTATCAAAACGCAGTATTCCGCTCAATTCTAGATGCACCCTGGTTTACAAAAACTTCAGAGATGCATGAGTACCTACAGATGGAAACCATATTAACCCACTTGCTGTAGCGCTTTCGAAACAACCAGCATACTATAAAAGATTAAAAAGGCATCATATTGCCAACCTTCCTACAAGACACTGAATAAAAAACCAGAGAGAAGAGCCCTCCACTGGCAGGAGCCACCTCAAACGCCATAACACATACATAAAAACCGTTTATAGTGCAAGCACTATAAGCACAGTTAGAATTATAATATAAAAAAAAACTTCAATATAAAACTGCGATGTTGTTTGAATTCTTATATTATTTATAACTTTATGGTGCTTTTGAAGTCGGTTTAATTTTTTGTAAAAAAAAATTATTGCAGTTTAAAGGGATATGCCATATCTTTGGAAAAAAGAAGATAAAGACTACTCAAATAAAGATATGAGAAGTGATGGCTTTATTGTACACTTCTTCATTTGAGTAGTTTTTATCTTCTTTTTCCAAAGAAATGGTATATCATATGGTAAAGGTTGCCTGGCAGAAGTCGCCTACGGCGATAAGGCCGCCTATTTTGTTATTTTTGTATGTAGTGTCCAATTATTTGTAATGAAAAATAAAGTGTTTCTATCTATCTACCTATATCCCTATAAACTACAATAATATTCATATAAACTTCAATAAAATAAATGGACATAATAAATTTTAATTTATAAAATTGATCTCTGTTATATCAAGTTAAAGTATAAAGTGTGTGCCCCATTAAGGAAAGTATCATCATCAAGAAACACTAATTAAGATAAATGTATTATTGGAATGATATGAGCCAAGTCAACATGAATGCATTGGTTTATCAGGGTTTTAATCCCAATGACTAATGCACCTTATTCATAGAAATGATAAGGGGCCATCCATAAATTACATGACACTTCAGGAGGGGAAAAGAAGGACGAAAATGTTACATTGTATGACAAATTGTGGGATGGGGGTCCTAAACTTTATGATGCCACATTTCAAAATCTATGAGTATTACAGTAAGATGCAAAATTTGGAATATTACTGAAAATTATTAAAAGTTTAAAATATGTGATGTCACCCTAAAGAGAGGGGAGTCTCACATGGACAGGACGTCAAAGTGAAATTTATGGACAGCTTCTAAGAAGTTACGAATTTTATCCATATAACAGAAACTTAAATACATTCAGTATAATTAAGGTCATCATCACAGCTCACACACATCCCCACCGAGGGGTTCGAGCCTACCCTATGTTAGGGTGATTTAGCCTTAGTCAACCACGCTGGCCCAGTGCGGATCGGTCGACTTCACATACATCATTTAATTTCTTCGCAGATGTATGCAGGTTGCCTCACGATGTTTTCCTTCACCATAAGAGCGTCAGACAAATGTACATATGAAATTCGAAACGAAAACACATTGGTACATGGCGGGTCTCGAACCCCGACCTCCCGATTGGAAGTGCTCTATCATCAATTAAGGTATCAATTAAGGTAACAAGTAAATATTGAAGTTAATGGTATGAAATCAATAACATTGACTCTATCTCATAAATAAAGAACAATGGCAAAATAATATCCGAAAGAAACATTTAGCGTCCACAAATTCTAACATTACAAATGCACTTAAAATGATTTCTTATGATTTATCCAAGAAACAAATAAACGTGATGGAGTTTGGAAAAAAAGTTACATTTTTAACTACTGCTAGCCAAAGGATTTTGATCCTCGACGATGTTATTTACGGTTTCAAAAATAATCTTAAAGTTTAATTGTCTATAACTTTTTGTCCAGACTTCATAGAATATTCATTCTACTATTATTTTACTAAGGAATTAAAACTCTATAGTTTGGCATATTGTTCATGCATGTTCACTAAAAAAATATATCAACAAAAATTTGTTAGGGAGTTTGCCATTGTTCTTTATATGGTGCAATAAGATATAATTTGGTAAAACTGTTGCTACTTCCTTGCCCCAGGGTCAGGAGCATTCTTGTGAATGTTCTAGTATTAGAGCTTAAAGGCAGTGGAAAAGTGTCCCAAACCGTTGATTAAAGTTTTTTATTAGTGTAGAAACACTAACTTTTTTATTAATGTTTCTACACTAATAAAAAAGTTTGCTGACAAAAGATCATCATCACAGCTCATATACGTCCCCACCGAGGGGCACGAGCCTACCCTAACTAATTATGTTAGGGCGATTAGGCCTAAGTCAAACCACACTGGCCCAGTGCGGATTGGTTGACTTCTCATAATCACCTTTTTACTGTCTGTTCTGATTCATACTCAAAGCAAGATTATTGGCCAAAACTACATAATTAGATAGCTTGGTGTCAATTACTGTTATTTAGAAATTAAAATTCTTATAAGATTTTTTATATACTAAGGTAGAACAACGACATAATAATCGATGAGATTGTAAGTTAAAAGTATTATAGCCAAAGGAAATAAATGACATTAAAGTTTTAACATACCAAGCAACCATATTTTCAGACGTTTTCACGGAACCAGAGAACCTCCTACCTAATTCTTGTTTGATTCGGAGATTGAGAATGGTCACAAGTTGCCATGGTTTACCAAATCAATCAAATATAGAGAGTATTCTATCACTGAAGTTTTCGAAATAATATTAGAAACATTTTTCTTAGTCGTGTAATGATATTTACTTACCTTGAATCCCTAGTGCAATACAGAAATATAATCTTCAAGTTATAACAGTGAAGCAAATCCCTGCACAAGCACTAGAAAACTACAAAGAGACACTAAATAAGTGTTTCACTTTCAAAATTATTGTGAATTCACACTGTAGTAATGATATCACAAACAAACCATGTTATAAGCCTTCGAATGAACAAAATTAATTGAGTAAAAAAAACCCGGCACACAATCTACACGACGACCAGTATAAAAATCTTTACAAAACTGACTGACCACAAACTTCTTCTTTTTCTTTTTTATTGGCGTGAAGGTTGGTGTTGCCATTTGCCATATGCAAGTTGTGACCATAAACTAAACTAGTATATATAGAAACTTTTTTTTATAAATCTTTTACCGGGCAAGGCTACAAAGGCCTTCAGCCGACAGAGACATGATAGAAACTGGCTAAAAACAAAAGGTCAATTTCTAAGTCTTAAATGTTCTAATCTCAGAAGAATAACTAAAGCGATTGTTCTGAGGTTCTAATTTTCATTTCTCAGACTAAGGACACTAAATGACATGAAATAACCACAGCAAAAGCGTGCCAAAAGAACAATGGCCAAATCGGACCTGGGGCCTTACCATGAGCTCTTATCGCAGGCCTTAAACAGTATTGCTGTCTATTTCCGTACCATGACCGGCTTAAAGCAGCGCGTTTGCAGGCCTGCTTAAAATGACGTCACGAAACCGTTCACCTTTTTTTATGTATGAACTTTCGTACCATG
This sequence comes from Schoenobius gigantellus, assembly GCA_963935595.1. Classification (NCBI taxonomy): domain Eukaryota; kingdom Metazoa; phylum Arthropoda; class Insecta; order Lepidoptera; family Crambidae; genus Schoenobius; species Schoenobius gigantellus. The sequence goes on from OZ012543.1 coordinate 25,186,851, forward strand.
ACCGCCCATTTGACAGTTTGAAAACTGCTTTTGAACGTCCTAAATGTCAAATAAAGCAATCATTAAAAAGTTGCTCTTCAGCGGCTGTAACAAGATTGTTAAGTGGATTTGGCCCAATTTGGTGGAATTTTCATAAGATAATTGTTAAAACTAACTTTATTTAAGATGTTTTCAAACGGCTGTAGTGACTTTTTCTCTAATTTTAACTCCCTAATTTTCGTATAATTAAAAGCCGAGTCACGCCGAGTGTTTTTAATTTTTATATAGTTTTCACAGTGTTTATTACTCTTGAAAGTTGAGATATTGCTTGAGATGTGATGTGACGATAATGAAATATTTGAATTTTTGGAGAGTAAACACCGCACGGAGTTAAAACAAGTGACATCGAGAGAAGCTAATGATACCCTTAGAACAATCAATACCTACCTTTGATTCAGAGGAAAATGAATTTCAGTATAAAAAAGTGCCTACTCTGTAAAAATGAATTTATTAAGCAAATAGCGACCCGCCCCGGCTTCGCACGGGTGCAATGTAGATACTAATGTGGGACATCAAGAGAAGCTAATGATACCCTTAGAACAATCAATACCTACCTTTGATTCAGAGGAAAATGAATTTCAGTATAAAAAAGTGCCTACTCTGTAAAAATGAATTTATTAAGCAACTAGTGACCCGCCCCGGCTTCGCACGGGTGCAATGTAGATACTAATGTGGGACATCGAGAGAAGCTAATGATACCCTTAGAACAATCAATACCGAATTTCAGTATAAAAAAGTGCCTACTCTGTAAAAATGAATTTATTAAGCACACCCGCCGCCCGCCCCGGCTTCGCACGGGTGCAATGTAGATACTAATGTGGGGCAGTTTGAAGTGATATTATATGTATATTACATACAAACCTTCCTCTTGAATAGATAGGGTGATCTATTGCTGAAAACTGCATTGAAATCCTTTGCGTAGTTTAAAGATTTAAGCGTACAAACAGAGAGAGCAACTTTGTGTTATACTATATTTTTTTTATTGCAGAAAGTTGGCAAACAAGCAAACTGCCCACCTAATGGTAAGTGGTAACAGTCACCTATAATACATGTGGTTCTTGTGAGATTCGCAGCAAAACTGCAACCCCCACAAGAACCACAGTGTACGTTGCCAACTTGTGACACAAGGTGTAAAGTCACAGTACCCAGTAATTTCACTGCCATATCATACCCTTCAAACCGGAACACAGCAATGCAAGCACTGATGCTTTGCGGCAGAAATAGGTAAGACAGAGGTACCTAAGCAGACGACCCTGGTACAGAGTCTCCCTCCAGTAGATAGATAGATGTTAGTTGTTTATTGATTATATTAAAAACCCTTGCCTTTACTTACATTAATTTTATTTTGTTCTACTTTATCTAATGTTAAGCATAATGTAGGTAACATTTTTCATTCTAACCATGTTTGGTTACCTCCAGAGTTGGTTAGGAATTTTTACTATACTTTCAACTGATAGTGAACATTAAGTACAAATGACAAAAATTTAGAAACAAAGGTTACTTCGGACCATTTTTTGTAGCAACCTTTAATTCACAGCTTAGCAAAAACAACCTTTTCTGTTACAGGGTTTTAACAGCTGTTTATCTTTATGCACATGGATCATACCAAAATTCAACTGGAGAACCCCAAAATGTTGCTCAACAGACAGGTTTCCGGTTTTATCACAAGAAATTGATGCTATTAACAAAGTGCAAATAATGGTTTCCAAAAATATGCTAAAAGAATGTAATGTGTATAATAAAGGCTAATAAGATTCAAATTGTGAACTTACTACCTTACCTACTATGTTCCCATAATTGTGTAGTAGGTTCATTCCTCCTCATCTGTGGAGAAACCTGTGCCCAGCGGTGAGTTGAAGTGGTGGTGGCATTACACCAAATTATTAAGGATAAGCATTAACTTTGCAAAATGCTTCTATAGCTTTTACCAAACCTACACATAATATCTTACCATCCTAACTAATATTATAAATGCGAAAGTGAGTTTTAGGCAAAAAGGCACTTCTTGTTCCACAAACAAAATTTCTTTCTGCAGATGTGAATTTCATTTTGTGGCAAAAAAATAATAATTGTACCTACTACTTCCTAAAGTTGAAAAATAGTAATAAATGGTTAAAACTCAGTTTACAAAATAATTAATATGACGCTTCATTTATACCTTCTCGACAATTTTTGTGCTATGGGAAATTATATAAATAATATAAAACTTGAAGTGAGAGCTTTCTATGCTTACATATTTATTTATGGCACAGTAACACAATATAAATTAGTGACGATTAACAAAATGTGAAACAAGTAAAATAACTTTAAATTTGTACCTCGATGACAACTGCGCACAACATGCACTTTTTATATTATTACTAATAGTGTGACAATCATGCCGGAATCCTTTCTTATATACTATAGATAGATAGAAATATTAAATTCCAACTCTAAATTACAGCTTTAAATTACAACTTCAAATAGAAAAAAACTTACATAATTATTAAATAAAAAAAAATTATTTCAGATGTGCATTGCAGACAGATCTAAGTATATGCACATTGTTGTTAGCATATAATGTTCACACTCAATAAGACACAGAAAGGAGGGCATTCAGTGAATTAAGCTTTCAATTCTTGAAAGTGGATATATCATTTCACCATAAAGACGTTTATAATAAACACTTATTAGGTTTCTTATGCTACCTACAAGGGTGTGTGCTTAGTCTTGTCGATCAACAGTTAACCTCACCAGAGTCAACTGATGATCGATTGAGAGAAAGAAATAAACTCGTGAGAAATGCTCGGACAAAAAAATGCTTAACTGCAACATCACAACAATGTATGTGTTGATGCAAATCATCTAGGGTCTAATCACGAATCATTTACTTGGACGAATCATCCTCTCATTTAGAAAATTTAAATACACTAGATAATAAAGCTTTATTATTACTGGTAAAAATAAAACGAATAACATTTTTCCAAAATATAATAAATAACATTTTTCTAAAGTTAGGCTCAAAACAATGAAATCAAACAAGAAACAAAAAATACTACAATGTCAGTCTTAAAACAATCATTTCAGGTTATTCCCAATCTTTCTTCGCCCAGATTTTCGCCTCTGTATTCACACTATGCAATGAAGCTAATCTTGATTAATCCAAGAAGCATTTAAGCAAACGTCTACTGCAGTGCAAGATCCATCTAGTGTGGCAGACATGAAGCAGCAGTCAAGAATGAAATTTGTTGTTCGCTTCAGGGTTGTTCACCAGATATCCTATGACAAATATAGGTACTTCTTCCAATTTAGCTGTCTCTGAGTGAGTTTCTTCAATAAAGCAAACAAATTCAGGTTTTTAAGATTCAACTTATAATAAAACATTTATTTCTTCACAATAACTGTCTTTTATTCGCATTGAGTACTACACGTTCAAATTAATTTACACTTTTTGGATTTATTTGCATTATTTCTTCACAATAACTGTCTTTTATTCGCATTGAGTACTACACGTTCAAATTAATTTACACTTTTTGGATTTATTTGCATATACCTATTTGGTTTTAAACATTTCAATAATTTAGCCCCACATATGGATTGCTTTTCAGTATTCATGGTAATGAGATGACTAAAGCTGGTGGGTGTTGAAGAGTAACATCATAATTATTATTCATTTACTAAACATAAATTGTGCAATGCTTTCCATATCTTTTTTCACTTCTCGCTTGTGCAGACTTATTAAAACCTATATACTGGTTATATGTATTTTACCAGACGTCTTCCAAGTCATGCAAACATCGAAAAAATATCTATAACATTGACGAACCCAGATACCATTCGAGTTGATTTCATTCAGATGTAATCAGAGAAATCTCTGGAAGTAATAGGTAGATATTCTTAGTTCTTATCGCTGTACAAAGCACGACGATGTAAATTACTTGCAAACACTTTGTACAATGAAGAATCAACACAATAAACTGCCGAAATACTTTTCTATCGATTGTTTAAAGAAGAAAATACAATTGGTCGTTGTCTAAAATTCTTTTTTGTTTGGTGGTGTTTCCCTTTTGGATTTCCCCAGAATCGAGATTTTTGCTGTTTTCGTTTTTCAGAAGGATGGTAATGCCCTTGTAAGACTGCTTTCTTGACATGGATCGTGAAATAACAATGGGTAGGTGTATTTTATACAAAACTTCGAAGATCTCTAATTCTTTAAAATTTTCTGCCACCTTTAAAAACTATTGTACTTATGTACATAAGTTAAGTACGTTCATAACAAGCTATGAACATTTCCTTCCACTATCAATAGCTTGGAAAATTCTTGGAGAATGTAGAGTAAAGATGTAATAAAATAAAGACAACTATAAAATATAATAACTCATATCTTAAGAATAAAAAACGTTAAAACGAACAACAAAAATAATAAATATATTGAGATATTCTCTTTTACCGGTTCAACCGGTTTTTAATCTTTCAATGGTTTTCCAACGCTTCCGAAGAAAAGAGATGTCAGATACAACAGTTGTATAGCGCTATCTCGTTTTAACATTAAGGCAGACCAGAGACAAATAACCGTTCACCTTACGACTCAAGCAATCTATAAGCCGTTCACATAAACAGGGCTCATAGTACGATTTTAAGCAATCCTGTTTAAGGCCTGCTTAAGAACTGCACGGATTATGGATGGTTTTATAAAAGCTCATGGTAAGGCCCCTGACTATGGGCATAAATGAAATGTATGTTAAAAGATATGCTTTTAAGTGTTAATTTTAAAAACGTTACTATTAAACCGCCAGAACTTCGAGTTTCAGATAAAATAATGAATTCGTAAAAAATCAATTTTCTCGCATATGAAATCGTAATATAGTTTTTGAACGGTTTTCACCATAGATGATAGATCTTGAAAATGACGTCAAGTTCCGTTTCACACTCTCGTATAAATATTACATCTTCGCGCTTAATTGAAAAAAATATATTTTTTCTAAAAAAATACTTAATAACATTAAAAATGTTTATTTTATGAGAATAGTTTTTTAACTTGCTGAAACGAATAATACTAAGAAAACGATGCATAATTCAAAGTATTGGTTCTTTTTTGGTGATTTGCGTGTAAAGGATCGTCAATGTCGAAATCGAATTACAGATTATGTCTTTCATTGATTTTACCCTCAGAACGGATTTTACAGTCAATTTGAGTCAATCTTTGCGTTTGCTTCTCTAAAGTGGGTACTGTCCGATTTTTGATTCTCCTTTGTGCTGTTTTTTTGAGTTTGACCCCTATTTTCTTTCACGGACTCTGGTATCACCTGCTTCTTATGACCAGCTTATATGTTGATAGAAAATATTGTGTCTGGAAGGGAAGCTATCACAGAACATTCTTGTAGTTGCTTGGTAGACTGGAAAACAATTGTATGTTGTGCCCGTGTTATTACTATGACTGAGGTATATGATACCTTGGGCGGGCCAGGCACCAAGATAATACAATAGCGGTACCAGCAGGTTTTTTAGTCAGTGTTGTTATAAATATAAGAGACTACGTTGAATAAATCTTTAGAGAATCAAAGTGTTTTATTTCTAATCATCCTTATTGTTACATACTCGTATATTAATAAAATCCTATTACATATTATATGTTCACGTAACGTTTCTAATTATTTAAACGTTACATAGGTAGTTCTAAGTTAGCGCCAAATAAATATTTTTTCTTTCTTTCTAAGTTTACTCAAGGATTAAAATATATAACACTCGCGAGCAAAAGTTTGGAATCAGTTACTTGAAATTGGTTCCGCGTGATCTTGCTTACTAAATAAATTTTTAATAATCATAAAAATGACATCATATTAAAGGTGCAACTGTCCACTTTAAATCGATATAAAATTAATTCATATCGAGCCCGTAATTGTGGAGTTATCCCGGATTAAGTGAAGGAGGTAGGAAAACAAGGAAATAGGGAAAAATAATGAATGAATAAAACAACAAAAATTATTAAATAAAAATTTTATTTATCTTTAAAAATAAGTGTCAATATTTTGTGTTCCCTCCCCTCGCCCTAATAACTGCTCCAAGACGATTCTTCATAGACCTGATCAGCTTCTGAATTGATTCTTGTGGAATACCTTCCCACTCCTCAATCAACGCTGATTTCAGCTCATTCAGACATGAAGGAGCAGGAGTTCTGGAACGAACCTTCCTCTTCAGTTCATCCCACACGTGCTCAATGGGATTCAAGTCAGGGCTGAGCGCTGGCCAGTCCAATGTGGCAATACGGACTTCTTCGAGGTATTCCGTTGTTACACGGGCAGTGTGACAACGAGCGTTATCGTGCATAAGGAGGAAGTCATCACCGGTGTATCCCGTATAGGGAACGACGTTTTCCAGGAGAATATCGGAAATGTACCGGTCCGAAGTTAGACCGCCTCCTCATCCCCCGCCAGGCACGAAAACAAGATCGGTTTTACCATCGAAGGAAATGCCGGCCCACATCATACAAGAGCCGCCCTCATAAGCCACTGTTTCAGCGACACAGCACTGTGCAAATCGCTCCCCAGGCCGCCTGTAGACCCGTCCTCTTCTGTCGCTACCGTGCAAACACATCCTGCTTTCGTCGGAGAACAGGACTTGCCTCCATTGCTCAACCTCCTAATCAAGATGGGTGCGAGCAAACTGAAGGCGTGCTTGTCGGTGAGCTGCCGTGAGTTTCGGGCCTGTGGCAGGCCTTTTTGGAGTCAGATTCGCTTGCTTGAGTCGTCGACGAACTGTCCACTCGCTGGCTCCTACCCCACGAACATCTCGGAGCTCCTGTTGGACGTCGACACCAGTCAAATGCCGATTTCGGAGAGAGGTTGACACGATAAAACCGTCATCCCTCTTCGATGTGCACCGGCGCCGTCCAGATCTTGGTCTCGGGATAAAGCCACCAGTCTCCCGAAAGCGCTTATAAACTTTCGAAACACAGGATTGGCTTATGTGGAGCCGACGAGCGACAACCCGCTGGCTGAGCCCTTCTTGCAATAGGGCTACGATTTGTGCTGCTTCTGTAGGTGTTGTCTCCGTTGTCGTACAAGGTAAAGGGTCAAAAGTGGCGGAGATGTGTACCGGTCAGTGTGAAAGTCGACTGATAAAGAAAATCCGATAACAGGTGCTTTTATAGGGGGTCAATAGGTCGCAACTCGTGACGTATCAAACAATTGAAACACGTCTTTTTCGATATAAGCGCTCCACATTCTCGCGAGAATCTCGCGAGAACGCGAGAACAACACGAGAACTGTGAATGTGGATCCGATTCGTATGTTCTCGCGTAGTTCTCGCGTAGTTCAGGAGAGTTATTTTTGAATTACGTATGCGACTTCGAAATCACCGATGTGACTAAAAATCACCGATTTTCAATAATTCTTATTTTTGAATATCACTTATGTGACTACCTTAGTCACGGATGTGATTTCATTACGAGTGCCCTCACCCACTCGTAAACAAGTCATATATAACTGTGGAAACGTTATCTGTGTTTTGTTTAGAGAACATATTGACAAGTTTGAAGTTGATGTGTGTTGATTTTGAGTTGGATTTAAAATTTTTAAAATTTGTCAAATAAGTAAATATACACGGTTATTTTTTATCACCCTGGAAAAATTAAGGGACGCTTCACGACATGGTATTAGAATGATTTAAATATAAATAAAAAAAATAACACTTAATTTTTAAAAAAAATTTTTAAACATACAAAAAATGCTGCACTAGTTGGGAGCAGTATTTTTAGATTTTTTTAGTTTTTTTATACACGTTATTTTTTTATCACCCTGGAAAATTTAAGGGACGCTTCACGACATGGTATTAGAATGTTTTATATATGAATAAAAAAAAACTCGCTTACTTAATTTTATATAAATTTTTTAAAAAATCCAAAAAATGCTGCCTTAGTTGAAAGCAGGATTTTTAGAGATTTTTTTATTTTTTTGTAATTTTTTTTTAATTTTTTTTATTTTTATTTTTATATAATAATGGATGTTTTCTGAAGCATCCCTGAAATTTTCCAGGGTGATAAAAAAATAACCGTGTATATATTTTTTATTTCATTTTTTTTTATCTAATATTGGATGTGTCCTGAAGCGTCCCTAACATTTTCCAGGGTGATAAAAAAATAACCGTGTATAAGTTTAAAATCTTTTAAATTTGTGTCACAAACAAACTTTGACCAGTATTTTCTTATATTTTGGCCTAGTTGCAATGAATTTTTAGCCGTATAATAACCGGTATATACCGAAAACGGCTACATTCTGCGTGGAACCGAACCCTTACGTATGTGTGTACTTTATCTATGTTGGCAGCTCCGCGTTCGACTTTCAAAAATAGGATGTTTGGGAATTCGTGACTTCAAAGTCATCGCCGACTATTTAGTCAGCGGTGATTTCTAAATCGCATACGTAATTCAAAAATAGGTCTCCAGGTGCCTCCAGACTCACGCCGAGAACCCCCGAGAACACCCGAGAAGCGTGAATGTGATGGGTTTCTCGGCTTCTCGTTCTCGGGCTCGCCTGTTCTCCGATCGGTGTCGGTTTTTTTGCCCGCTTCAAAGGGTTTCTCGGGCGAGAAAAGAGAACACTATCACACTCTCGTTTGTTCTCAGTGCGACTGCGACCGTGGCGTAGATCGCATGTTATCTCGTGCCAATTATTCTATAAAAAAAATACTTTGTGGTGTCTGATGCATATCAGTATCATTTAGATAACTTCACAGTTATTGTATACTCTTTCATTTAACATAGTCTCTCATCTGTGATATCAGTGCTTAACAAAATAATGTGTAATAAATATTAAGAAAATAATTTGAATTCACGAAGATTTTAATTGTTTTGAGATATTTCGTTAGTCTTTATAGTTCAGTAATTTAAGACATACGAGTAAAAAATGTGGAAAAATGAAACAGAGTTAAAGTTTAAATAATATTTTCACACAGAGCCCATTTTGTGGGAAGCAAAACGTTTTCTATAGAAAAGTACTTTGTCAATAACCACCATCGTTTGAGCCATTTTTTCTCAATATTATTTTTAATTATTTAAATAACGCACACAATACCAAGGCAGTAGCTAGCACTGTCGTCCATTCCGGATCACGACCGAGAATGTAAATGAGAAGATCGCTGAGTGTGGATAGCTTCTCGGTTCTCGCGCAAGTTCTCGGCGAGACTTCTCGCCGAGACTTCTCGCGTGAGTCTGGAGCCGGTATCCGACTTTTGTCGGTTTTTTGGCGCGAGACAAAGGCGCAAGAACTATATTGAGAACCTTGTTCCAGGGTTGGAAAAAATCATTATTTTTTAATAAAATCCAATTAATCATGATTTATTGAAAAAATCCTAATTTATTATGATTTTTTTGATGTTTTAGTTTTTATCTTTCCTAATTTTAATAAGTAAGCAACTATTTTGCGGAAACGAAAGAGGAAGAGGAAAAATGAAATATTTACTCAGTTCTGAGGCAACTATTTGGAGCGATAGCCTCCTCAGCATCAGTGGAAAGTTTTTTTTTTACATTTGGCATTGTTCACTCGAAATTACGTAACAGACTAGGGACCAAAAAGCTGGAAAATTAGTTTTTTAATCAAGAATTACAATAATGACACTGAAATATGAAATATCAGATTTACTCGGAAAATAGATATTCATAAAAATACATTTTTATTCACAAAAATAAAGACATTTGATTTAATCACTGATTTTGTGCCAACCCTGCCTTGTACGTTGACGAAGTGTGTACCCAAGAAGTTCTTGCCGAGGTTCTCGCGTACTTCTCGCGTAGATTCTTGCCGAGACTCTCGCCGAGAACCTCGCGTGAATGTGGAGCGCTCAATACACTTTCACTTAATACGGAATGGCTCCATAAATACTGGCTTGTTTTTAATGAATTCGGTATCAGTTTAAAAGTAAAGAGTTGAACCTTTAAAATGATGTCATTTTTACGATTATTAAAAAAGTATTAACTATTCAAGATAATGCGCAACCAATTTCAAGTAACTGATTCCAAACTTTTGCTCGCGAGTGTATATTGCTCCTAACCTAAAACCTTAGATCATTTAACCTAAAACGGAGTGGCTATTCAGACCCCGGGTCCCTATCCTTAGATTATAGAAGTTGATTACTATTCGGACCCGAGAGACTCGTAATCGAAAAATAACTTTAGGATAAATTGAAAACTGTCGGTTAGATAAGGTAGAAATTGTGACCACTCACAGAAACTTTAATAAAACTGCTTATTTCATGCTCTGGGTCCAAATAGCAATCGACTTCTATAGGGATCCGGGTCCGAATAGACACAGCCAACCTAAAAAAGAAAAATGAGAATATCTCCCATTACTGAAGTTTTTAATGAATTATTGAGCTATGGAACTAATTCAAATAATGTTAGGTCTATAATGAATACAAAAGTAATGATGCCCATGGTTATTTAATATCAGGTCCAGCTACTATGGGGTTTTGGCCGATGTTCTTTGCGTTGGTGCTCTAAAATGGCGGAAAAACTAGGGACGCCGCATCCAATATTCCACACTTATTATGTTTTTATGTATACAATTTATTTAATAAATCCACAAAAAACATAGAACTGTAAAATGCACTCACAAATAAAGCTCACAGACTGATATTTTAGCAGAACAACACGGTGCTTTGTAATGGCGGACTGGACGCAAATTATTTCGTGCCATAGTTATAAAACCATCACTAATTGCATTTTCTCGAAGGAACGAACTACCGACCAGATGATTGCTAAAATTAAACATGAACTGATAACTTTTAAGCCAGTGTTCAGTTATACATTACTACAGTTCAAGAATAATTCCACTTCCAGATCCTTGCCTAACATTCCTTGAATGTTCTGGTGCACCAGGTTGATAAGATTTAGTTTATTTTTGTTTTCAAATGGGTTTTGCAATACATTTACAAAGTTTTCAGTATCTTTTCTACTTAATGATAAGCAAAAGTATGTCTCTTTTGTCTCATTACTTAATTCCAAGATTTATTAACAACATCATCAGTACCATTACTGACAGTCGTTTTACTACCACTGTATTGCTCAATAGGAGCAATTTCAGTATTTTGAGCGGGCTGCTTAATAAAAGCATTGTCAGAGAAAGAATTCATAGCCATGTTTTTGGCTAAAGTTTGTAAATAAAATCTTAGCGAAATAGCTAATTGTTTTTGGCAGCAACTCTGTTCCTTTAGGCCCAACGCACACCGTTGGAAGCGCGGCGTACAACCAGCAACATTGTCTACATAGAAGTTATGACATATTTATCATTGAGAGCAGATGTCTGAAATTAGTAGTTACCGTAACTATTTATGCTTAAATTAAACAGTTATTAAGCTTCGTGCTATGACGCGATACACGCAGATGTGACCACTCATATACGGTTTATATTAAATTGTTGACTTGAAATGCGCTTCGTGGCGCTTCCAGCGGTGTGCGCTCATGCTCGGCTCACAGACATATAAACAAAAGCAGACTTAACATAATTTTACTCACACATTTGTACTAGTAATGTATATTGTTTTTACTTTCACTCCCAAGTGACATGATATATCGCTATTTCTGTTTTTCGTCTATGTCGATACTAACGCACACATAAACATTTCCAAAGCCGTGGCAGACGCCATGACATGGCGTTACTATGACAAAGGTAAACATGGCGGCCATGTTTACCTTTGTCATAGTAAGACAAAAATGGTGTAGTGACATTGTGATAAAATATTTTGTTTTGTGATTTTATATAAAAATAACTGCTAATCGGACAAGAAAAATGGTAAAGTGCTATGCCCCGAAGTGTTCTAAGGCATCTTATAATAAAACTCCAGAAATTACCTTCCATCGGTAAGTAATTCTCGTACATATTTTTACAAGATGTATATCGCGTCTCATGTGTTTATAATTCTCTGATTATGAGCTACATTAATTGCTTTGCACAAAATTCTGTTTTTACTTGGTTTTATTTTGAAATAGTTGTGAATTTTTCAATTCAATATATTTCATTGACTTAATTTGACATTTCTTGTACTAGGCAGTTCAAAGGGCCGCCCTGGAGGAGGCCATAGTGGAGATGTTTCGCCTGTGGTTCGATGAGCTAACGGGTTCGGCCTCCGGATCGGACACTCTGTCCAGGACCGTCGAGGCCATGCACCCGTTCCTCTCGACATGGGCGAACAGGCACCACGGGTCGCTGTCGTACCATTTGGTGCAAATTCTCAGCGGCTATGGTTGCTTTGGCCGCTATTTGCACCATATTGGGCGCGAACCGACCCCTGGGTGCCACCACTGTGGCGCCCCTGAGGACACCGCGCAGCACGCCTTGGCGGTGTGCCCCGCCTTCTCCTCGGAGCGCCGGGCGATGGTCGCCATAATTAGCGAAGATCTCTCCCTCCAGAACGTGGTCTGTGCCATGCTGGAGGGGGAGACTACGTGGGATGCGGTGAACTCCTTCTGCGTGGACGTGATGACGCAGAAGGAGACGGCGGAGAGGGGCAGGGAGGAAGATCCCTCTGCTGACCCGTGCCGCCGCAGAAGGCTGGGACGGAGGAGGCGGAATTACGCCCGCCTTCTTCCTCCTGACGGCAACCAGCGGGGTCCAGGCTTGGGAGGCTCGGGCCCTGCATTGCATCGGTTGCCGCCAGTCGCTGATCCCCTGGATGCCCCGGGGATCACCGGCCCCCCCAACCTGGGGGGGTGAGAGGGACTCGCCTTGGGCGAGTGCGCGCCGACGAGGTTGTGGTAGTTTCCGAAAGGGTTCTCATGACCTCGTCCGGCAGCGAGACGACTCGTCGCCGGATCCTCTTCGTCTGATGACGGTGAGGATGTGGTGGCGGTTGTCGCGCTCGCGCCAAGGCGCATGTGAGGGGCATAGTTGGGTTTTAGTCGGTAGGCCGCGGCATTGCACTTCCTGGTGGACATACCATCCCGTCTGCCAGGGGCCGTGGAGAGTCCGACATAACAGTAGGTGTATATTGGGCATTCTAAAACAGTTTTCATCAAAACACCGCAAACGAACGCAGTGAGATTTGAGCTACGCTTCGCTGCGCTCTAGCTCCGCAAATCTCACTGCGTTCGTTTACGGTGATTTGATGAAAACAGTTTAAGATTGCCCAATATACATTATATAGGGTTAAATGGAAAAGAAGATTTTTTATTTCATTTCATTTCATAATGTTTCTATTGTGTTGTGTTGTTTGACTGTAAACAGTATACTTTTGATTGATTGCGATTTACTAGACACATTTTCAAGGTTTTCTATCTCAGAATATTAAGGCATTCAACTAGGTAGCAGTGCAATAACAACAGAAATTAAACAGGTTGAGGTTTCGTAGCTTCAGGACTCAACTCTCGGATAAGTATCTGTACCGTTCTACACTCTGCCTGCCATACAGTTTCAAAGCATTCCCACGAAATTCATTTATCCGCAATAAATTTATTGCACATTATTCATATATCCAGTTACGAGTGCTTACTCAAATAATAAGGCTTCTTTCACACGTTAATACTTTTATTTGTTTATTAAATTACTTCAATTAAATATATTCTTTATTATAAAAAAAAGTATAAAATTGTTGATTTTTACAAAATATTTAAAAGGGCGGGCTAATCCCTGAAAGATGTGTTCCAGTCATCACACGAATAAAAAATAGAAAATAAATATTCCAATAATTTAAAAAATGAAAATATAAAAAATATTAAGAACATTTTAACTACCTACCTTGGCTGACTAAGGTCTTAACATCCTAATTAAATAGGGTAGTGCGGTGGGAACGTGTATGAGACGCTGCCGATGAATACCACCTATGTATTATTACAATAATTTTCTTAAACTTCTATGGTTCTGTCGTCATGTCGTATCAATATCGTTATGCTATAGATACATTCGGTTCGCCTAATAGAACGATATACCTATTGATTATCTGTTTTAAATAGTAGTATCGAAAAATGAAAATTAGAAATCGCATCCGTTATTATAAAGAAGACTTTTTAATTTGGAGATAATATTCGTTAGTAATTGTAAATATGTATGTACATGTATAATTTAAATAAATATAATAAACCCGAAATGAAAAAAAATTGGAGCATGCAGCCTTACACGAGATTTCTGCATCAGCAGAATTAAACGGTAAACAACTATTTTGCTGTATATGCACAGTATTGTATTGCAAGTTTGTGGAAATAAACGACAAACAATTAATTTGCTGATTATTTCCGCGTCATATTGCACATTATTAGAATTATGGGTAAATATCAAATTTTGCTAAATATCATGAAAGTCAGAGGTGCAAAACGTTATTAGGTTTTATATTTTGAGTATGGGACCGACTTTTTGAAAGTAAACTACCAAACTATAATCTTCTCTTAGATGTTGTGATGCTGAATAACGATCTACTACTACCTCGAAAATAAAAATCCAATACACGTAATTGCGTCAGTTCGTCGTTTTGTTTCTTTCTTGCTACGTAAGTACTTTTTTTTTATATAGCTGACGAAGTTCAGCCGATGATCGGACCGTTTTTGGATCATACGCAACTGCGGATCAAAAATTTTGTTGCAGACCTGAGAACTGCTCCACTCACACGTCCGCGGGACTATGGTCCCCAAGCGCAAATTATGTAAACCGTCCCGGGTACCATAGTACCCAGAGCGCTTCGCGTCTCCTTTGCCTAAAACGCGCGGTGTGATAAAAAAATCACGAAAAAAAAAATTCTCTAAATAAAGTGTCAGTTCTTTAGTGTTTGAAAAACGAACACTGACCATGGAAGTGGAAGTGAATGCATTAGGCATCTCGATAACGTAGGTATAGACATCATATCCGTGAATGCATATTTGTTTTCTTATAAATATTTTGTGTGGATATGATTTGGACGGAAATTAATAATTTTGTGATAATATTTTATAATATTACTTACTTATTTAACAATATAAAAATTAATGAGCATTCTTTTTTAGATTAGTCATGTTAAATAAAAATGATTATAAAGATAAGGTATAGGTTGAGAACCTCAGTAAAATTATTACTTGCATTGCACTTTTCTTATATAAAATCCGGAAAAACTGTAGTCACAGTACACTCCAGTGCTATCTCTGACCACTAACAGTGCTTCAGTACCTCCTCATCAAAAAATCTCAAGACCAAGACTGCTGAAAAATGTTCGTAAGTTTTTATACTTTATTGCTATACTTTATATCTATTCTTTAATTGTCTATAAGTGGTTGATCATCTTCATGCTTCAACAAATTGAGCCGTTGGACCAGGCTGTATATGACGTGACCTCTCCAAGTGCTGTCTTCACGAGGGACCATCAAGCCCAGCAGTGGCATGCTGATTGACTGATGATGATGATATTTTTTTTATCTTATGAATTGAAGATAATAATAATAATAATAAACACTTTATTGCACACAAAATAAACATATAAAAAAAAATTTCAAAAATAATGCAGATGTACAACACAGGCGGCCTTATTGCTAATGAGCAATCTCTTCCAGGCAACCTTGGACTAGGGAAATACTGAGAGGAAATTTAAACGGGGATTGGTGCAGTAGTAGTGAAGGACACAATGAAGGACTATTTTAGCTAAGGATTTAAGGATAGGAAGTGATTTCGAACTTGATTCTTAAAGGACTCCAGCGTGCGAGCTCTCTTAATACTCTCAGGGAGAGAGTTCCATAGCCGGACGGCATATGCTGGAAAAGAGTATGAAAGGAAATCCGTGCTGTGGGGTGGGATATCAAGAGTTAAATTAAAGTTCGACCGTAAAGTACGACTTGAAGAAGAGGACCGGAAAGAGAACTGAGACTGAAGATATGATGGAAAGGTCGGAAGAAACAAAACATTGTAAAGTAGGGATAAAACATGTAAATCTCTGCGCTGGCGAATTGGCAGCCATTTAAGTTGAGAGCGATAGTAAGAAACATGGTCATATTTACGAAGATTAAAAATTAACCGTATTGCCACATTTTGTAGACGCTCCAACTGGTTCAATAGCTCTTCGGATAAACCAGCCCAGGCAGCGTCAGCGTAGTCAATTAAAGAAAGTAAAAGTGATTGAGCTAACACTGTTTTTGTAGCCATTGGAAGAAAGTTTCGGAATCTGTTGAGAGAACCATATGCGGCAAACAGTTTTTTCCGAACTGCTTCAACTTGAGGCCGCCAAGAAAGGCATTGATCAAAAACAATACCTAGATTCTTAACAGATTTGCTAAATGGGATAATAGTTCCGCCAAAGATCACTGCCGGCAACAGACTGTAGTCGATGCGTGATACGAAATGGGAACTGCCGATAATAATTGTCTGCGTTTTGTTAGGATTAATAACAAGACCGAAAGACTTACCCCAGTTATCTATTATATTAAGGTCACTGTTAGTTGTCAAAATAGCTTGTGAAAAATCAGATAGCGGGGCTTGCGTGTAAATTTACAAGTCATCGGCATACAAGTGATAGAAACATGAAAGTGATTGCGTAATGGAATTTATAAATATCGAGAAAAGAAGCGGAGATAATACGCCACCCTGAGGGACACCGGCAACGATAGTGCACCAATCAGACAGGGAGTCCTCAATGCGTACCCGCTGCCGACGCCCCAACAGGTAACTTTGAAACCAGTCAATTACGACAGGAGATATGCCAAGAGAACGTAAAACACTGGTGAGTACATCAAAATCCACCGAATTAAACGCGTTGCTGAAATCTAGAAGCGTCAGTAGTGTAAGTTGGCGATTTTCCATGCCCTGGTGAATATCATGGGTGATTTTAGCTAAAGCAGTAGTCGTGCTATGACCCACGCGGAAGCCGGATTGTAGAGGATTCAGAAGCTTATTAATATTAAGGAACCTGATAAGTTGACGATGGACGAGTTTTTCAAGGACTTTGGAAAGGAACGGGAGAATGGAAATAGGACGAAAATCAGAAAAGGAACCTGGGTTGAATTTCTTAGGAAGAGGAATAACAAATGCATCCTTCCAAGCAGATGGAAAAACACCAGACGTTATGGAAGTATTGAGGATTTGAGTGATAATAGGAGTAAGAATATCTAGGATAGGGAGGATCATGTTACGACTAATACAATCACTGCCCATAGCACCAGAAGCTATAGAAATAATTGTTCTCTTGACATCACTATCAGTAAATGACTCGATAGCGAATGGAGCATAATCAGGTAAAGGCGACGAAGAAAGTTTCTTTAAGGTTTCAGTTTTGCGATCACCACTAAAGGGCGAAATTGAAGTAAAGTGTGAGTTAAGAAGATTAATGTCAAGCTTGAAATCGCTACTACGCATCTGAGATTTGCCAATACCAAGTGATTTGAGGAATTTCCATACTTTAGCTGGGTCTTCATTATCTATCGAGTTATGTATATGGCGTCTTTGAGCGTCTCTTATCGCTGTGTTGCACCGATTTCTTGCAATGTTATACCTAATCTGATTATTGATGGTAGGATTGCGCTTATATCTAGCTTTCTCCTTGTTCCTCTTACACATCAGAGCACGGATATCATTAGTTAGCCAGGGAGCAGGGAGGTGCTTAATTTTGATAGGCTTAACAGGAGCATGGACATCGTAGAGTTCGGTCAGACGTGCATTAAAAAGTTGCACTTGTTCATCAACACAAACCAAGTTGCGTATCTCAGACCAATCTAAGCCAGCAGCGTCCTCGCGGAGCTTTCCTACATCCATATTAGCAAAACTTCGCCGAAGTAAAATGCGAGGTTTAGTTCTCGGTGGGCGAACACGGTATGAGAGAAAGATCAAGTCGTGGTACGAAAAAGCATCAGCGGAAAATTGACCATGCTTGCTTACCATATTGGGAGAAGAAACTATCATTAAGTCGAGAAGAGACGGAGAACAATTAGGAAAATGATGTGTTTCCTGAAGTGGGAGAATATGAAGGTTGTACGATTTTACTAAAGAGACCAGCTTTAGGGACCGGGAATCATTTTTCGCCAGACACGTATTAAAGTCACCCATAAGAATAGTATGAGAAAATACTGGAGTAAAGGTTTCAATGAGTTGCTCAAAAGAGGCAAAAAAGTCTACTCTTAGGGATGGACTATAATAGACACCCAGAAGGATCCGAGTGTGAGACAAAGTAACGTCAAGAAAAAGGTGTTCAGCGGTGTTGGGAGGAGGCGGCTGTGGGGAGAGACTAAGAATAGCGTAAGGAATGTTAGCTCGAAGGTAAATCGCCACACCTCCATGCGAAGAACTAACCCGGTCGTTTCGAATTAAATTAAATCCAGGAAGAGAATAAGAAGTAGAAGGAAGCCGGGGGTTCAGGAATGTTTCTGATATAAGAATAGCGTGTATATTCTTATTATCAAGAGAAGCGAGCATATCTGGGTAATGAGCAGGGATACTCTGTGCATTGAAGTGCACGACATTAAAGTTCTTCGCAACATCACTGAACGAATCTTGTAAATGTTCACCAAGAGTCTTATCGAGGCTGCAAAAGCTGGAATTGGAAGAAGGAGAAGATGAGCAGGATTGGAAGAGATCACTGTCATTTAGCGACATGTCCATATTATAACTTAATTGTGAAACTAGAATACAAAACAAAATAAAAACAACCTAAAATAAAAAACTAAAAAACCAAAAATAAAAAAAAGTAACAAAAACAACAACATCTTGCACAAATACGCTGAGATAATATCCTCAGAGGAGTACCATAAAACAAACAAACAAAGGAAAAAAAATCAGTAAACAAGGTATAAAATACTAATGAACATGGCTGTTTGGTTAAGCCTTTGCCTGTAACAGTTTTAAGACGAATTCACAAAAAGTATGAGTATAATCACAAACTTTATAGAGTAGAGATACTACGTATAGTATAATTCATTGCTCTGTGCTAGGAATTGATAATTGACATTGACATAATGTATTTTCTTTAGTTTTTGACGTTGAGTTAAAAAAAATAGGAGAAAAGAAATCTTATTAGAACCGTCAAAAAAATAGTAACTTTAAATAAGCATATATGTAGGGACATATAGCACTAAGACTTACAAAACAAACAGCACTTATACATCAAAATAACCTAATGGTAAAGAAACAAGTAAGACACAACAAGTAAGTATGGTGAAGAGATAAGTAATTTTTATACTAATTCAGTAGGTAATTAGGAAGAAAGTATACATAAATAAATGAAATACTTATTTCCTCTTTGC
Source organism: Schoenobius gigantellus (assembly GCA_963935595.1). Taxonomy (NCBI): domain Eukaryota; kingdom Metazoa; phylum Arthropoda; class Insecta; order Lepidoptera; family Crambidae; genus Schoenobius; species Schoenobius gigantellus. The sequence continues at coordinate 25,206,043 of OZ012543.1, forward strand.
AGAAGCAGCCCTTTTGCTCTTGGTACCAACTACTGAGGATGAAGGCTTGTCCAAAGCAGGGTCTTTGCCACTAAGTGCTTCAGATGGAACGCCAGGACTGCGAGGCTTCAACTTCTCAATATCGCTCATAGATTCAACCGTATGTCGCTTGCCATCACAGTCGACAACAATGATACGACCCGCCTTAGTCCAGCAATTGGATACTCCGAAGTGCTCCGTAGCAGACATGAAAATTTTATGACGATACTTTGTTAGGAACTCTGAAACTGTAACACCCGAGCCCTTAAAGCCAGCCTTTGCAAACCACAGGCTATCACGACTTGTCTCTGATTGAAATTTTACCAGCAATGGCCTTGGTTTGTCTTGATTTGGCCGCCCGAGACGCACCGATTTGCTTACCACATCTGCAGAAAGCTTCAGCCCAGAGAGGTGTTTAGAAGTCAAGCTCAATAATAATTTTGATGTGTCTTCATCTTTGTTCTCCGGCACACCATGAAGTAAAAGTATGTTACGACGACTCCTCATCTCCAAGGCATCAGTGTCTTTGGCAAGAGCAGCCACTTGTTGCTCGAGAGCTTTAAATGTGTCTGCTATGATGGTGCGGAAGTTGTCAAACTCCGTTGCAAGGGAACTGACTGTTGGTGACTGTGAACGAGTATTCTTTAAATCGCTTTCAAAAGCTGCCATCCTAGCTCCAAATGACTGTTGTAATGCAGCCAGTGTCACATTTATGCCCTCCATGACTTGTAACTTACTACTTTAGAATCAGTGAAGTGATGAAAAATGTAACTTGCTGTTTAGATGAAAAGTGCTAAGGATAATTATCTACAGGTATTTATGCACTTCAATACATAGCAAATATATAAAATAAGTGCTAAAAATTTGCTTTTAAACTATTAAATCTATTTTAAGTAATTTCACACAGTGTTTACAATTTAACCAGCTACCCCCAAAAAGTTGAAGATGTGAATCTTCAACTCGTTTTCTTGTAACCACTCTTAATATACTAATCACTATTTTCAGGTCGGATAGCAAGCAAAACAAAAGGTCAGCCAAGAAGAGCTGTGAATCTGACCTTTTCTTTGATACCGACGACGAAGACATCAGGTACTTTTATTGCTATATTTACATATATCTAAATTTCAAGTGTTTAATGTGTACAATAATCATGTATCCTTTTTCTATCTCCCTAGTCCAAAGAAGAGAAGCAAGGCGATAAAGTGCCTATCGAAGACGACTCTGAGTCGAACAACCACTCAGAAGTATTGGACGACGATGTATTCTTCATTTCTGCACTCTTCGCCTTCGATAGGCACTTTATCGCCTTGCTTCTCTTCTTTGGACTAGGGAGATAGAAAAAGGATACATGATTATTGTACACATTAAACACTTGAAATTTAGATATATGTAAATAAAGCAATAAAAGTACCTGATGTCTTCGTCGTCGGTATCAAAGAAAAGGTCAGATTCACAGCTCTTCTTGGCTGACCTTTTGTTTTGCTTGCTATCCGACCTGAAAATAGTGATTAGTATATTAAGATTAGTATATTAAGAGTGGTTACAAGAAAACGAGTTGAAGATTCACATCTTCAACTTTTTGGGGGTAGCTGGTTAAATTGTAAACACTGTGTGAAATTACTTAAAATAGATTTAATAGTTTAAAAGCAAATTTTTAGCACTTATTTTATATATTTGCTATGTATTGAAGTGCATAAATACCTGTAGATAATTATCCTTAGCACTTTTCATCTAAACAGCAAGTTACATTTTTCATCACTTCACTGATTCTAAAGTAGTAAGTTACAAGTCATGGAGGGCATAAATGTGACACTGGCTGCATTACAACAGTCATTTGGAGCTAGGATGGCAGCTTTTGAAAGCGATTTAAAGAATACTCGTTCACAGTCACCAACAGTCAGTTCCCTTGCAACGGAGTTTGACAACTTCCGCACCATCATAGCAGACACATTTAAAGCTCTCGAGCAACAAGTGGCTGCTCTTGCCAAAGACACTGATGCCTTGGAGATGAGGAGTCGTCGTAACATACTTTTACTTCATGGTGTGCCGGAGAACAAAGATGAAGACACATCAAAATTATTATTGAGCTTGACTTCTAAACACCTCTCTGGGCTGAAGCTTTCTGCAGATGTGGTAAGCAAATCGGTGCGTCTCGGGCGGCCAAATCAAGACAAACCAAGGCCATTGCTGGTAAAATTTCAATCAGAGACAAGTCGTGATAGCCTGTGGTTTGCAAAGGCTGGCTTTAAGGGCTCGGGTGTTACAGTTTCAGAGTTCCTAACAAAGTATCGTCATAAAATTTTCATGTCTGCTACGGAGCACTTCGGAGTATCCAATTGCTGGACTAAGGCGGGTCGTATCATTGTTGTCGACTGTGATGGCAAGCGACATACGGTTGAATCTATGAGCGATATTGAGAAGTTGAAGCCTCGCAGTCCTGGCGTTCCATCTGAAGCACTTAGTGGCAAAGACCCTGCTTTGGACAAGCCTTCATCCTCAGTAGTTGGTACCAAGAGCAAAAGGGCTGCTTCTGCAAAGAGGAAATAAGTATTTCATTTATTTATGTATACTTTCTTCCTAATTACCTACTGAATTAGTATAAAAATTACTTATCTCTTCACCATACTTACTTGTTGTGTCTTACTTGTTTCTTTACCATTAGGTTATTTTGATGTATAAGTGCTGTTTGTTTTGTAAGTCTTAGTGCTATATGTCCCTACATATATGCTTATTTAAAGTTACTATTTTTTTGACGGTTCTAATAAGATTTCTTTTCTCCTATTTTTTTTAACTCACCGTCAAAAACTAAAGAAAATACATTATGTCAATGTCAATTATCAATTCCTAGCACAGAGCAATGAATTATACTATACGTAGTATCTCTACTCTATAAAGTTTGTGATTATACTCATACTTTTTGTGAATTCGTCTTAATACCGACGACGAAGACATCAGGTACTTTTATTGCTATATTTACATATATCTAAATTTCAAGTGTTTAATGTGTACAATAATCATGTATCCTTTTTCTATCTCCCTAGTCCAAAGAAGAGAAGCAAGGCGATAAAGTGCCTATCGAAGGCGAAGAGTGCAGAAATGAAGAATACATCGTCGTCCAATACTTCTGAGTGGTTGTTCGACTCAGAGTCGGACAGCGAGGTTTCGCGGCCGCCAAACCTGCCAAACAAGACCACCAGTATCCTGACACGCCGAGTACCTGGTGGTGTAACGCGTCGGACTGCACAGCTCGACGGCGACTTGCTAGTGGAGCTACGCCTCTACAACCAGAAGGAGGTATCTAATCTCAGCGGCCTTGACCGGTGCGAGCGCGCTATCGTTTGGGTACGCTTGCAAGGCGAAGCAGAATCTCCAGAATTTTACGCATTAAAAAAATTTGTAAAATTAGCTAAGGCAAAGTTTACCACAGAGGGGATATTTTATAAAGATAAAGTTAAAAAATAGGTTCTCTTTTGTTTCTCTCTGCGTAAATTATGTTTTAGCTGGTTTACTTATTGTTTATCGTTAGCAAACTCAAAGATTAGGTACTTACATACTTAAGCCTTTATTACTTTAACTTTGAGAATTTGTATTGTCCAAATCATAATGTCGAGGTCTACTTTCTGTTCAGTTTGTGACGTATCCGTAAATAACAAAGTTTTCTCTGCACATTTGAAAAGTATTTTACATAAGAACAACAGTTCGGTCGTTGATAGTGAGGGGGTTGAAAAAGTTCATAGCGCTTTTCGTAATCGTATAGCATCGTACCGTGTTCGATATGAAGATGAGGGTCATGATAGTGCGCGTGTTCGCCAGCCCGCCGAGTTTTTATGGCACTTGCGCTCTCGCGTACGCCTATTGCTCATAGCGAAAATTCAAGCTCACACTAATGTTAAAGCTAATTTTGAACTTTTCTGTGAATTCTTTCTGCTTAGTAAGTATGATTCGATTTCAATCAAGTCATTTGCAACGGAAAACTTCATCTTGCATCAAAACTTCAATTTTGAAGATATGTTTTCAAAAATTATTCACTTAATTTGTAAAAAAATTGAAGAATTTGAAGAAAGAGATAGTGGGTGGGCCTATTTACAAAGCCTATATCTAGAAGTAAATATAAACAAATATAACCCGTTAAGAGGCTCCAGTTTTATAGAATTACCAAAGTCCATAAAATGTAAACGAGCATGTATCAACATTCAAAATTCTGATAATTATTGTTTTTTATGGTGTGTCATGGCAGCACTATTTCCTATAAACAGAAACGCACATGGAACGTCAGCTTACCCACACTTTAAAAATGTACTCAATATCAAAAATATGATTTTTCCAGTTGGGTTTGCGGACATCAAAGTTTTTGAAAAGAATAATCCTCGCATAAGTATTAATATTTACGGCATTCAAAAGAATGGTAACATTGTTGGACCTTTATACAAAAGCGAGATTCGCAAATATCATCACATTAATATGCTTTTCCTGGAAAACAGAAAACGCACCCATTACTGTCTTATTAAAGATTTATCTAAATTACTTCGTCTTCAATTAACTAAACATCATTCTAAAATATATTTATGCGAGGGTTGTATGATATTCTTTGATAGTAATGATAAACTGAAAGCTCATGTTTGTGGTGGTGTATCGACAATATTACCCGGTGATGGAACACGAATCCAATTTAATCATTACGAGCGAATGCATGACATGCCCTTCGTCTTATACGCAGATTTTGAATCATTATTAAAACCAACTGAACTCGATTCTGGATCAGGCTGTACAAAGATATTGCAAAAACACGTACCATCAGCATTTGCTTATTACGTTGTGTGTTCTTATGATAAGTCGCGTAATAAATATGTATCTTATCGAGGTCCAGCCTGTGTAGAAAAGTTTTTAGAAAGTCTATTATTGGATATAACCGATATTTATAACGTTTTGCAGTCGCCAGTGGCTATTTGTTTAACAAATGAAGACAAAGCGAACTTTGCTCGGGCTACAAATTGTTTTCTTTGTGATAAAATATTGTTTGACGATAAAGTTAAAGATCATTGCCATCTTACAGGACGGTATCGTGGTGCAGCTCATTCTTATTGCAATATTAGATATCGTTTGCCTAAGTTTGTTCCTATATTTTTTCATAATTTAGCGGGTTATGACAGTCATCTTTTTATACGACAGTTGGGAAAACTATCAGGAAAAATACAAGTAATAGCAAAAAATAAGGAAAACTACATATCTTTTACAAAAATTTTTCAAATTAATGATAAAGATATCATACCTGTTCGATTTGTTGATTCTTTTAAATTTTTAGGCACAAGTCTAGAGAAACTTGTCGCAAACTTAAAAAATGACGACTTTAAACATCTGCGGCGTTATTTTCCTTCTCGTGAGCATTTTGCTTTAAGAAAACGAAAAGGGGTGTATCCATATGAATACATGACTACTTGGAGTTCATACGAAGTCAAAGTACTTCCGCCTCAGCCCCCCTAGCACGTCCACCAAAACACGATATGATAAAGCGGTTTACCGTGGCGAAGTGTCAAAATATAATAGAGTTTCGTCGTATTTTGACAGTTCACCGCGATAAATCGCTTTATCATATCGTGTTTTGGTGGACGTGCTACGTAGCCAGGAGTTCTTTTTCAGCAAATTACGCAATAGTAATATATCTAAAGTAGATTATGATCATGCAAAAAAAGTCTGGCAAACGTTTGAATTATCGAATCTCGGTGAATACACAGACTTGTATCTTAAGTCAGATGTTCTTTTATTAGCTGACGTTTTTGAAAGTTTTCGCCAGACATGTAAGATGAATTATAAATTAGATCCAGCCTTTTATGTTACAGCACCGAGTCTCAGTTTTGATGCCATGCTATTAAAAACAGATGTTAAATTAGAATTAATACACGACCTGGAAATAATAAGAATGATTCAAAAAGGTATTCGCGGTGGAATATGTTTATGTTCGACAAGGTATTCAAAAGCCAATAATAAGTATTTAAAAACTTACGATCCAAGAAAAAGTAATAACTTTCTAATTTATATCGATTGTAATAATCTCTATGGATATGCAATGTGTGCTTATTTGCCTCATTCCAATTTTAAGTTATTGATTGACTTGCAAATCGCTGGAATAGATTTTATAAATGTGCCAACTAACGGAGACACTGGTTATATACTAGAAGTAGATTTAGAATACCCCGAACATTTGCATAATGATCATAACGATTTTCCATTCTGTGCTCAAAAATTTACTCCGCCAGGTTCTAAAACTTCAAAATTGATTCCAAATTTATACGATAAATATTTCTATGTCATACATTTTGCTCATCTGCAAACATGTATAAAACATGGTTTGTTGTTAAAAAAATACATAGAGTTATTCAATTTAATCAGAGTCCTTATTTAAAGCAGTATATTGACATGAATACTGAATTACGAAAAAAAGCTAAATCTACATTTGAACAAGATTTCTTCAAACTTCTTAACAACAGTATATTTGGCAAGACGTTAGAAGACACAGAAAAGAGGGTTAATGTGAAATTAGTCAATAAGTGGAATGATGATAGTAACAAAACAAAGAAAAGTTTCTGTGCAGAGCAAATGATAGCTCGACCAAATTTTCACAGTGTTACAATTTTCACTGAAAACTTGGTAGCCATTCAAATGAAGCCTGAAACAATCACTTTGGATAAACCTATATACATTGGTTTTTCCGTTTTGGAAATATCTAAGAGTCACATGTTTGATTTTCATTATTCTATTATGAAGCCTTTTTATAAGGAAAAGTTAAAACTTTGTTATACGGATACTGACAGTTTTTTGTATTCAATAGAAAGTAAAGATTTTTATGCTGATTTAAAATCAAATTTTCTTCCCTATTTCGACACTAGTAATTATTCTGTAAATAACGTATACGACATTCCTAGTTGGAACAAAAAGGTGCCAGGTCTCTTTAAAGATGAGCTAGGAGGAAGTTTGATTTCGAAGTTTGTAGGATTAAGGTCCAAGTTATACTGTATTAAAACGGCAGAAGATGAATTAAAAAAAGCAAAAGGCATACAGAAGCAAGTATTAAAAGATGTACAATATAAAGATTATTACAAGGTATTAAATGAAAATACATTTTTGAAGAAAAAAATATCATATTTAAATCTCTTAAGCACGAAATATTTACTCAAGAACAAAACAAAATAGCTTTGTCAGGTAATGACGATAAACGTATCATATTAAAAAACAAAATTTCTACTTTATCATGGGGTCACTGGGATAGTTTAGTTTAATATCATTAGTTTTTCTTTAGAAGCACCGTATTGTATAGTTTATTATTATTTTAATGGTAATCATGAATCAAATTGTTAGTTGAGAAATATGTTACCCCATCATCTATTTATTTATTATATGGCTTAAGTAATGAATAAGTTAATAGAATAAAAACATACATGAAATTGTATAGTATGTACCGACACGGCACTTTATATTGTAAAGTTATTTAATTTTAATATTGTTATCCATCAGTTATTTGTTTAATAGTATTATACATTGTTTTTAATGGTAAATAGGTAAATTAATTACCTAGTTTTAATCAAATACTTAATGTTGTATTGTAACGATGAAAATATATAACGTTATAAACCAGCTACCATGTGTTTTTTTATTTCATAATCCATAAAATATAAAACTATTAATAAAATAGCACACGCAATGAACAATTCGAAACTGGTTGGGACATGTTATTGCTGATTTAGGTATTCCAACTTATAGTTCATTAGTAATTTGTCCAATTGCGATTCCGTGCGAATGCTTTGTTGTTATGTCAGCATTATATTTACACTATAAATAGCTATTAAAGTTGAATGTTTTTAAAATTTGTTTCACACATAATTAATCAAGTGACAACTACGGTCACCCAAATACATCATGGTAAGTCGTATAAATTATTTTTCTTCAAACTCTTTTCTTGTGTAGTGGTTAGATCACTAGTTAATGTTTATTTGTATATTTGAATTAGTTGGAAGATAATGTTGTTGTTAAAAACTTATGGTTGTGATGCTGTTATTGTGATTCTCATATTCTATCGGTTCCGTATAAGATAGTCAGCCTCCTTGTGGATCCTAGATATACTCTTCTACCTCCGCCACTATATCAATCATTTCTTCGATGTGAAATTATTTTTGTTGCATAATAAATTTAATTTCAGAATACCCAAGAAATCTCGCAGTCGCTACTCATAAGCAAGGAGGCAACAGAAGATTATCCTCCTTGCTTTGAGCAAAATGCGCAAGATATGTTGGAGGGCTTCTCTGAAGAATTTCCACATTGGAATGCTAAAGATTCACCGCTGCATGCCAAGGTGGTTAAAAGTCTTTTTAATAAAAAGAAGCCCATGAAGAGGAGAAGCAAGTTACTGCAGAATACGAAGGGGAACGAACCTTCTTATTTAATTAAAACAATGCCTACTCAAGGGCGGCGATTAATTAAATTAGAAATATTAGATCTGGAATCAACCAGCAATGATCCATTAATAAAAACACAATATGTGGTAACCGAGCATATTGATCCAATAATGGATCAAGCAGAAAATATTATAACTAATATCTCTAAGAAAATATGTGGTTACAGTTATAGTTTTTAAATAACTATTGCTGACCTATAACATTTGTAGATGTATATTAAAATTCTCTAATGTGCTAGATGCGTACCTACTATCTTTAGTTACGTGTACACTCACGGAGATACATTATTTCGACAACATTATTCTTCTGAAAAATTATAGTAATGCTTATAAATTTTACTAACTAAGACTTATGTTATTTTAAATAGTTATGTTAGTTTAAGTCTTGTATTGTTTTCAATAAATATTATTTAAAAATAAAAAGACTTGTATGAAAATATTTGTTTTTATTTTAACACCTCTATAATATAATCAAATATTTTGAAAAACATTCATTCAGAATTACCTCTATAAATAAATCTAAGATAAAATTTATTAGAATTCAAATACATAGTTTAAAATAATGGTAATAAAATTAAAAATATAGTTTTATTTATTAAAGAACGCAGTCTATTACTTTGTTAAAGTAGGGATGCAAGTAATTAAACAATGTTTATTTTTAAGCATCGATTCCTTACTCATATCATTTTTTATTGCACGATTCGAGAGGGGTGAGAGCTCTTTCTTCTCTCTCAGTGCACTTACAAAAGTAAATATACTGCTAGTTCTCTTATTATTACGAACGCAAAGTGTTATATCCATTTTGTTAAAAGCCACGAATCAAAGCGGACAAGTTGCTATGAAGTTCCTCAAACAAAAGGAAACGTTAAAATTAGATTATAATGGTGTCGATTCTGAAGCACAACTTACTAAACTAAACTAATTTGACAATACTAAAAATAAAGCCGTCACTTTTAATCCTTTAGAGAAAAACAGAGATGGCAATAGTTTTAATCCTGTCAAATTAGTTTAGTTTAATAAGTTGTGCTTCAGAATCGACACCAGTATCTGTCCTGCATCATTATGTGAAGCAAAGGGACATGGCAACTTATTGCCGAGCACTATACGATGTATTGTTTGTGGACCATCAAATTGCGGCAAGACAAACTTAGTAATAGGTTTGTTATTACATGAGAATGGTGCACGTTTTCGTAACTTATATGTATATTCTAAATCATTATACCAACCAAAATATGTGTTCTTAGAAAAAGTATTAGATTTAGTTGCAGACATATCTTATAGTAAATATAACCATAATAGTGATATCATAAACCCACACGAAGCTTTGCCAAACTCCATTATAATATTCGACGACGTAGCTTGTGAAAACCAAAATAGCATTCGGGATTATTTTGCTATGGGTCGACATAAGAATATTGATTGTTTTTACATTAACCAAACATACAGTAAAGTACCTAAACAACTTATAAGGGACAATTCTAACCTCATTATTTTATTTAAACAAGACGATGTAAATTTAAAACACGTTTACGATGAGCATGTAGGTTCAGATATGTCGTGGTCTCAGTTCCGTGAAATGTGCTCAACTATTTGGAATAAACCATTTAATTATGTTGTGATCAATAAAGACTGTGAAAGAAATAAAGGATGTTATAGGATGGCATTCGATACTTTTGTAGTAGTAGATTAATATACATAAGTTATTGTTTCATCAATACACAATCACTATTACTCTGGATTTTGCATTGAACGGAATCCTTGTCAAAATGGAAAAGCAACTTAAAAAACAAATTGTAAAAGCTGCAGCTGCTGTAAAAAGAAAGGTTGAAATGATAAAGGATATGAAAAATACAAATGATGCCACTCTGGAATCCATATTCAAACCTATAACCGATCCACTGAAACAAATAGCCATTAAGAACAATGAAATTTCTCATGAAGATGAGGATGAGTTTGAACATTATACAATAAAAAAAAAATAAACATAATGACAGTGAGGCAACAAATTTTTCTGATGACGATTTTAATGAAGAAGAGGAACAACAGTTCTATAAAAAATTTAATTCCGAAAAAACCCTTGTCGTATCACCTTCTGACAACAATAATATGAGTGATGCTTCCTTTAAATCTTTTCAATCATCACCAAATGTTTCACTTAATAGTTTATCGTGGTGTGCTTCGCCCGACGCAAATATCCCTTTTGGAATAAAAAATGAACGAGGAAAACTTATGCCGGGCCTTACATAAAAAAAAAAAAAAAAAAAAATGCTCGGCCAAACACGTGTTTTCGACGACGGAAAAATTATAAAAATTGGAAATCGAAGTTTAAACAAAACTCTTGGATTAAAAGAATTACTATTTGAAAAGATACCAAATTTGGATGTTATCACAGATGAAGATTTGCAAAATTATAAAGAGCTTCTAATAGAAACTAATGCACATAGGCGTAATTGTGATCCACGCAAGCCAATTAATAGTAACAAAGGGTTTAAGTACATGCATATTATTAAACCACTGTTTAAGTTCTCTAGAAATAAGTATGACAGCACAGAAAGTCTTACGGTAGGAAAAGGAATAAATCTTTTAAAAAGTGTAAAGAAAGATATAGATTACGTTTATTGGGATGATCCAAATGAATTAGTAGATCGATTGAAATTACTGTTTGCATCTCGTGATGCTGGCAATACCGGCTTAGATAATGAAATTATTGCGATTATAGAAGAGCTGTACGAAGCAGGCATCATTAAAAACACCAAATATAAGGAACCGAATTTTAAAAACTTATCAGTAGTTATACAGCAAACACCGCATAGATACGGAAATGAATGTAGATAAATTTGGTCATCACGTTCATAAACGTTTACGATTAGAGGAATATATTGGAAATCTCAACGATACATTAGTGAAGTCAGAAACAGGTGAATATGATTTAAAATCATCAAGATTAAAAGGACTTATATCGCCAGGCAATGATGACGAAGCCGCAAATAAAGCTTACGTGGATGAAAAGACACACGAACTAAGAACTTATATTTTAAGTGATGTAAATATTCATTTAAATGATTTTGAAAGTTCAATACTTAATAAGCTAACCACCTTGTTTTACACAAGGACAGAAATTGATCACATGCTTCAAGAGAAACCAGATAATAATGAGCAAACAAGACATAGTGAATGAGCTTCACAAAGCAGCAAGAAGGAATTTTTCCCGGCGATGTACGATCATAAAAGGAATAGATGATTTATGGCAAGCCGACCTCATAGATTTGCAAAAATATTCACAGTTTAATAAAGGGTATAAATATATTCTTATCGTAATTGACACTTTATCAAAATATGTATGGATCAGATCTTTAAAATCAAAAGCGAAAAATTATGTTACAGATGCAATGCAAAGTATTTTAACTACATCATTACGAAAACCTAAAAATTTACAAACTGATTTAGGCACAGAATTCTACAATGATAATTTTAAACAATTAATGAAAAAGTATAATATTAATCATTATTCAACATATTCTATTAAAAAAGCATCTATAGTAGAAAGAGTTATAAGAACAATTAAATCTCACCTTTACAAACTATTTAGTTTGAACGGAAATTACCAATGGTATAAAAATATTTTAAAGGACGTTGTAGAACACTACAATAACACTTTGCATAGAATAACAAAATTTAAGCCTGTGGAAGTTAACAAAGTAAATGAGCTTATAGTCAAAGGTTATATTATGAATTCTCAAAAGAATAAAACAAGTCGGGGATATACATTTCGTGTTGGTGACTATGTTCGCATAAGTAGATATAAAGCAGATTTTTACAAAGGCTATACGCCAAACTGGTCCACCGAAATATTTCGTATAGTAAAAGTTAATCACACTAACCCAACAACTTATCAAATAGAGGACAGACGCAATCAAAGAATCCTCGGCTCATTTTATGCATACGAGTTACAAAAAACTAAGTTTCCAGACCTATACCTCATTGAAAAGGTTATAAAAAGAAAAGGAAACAAATTGTTTGTAAAATGGTTAGGATTAAGTAATAGCGAAAATAGTTGGGTTGATAAGAATAAATTGGTTTTATGATATAAAATAGCTCAAGATATCTTTATTGATTCACTTTTTGTTTATCAATGAAGAAAGGAAGTGGTATCATAAACAGCTTAATAAATAAGATTCCGTTTGAGTTACATTTACCGGGCTACCAATATTGCGGCCCCGGCACAAAGCTTCAGAAACGATTACTTCAGGGTCAGCGAGGAATTAATAAATTGGATAACGCTTGTATGCACCACGATATTGCTTACATAAACAACGACGCTAACGTAAGGCACAAAGCTGATCTAGATCTATTAAATATGGCTCAAAGAAGATTGAAATCAAAAGACGCTGGAAAGAAAGAAAAAAATGCTTCATGGATAGTAAAAAATGCTATGAAGGCCAAATTAAGAGCTGGTGCAGGTGCTCGGTCGTTTATGACAGCTGTGAAAAAACTCAAATCTAAATTAAAAAAAATAAAATCTAAAGACACAAATTCTACTATTAAATCTGCGCTCGCCGCTGCAAAAAAACTATTTAGAAATCAAAATAAAATGAGTTTACCTCGTTGTATTCCTATTCCAAAATGTGGAGGACTGTTACCGTTAATTCCTATTTTCGCGGGATTATCAGCTTTAGGTTCACTGGCTGGTGGAGCAGCTGGCATAGCAAAAACGGTTAATGATTCAAAAGCAGCTCAAAAAGCTCTTCAAGAATCGGAACGACATAATAAGATGATGGAGGCGGTTGCTCTCGGAAAAGGATTATATATTAGACCTTATAAAAAGGGTGCAGGTCTATATTTGAAACCCTCAAAAAACTAATAAAGCGGCTACCTAGGCGGGCATTAACTAATTGGGATATATTAGAACATGCTAGTGATATTCCATTTTTTCGTGGTGTTTTCATGAGGGATACGTTGCCCTCAAAACCTAGGAAGATAGAATGCGGTATTATAAATTTAGATACTTCAAATAACATTGGAACACATTGGGTAGCCTACGTGAAAGAAAATAAGTATGCTGAATATTTTGATAGTTTTGGTAATCTGAAACCTCCGTTAGAACTACTTGATTACTTAAGAAATGTTTCTTTAAATTATAACTATGAGCAATATCAAACATTTGACTCTGTTAATTGCGGCCACCTTTGTATAAAATTTTTAAAGGAGTATTGGAAAACACATTTATATAAAGCTTGAAATAAAATTCTTTATCAGTAGTAAAATGTCTTTCACTGTGTCTATAACTGGAAAGGATCCTCTCTGATAACAAACTACTCACCTACTTTGGAATTAAGTGGATACTATGAGTGTGGATTGTTGTATTTTTCAACATTTAATTCTATACCCAACATAGATAAAAGAAATAATAAATTCTACTATGACGATAACGAAGTCATCGAAATACCTGAAGGTGCTTATGAACTTCAAGATATCTGTGATTATTTAAAGACATACATTAGAAATGCAATGTTAAAATTAACTTGTAATAATAATACCTTAAAAACTACAATTTTTTGTACTAAAGATGTTCATTTTAACAAAAGTGACTCACTTGGAAGGATTTTAGGTTTTGGTGGAGAAACAATAAAGGCATTAAAAAGGACCGAATCTCTGTATCCTGTCAGTATATTGCCAACAACCATTGTGCGCATCGAATGCGACGTAGTTAGTGGGTCATTCGTGAACGGATCTGCAAGTCATATTATTCACGAGTTTGTTCCTAACGTACCACCTGGTTATCGGATCATTGAAGTGCCGAAAAATCTAATATATTTTCCTGTAAATAAAAGTTCTATAAGTGCAATAACTATACAATTATTAGACGCCGAGAATAAATAAATCAATTAACGAGACGAAGAAGTACAACTATATCTACATTTTCGTAAAAATGATAAATTTCAATAAAAATCATGACACAGCTTGCATTCAAGTTAGTACTAGAAGATCACCTCATAAAAGCACACCGCTTCACATAAAAAAGAAGCTCACCAAAAACAATAAGGAATTTTTGAAGTTGATTGACTTGTTAAAATGAATATTTTAAATATATCTCAATCAACATCATACGACAATAGTATTGAAAGTTTCGAATATCATTCTTATAAACCGTACGTAACAAGTTTCAACAAGAATGATGAAATAAGAATACCTATTAATCAACAAGATCTATGTCTGTTACCCTCACTCAGCACTTTGTATATTGAGGGTAAAGCCAATGTTTATAATAGTTCGACTAAAGAAAAAATATCAAATGTGTATTTTATCAACAATCCAATACTATATTTATTTCAAGATATTCGATATGAGTTAAACGGAATAGAAATAGACGAAATAAAAAATGCTGGCATAACTACAAACAATAAAATCGTACCTCTCGTTAAATGATAATGAATGCTCACGTGTATGGGGATGGTCAACTTCTGGTACAAACAATCTTAACGGAGGAATTTTTTCGGCTTCTGTGCCGTTGAAGAAAATTTTAGGTTTTGCAGAAGATTATGAAAAAGTTATAATTAACTCCAAACATGAATTGGTGCTATTAAGAAGCAATACGAATCTCAATGCTTTGAAATTAAATGTCGGAGAGGTGGTCGAAGATATAACTATTAGCAAAGTTGTTTGGCGAGTTCCGCACGTTAAAGTATCAGATCGTGAAAGAATCAATTTGTTGAAACATCTAGAAAAGGACAGGCCTATTACACTAGCATTTCGAAATTGGGATTTGTATGAATATTCATTATTACCGAAGACACGTAAACACACTTGGTCTATCAAAACTTCGTCACAGATAGAGAAACCAAGATTCGTTATTATAGCCTTGCAAACCAATCGCAAACACAATGCGGAAATGTCAATGGCAGAGTTCGATCACTGCAATGTACGAGATGTAAAAGTATATTTAAATTCATCGTATTACCCTTATGAAGGATTGAATGTCAGTTTCTCAGAGGATAAATTTAATTTATTATACGAACAATATGCACGATTCCAACAGTCTTATCATGGACGGCGACCAGAGCCGTTGATGAGCTTGAAGGAATTCAGAGACGTTGCCCCATTATTTGTTATTGATTGTTCTCACCAACAAGAAATGATAAAGGGATCAATCGATGTCAGAGTGGAGATTGAAACAGACCAAGAAATCCCGGATCAGACAGCAGCATATTGCTTGATTTTAAATGACTGCATTTTTGAGTACAAACCTCTGAGCAATATTGTGAAGAAAATATCTTAACTAAATAAAGTGCAATCAAAAGGTATTTGAAAGAACAAACTTCAACTTTATGTTAAACAGTGGAATACAACGAAACAATGAGTGCTGATAAGAGTTCGATACTTTTTGTTGATGTTCAAGGATTCAAAGAATGCAAAAATAATTTTATTATTAAGGAATTTGCGTTAGCCACAAAAGAGTTTACGCAAGTCTTTTTAATAAAACCTCCATATTCGTATCTAAAATTATCTGCCGAAGAAAAAAGAGCAGTCAATTGGATTGAACGCAACAGAGGAATATACTGGAGTCAAGGCAATATAGATTTCAGAGAATTTAAGAGATTAATTATTCCAATTTTAAAGGACCAAACCATAATAATGAAAGGTGTTGAAAAGCAAAAATGGATTAAAGATTTGTGTTCTGACTGCTTTTTGATAAATGTTGAAGGCAAAGGTTGTCCTAATTTTGCAACATTGCGCAATAGTTATGCTAAAGGTGGAGCTAACTTCAATTGTATAACTCATAAAAAAGAGTGCGCTCTAAGGAATGTTTTATTCATAAAAAAGTGGTACTTAAGCACATGTAATTTATGACTTCAGTAAATTGTACTTGAATGAAAATTTGTATTTAAAGTATTGTTCTAGTTTAGCTATGATGATATTTGTTACTTGCTTTATAATAAAAAAATATTTTTAACAAAAATTTCTGCGTTTTATTAATGAAAACAAATATGGTGATTCAATATACTCGCATAACTCTTTATTTATCAAAAATTACAATTTAATGGTATGAATAATTTAACCCTGTATAATGTATATTGGGCAATCTCAAACTGTTTTCATCAAATCACCGTAAACGGTCTCCGCGCAGCATATGTCGGGCGTTAACCGCGACGCTGATCTTCCGCGGACGCCATTTGAATAAAATAAAACAAAACAAAAAAAAAGGTAAAAGTAATGTTTGATTGAACACATATGAGATCTCAACAAGAATCGCAATATTTCAAAAAGATATGGAAATGGCTGTATTACATAACATGCGGTTGAACTGAATGGCTAATATAACTAAACAGAATAGACAGAGCTGCGAAATTTAGGATTTTTGGGCATTAAGAACATAAGTTTTGAGCTTATCTTTGAAAGTCTTAGCTGTTTGTGAATTTCTAATTGGAGGAGGAATGTCGTTCCAGCATCGTGTCGCAGCATATCTAAAACTGCCACGGAATGCAGCAGTATTATGTGTGGGGTAAATTAATCGATCAGGTACTCTTGCGCGTTGCGTGAATTTTAACTTATTGAAAAGATATATAGGATTTTTCTTTTTAATTACACCAAAGAGCAATACTGCGAGGTGAAGGACACGTCGAGATTCCATATTTAATAAATTATTTTTGTTCAAGTAAGGAGTAATATGAGCTCTACGGGGAATGGGGAAACAGAATCTAGCACAGCTGTTCTGTGGGGCTAGCACGCAGGAGAATCGAAAATCGAATCGAAATCGAAATCGAGGAGTTTGTATGGCAATTTTATTAGCGCCACGGCGGTGAGTAGCAGAACTAATAAAATTGCCATACAAACTCCTCGATTCGGATTTCGAATCGATTTTCGATTCTCCTGCGTGCTAGCCCCACTGTATACGCTGTATCAATTTCTTAGTACGAGCTAGTAAACAGCTGCCTATTACAATATCAGCGTAATTTAATTTAGATAATATCAAGGATTCGCAGAAATATATACGACACTCGACGTTTAAATACTCCCTAATTTGATACAAGACTTTTAACCTATAGTAACAATTTTTAACAGTATCTTGTACATGCTTTTCAAACTGTAGGTGACTATCCATCACAACCCCTAAATTTCTAGCTTCGACAACCTGTTCAATTTGTGAATCCTTTATCTTTATATCAGGCTTATGACTTTCGATATCTAGAATTTGAGTTTCTGTACCTAGAATAAGAAATTTGGTTTTGGATGAATTTAAAACCAAGCCATTTGCTTTTGATCACTCAGCTACACGATCAAGGTCTTCATTTATTTTATCTACTACTAATTTCGTGTTACAAGGCTTGAACATTTGGTAAATCTGAGTATCATCCGCGTACAAATGATATTCAGTGTTATGTATACTGCAAGGCAAATCAGCAGTATAAAGGATAAAAAGTAAAGGTCCCAATATTGAGCCCTGAGGTACACCTTTATTAATAAGAACATTTTCAGAGTACAGTTTGGTACCATCACTGCATGAAACTACTACACGTTGACGCCGACCAGTTAAATAATTAGAGAACCATTTCAAAGAAGGACCATCAATTCCATAATATGCAAGTTTGGCTAAGAATAATATAGAATTTATTGTGTCAAAGGCACGTGAAAAGTCTAACAATACGAGAATAGACCCTTCTCCCACGTCTCTCCCTGCTAAAATATCATCCACCACATTAAGAAGAGCAGTAGTTGTACTTCTGCCTGCGCGAAATCCACACTGCTTAGAAGTTAAGATGTTATTTGCATTTAAATAAACGACTAACTGCTTGCAAACCACTTTCTCTAAAATTTTTGATAAAAAAGGTAAAATACTAATTGGGTGGAGATCTTTATATTCTTGAGGATTGTTTACCTTCGGAAGAGGCTGTACTATTGCACTTTTCCATAAGTCTGGAAAGACTCCAGTTTTAATTGACATGTTGACCAAAGCAGTAATGACCAGCAGAGTGCGTGGTAGTGTTAAAATAATCATATTACAGGTTATGCCGTCAACACCTTCAGCATTAGTCGTTATTTTCTTAATAATATCAAAAATCATTGTTTCATCGACCTGCTGCAACTGGAATACTGATGGCCCATATCTATTAAAGCAAAATTTCATTAATTGTGACATGTTAAGAGAGGAATTACCAGGAATATCTAAGAAAAAACGTAGGTAAAAAAAGTAGGTAAATATATTAATCTTATAGCCCATTATTAATTGTTGAGTTAAAGCAATCAATATTGTCGATAAATTATTAAGCTTATTACAATAGATTACCTATTCCCACATAGGTTCCGATCTTGTGGGATATCAGAGATATACCTAATATATTACACTTCATTTCTAATGGTAAAATAATTTTATAATCGGTTAAGCAGTTTCTGAGTTTATTCATTACAAACAAACATACCAATCGTTCCTCTTCATATAATGTAAATGTACTTAAATAAAAAATTGCAATACCGATTAACAAAATTATACACGGTTACTTTTTTATCACCCTGGAAAATTTTAGGGACGCTTCAGGACACATCCAATATTATATAAAAAATAAAAAAAATGAAATAAAAAATTAAAAAAAAATATTTAAAAAAATAAAAAAATCTCTAAAAATGCTGCTCTCAACTAGAGCAGCATTTTTTGTATTTTTAAAAAAATTAATATAAAATTAAGGAGGGGGTTTATTTTTTTTATTTTTATTTAAATCATTCTAATACCATGTCGTGAAGCGTCCCTTAAATTTTCCAGGGTGATAAAAAAATAACCGTGTATATCGTTACTGACGAATAGGTATATCATAATTCAAATTCAAATTCAAATTCAATATCTTTTATTCAAATTGGATTGTTACAATCTCTTTTGAACGTCAAAGCAGCTACGCCATTGGTTCACAAGTCTACGGCGGGAGACCTTGTACTGGAAAGAACCAGCAAGAAAACCAGCAAGGGCTATTTTTTTCTCCCTGTATTGTTACAGAGTCGTCAATTGGAAGCTGACCTCACAGCAGAAGTTTGAGCTCAACTTCCATTACAAGATTAGATGTGTCAGTTCTCTTCTTACTACTTATTACCAAAAATAATTTTTGTTTAAACAAATGTTTATACATAACAAGACGATTCATTATCTGAAAAATTAACACCAGGCATTGGCATCATTCAAATAATCGTTGACTTTATAATATCCTTTACTCATAAGAGTCTTTTTTACATGCGCTTTAAACTTATGAAAAGGCAAGTCGGTAAGACTTTGTGGAAGCTTATTATAAAAGGTTATACATTTCCCCATAAACGAGCCTCTAGTTTTTTGAAGCCTGAATGTTGGAACGGCAAGTTTATTTTTGTATCTTGTGTTTAGATGATGAATTTGGAAATTGGTTTCAAATGTATTATAATTCTTATAGACATAAATCAAATTTTCATAAATGTACTGTCCTGCTAAAGTCAATATATTAATTTCTCTAAATAAGTCCCTTAAAGAATCTCTTGCTCGTAAATTATAAATAGCGCGAACCGCTCTTTTTTGAAGTACAAAAATACTTTCAATACTAGCAGCCGATCCCCACAGTAGTATTCCATATGACATGACACTATGAAAATAACTAAAGTAAATCAATCTTGCCGTTTCAACATCAGTAAGTTGTCTTATTTTTTTAACTGCATATGCTGCAGAACTAAGTTTGTTAGCCAAGGACTCAATATGTGGATCCCACTGCAATCTAGAATCTAGTGTTATACCCAAAAATTTAGTAAAGTCGATGAATTCAACAATTTCATTATTCATTTCCACTATGGTATCCACTTTTCTTACATTTGGCAATGAGAATTTAATACATTTAGTTTTACGTGAATTTAAAGATAAATTATTTATAGTGAACCAATGCAATACTTTAGAGAGAGTACTATTTACAACGTCAGTATTGCCATTTCCTCTGTCAACCTTAAATATTAAAGAAGTATCATCTGCAAATAGTACTGTATCGCACAGATTCTTAGTGAAGTGTGGGAGGTCATTAATATAAATTAAGAAAAGCAAGGGTCCCAATATCGATCCTTGTGGCACGCCCATAACTATAGGTGCACCAACAGACTCAGTTTTGTTAATAACAACTTTCTGAACCCTATTGGATAAATAAGACTCAATAAGTCTCATTGCTTCTTCAGAGACACCATAATGTTTGAGTTTATTTAAAAGAGTTTGGTGACCAACGCAATCAAAAGCTTTTGATAGGTCACAAAATATACCAATTACATCTTGTTTACACTCCCAAGCAGCAAAAATGTGTTTCAGAAGTGCAACACCGGCATCAGTAGTGCAACGACCTTTGGTAAAACCAAATTGGTTCATATGTAAAATGTTGTTACTTGAGAAATGATCAGTTAACTGATTAGATATAATTTTTTCAAATATTTTACTAAGAGCTGGTAGAATCGAAATTGGTCGATAATTTGAAGGGTCATTTTTATTCCCAGACTTAAATAGAGGTATCAACTTGCTATTTTTCATGAGGTCGGGGAAGACACCTTCATCGACACATTTATTGAATATCAACGCAAGTTGCGGCGCAAGTTCTTTAATTACAGATTTAATTATATGGGTCGAAATACCCCAAAGATCTTCAGTTTTTTTGGTACTGATCATACGAAATGTTTTCAAAACAGTGTTAGCATCAATGTGACAAAAGTTGAACACCTTGTTGCACCTCTCCACACTCCGTCCCAAAAGAGCTACAGCCTCATTGGGACATGAGTTGAGACTACTTGTAGTTTCTATGGGTATATGAGAGAAGAAGTCTTCAAATGCTTTAGCAACCGCATTGTCTGATTTAATAGTTTGGTTATTGATTAATATACCTATATATTCCCTATTTGCGACATCTTTTAAATAAGCAATATTGATAAAGCAAAACCGTCTTTATTTCATTCATTTTGTAATTTGTCATAAGTTCAAAGTTCACCACACCACAGAGTCATAAGAAAAAGTAAATGTCAAACAATATCAATCCAGTGGGGCTAGCACGCAGGAGAATCGAAAATCGAATCGAAATCCGAATCGAGGAGTTTGTATGGCAATTTTATTAGTTCTGCTACTCACCGCCGCGGTGCTAATAAAATTGCCATACAAACTCCTCGATTCGGATTTCGATTCGATTTTCGATTCTCCTGCGTGCTAGCCCCACAGAATTGGCATTTAGTTTCACATAGGTCTTAGATAAAGAATGTATAGATAGGACGTGACCGTATACCCGTAAGGGACAGACATAGATGACGTCATACCTGCCTAAAGTAGATGGGTATACCAGTGTTGCTTTAAGTTTTACCCTACTTTATGTTTATAGTGGCTTTTACCACTATAAACATAAAGTAGGGTTGATTGATCTACGTATTTTTTTTGAGACATTTTAATGAGCGCCCCTCGCTCAATAATATGTCTCGAAAAATAAAAGTGGGAGGAAGTTGCGATTTTTTTTATTGAATTCTTCATTCAACCTTCGCCGCAGTCTAAAGTTATTTACACTTTTAAATAAAACTACACTTTTCGGATTTACTCGAGTATATTTCGTTTTAAAACATTTTACTATTATTTATATAAGCTATTATGTAAACATCTTTACAAATATAAGAAAAAATATTAGGAATCATCATCATCATCCACACGCGTACACTGCCAGACATAGGCCTCTCCAAGTGCTCGCCACTGAGCACGATCCGCGACCACTGCACTCGCTTCCAGCTTTTGCCAGCTAGGTACCTTGCGAAGATCGTCGCTCGATTAAGAATAAAGCGGGCAATAATCATTGTTTTTTCTTTATCTCTGCAGTTTATTTAAAATCCAATATTTACACATTTACTAAATATTTGTGAAGATTTAGAAAATGTATAATATTAAATTTTAAATAAACATTTTCTAAAATTAGATTTCAATAGCACCGTTATTGTCATCGAATAAAGGACTTCGGCTTACAGAGATAAAATTCACTACAATACAGGTAAAAATTCACTTGGGCTGGGTAAGTTCAAGAATTGAACTACTGATACCGCACTCAATATGGTGCTAAAAGCCCAAAGTTGGTAAGCTTGCTCACAATGTGGAAAAAAGATCTGGCAAAGAACGCAAGATGCCGATGTAGATAGCTGGTTATTCTTAGTTGCCCGTGTTGCCACCCCCAACCTCGCCCCCGCTGGCGGCAACTTGGAAGCGCAGGACAAGACCAATTTGTAGATCTCTGAGGAAGATTATGTTCTGTCAAGTACCTATATAATTAATTAGAAACACCTGTTCGGTGCATAGAGCTATATCTACATCCTATGTGTTCTTGTTAAATATTCAGACAAAGTAGAGATATGACTTATTTCATTTGGATTAAGCCAGATTACTAGCTATGGCACAAAATTGCTAATAAATCACAAACATTTTCTAGAGGCTGTCTACTCCTCGCCACTCACCAGCTGTTTTTGGGTATGGTAAACACGTATTAAATTGCTTACGTACAAACTCATATGCTTTTGAACTTAAAAAGTGTAAGCACAGCGCGAATTTCCTTAAAGGTTCAGAATACTTTCTTTTGTCAACTCCTAAAAATCTTTTCAGAAAATCTCTATTGGTTCCTCCTACAGTATCTAAAATGTCCAACTACTAATTTTGCATCATTAACTTACACTTCAAATCACTTTACACATTTTCAAGTGTGACTACTTTTTTTCCCAATCGTCTAAGCGATTGACGCACTGGCCGTTGTTTCTTATTTGATGACCTCGCTGATTGTTTCAAACCCAGCATTTGAAGCCGCATTTTTCTCTTTCGGGGCGTATTCAAATTTGAACCGAAATCCAACACCGATGCGTCCTGAAACAATATGTATACAGGTTAAAAATAAAAGGAGGTTCCCCGAAGGAAATCTGTTAAATACAGACAAACAAGCAAATGGAAAGTCTCACTTCAAAAGAATTACCTTTGTTATCTAAAATGCTCAAAATTTTATACTTAAATATGTCAATATTAATGTAACACAAAAACTAATATGTGAGTTCCCTTTCACGTAACAAATTACCTACGAATCAAGGAAAAATAGTCGTAGCGTAACTGGTATCATTATAACCCGGCAAAATGTTATACGCGTTGGCTGTATACGTGGCCATATTGTATGGCGACATTCCTAGCTTGTTAGGTTAACAATAACCTTACTACTTAGTTTGAAATTTCATGTTTAATCCCATAATATGATTGAGAACCATAGTAGAAGGATAAAATATTGCAATATAACTTGTATTTATAATTTAAAAAATAGTTTTGGCGCTTTTTATTGACACAATTTAGGTCTTACCTGTAAAAGGTTATATTTTCCTGTTTTCTAGCACTATCACTATTACAAACTAAAACGGAGCAGTGCACCATGATTTAAATGTTCAAATAGTTCACAATTACACTAATTAAAGTGTTAAATAATTACACAGTAAGCTATAATTCACAGAACAAATTTCATTCAACGTATTTGTTTAGCACCAGACGCTGGTGATAAACAATCCCCACTACCAGTTTCACCTATATACGGTAACAAGGACAAAAAAAAATGATGCCATCTTCTTCTTTCCTTTGGCAATGTGTATAAGTTTATCTCTTTTCCTCATGTTTGACGGCTTTTATAGCCCATCTATTTCATTCTATATCTATGACATAGGTACTCCTTAATTATGCGTATGCACATGAAAAATTAAAGGAACGAAAATCACTCGCTAGCGTTTGAAAACCAGTTAAACTTCTCTTTCTCGCAATATATCTATCCTTTTCTTTTTTACCGAGTAAAAACCTCACGGGTTTTCGAACGGCCCCATAGTGGGTATGTGTTCTGTGGTGTTCTGTGATTTAGTCTGTGTTTGTGATTGTTTGTGATCGTAATCGTAAATATCGTAAATATTTGTGGTTGTGACTTGTGGTGTGATCACAAGTTAAGTTAGGAAAGAAGATAACCTTAATTTTTTAAGAAACTATACTAACCTAGAAATTAAATCATGCTTGATGACGTTAAACGAATACTACTTGTCCTTTCAGGGAAAGGAGGAGTAGGTAAATCTACAGTAAGCACTCAATTAGCATTAACTTTAAAAGAGCGGGGTTACAAGGTATGTTTGTTTATTGTCTCGCAAGTCACTTAACAATTTACAATTACGTAAATAAAGCTCCAATTTTTTTACTTAGGTTGGATTATTGGATATTGATCTGTGTGGGCCCAGTGTTCCGTATCTTCTAAATTTAGAAAACCAGAGTGTGCATCAAGGTCCTGATGGATGGGTTCCCGTATACTTAGACAAGGAACAAAAACTTGGCGTCATGTCGATTGGATTCTTACTAAGCTCTCGCAACGATGCTGTAGTTTGGAGAGGACCAAAAAAAACTTCGATGATAAAGCAGTTTTTAGAAGATGTCTGCTGGCAAGACTTAGATTTTCTAATAATAGATACACCTCCAGGTATAGATATACATATAGAGTTCATTTATAATTGAAATTTACAGTTCGAAATGTAGTATTTTTTTTATTTTGTATAATTACTTTCAAGGAACATCAGATGAGCATATAACAGTAATGGAAAACCTTCGTCAAGTGCCTCAATGCTCTGCAATATTAGTCACTACACCTCAAGCAGTAGCCATTGAGGATGTAAGAAAAGAAATTACTTTTTGTAGGAAGACTAGTATTCCAATATATGGAATTATTGAGAACATGAGTGGGTAAGTATATTTTTTGAAAATTTTATTACATTTGGTTTTAATCTCAGTAATTTTATAATCAGTAGGAAAATCATAATATACTGTCCAATTATTAATACACTTATATGGCTAGGAGTTTCCAATTTGGAAAATATGAAGGAGTACATACATGTACTTCCTCTATACATGGTTATTTTTTTATCACACTGGAAAATTTTAGAGGTAGCTCGGTAGACGCTAGATGACTCATATCAATAAAAAAAACATGTGGTTATATTTTTTAAATTTTATCCGCCAATAATATCAAATTATAGACATTGTTCTTGTTTACTACAAGATAAGGTAAGATTATTAGGAAAATGCGGCAACGTCGCATTATTAATTCAAGCAAGATCAATCTACAAATCGTTTGAAATAAGAGTTATTATTGCACTAGACACTACAATAGTGAAAGACAGAGACAGGCGGCGGCGGCGTTTTGTTGTTTGCTGTCGCTTGTCGGCAGGGTTGGATTTCGTAGTATAATTATACTATTTGTACCATTATTTCATGATGTGTAGTATGTAGCATCGTAATGCCAGGATACTACGCGAACGTACCATAATTTTACCCTCAGCTCGATTGACAACTTTTCTTGGTTCGATCATTCTCCTTTTTATTATTTAACAAATAATCAAAGTATCTACCCTACAATATAAGTTATGTTCTGTATGTATATGTATGGCACCATCGAAACAGCCAGCGACAAGCTCCAGCCAGGGATTCCTTGCATAGTGTTTTACTATTTTTTCGTTTAGTCGGCACTCGACCGGGGGGGGGGGGGGGGGTTTACGCCACTGATTGAATCTCTCCATTTTGCTTTTGCCATTGCCAATGACTCATTTTGGCAAAAAAAAACGGAACGTAGTATAATTTTTGACAAGAAGTATATTTTTCATTTCCATAGACAATAATTTTGTGAGGGTCTGAATCCAACCCTGCTTGTCGGCACGAGCCGGCCGGCTTTAGTTCGCGTTTGACCCCGGCGCGCGTGAACGTATCGCGATTTG
This sequence comes from Schoenobius gigantellus, assembly GCA_963935595.1. Classification (NCBI taxonomy): domain Eukaryota; kingdom Metazoa; phylum Arthropoda; class Insecta; order Lepidoptera; family Crambidae; genus Schoenobius; species Schoenobius gigantellus. Next base: position 25,232,264 of record OZ012543.1, read on the forward strand.
TCGCGCCCGCGCCTGACGCGCGGCCATCGGTCGCATTCGGTATTTTAGTTTCAAGTTAACACATCTCGCGAATACACAGACCTTACTCCGGTAGACCGTAGACTTTTACTTGTGAAGTGAAATTAAGTGTTTGGTGTAAGAAAGTGAACCCACAAACGTAAGACTTGAAGCGAAAACTGCATTTCGAGACGTTAAACACTAACCAAAGTGATATGTTGTTGTGGTCATGTATAGTTTTCAACGTGCAGGACTATGTATGAGTTAGAGGACTTCCTTTAGATTTAGAACTCTTTTGTTATTAGAACTAAAGTTGATTTAAATTGTTTCTTAGGTAGGTAAGTATTTAAAGTTGTTTCCAATTTTTTAACTACGCCAAAACAACCTACCATAACCGTAATACCTACCTAGTACTGTTTGTTTTCTTTAAAAACTTTGTTTTGCCAGTCCTAAGCCCGTATAGTAGGAAAGTGAAATTGTGATCAACTCAGTGATGACTTTGAATCGGCGACGTTGTTGCCAGTTCGCGTTCATTCAATGTTTTGCCTACAACTTCACTCAGTGTCCATATCAGTGCAGTATTTTTTGGATATTTTAGATAATAAATATCTAATTAAACAGGTGAGTAAATTTTATTATTAATGGTTAAATAATTCTTCTACTGTGTCCTGAAGCCACCCTTAAAATAACCAGGGTGATAAAAAAATAACCGTGTATATGTATGAGGGTAAGCAAAATAAGTGGCAAATATTATTTGATGAAATTTAAAAAATAAAAGGAATATGGTACTATTCCATTAGTGACAAAGGAGATGTTTCAGTTTTGTATGGAGCTCTGGACATGAACCTGTACAGTACTTTAAAATTATCCTGGAAAGAATAAAAGCAAAACCTACTATTTATTTTTGTTGTCTCTTCATTAGTTTTAATGTACAAGACGTTTTCCTAACAATCAACTAGCAACATATCTTTAAAAATGGCGTCCATTTCGGACCGCAGCCCTTCTGTGTCAGACAGAACGTCTTGAATGACATTTGACACAAAGAAAATATAAACATTTTTTAGAGCTCGATTTAACACAAATTCAACTTTCAATTTCAAGGCATTTAACATAAGTAAATACATATTTTATGGCGAAGAGAATTTTTCAATTGATGTGTAGTTGCACAATCTTTCAATATCATGCAGGACGTGCTCGGGATACTTTTTACATGGGTGAAATATTGGTCCAAACAAAGATGATTATTGATAATGTTTACTTCTCCAACGACCAACTGCCACAAAATAAAAAAGAATAATATAGTATTCACGTCCTTGCGTACTCTTACGTCGAAAAAACTTAACCAGTACAAAGAGCAACACAACAACTACTTAACCAATAATAATAGCAAAATGGAATGGATGAACCAACATCATGGGGTTGTAAATGATAAGAATACTACAGGTTATTGCTATCAAACTATCACTGATAATTCTAATGTGTAACTACTTAAGTACCGACAACTATATTGGTAATTTTTTTTGTGAATATGAGTTGTCTATTTCACTGTTATTAGTTAAATCATATGTACACACAAGCAATAAGAACAGAATAGTATTATGATTTTTTTTCCAGCAAGCTCTAACAGGCTGCTATTTAGTGAAAGAGTAAGGTATAAGTGAAGTTAAACTATACTAGGTATATGAATGTAATCTGAGTCTACATTATAAACATAAACATTTCAATTACCTGGTAGTCTTGAGGTTAGAGTAACCAAATGGTATAAAAAGTAAAAATGGTGTATAAGAAAGAATAGGAGTGTAATAAAAAACTTGTTGCTGTAATGGTTTTTATTCTTCATTTTCCACATCATCCCTTACTAAAATTCCATCCAAATATGATGCAGGCCCATGAATATTTTCTTCGTACTGAGTCCATCCAAAAAACCACACCATTGCCATCACATGGGCGTAACACCCTACTGTGCGTTTTCCACATATCGTCAGTGAAGTTCTAACACCACGTAAGTAATTTTTGGCAGAAAAAGACCACACGACGTTTTTCGAATACTTCGCATTAATCACAAATTCGTACTATTATTATAACGGTTTTATTTTTCCTAATGGATCCAATGAAATGTATGTAAGTAATGGAATGGCATTATAATAGTATATTTATGTATAATTGTGCAGTTTTTTCACTCTTCGTAAAAGTTGCTATTTTGACATACGCGGTGTTAGAACTTCAACAACGATATGCAACTGCAATAGTATGCATCAATTGCTTCTTCCCAATGTGGACATTCCTTTAAAAGAATATATGTATAATATATTTTGTGTGTTTGATGCCTTAACCTGATTCGACCCCTTAACAAGAGACCATTATGTGATGACAATGGTATATTTACATTCTCTAAATGAGAGGATATTTCCACTGCAAATGAACCATGCTGTCTTTTGTGTTCGCCAAAATAGGACTTGACTTGCTTTATTTGATAAGTCCCTAATGCATGCAAATAATATAAGATCAGACATGGTGATTTGAGGAAAAATATTTAATTGTAAGTGTTTTTCATCTACACTAATAAATTGGGCACGGCAACGATTGATATTATTTTCAATAACATATTGAGCCAAACGATTAGGCATATGCAGCCTTTCTAATGCTTGATTTAAAATTAATTCTGCATCAGGCCTGTCCTCTATTTCTGGATGAAAAGCATTAATTAGAGCACACTAAACACAAATATTTATATCTGGAGCTTGAGTGATCCTTGTGCTCTGACTAGTAGTCTCCTGATTTTGTTATATTCTTTGAACAGCAACCCAACACGAATAGCAAACTAATGCACCATCTGGAATCTATAAATAAATATAATTATTTTCAGTAATGCATTAATCAAAAGTTCACATAAAAAAATGCAAATATGCATACAGAGGCTATGGAAAATTAAAGTAACTGTCTAGGGAATATCCTTTCGGAAATCTCATATCTTTCTGCTCCTGGTAGAGAATGAGTTCTCCTTTGGAATAATGTGGACCTGCACCAGACACATACATATGTGTCATGATTAAATGGTGCAGTCTGAACTTGCTCCAAGGAGCTTTCTATGTTCTGCAAATCTTCTAAAGCAGTGTTAAAACATGCTTCACATAAAACACCAGCGATATCATACTAAAAGAGAATAAAAGTCTGTTAATTAGAAATCAGTGATAATTAATTATATATAGTATATAGTACATAATATATAAATAAATAATTGTTAGTAAAATAACTTACCTCATCTGCCATTTATTGTTCGATGATTGAAATGATGTCAGAATCAATATCACTGATGTTGTTCACTTGTTCATTGCCATTTTGATGAAATGGCGAAGTACATTTAACACAATGGGCCATTTCTGTGTTTATCTGTGATGTAAAACAATTACAATAAATACTTATTTTAATTCTTTTCAATCAAAAATATAAAGATGTCTCTGAGTAACACTTACCAAACAAAATCAAGTAAAACGCTGCAAAGTACCAAAGTCATATCCTGAATCGTAAGAGTAATCGTAGTCCGTTGTGTAAAGCCGAGGTAAGTATGTTAGCAGAAGAAAAATCCAAAAACAATGAAAAATAATCAAGCACATCGAAATCCAAACATCCAAAATAAACAAACAAGCGAAAGGCACAGACGAGAGATGTCCATTCAACTTATTTTTTTATGGTACGCTATAGAAACGGAACAAAGTCTTTTAGCTTAAAACCTACGATTTCAGACCTCGAAAATATTGCCATAGTAAATGTTAATCCATGTATATTAATTAAGTTGTACATTATCTAACAGCTAGAAAATTTGAATTTGATATTTTTATTAAGTTTATATGATTTTTTCGCATTTTTTAATCAACTGTACAATGTCATGTCCAAAAATGAAACATCTCCTTTATAAAACATTCAGCAGGCGTGGCATGGGCTGCCAAGAAATTTGTGATAAGACTCAATGACACGTATCCCTTGAGGAGCGTCAAGAAATTTTTATCACGTCAGAGTTGCGTTCCGAGGGTCAGAGTAATGCAACCGAGAGTGTTTTTCACACTCGCTCCGAGGTTCAGAACGGGTCGGTTGCAATCTTTTTTTTTAGTTTGTATCTTGCTGATCAAGATCAAGCAAAGGGCAAAATATTACTAATCCTTACTATGAAGTTAACAGTCAATATCCATTTTTCTGCTTAAAAATAATTACAACACATAGAAATCACTATATTTCCCTTGTATTAGGCTTAAAAGAGTTCAAAGTAGTGTTATTTAATAAAATAATAAATAATTAGCGTATTTTTGACATCGACTTTGACATAAAATCTGTCAAGAGTGTTTTTCACCCTACGCTCGAGTCGGTTGTTTGGTTGCATCACTCGAAGCTTCTGAACGGGCACAGAGTGTACTAACCGCCTGTCAGAGCGTTTTTTACCCCGAGGCTCTGAACGGGTCGGTTGCTGTCAGGGTGCACTCGGAGTGCACTCGAGCGTAGGTTCTGAACGCAGCTCAGTCACTAAGGCTGCGTTCCGAAAATCAATAAGAGTCACTATTAGCGCGCTCAAACGCGTCCCGAAATGTTGAGCGCTCTTATGTTAGCCGGCATGAAGTGCCACATGACGCCATCGTTAACGTCATACGCCATCGTGAACTTACGGCGCTAATGCTCAGAGGCGCGTTCCGAGGGTCAGAGTAATGCAACCGAGAGTGTTTTTTACACTCGCTCCGAGGTTCAGAACGGGTCGGTTGCTATCTTTTTTTTTAGTTTGTATCTTGTCGATCAAGATCAAGCAAAGGGCAAAATATTACTAATCCTTACTATGAAATTAGCAGTTGATATCTATTTTTCTGCTTAAAAATAATTACAACACATAAAATCACTATATTTCCCTTGTATTAGGCTTAAAAGAGTTCAAAGTAGTGTTATTTAATAAAATAATAAATAATTCGCGTATTTTTGACCTCGACATTGACATATTTGACATCGACTTTGACATAAAATCTGTCAGAGTGTTTTTCACCCTACGCTCGAGTTGGTTGTTTGGTTGCATCACTCGAAGCTTCTGAACGGGCACAGAGTGTACTAACCGCCTGTCACAGCGTTTTTTACCCCGAGGCTCTGAACGGGTCGGTTGCTGTCAGAGTGCACTCGGAGTGCACTCGAGCGTAGGTTCTGAACGCAGCTCAGAGCTGCGGTTAGTACACTCTGTTAGTACACAGGCGGTTAGTACACTCTGTGCCCGTTCAGAAGCTTCGAGTGATGCAACCAAACAACCAACTCGAGCGTAGGGTGAAAAACACTCTGACAGATTTTATGTCAAAGTCGATGTCAAAAATACGCTAATTATTTATTATTTTATTAAATAACACTACTTTGAACTCTTTTAAGTCTAACACAAGGGAAATATAGTGATTTTTATGTGTTTTAATTATTTTTAAGCAGAAAAATGGATATTGACTGTTAATTTCATAGTAAGGATTAATAATATTTTGCCCTTTGCTTGATCTTGATCGGCAAGATACAAACTAACAAAAAAGATAGCAACCGAGCCGTTCTGAACCTCGGAGCGAGTGTGAAAAACACTCTCGGTTGCATTACTCTGACCCTCGGAACGCAACTCTGGAGTGAAATCACTCTAAGAGAACTGTCAGTCTGACATTTGATAATTGTGTTTTTGGTTCAAAATGATTGTAACTGTTCTGGATGAGCAGCGGGGAAACAATGTAATTAAAATCTACAAAACAAAAATACTGAGAAGCAATCAAAAGCAAAATGACCTACTCAAACCAAATTTTAACTTCTCGACATTTGATCTAACAAATTGACCGGAAGTGGATTAAAAAAACACTCTCGCCTTAAAAATAGTTCTTTGCTCCCTAATAATCTACTATTTAATGCCTAAAACCTAATTATAATATTAATAGATAAAATAATTTTTGCTTCAGGTATGTGTGTCCAGAATGCACAGAATGTACCAACATATTTTCTAGTGGTGGTGGTAAATCGCTATCAGAAATTGCCAGAATACCATTTTTAGGCAGCGTTCCCATAGATCCTCGAGTCGGTTTGTTAGCAGGACAAGGCAAAGCAGCTGTCTCCGAACTTCCAGACTCTGCCACTAGTAAAGTTTTTGATGAGTTAGTGAGAAAGCTTAGTCAATCAACAGCAAATGGTGATTGCAACTTGTAAGATGTTTGAGAACCAGTGATATTGTTTCAGTGTCTGTGTATGTAATGGCATGAAATCATAATTTTAATTTTTATGAAAAAGGAATAAATATTCGAAACATTCCTCATTTCATTACAAATGTGCATCCCTTTTTTGGATTATTCCCAGTGTCCACCGCTGGTGGACAGAGAGAAAAATTATGAAATTATGTTCCGCTGTCCCCCAGTGGTGGACAGAGCAACATATTTTGAAAAGTTCTGACACTGCTCACCAGGGGTGGACATAGGAACAACTTTTTATAAACATTTACTTTAGCCACCTCTGGTGGATAGCGTCACTATTTATACGAAAACATTCTCTCTGTCCACCTCAAGGCCGGCCGCAGAGGGCAGTATAGTGTGAGTGAAACATGGAAGTACAGTCAGCATCAAATCGAATTACCGAAATCTGTTAAAATGTCTAAATTGAAATGATTGGGGGAATTCGACAGGTTTGAATAGATCGATGTGACACTGACGTACAGGTAAAATTAAATGTATTTTAATTGATGTTTATTAATAAAATTTCTATCATTTTAGAACTTTTATTTTTTATTATGATAGTCGTTATAATCTAAATCAGTACAAAAGTAATGACAGTTTTATTAACATTTTTTCCTATAATATTATAACCAAGATATTTAAGTTCAAAATGACAATTATTTTTTCGGGGTTATACCAAAGTGTTTGGAACATTATTTGTTAATTTTCATCCAAAGAAACATCAAAGAAAACAAGAGTATTTATTAAGAAATAAAAGTTTTTAATTTACAACGCGCAATATACAGGGTGTCTCAGAAACAATGGATAAACCTTTAACTGTTGATAGGTTTCGTCGAGACCTCTCTAATCTCAAATTTTGACTTTAGTAAAAATATCTCGGTTTTCAAGATATTTGATAGTTTATGATTTTTTTTAAAAATGCCACTTTTGGTTGGTTTTTAATGTGCCATTTTTACAAATACGGACTTTTTCTGATTCAGTTTTTTTAGCTTCTAACGGAATAGTTCAGCTATCAATAACAGTGGTTAAAATTGAGCTAGCTAATCACGAAGTGCTTGGAAAAAACAATGTTCCAAAAAAAATTAAACAAGAAATTATTTTTCTTCGTGTTTGGTCAGCTACCATGTAAAAAAAATGTATGACGCTCATCGTGCCCATTATCTTAAAAAAATGCTTAGTTATTCTAGTTTCAAAAAAGGTATGATAACCTATGCTTAATGTATCTCTTAAATTTTATTACTGCTTGAATAGCAAATGGTATGAAATTTTAAAAAGATTTTTTTCGGAATAGTTATTAATTCTTAGTTTGAATAAAGAATTTGAAATAAAACAACATGAAATTTTAATTTTTTATTAAATTTACAATAAATGTTCGAATTGGCGTCCTTGCGCTCTGATACACGCCCTACATCTTTTTATAAAAGAAAGTTTGATGCGGCGCGCGTAACCAGACGTTTTTATGTGTGCAGCTGCATTTTGTATGCGAGTACGCAACTCTGTTATTGAGGATACTGGCCTCGCGTAGACAAGGTCTTTCAGACATCCCCAATAAAAAAAATCCAAGGGATTTAGATCCGGCGATCTGGGCGGCCATAAAATAGGGCCGAGCCGGCCTATCCACCTTTGTGGGAAGTGTTGATTTAAATAATTTCTTACTACTATTGCGTAGTGAGCTGGGCACCCATCATTTTGAAGCCACATTCTCCCTTCTAGCATGCCGGGTAAATCATTTTGTAAAAAATTAAGGTAAATTTCACTATTCAGTGTAGCTGGAAGTTCATATGGCCCGATCACCTGTCCGTCAATAATCCCAGTCCACAAGTTAACTTTAAATTGAACTTGGGACCGATCTTCCCTCATCAAATGTGGGTTTTCAACTTGCCAGCTATGTAGATTGTGGATGTTGAAATATCCATCTCTCCGGCATGAGGATTCATCCGTCCATAAAATTTTATTGAAAAATTGCGGGTCCTCCCTTATTTTATTTAACATGATTCTGCAGAATGCAATCCTGCGCGGATAGTCAGCAGGCTGTAGAGTTTGGACCCTTTGAATATGGAAAGGGTGCAAAAGGTATTTTTTCAATATGCGATGCACTTTGCTTCTATTAATGCCGGTTCGACGTGCAATTCCACGCACAGAACGTGTTGAATCTTCTTCTATTTCGTCGAGGACTACTACTTCTTCATCGTCGTTTCTTTCTGGTCTTCCTGGCCCTGCACCACCAATGCCTCTTCCTGGAAGCCTCCCTTCGCAGTACGAATTATGTACCCGAGCAAAAACTCGATAGTCCGGGTGACGTGCGTTGGGGTACCTAATACAAAAAATGACGTTATTAAATTTACTAATTCATTTAATTTTAAAATCTAATTAAACACGGCGTGTGACTATTTTTAGAAGGATAACATAATGTAAGACCCATCCTGATACGTTTAACTAAAGTTGCAATAAATGTGTGTGATTTAAAAAAAATAAGATTGATTGAATTAAAGAGAAAATAAATAATCTTACCTCTCTGCGTACAGACGAGCAGCAGCGTTAGCATTTCCTCGACATTCGCCATAAACGAAATGCATGTCTGCATATTCGCGCGACGTGTACTGATGTCTAGGCATGTTCAGTGTTATGTATTGGTTGTCAGTTAGGTTTCACAGCACAAACAATATCCAAATCGTAAAGCTAGCCAAGTCCATATGATCACCAGTTGTCAATAGGTTTCACAGCACAAACAATATCCGAATCGCAAAGCTAGTCAAGTCCAAAATCACAGCAAAATGTCGTTTAAAATCATCGAAGCTCTATCGAATCTCTCGAATACAGAAAACACGCGTGGGTCACAACCGGAGTTCAGAAGGACACTAACAATCGTAACAAAGAACCCAATGATCAGACGCAGGTAAAAAAAGTCCTTCCAGGAAATTCGATAGCAGGTAAGGTTGCAAATGCTTATGACTCATGTGCTGTTAATGATAAGGCTCCTTTTTGATTGCGCATAGTGGATGAGACATGTGGCAGGCAGGGGCCACAAAAAAAAAACACGTTTCTCAACTCTGTGACTCGCAAACGAATGTTTACAAATAAGCTTTAAGTGCTTATTAGTGGAAAAAAAACCTTTTTTTTTGAAATTTTCATTTTATTTGCTATTCAACCAGTCAGAAAGTCAAGAAAGCATAAACTTAATACTGAAAAACTAAATTAACCGAATAAAATTAATCCGAAAAATAATTAATCCGACAAACAATCTTTTTAAAATTTTCATACCATTTGCTATTCAAGCAGTAATAAAAGTTCAGAGATACATTAAGCATAAGTTTATCATACCTTTTTTGAAACTAGAATAACTAAGCATTTTTTTAAGATAATGGGCAGGATGAGCGTCATACATTTTTTTTACATGGTAGCAGACCAAACACGAAGAAAAATAATTTCTTGTTTAATTTTTTTTGGAACATTGTTTTTTCCAAGCACTTCGTGATTAGCTAGCTCAATTTTAACCACTGTTATTGATAGCTGAACTATTCCGTTAGAAGCTAAAAAAACCTGAATCAGAAAAAGTCCGTATTTGTAAAAATGGCACATTAAAAACCAACCAAAAGTGGCATTTTTAAAAAAAATCATAAACTATCAAATATCTTGAAAACCGAGATATTTTTACTAAAGTCAAACTTTGAGATTAGAGAGGTCTCGACGAAACCTATCAACAGTTAAAGGTTTATCTATTGTTTCTGAGACACCCTGTATTTACAAAAGACGCTGTCTATTGTCGCCGCGAGCCGCTGACACTCGCAGAGACGATAATATCCGTAGCGCGCGACCGCGAGTTACATTGCGTAGTACTTATAGCAGTTGTAATTTCTTTTTTCTAAAATCGATTTTGAGGTTCCATAGAACCAAACAAACATTGGGCTCACCTTTAGATTAACAACCCACGATTTGCTAATTCAGATACTTATCATCGGAAAGACTATATTTTTTTAAGTACATTTGCGAAGTTTTACCTTTCGGAAACTTATAGTTTATTTGTTTTGTAATAATTAGTTAAAGTTTGTAATTTTGTATGAAAAATATCGATTATGTTTCTTCTATCTTGTATTTGATGGCAAAGGCCTTTTAGATTTTGCAATTTTTTAGTGAGATGCGTTTCGTTACATTGAACATCGATACTAAATTAATTTGTTTTAAGCAATAAAACTAATTAAAATGACAAATATATTAATAATAATGTTACTCAAACCTGTCATTTGTAAAATAATTAGTATTTATAGAAATAAATTACCATATATTTTTATCAATTTGTCACAAACAAAACGCAGTGGAATGGCGGCTCTGACTATAGAAAAAAAGAGGACTCGGCATAACGAACGTAGTTATAGGAATGTGATGTATTTCGACGGCATAGTTACTGACATATTGGCATCTCTTTTTAACTTATGAGGATAATCATAAGTAAAAAAGGACAACAGTAGTTTTATCATTACCAAAAATGGCAACATTATCTTGGCGACGTCACAGAAGAGCGTTCTGATCACACTGCACTAGATCGCCTCCCTAACTCAGTAGGCAACCGAACGAGACATGCGCAAAACAGTACTTCGAAAAGTAATGCCATATGGCATGACATTTCGCACCGCGTAATATGGCATTATAACATTACTCAGTACTCCATCCATGACCTGAGATGACGCGCTATGCGAACGTCCCGCTAACTTACTCAGGTGTAATGCTATAGCAATAGATAGACCTTTTATTATTATATAACTTAGGATAGCGAGTTTCAGATTATATTGCAACAATGTGATGATTATATTGCAGTGTAGTGCATAACGTGCGTTATGCCACCGCCCCCTAGCTTTTTTGTTTTTATTACTTTTTGTATTATGTCTAATACAATCATATATACATTTTTAATTACAGCTTGCAAATAATTGTTGGGACAATTTTTTTGTCGTAAGACGAATTAATTTATTTGACGAAAGAAAGCACGGGCAAATTTTGATTTATGACTTACGAGGCGGTGCCTAAGATTATCAAGAATACAATACTGTATCACATTAAAATTCTTCTAAACGGCGTGATAGAGATAGAATCCCCTTCGGCCGACACTCCTCCTCGCTCACACTCGCTCGAAGTTTTACCATGGTTACCGAAGAACACCCGAACACCGAACATCAACAGTACGCCTCGCCGGCGCCGACCGCCGCGCTAAGCATGTCGTCAAGCGGCCGTGACATTACGGGCGCACGCCATGTTTAGTGTCATGTGCCATGCTAAATTTTGCCGAGTAATGCGTACTGTTGCAGTACGCGGTCGTGTTATATTACGCGTTATGCATTACTCACAGTACTTACACATCTCTAGTCACGTGGTGTTGGAAGGATGGCTCCTGCACTCTCTAAATATCAAAAAATTGGTATCGCTCTTGCCGCAACTGCGGGTGTAAATGTGAAAAAATAATATAAAAAAGAGAACCACTGTGTGCTTTTATGAAACTACCATGCAAGTGACCCTTTTTTTTCTGATGGTAGGCATTTAACTGAAAATTATTCGATAAAAAAATCGCGTTTTTAATCTTAACTTAAATCTTTTTCTTCTGAAAACAAAATTATAAATAAAAAACAATTAATTAATAAAAAATAATAATAAAATAACAAATTATTAAAAAAAACAAAAAACAAATTTATGAAAAATTAACGCTCTACACCAGGATCGAACCCCCACAGATTATATGAATCTCATGCTTTTGTGTAAGGTAATGCGATTGATAGATAAAAAAAATTGAGGCGATGTAAATAAACAAAAATTAATTAAAATCAAATAAAACTGTGCAATATGAACATTTTATATTCATTAGAGCCAGAAGATTTCAAACATTGTTTACGAATAAATTCTGCACAATTTGACCATTTTTTAAATTACGTGACACCATAATTACGAGTATATTCAGAAACATGACACATTATTTAGAGAAAGTGTAAGTGCTAAATAAATTTGGTATAGCTTTATACATGTCCAGAACATTCATTAAACCAGATTTTTCTTTCTTAAACGACATTTTCTTGGCACACGAGGCCAATTTCGCTCCGATACACAGCAACAATCCGCTCACACCGAGCGCTGTGCGGCGCGGCGACTGAGCGCCCTAACAGCGATTACATCTCCCGACTTACGCCCTAACTAGGGAGTTAGGGCGATCGGGCAACCACGATCGCACGATATCGGGACCCTAACTCCCTAACAGCGATTAGACCACACTAGCTAGGGCCCTAACTCCCGATGGATCGTAAAGTCTAATCGGTGCTTACCTCACTGCGGCCGGTCGCCATGTTTTGTCACAGTACTCACATTGAACAACAAGTACATCAGTTGTCATCGCGACTTGTTTGTTTCAGTGTTTTGAAGAAAATTTTGTTATTAGGCGAAAATTGTGCTTGTTTAAAGTGTTGAACTTGCATAATACTGCATTTATTATGGGTAAGTGCAGTGTGTTAGGCTGCCGCATAAGCAAGCAAGCCGCCATCTTTGTGCCAGATTCACATTTAGGTATGCACGTTTTTTTCGTAGGTATTTCATGTCTATTCTTTTTTCCTTAGTCTGAGAATGGCGGCCATTTTGATTTTAAGCTGTGAAGTGCCAAAGTCAGAACACGTCAGTCATAGCCGCGAAGTTTAAATTAGTACAAAAGACCCACTTTACCTAAAAATTGAATTGAATAGTACAAAAGACAAAAGGGCAGGGGGACGGGGGGGCGCAGCCCCCCACCAGGGGGGGTCGGGGGGCCAAGCCCCCCGCCATTACAAAAGAAATAGTTGACAAAAATGCCTACTGTAGGTTAGGTTAGGTTCAGAACATGACCATGCGTAGCGGAGCGAGCGAAGCGAGCGCAGCGTCATACTATTCTATAGGAACCTATACCACTGAAATCATATTATAAATTTTTTGATCTTCTAATTCTTAAATAGGTTCTAGGTGCGCCACAAACATGAGTAAATACACAATCCAACCTTTTCCCATACATTTTGAGGTTAGGTTTAGGAAAAATTTAAAAATTAATATCTCGAAAAGTTCGCATTGCCGAGAGGGGGGAGTGGTACGGGGGGTAGCTCCCCTCCTCCCCTAGACCCCCTCCACCCCCCACCCTCCAAATCGTGGGTTGCTAATCTAAAGCCCTTCCATATTGTGATTTAAAAGTGCACAGTTGTTATGTGAGTTCTTGCTACAGTGTAAAGATGTACCGGCAGATGGTGCGAAAATGTCACAAAAGCTACATAAAGTGTATAGCAAATGTGAGTAGTGTTATTTCAACTTGTTTAGACTTTAGAGTGCCAAATTTAATTGCATTAAAATAATAAATTTAAATTAAAATGAATTCCGAATCAGCAAGACACTTCTTATCTTTTTCACACCTACCCCCGAAAAAAAGGCTATTGTTACCACAACTTTTTAATGCGCACTACGGCATGTTTACGTGCCGACATCTAATCAATCACTATGGAAAGGAACTGCACGAGTTGCGATTGAGCAGTTCTTCACCGGCCTACTTTTCGATCGTTCATGCGTTATCTACGTTTGGTAGTAAATCAATGATTACGATTTATACTACTATAAAAATAGCACGGTTATGCTTATAGTCATCACAATATTTAAAATCAATAGGAATTAACAATTATCATCTCAGATAGTTTTACATAATAAAATCAAAATTAAATTATTTTTCTTTTTTCTAAAAAAACAAAAACATTAGGTCTGATTTCTAATAGTAATTTACTATAACTATTAATTTCTCATCATTTCAAGTAATTGTCCCACGGTTATTAAACCACTTACAAGTTCCATTTGCGTTTCTTGGATATACTGATCATTCAAAATATATATTTTTTCGATTATTAGTCTTCACTATGTTTTGGCTTAGCTGCTTATTTCGCAGAAGGAAAAATATGCGTCTTCTTGAATAATGTTTAAAGATTGCAGAATATTTGTTTTTTTTTTACCTACTGCACTATTGTACTCCAAAGTTACACCATACTGTTAATAATACTAACCTACTGAAAACAGCCTATAATAATGCCACCAAGTTGCTTACATTAGAGCGGATGCTCAGCGCATTGCACAAGTGGGTCAGGAACTGCTAGCGCACCCTACGGGTAGCCGTTCTTTCTGGCGCCTGGCCAAAGCTGTGCAATCAAATTTCTGCCAACCCTCGCTGCCATCGCTGAGACATGCCGATGGCTCACTTGCTCATCAGCCGCAGGAGAAAGCCGACCTCCTGGCAAAACTCTTCGCGGCCCATTCCCGTATCGATGACTGTGGTGCACAACCTCCGACACTGTCCCATTGTGGCAGCACTATGCCCGATATCCGCATCAGACAGCGAGATGTGCGGGCGGAGCTACAGTCGATTGATATTCGAAAAGCAAGTGGACCAGACGGCATTCCTGCGATTGTACTTAAGAAGTGTGCAGCGGAGTTGACTCCGGTCCTGACGCGTCTATACCGTCTGTCGTTCTCTGCTGGTTGTGTGCCGAAATCTTGGAAAGAGGCCAATGTCCAGCCGGTTCCCAAAATGGGAGATCGTTCTGATCCGGCTAACTATCGCCCTATAGCCGTCACTTCCATTTTGTGTAAAATCATGGAGAGGATCCTTAACACCCAGCTGATCCGTTACCTGGACGGTCACTCGTTGCTTAATGACCGTCAGTATGGGTTTCGTCCTAAACGGTCAACAGGTGACCTTCTAGCGTTCCTTTTGCACAAATGGGGTGAATCTATCGATAAGCGCGGCGAGTCTGTGGCTATTAGTCTCGACATCGCCAAAGCTTTTGATTAGAGTCTGGCACAAGGCTCTCCTTTCCAAGCTTCCGGCATACGGATTGCCCGCTCAGTTCTGTACGTGGATTGCCAGCTTCCTCCACGAGCGTAGAATTCGCGTTGTCGTTGACGGCTGCGCTTCGCGGTTCGTGGCAGTGAATGCTGGTGTTCCACAAGGCTCCGTTCTATCCCCAACATTGTTTCTTCTGCATATCAATGACATGCTTTCCTTGGGAAGTATACATTGCTATGCAGACTACAGTACAGTGCATGGGGGATATCACGGAAGCTCAGGGGCTGCTCGTGGCAATATTGATAGGGAGAGGCAGAATCTTATCATTGAGCTCAACAAGACGCTGGACCTCATCTCCGAATGGGGTTCCAACAATCTTGTCGAGTTCAATGCTAAGAAAACACAGGTGTGCGCGTTCTCGGCGAAAAGGTCACCTTTCCTCCCCCCTCCTTCTCTTCAGGGCACAACCCTTCACACACAGAGTAACATCACCTTGCTCGGAATGAACATTCGCTGCGATCTGAACCCCAGAGACTACATCGAATCCGTTATAACTGCTGCCTCACGGTGTCCTAAACAAGGTGCGTAGGTATTTTGCGCCGGACCAACTATGCCTGTTGTATAAAACTCAGGTTAGGTCTTGCGTGGAATATTGCTCGCACCTTTGGGACGGCTCCGCTCAGTACCTCCTCGATGCTCTGGACAGATTGCAGCGTCGCGCTATTCGTGACATCGCCTCTCTTAGCGCCTTTTACCGAATGTTCCATGGGGAATGCTCTGAGGAGCTCTTTAACCTTATCCCTTCCTCTCCATTCCTTAACAGAAACACGCGTAAGGGCCTTCGGAGTCATCCTTACACTGTATCTTCCTTGTCACACCTTACATAAAAAAAAAAAAATCATCTTTCAGCCAATTGACGTCCACGTATTTACGAAATTTTAAAACATCTGGATCTGTTGTACTTCTTCGGGTATATAAATTATTGATTAAAATAGCCCATGCGCCAGGGGTGGACAGAGAGAATATTTTCGTATAAATAATGATGCTGTGCACCCAGAGGTGGCTAAAGTAAATGTTTATAAATAGTTGTTCCTATGTTCACCCCTGGTGGACAGTGTCAGAACTTTTCAAAATATATTGCTCTGTCCACCACTGGGGGACAGCGGAACATAATTTCATAATTTGGTGGACAAATAGGTGGTGGACACCGGTAATAATCCCCTTTTTTATAAAGGTTTGTTCATTAAAAAAAACACTTGTAACTACAAATTCTTTATTTTATTTTGAATATAAATCATTACATGTAAATATAGAATAAATGTAAAAGTTATGTATATTTTGACCATTTAATAAAAGAAATTGGTATAGGTATGTACTTATTTATTTTCTCTTAAGAATTAGGTCTTTTTTATACAAGGTGGAGAATGTCAATACGACAATAAATAAAAAACTAATATGTTAATATTAGTAATTTGAAATAATATAATAATTAATTATGTATTCATTCATTTAACAAAGTTAAATAACAAAAAAATTGAGAGAAAATGATAACACCTATAAAGTGTCTCTGTCAGGACCAGGTAAGAATAGCAAAGTTGCAGTATTTGTGAGCAATACCTATGATGAAACAAACAGTACAAACACAATCACAATTTACACCAAATAGTATGTTTACATTGATAACAGAAGGTTCATTATGGATCTTTCATTGTATGACATGGTTTAAATTTAGAGATAAAGAAGTCATGAATGCTTCATTTCGTATTACCGATCCCTAATGATATCATCACTTTGGCATAATTTCAATAATGTCATCATGATATAATGAACGAATGGTCAAAAATGTGACCGAAAGTCCTATTTTTGTTTTGCAAAATGATTTCATATGATATCATTTGAAAATCATGAGATCGGTAATAGGCCTGCAGGTCTATGACCTGTAATAGCTGAGGATGTTATACATCGTGTAAAAAATATAAAAAAGTAATAAACGGCTAAATGGCTAGACATTTTTATTATTGTTGTATCATATTACAGCTCTTGATGCTTCATTTATTGATATTATTTGAATAAAATGATTTAAAAATATTAATCCATTACAAAATGGGGATCTGATTAAAAATTATTTATATGTTTGATATTCATTAAGAAAATCGAAATTATTAAAATTAGGAACAACTCACTATCTAGGCACTAGGTTAGGTGTAAGTTTTTTTTTTAAATAAACTTTGGTGTCAACTATCAACACTTAACAAAAAAAATTGGCACAAAATTTTCGACATTTTAAAACTTAAGTACATTTTAAGTTCATAATAAAAAAACAATGTTTGTTATACTAGGCGAACTCTCCTCTTTGTGCATAAATATAGCATAATATACAGAAGCTACATATAGTTACACGGTTTATTTTTTTATCACCCTGGAAAATTTAAGGGACGCTTCAGGCCACATCCATTATTGCTTATATTAAAAAAAAAAGTAAAATCTAAAAATGCTGCTCTCAACTAGTACAGCATTTTTTTGATATTTTAGAAAATTAATATAAAATTAAATAGGCGAGTGATTTTTTTTATTCATATTTAAATCATTCTACTACCATGTCATGAAGCGTCCCTAAAATCCTGGGTGATAAAAAGGTGACCCTATATAATTTTATTGTATTTTCATAACTAAATAAATAAAGATTAGAGACAATATAAAATAGTTACTAAATAGTTAGACAATATAACAATATAATATAATAGTTCTAAAAAACATCCAAAAGATTATATGTACTACAGTACAGATGCCTCAGTCGTCCCATATAACAAAATGCTATCGACTTAAGTCGGGCCCTTCTTTGGGCAATTCTTTTCGCCTACAAAGTCGCGCCAACACGCAACTAACGCCCCTGGCAATTCTGAGCAAGTCTCGAGCAATCAAGCTGCTTGCCGCTTACTACCTAACTTGGGGTCAGAATTTCTATTACTAGAACTTTCTTCGAGATATTACATTTGTTGTGAAACAATCTATAATCTGTGGTTTTTATGTATCTGTAAATAGTCTAGGCTAGTGTGTGTCTATTACTGTTCTGTGTGTTTATATTATGATCCTAACCTGTTGATTTGTACCATCTTTACATAATTAAAATTAATATGGCTATTAATAAATAACACCACTGTAACCAATATAATTGTTTTATTGGATTATATGAGTTCTATAAGAATACTACATGGTGACAGCGGAAAATAAAATTTGATAATATGGAGCCCAAAGGATTGCCGACATTTTCTTGTGATGGCGATATCAATGCAAACTGGAAATTATTCAAAAGAAAATTTATTTTCTACATTGATGCATATTTTGCGGAAGCGAAAGAAAAGCAAAAAATCGGGATGCTATTACATCATGGGGGCGATTATTGTCAGGATGTTTACGAAACATTTGAACACACTGAAAAGGAAACTTTGGATACATTATTAGAGAAGTTTGATAACCATTTTATTCCTAAGATTAATGTAACCTATGAGAGGTATAGAATATTTTCGAGGAAACAACAAACTGAAGAGTCTTTTGAAGAATATTTGACTGCATTAAAGTTACTAAGTCAATCGTGCAATTTTGGTGAGCTTCAAGATGAGTTGGTCAGAGATTTATTTATTTGTGGCATTAAAAACTCTAGTCTTCAACGCCAATTACTGAGTATGACTGATCTTACCTTGGAGAAGTCGATATCTGTTTGTAGGAATTTTGCTGTGGTTGAGGGTCAAGTAGTGCAAATTGAGAAAGCAACTGACGTTCAAATTAAAAGAGAAGTGGAAATAGATATGATCAAGAAGATTAAAAAACCTGAGAGAGATAAGAAAATTGATTGCAAATATTGTGGTTTTCTGCATGACTATGGACGGTGTCCAGCATATGGCAAGACTTGTTCGATCTGTCATAAGAAAAATCATTTTGCTAGAAAATGCAAAAATAAAAAAGTAAATGTTTTGCAAGAAGTCGATGGTGATGATATGAGTGATTCCGAGTATAAAGTGGCGATTCTTTCTTTAAGTGAAAATAAAAACACATCATGGTATAGTACTAATTTGGAAATAAATGGAAGAATCATTGAGTTTAAAGTAGATTCTGGGGCACAATGTAATGTTATGAGTGAAAAACAGTTTCTGAAATTAGGTTGTTGTAAAAATATATTGCAACATACGAGTGTTAAAATTACATCTTTTACTGATGGTAGAGTTCCCATTGTTGGTAAATGTACACTCAATTGTAAATATAAATCAGTAAGCTTTCCAATTGAATTATATATTGTCAAACTAGATTGTTTTAGCCTATTGGGTTTAGAAACTTCTGAAAAGCTTGGTCTTATCAAGAGAATAAATGAGTTGAATACTTTTGAATCGGAAATACCAGAGAAGTTTTCTGAATTATTTGATGGTAACATAGGATGTGTGCCTCATGTGGTGAAATTAGAAGTCAACAAGGACATCAAACCAGTGGTCTCTCCTGCCAGAAGATTGCCTTATAGTTTAGTACCTAAAGTAAAACAAGAATTGGAGAATTTGGTGAAAAAAGGAATTATCACTCAAGTTTCTGAACCGACAGATTGGGTAAGTCAGATGGTGGTTATTCAAAAGAAAGATGGCTCACTCAGAATATGTTTAGATCCTAGGCCTCTGAATAGAGCATTGAAAAGGGCACATTTTCCTTTCCCTAAAATTGATGATATCGCTGTACGTTTAGCTAATGCAAAGGTATATTGCAAACTAGATGCTCAGTCAGCATTTTGGATGTGTCCTCTTGACGAAAGTAGCTCTCGATTGTGTACTTTCCAGACGGCCTGGGGAAGATATAGATTTTTACGTTTACCATTTGGAATCTCACCAGCCCCGGAAATCTTTCATAAAATTGTTTATGATACATTTCAAGATATTAATAACGTAGCTACATTTCAAGATGATGTTTTATGTTGGGCTGAATCGAAAGCAGAATTAAAGGAGGTTTTGTTAAAAGTATTAAATAGAGCTAAAGAAAATCAAATCAAATTTAATCCAAAAAAGTGTCAGTTTTTTGTAGACCAAGTAAATTTTCTGGGTCATATTATTAGCAAAAATGGTGTCGGTATTGATAAAGACAAAGTTAGGGCTGTAACTGAGCTATCTGCACCAGATAATAAAAAGGGTTTGCAACGTTTACTTGGAATGTTTAATTATCTTTCCAAATTTATTCCAGGATATGCCAACATCACAGCACCTTTAAGAAACCTTTTAAAAAATGAAGCAGAATTTAGATGGGAAAAGAATCATGAAATTTGTTTTGAACAACTTAAAAAACTTGTAACTAGCGCTCCAGTACTTGCTTTTTATCAGCCAGAAAAAGAATTGACACTTAGTGTAGATGCCAGTTCGATTGGATTGGGTGCAGTATTAATTCAGAAAGGTTGTCCTGTTGCATATGCTTCAAAGGCATTAACAGAGGTTCAAATGCGATACTCTCAAATAGAAAAAGAAATGTTAGCAATCTGTTTTGGAGTTGAAAAATTCAAACAATATTTGATAGGAAGAGATACAGTTAAAGTAGAAACGGACCATAAACCCATCTTAGGAGTAATGAAAAAACCTTTGTGCAAGGTTCCGGTGAGATTGCAAAAAATGATGATGAGACTCCAACCATTTCGTCTAAATGTGGTGTATACACCTGGTAAATATTTATATATAGCAGACACCTTATCAAGAGATTTTTCAATTAATAGTTGTGATAAGGAAATATATCTTGAGGATGATATAGAAGTACAAATTTGTTTATTACTCAGAAATTTACCCGTCACAGCAGACTGTTGGGATAAAGTACTAAAAGCAGCAGAATTTGACAGTGTTATGGGTAAACTTAGGAATGTCTGTCTTAATGGTTGGCCAAAATATTATAAAGATGTGGATGATGATTTAAAACCCTACTACCAATTTAAGGATGAAATCACAATAATAAAAAATATAGTATTTCAAGGCAATAGAATTATTGTACCAAATTCTTTACGACAGGATATGTTGAAAAGTTTACATTCAGGTCATCCCGGAATTTCAAGGATGATTAGTAGAGCAGAGCTGTCATTGTACTGGCCGGGAATAATGTCTGATATTAAGAAATTTGTGAAAAGCTGTTATACATGTCAAAAATTTCAGAACAACAAACAAAAAATGGTCATGAAATTTAAAAAAGTCCCTAAATTGCCATGGCAAGAAGTTGGATGTGATATTTTTGAGTTTAATCAGAAACAGTATTTAGTTGTTGTTGATGCTCTTTCCAATTATATTGAAGTGACTGGCTTAAAAGATTTGAGAAGTGCCACAGTTATTAATCAATTAAAGAATATATTTTCTAGACATGGAATTCCTTTAGTTTTATATTCTGATGGGGGTCTTTGTTTTGATTCAGAACTGTTCAGGACATTTGAAAAGGAATGGTGCTTTGTGCATATTAAATCTAGTCCACACTACCCAAAATCTAATGGATTGGCTGAAAGCGCGGTGAAAACAGTTAAGAAAATATTCAAGAAAACAGAGGACAGTAATGAAGATCCATTACTTGCTCTTCTTAACCAGAGAAACACACCAAGAGGTAAAATTCATTCACCAGCAACAATATTAATGGGAAGACAGTTGCGCACCAATATTCCTTGCCCTTTTGTAACCCTTATGCCAAAAATTACTTATGACAAGGACAGAATATTATTAAATAAACAGAAGAAACATTCAAAAGTATATTATGATAAAACTGCGACTAGAAGGCAAGGCTTTGTGGTAAATGAGAGAATTACCTACAAGAAAAATCCTACAGACAAGACATGGATAAAAGGAAAAATTATAAGGACCGACCAACCAAGATCTTACATAGTTGAAAATAAGGAAGGAAAGAGGTACTGGAGAAATGAACTTTATATAAGGCCAAGTGAAACGAAGGTGGATGAACACAATAAACAGAACAGAATATCTGATCAGGCTCATCAATTGGTCACATGCAGGGATTGTGTTGAGGAAAATAACTCCACTGATAATGAACAGGAACCATTGAAAAAGAGAGAGTTTCTAAGCCCAAAGGAAAAGACATCTAGAGCTGGGAGATTGATTAAACAACCCAGCAAATATTTTGATTATGAAACATAATATTAATTGGCATTGTATGATTAATTTTAAATGCATGTTTATTACCTACTTATCTAGAATCTTAGAATATATTTAATTATAAGCAAGTGTAGAATATTGCATGGGTCTATATAAATATACCTAGCTCAAGGGAAAGACCTAGCTTAGGGGGAAGATGTTGTGAAACAATCTATAATCTGTGGTTTTTATGTATCTGTAAATAGTCTAGGCTAGTGTGTGTCTATTACTGTTCTGTGTGTTTATATTATGATCCTAACCTGTTGATTTGTACCATCTTTACATAATTAAAATTAATATGGCTATTAATAAATAACACCACTGTAACCAATATAATTGTTTTATTGGATTATATGAGTTCTATAAGAATACTACAACATTATTCTTAAAAACACAGATAATGTGAGGGCTAAGTTTTCTTTTTGGTCACTGAATAGCATTAAGTTACTATTTCACCTTGTGACTGCTGGACGAAACGACGATTACCATGGTTAGTATAATGGGCAAACGGACGCAATTATTGACAGTATTTTTTTTCGTAAAATAAAGCATTCAAATACGGGATAAAAAAAAATTTTAACCTACATTTGTATACGTTCACCTTTCCGGAAAATCGAACGTTAAGACGCCAGGTACTTAATTAGCCGTTACATTTTAATTTATTTATTTGGGTACTGGTACTCTGCTAGCAAAATTGCTATGCCCTAATATTGACTCATTAGTTCGTGCGTGTAAACCCCGGCCACACATGCTCCAGGAGACAGACGAGACGAGGCGACGTGAGGGTGTGGATGACCAGCATTCGTGCAGCCCTCCGGTCGCTTTGCATAAATATATAACTAGAGCTTCCATGAGACGCACTCGCGAGCGCGTGGAGCCGGGGTAATAAAGACTCCTTGCCTAAGAAGAGATGTTGGTTGTAGCAGCTGGCACGTCTTCGTTTAACCACATAAACTGCCTGATTTCCTCTTCCGACGAAGGGCAGCAGTGCGGTGGAGCTTTCTGCAACATCTCACGTAGCTCCTAAACAAACCATTAAATGTTGTCAGTATTTTTTCTTCAGATGAATAATATGATTTATAATGCATTTATTCGAGAAATCATCTAGGTGTGTTCTTAGTTTGCATTTTGATTTATCAAATTGTATGTTTTTGATACAAAAGGCAATGTTTGGATTTTGTAATAGGTGTCAGTTTTAGCCCTGGTTTTAATGTAAGCAATTATACACTTAAGGGATTTTAAAAGGGATCACAGAAATAAAACACCAATAGTCAGATCATCTTATCACTTAACATCAAATGAGACAGAATATCATAGCTTCACTCGATTAGGATCTTAAAATGAAATAGCGATAAAATGCTAGTGTTTGTTTTGCATTTTCTTTAAGTAAATTAAATATACCTATGTTTGTACTTAGACGCATTAAAATATTGATAATAGTTTATAACTGTACCTACACATAATTTCTTGAACCAATCTAGGGTAGTACAGGAATGGTACGTGCCCTGGCCGCCTTTCAAAAAAGGAGGCGTAAAATAGCAAAAAAAGATTGAAATTAACCCATGTTACTATCATAAACAAAGACGTCTGCGATTTCAACTTTACCTCAGTAAAATTAATATGCCACCACGTGATACGTTGCTGTAGTTAAATAATCTGGTAGGTAACTGTGTAAATTTTTTCTACAATAGGAACGCTGTGTTCTGATAGTAATAAGGCGGAAGTGACCTTACAATTTTTCTTCTGAATACGAAGCATGATAGTGACAACCTTGTTGTCATATGATTACCAGTTTTGATGAAGTGAACCCAAAAAAGTTTGAAGTATTGATTTAGTAATCCTTAGAAAAACATTTTCTCAACAAAATGAAAAGCGTTCAATAATACAAAACAAACCATAGACCACGGGTTCCCAACCTATACCCTATGCGCCTCACCCAACATTATGCTAAAATACTACGCCCCCCTTGGAGCCGAAATGGGGAGTCAAGAAAATAAAGCAAACGAAAATATTGGGCTGTTTGGTTTTATTCAAAAGATGCTTGCAACGTGTCGCTGACTTCGCATAGGTGGCACCGTCCGCGTCGCGCGAGTTTAAATGAACAGTTATAATAAATATTCTTTATTCTTCTGCCCCCCTAGCACGTCCACCAAAACACGATATGATAAGCGGTTTATCGCGGTGAACTGTCAAAATACAATTCTGTATTTTGACAGTTCACCGGGTTTCGTGGTATTTGGACAGTTCACCGCGATAAATCGCTTTATCATATTGTGTTTTGGTGGACGTGCTACGGGGGCTGGAGCAGCTCGCTGTGACCCTCCCCCCCTTGGTTCACTCTCCGCCCCCCAAGTGGGGCGCGCCTCACTGGTTGGGAAACCCTGCCTTAGACGATACATGTTAGTCTTTTCATTAACAGAATATTAAGATCTTTATTTAAGATGAAGTTCCTGGTCCTCATCTCACATGATGATAAAGCAACGATAATACCGAAGATACAAGCAAACAGCATTTCTAAATTAGAGAGAAATTTGCTATCGTAACTATCGGAACACAATACAACATTTCTGTTGTTATGAAGTCTTTATGTAAGATTGTGGTTACTAGTAGCCAGAAGAACAAGTAAATATTAGTCTCATCTTAAGATCTTTATTTAGGAGACCGCTCAATTCAATCCATATACGTATGTACCACCTGGGCACGGGTCTCTTCGCAGAGGAATAGGGAATATGCATAGAATCCTTTCGTAGACTTAATTCACCTGCTTAATTCACCTAGGTGCATAAAGTCAACCAAATAGTATACCTCGTTCACCCAGGTGAATTAAATCTACCAAATACTACTTTTATTCACTTGGGTGCATTAAGGCTACCAAATAATATTCTTTTCAACACACTTCCTCATAAAGTGGCTCTAATCCCATGGCAATTAGGCACATAATGACACCTATAATCAAACTGTGACTTTTTCATTACTATTATTCACGAGTGAGTAATAGTTTTTTTTTAATATTATTGGTTAAGTTACGCTTACACTTGCGCTAAAATGCTATCCGCGAAAAGCCCAAAAAAAAGAAACCTCATTTTTTAGTCTATGGCCGATGCGCGCGCATAGGAAAACTGATTAATTTTTCCCGCCATTACGAAATTTATTAGTCTATGGCCGATGCGCGCGCATAGGAAAACTGATTAATTTTTCCCGCCATTACGAAACATTTTTCACAACTCGTCTCGTTTTCTCTTTTGAAGTTATTTAGTTAGTTATTAATTAAGATGTCTGCAAATACAATTTATGAAGAAAATGATTTATGTTGTACACCGCCCGATATAAGATGTGAAGCCCAGAACGTTATGGAAAGTTTACTACCAGAAAACTCGAAGGAAAAATATCTATTAGCGTACCAAAATTTCATACAATGGCAGAACAACAAGAATACGCAGTCTTTTTCAGAAAATGTGTTCATGGCGTACTTTAAAGAATTATCTTCTAAGTACAAACCTAGCTCTTTGTGGTGTATTTACTCAATGTTAAAAAGTACAGTCCGAACAAAGAATGGAGTGGACTTAAAAACATACTCGAATTTGTCAGCTTATCTAAAGAGACTATCTGATGGATTTAGAAGCAAAAAATCAAAGGTTTTATCATCTGATGATATTGAAAAATTTATTAAAGATGCTCCAGATAACCAATATTTGGCTACAAAGGTTAGTTAAATTAATTTTAATTAAATATTTAATAGCAGCTTGTGTTGTGTGTTGACCTTAATTATTGTTTCTTTTGTTTCAGGTTGCTTTAATATTTGGTGTAACTGGTGCCTGTAGGATACAAGAATTAACAAATATAACTGTAAAAGATATAGAGAACCATGGCCAGATGCTTTTAGTGAAGATACCTATCACGAAAAATAAAATACCTAGGTCATTCACCATACACGGTCCATTCTATGATATTGTTAAGAAGTATGAAAGTTTGCGTTCGCCAAAAACAAAAAATGACCGTTTCTTTCTAAATTACCAGAATGGTAAATGTACCTGTCAGCCTATAGGTATAAACAAATTTGGTTCTATGCCTAAAGAAATCGCTAAGTTTTTGGGTTTAGTAGATGCTGAGAGCTACACTGGACATAGTTTCAGAAGAACTTCAGCTACATTGCTGGCAAATTCAGGAGCTGATATAATGACTTTGAAGCGACATGGCGGGTGGCGATCTAGCAATGTAGCAGAATCATACGTAGAAGATTCCATACAAAACAAGAAGGAAATTTGTGCAAAAATCACAAAAAGAATTAAACTTGATTCTGAGACGCATCCTACTGGCGAAATACCAAGTACGTCCAATGATCGGATTTCACCTACCTACACGAATAATGAACCATCACAAATAACAATAGAACATGAAAGTATTTCAATAAATAATCTATCTGATGAGACCGCTATGTCATCAAAAATAGTTAATTATAATTTTACTAACTGCACATTTACTAATTGTTTCTCTAAGTAAACTTTTTATCTACTATGTAAAATGGTTTTTTATTTAAGTATTGTTTTATTCAGAAGTGTGTTGAAAAACGTTGTATGATACACGTGTGTATTGATGGTTACCGTCCTCGGCTTCTTAAGACCCTCGCCTGACGGCTCGGGCCTCAATGCACCTCAGCGGTAATCACCAACATTACACACTTGTACCATAATGTACTATTTCAACACACTTCCTCATAAAGTGGCTCTAATCCCATGGCAATTAGGCACATAATGACACCTATAATCAAACTGTGACTTTTTCATTACTATTATTCACGAGTGAGTAATAGTTTTTTTTTTTAATATTATTGGTTGAGTTACGCTTACACTTGCGCTAAAATGCTATCCGCGAAAAGCCCAAAAAAAAGAAACCTCATTTTTTAGTCTATGGCCGATGCGCGCGCATAGGAAAACTGATTAATTTTTCCCGCCATTACGAAATTTATTAGTCTATGGCCGATGCGCGCGCATAGGAAAACTGATTAATTTTTCCCGCCATTACGAAACATTTTTCACAACTCGTCTCGTTTTCTCTTTTGAAGTTATTTAGTTAGTTATTAATTAAGATGTCTGCAAATACAATTTATGAAGAAAATGATTTATGTTGTACACCGCCCGATATAAGATGTGAAGCCCAGAACGTTATGGAAAGTTTACTACCAGAAAACTCAAAGGAAAAATATCTATTAGCGTACCAAAATTTCATACAATGGCAGAACAACAAGAATACGCAGTCTTTTTCAGAAAATGTGTTCATGGCGTACTTTAAAGAATCACCTGGGTGCATAAGGTATACTATTTGGTTGACTTAATGCACCTAGGTGAATTAAGCAGGTGAATTAAGTCTACGAAAGGCATAGAATTGGTATTATATTTTTATTACACATGACAGGGAAGCTCTTGACTTTCATTTCACCTGATGGTTAGTGACGGTAAGGCAGAAGATGGTTGCTAGCTTCACGTGAACTTCTCAACAACTAAGGAACTGGCTATCTTACCTCTAATTGTCTGAACACACCAATACTACACTTACGAGCAAAAATTCCGGGTCACTTGCAAAATCTTCGATATCTCCTAAGCTATGAAACATATGGGCCTCTAAATAAATTATATGTGAAATAGTAATTATAATAAAAAAGCACTTAATGCTCAAGAAAGAAAACGGTTCATATATTTTGTCTTTCAAATCTATTCCTTATATGTATACTCTACGAGAAATCGAAGTAATTCCAAGTGACCCGGAATTTTTGCTCGTCAGTGTATTAACATTGTTATTATGGAGACGAACTTAGTTAAGACGGTAAAGATTCTTGGATCTCACACTGCTGCACATTGTCATATATATTGAAGCAAAGAAAGCGTTCCACAGGTAACAGGTTGCGGATCTGCGGATTGCGGAACGTAGCTAAGCCCCACACGAGACGCACGGCACTTGGCAAAGAAGAGGATTGGCTCCTGGAAATGGTCGGTGATAAGATGGGTCCCAGATACATCTTCAAGAGGTCATTCAGTATATAAATCTCAACAAGAGAAGACGATAACAAAGAACTTTCCAGAGGGGAAAGGAAAAGCACGATTTGGTACACCGACGGATTCAATATGGAAACTGATACAGCTGCAGGAATTTATTCAAAAGGCTTTTAAAACTAATATCAGTATGTGCAAACTTGCTCGTTTTTCAAGCAGAAATGTATGCTCTCCTGCCCCCCTAGCACGTCGACCAAAACACGATATGATAAAGCGGTTTATCGCGGTGAACTGTCAAAATACAATAGGGTTACGTCGTATTTTGACAGTTTACCGCGATAAATCGCTTTATCATATCGTGTTTTGGTGGACGTGCTACGGGGGCAGGCCTATGCTCAAGAAAACATTGATAAAGAGCGCAATGAGCTGAAGTTATACATCCTAAACCGTTAATCGACAGTCAAGCGCCACTAAAGGCCCTGATGTCATAAAAAGTGCACTCTAAATTGGTCCTGAATACCATTAATGTACTTTACAAACTTGCAAAAAAAAATACAGTGAGTAGGTACGTTTAATATGGATTCCCGGATATGAGGGTTTCTATCCGGCCTTTTGCCAATGGTTTCGCGAGAAAGAGATCGGTAATGGACTTTGTGGGTTTGGAACCGTTCGCGAGTCTGGCATACTGTTCAGTCAACTTATCAGGTCAAGCAAGAAGAAGACACTAAATTGGATGGGTCGCTCAGAAAGGAAAGAAACACACCAAGTTGTTCATGGGCCTGAACTTTGGCACTAATCGCAGAGCTAGAGATCGCAGTTAGACCTACAGGGCCGACAAAGAGGAAGATAAGAGCATGGAACACATATTGTGCCACTGCAATTCTTTAGATCACAGGGGAATAAATCTCTTCGGGATTGGATATCCAAAATCCGAGGACCTCAGGGCTGTCCCACCCAGAGTAATTATGAGACTTATGAGTGAACTTAATTGGTCCATGGTGACAGCAACAAATAAACAAAAAAGCGGGCAAATTCTCTATCGGAATGTGCATGTATATTCCCTATCGTGGAACGGGTTTGCCTAGGTAGCGCAAATATTTTTATTACACATGACAGGGAAGCTCTTGACTTTCATTTCACCAGATGGTTAGGGACGGTAAGGCAGAAGATGGTTGCTAGCTTCACGTGAACTTCTCAACAACTAAGGAACTGGCTATCTTACCTCTAATTGTCTGAACACACCAATACTACTTACG
Source organism: Schoenobius gigantellus (assembly GCA_963935595.1). NCBI lineage: Eukaryota > Metazoa > Arthropoda > Insecta > Lepidoptera > Crambidae > Schoenobius > Schoenobius gigantellus. The sequence continues at coordinate 25,261,670 of OZ012543.1, forward strand.
AGCTAAAATTCCGGGTCATTCATATAATTCTTTTTACAGTAAAATGAGTTTTTCTTTTGTGTATTTTAAAAAAACGTCGCCTCACACTAGGATTTTCTCCTGTGTCGTGGGTGCAGTTACAAACATAGAATATTACATGCACATACGCCCAGGCAGGAACAAATTTCTGTAGGCCATACAAAATATTTGTCCCGTACGGGAATCGAACCCGCGACCCGTTGCGCAGTAGGCGATCACTCGACCTCTGCGCTAACCGTGTCGTCAGATTGAGAACGTGCACGATAGATAAGGTTTATATTAATACAGATATGCAATTTATGCGTCTGAGTACACACAAAGGGTTTCTAGTACGAACCCTGATTACTTTGAACCAGTATTTCTTGCACGGCCGCTGGGTCAAGGCACCTCTTAATTTCTGAGGAAGATCACAGTAACAATGGGCGACCACAGGTAACCCGTAATAGACTTCGCATTTTTAAAGTATGTCGAGGTCACCTAACTACGCAAGTAGGTGTACTTATTAGCTGACTCAAAAGCCTCGTCATTCTGCCATAGATTTATAATTTGATATAATTTTTGATTAAAACTAAGGAGTCATATTTACAAAAGAGACTAGGCAGTAATAACCAATAGGGGTGCGGACTGAGTATAAAAAAAACTATTTAGTCTGAGTTATATTTTTTTTATCGTAATACCAAAAAACTAAGTACTGAGTAGGTACTTTCGTACTACTTTTTGATTGTGTAAAAAAATATTTTTTAATAACCTACATTTTGGACATTAAAAATGTGTTAATTCAGTCTACATCCCAATTTAAGGTGTCTTCGTTAAATTACCCTACCTTGTAAACCCTACTTAGGCCGGATTTCGCGGGTTTGTCTAACTAGTTATATTACTAGTTATACGAGGATATAACAAAATGGACAAAAAAATCCAAACAGTTATACTACTTAATATAACTTTTTGGATACAAATAAATTCGGTCTCGTTTGTCCATCTAGTTTTCTAGAAATGTCGGGATAGTGTCAATCAATATCCAACTCATAAAATCGTTTTTTTTTCTCTCACAAGTTTATTATTTAAGAGGCTGAGAGTAATGCCAACGACCTTGAGACATGATTTGTACTGGATTTGAAAGAAGAAACTAGTAACTTATTTGAAAATATGAAACATCTATATTATAAATTTAAGTGTAACGAGTTAATTCCCTGAAAATCAATAACCTTTGTTAAATATGTCGGATTTTCTTCTGGAAGCTGTTTTTGATGGGTGTCTTTGGCATTTTTTTAACGAGAAATTTTGATTAATATTTGTATTGGGCTATTTGACATGGATATTTTCAAAAATATTTTCAAGAGTAACATTTTTTTTTACTACGTTATATTAAACAGGTTTTGCTAAAAAAAAGTTTAAAGTGGGGCTCGATGAGCTCAGCTCAGAGTTGTCAGCCTCTTAACAAAATATTTCACTAGTATTTTAAACTAGTTTTTGTCCCCGACTTCGTCCGCGTGGAAATCCTTTTTTTTGATTACCTTAACAAATCCCCCCCCCCCCCCTCCCCTTTCACTCCCTTAAGAAACGATTTCGGGGATAAAAACTATTCTTTATCCCTACAACGAAACTATCTCCATACCAAATTTCATCTTAATCAGTTCAGCGGTTATTGATTCCCATACAAACTTTCATCCCCCTTTTCTCCTCCAAACGAGTATAACTAGATGGACAAATGACACCGAATTTATTCGTATCCAAATAGTTATATTGAGCAGTATAACTGTTTGGATTTTTTTGTCAATTTTGTTATACATATAACTAGTTGGACTAACCCGATTTCACCAAAGTCAGATTAGTTTTATACCAAGAATAAAGTCATGAGTTACTTATAAATATATTATATAATATTATACTTCTATTAAGGCCCGATTTCACTAATAGTAACGCAAATCTGCACTAACTAATCTACCATGTAAATATTAATATACATTTATTTTCGGATTTATTTTCGGATAACCCATTTTACGTTTCATCACATTTGGTTTAACTTTTCTTCAGAATAGAGTTTTATTTATATTGAAGTAAATAAACGAATGAATGATAAAGCTACGAAATTAAATAGTTCATGCTCTCCGTAAATCACATAGCCTTTTAACTGTTTTTGACGCGGCGTCATGAGGGTGGATAATTATTACATGAACGTGGGGGCTGGGTCATTATTACCCAAAAAGACTATGTAATATAAGTCAGTAGGTACATACCTATTTGAGAAAATTAATATTATTTTATTGTTATTCAAGTAATAAAACAAAAACAAATAACTTTTTATTACACGAACAAGGTTTTGAAACAAATACTCTGAATAACAACAAATTTGGCTTTATCTAGCCAAATATAAGTTATTTATAATAACTATGGTTATAACCACTATTAGCATCATCCAGTCCTGTGGTCTACTTTCGCTTTTATTTATTTAACATTTACCAACAGCAAAAGAAACACCCAATTATTGTTTCTCACAATTAGTAACAAATTGAACAAAAGCACTCAAAAAGCAAATCTGATTTACTGAAAAAAAAGAAAAGATATATGCTAAGCATATAACCTATTAAGAATAAATAAATCTATACTAATATTATAAAGCTGAAGAGTTTGTTTGTTTGTTTGTTTACTTGACCGCGCTAATACTAATATTATAAAGCTGAAGAGTTTGTTTGTTTGTTTGTTTACTTGAACGCGCTAATCTCAAGAACTACTGGTCCGATTTGAAAAATTCTTTTAGTGTTAGATAGCCCATTTATCGAGGAAGGCTATAGGCTATATATTATCACGCTAAGACCAATAGAAGCGGAGCACCAATGAAGAATGTTTCAAAATCGGGGGATTTTTTTTCCTATTAAGAGCTTCCGCCGCGTGCGCTGCGTAAACGGTTAAAGTTTCGCAAAAATCATGTATGATAGAATTATTCCCCTTTAAAAGTTCTAAAAAAAAGTCCGCGACAGCATATGTCTATCTTTTAAGGTTAGCTCACTATAACCTTTTTAAGCTAACCAAATTTGTTCTAAAATAATGCATTATTTGCGAAGGTGTTTTTATAAACATGATATTAATCCTTATCCAAATAAATACGTTATTCATGACAAGTATTTAATTTACAACAAAATTGCCCTTTACATCATTCGATTTAAATGAATATCTTAGGAGATATCGCAGTTTTAAAATAACATCACAGCAAAATAATGATCGAGTTTTGCACGCACAATGTGCAAAGCCGGCGGGCAGTCATGAGGGGGATTGGCGGTGGCCCCAGTTAGCTATCCACTTCTGCCTGAGGAAAACAAAACTAAAAATACAGCGTACGCAGAAGTACTTTAAAATAACATTAGTTTAGTTTTTTTGAGAATAACCTACAATCTACATGATATAAGATTATAAGACCCAGTACTTACTCACCTGTATAAACGAAGTCGCGGGTTAAAGGTACTCTTGCAAGGTACTGACCAAAGGAAAGCCCAAATATTTACGGATATTTCATCAAAATATTCAAGGCTTTTCTGGAAAAGACTTAGAAATAAATTTATTTTTAGACTATGAAAACATAGATATACTTTGTATTACTGAGCATTGGCTAAAAAATTATGAGTTGTTAATAAGTTTAAATAATTATAGAATTAAGAGTTCATTCACTAGAAAAACAGCTATTAGAGGTGGATCCCTAATCATTTTACATAATGACTTACAGTTTAAAGAACGAAAAGACATAGTTTCCCTTTCCATTGAACGAATCATTGAGCTGTCATGTGTGGAACTTGATAATTTTATTATAATATGTGTATACAGACCCCCCTCTGGAAATTACTCAGAGTTTGAATCCAGTATGGAAGATGTATTAAGAATAGTATCTAGCAAAACTAAAAAAATCATTGTATGCGGTGATTTTAATATAAATATTTTAGAGGAATCACAATTATCTAGTAGATTTATTAATTTATTTAAGTCATTTAACTTGAATTATGTTTTTCAAGAACCAACCCGAATTACAGCTACGTCTGCTACTTGCTTAGACAACATCTTTTGTAACTGTAATGTACAAGATAAGTTAATTATTAACTGCATTAATTCTGACCACAGCGGTCAACTAGATTCGTTCGAGCACCATCATGTTTGTTCTATACGTGAGATTACCTGTAGACCTATAACCAAACGCGGGATAGAGAAATTTAAAAAAATCTTGTTAATCAAACTGCAAATTTGTCGATCGAGGGGACGAACGCCAATAATCTCAATAATAATTTATTCCATGTAGTTAAAAATGAATGATATATTCAAGGAAAAGGTCATTAAAGTCAAAAACGGGAGTAAGAAATTCAGTGACTGGGCTACTCCGGGTATATACAAAAGTCGAAGGAAACTGTTTGACCTTTACGCTTTAAAAGTAACCTCTAGTGACCCCTCTTTCATAAATTATGTTAGGAATTATTCTCAAACATTTAAGAAAGTGTGCATGTCCGCAAAAGCTATGTACATAAGTAACAAAATTAGTTTATCTAAAAATAAAGTAAAAACCACCTGGAATATCATTAATCAGGAAACAGGTAAACTTAAAAGTACTGCAAATTCTTTCTCATTAGAAATCAATAATGAAACAATCAAATCAGACAAGGCAGTTGCCAATGCATTCGAAGACTTCTTCTCTCGCATACCCATAGAAACTACAAGTAGTCTCAACTCGTGTTCTGATGAAGCTGTAGCTCTCCTAGGGCAGAGTGTAGAGAGGTGCAACAAGGTTTTCAAATTTTGTCACATTGACGCTGACACTGTGCTAAAAACATTTCGTATGATTAGTACGAAAAAAACTGAAGATCTTTGGGGTATTTCGACCCACATAATCAAATCGGTTATAATAGAACTTGCCCCGCAACTCACGTTGATATTCAATAAATGTATTGATGAAGGTGTCTTCCCCGACCTCATGAAGAATAGCAAGTTAATACCATTATTTAAATCTGGGAATAAAAACGATCCTTCAAATTACAGACCAATTTCGATTCTACCAGCACTTAGTAAAATATTCGAAAAAATTGTATCTCAGCAGTAAATAGATCATTTTACATGTAATAACATTTTTCATATGAACCAATTTGGTTTTACCAAAGGTCGTTCCACGACAGATGCTGGAGTTGCACTTCTCAAACACATTTTTGCCGCTTGGGAGTGTAAACAAGATGTGATTGGTATATTTTGTGACCTGTCGAAGGCTTTCGACTGCGTTAGTCACCAGACTCTTTTAAATAAACTCAAACATTATGGTGTCACCGAAAAAGCAATTAGACTTATGGAGTCTTATTTGTCCAATAGGGTCCAGAAAGTTGTTATTAGCAAAACTGAGTCTGTTGGTGCATCTATAACTATGGGTGTACCTCAGGGATCGATATTGGGACCTTTGCTTTTTTTAATTTACATTAATGATCTCCCACATTTCACTAACAATCTGTGCGATACAGTACTATTTGCAGATGATACTTCTTTAATATTTAAGGTTGACAGAGGTAATGAAAATACTGACGTTGTAAATAGTACTCTTTCTAATGTATTGCATTGGTTCACAATTAATAACTTATCATTAAATTCAAATAAAACTAAATGTATAAAATTTTCATTGCCAAATGTAAGGAAAGTGGATACTATTGTGGAAATGAATAATCAAATTATTGAATTCATTGATTGTACCAAATTTTTGGGCATTACATTAGATTCACGTTTGCAGTGGGACCCACATATTGAGTCCTTGGCAAACAGACTTAGTTCTGCGGCATATGCAGTTAAAAAAATAAGACAACTTACTAATGTTGAAACGGCAAGATTGATTTACTTTGGTTATTTTCACAGTGTTATGTCGTATGGACTACTACTGTGGGGATCGGCTGCTAGTATAGAAAGTATTTTCGTACTTCAAAAAAGAGCAGTTCGCGCTATTTATAATTTACGAACAAGGGATTCTCTAAGAGATTTATTTAGAGAAATTAATATATTGACCTTAGCAGGACAATACATTTATGAAAATTTGATTTATGTCTATAAGAATTATAATACATTTGAAACCAATTTCCACGTTCACCAGTTAAACACAAGAAATAAAAATAAACTTGCCGTTCCAACGTACAGACTCCAAAAAACTAGAGGCTCATTTATGGGGAAATGTATAACGTTTTACAACAAAGTTCCACATAGTGTAACTGACTTGCCTTTTCATAAGTTTAAAGCGCATGTAAAAAAGACTCTAATGAGTAAAGGATATTATAAAGTCAACGATTATTTAAATGATGCCAATGCCTGGTGTTAATATGAAGTTATTATTCGTTATAATGTCAATAATCGTGTTGTTGTGTATAGCTATTGATGTTAACAAATGTTGTTTGCAGAAAAGAACTGACACTGATTTTGAATTAGACTAAGTTATCAAATGTTTGGTAACAACATTATTTATTGTATTATGATTAATGTATACGTCTATAACTTATTTTTTGACATTTTAAGTGTATGTAAGCATACCGATTGTATTTTTTTTAAAAAGTTTCAATGACTATGTAACAAAACCAAAATTGTAAATGGCGATTTAAAAGAGGAGATAAAAAATTTGACCTTTCGAGTTTCTTGCCTGTTCTTCTCGAGAAGGCTCTCCCAATTTCCGAACAGGTGTAGATTCAACTTTTTTTTTTTCATTACTATTTGTATTTGCAGACATCTTGAGTAGGTATATTCAGGATGTATGCACATACAAGGTTAAATTTATGTTTCCTTAAATTAGAATGTTTTGCTTTGTTTTGACGTCAATAAGTGCCTGTAAAGGCCTAAGTTGAATAAAGATTTTTGAATTTGAATTTGAAAGTTAGCGTTAGCCCAAAGTAACTATTCCACGCGGACGAAGTCGCGGGCGGAAGCTAGTATTAAATAAGGTTAAAATACAGCCGAATTACTTAAGCAGTTAAATTTTTCTGACTGCCTTTGAAGCTTTTGACTGCGTTCGTCACCAGACGAAACTCGAGCATTTGTGTCTCTGAAGCTCTGTTTTAACCTACCCCTACCATCCAGGTAGGTATAAAATTATATCATTTTTGAATAAAGATACGATAGGCCCACTCTGGTTACCGATCGATTTCGAGCGCATATGCCATAGTGTAATCTAGGGCAACGCTGCATCGCCTCCTTACTTGAGGGGGCGGTCGCCATCCGATGAAGCCTTAATGACCTTCGAGTTAAAAGGCAAAAGGTTGAGTTTAGTCGGTAAGAGTCCGACATAACCTGTTCGGCCGGTCGTTCAGGTATCCATCATGTGGATTCTCCGCCTCTACTCTCGCATAAGTAAAAAAAAGACTAAAGACGACGTCGAATTATGTTGTTATGTTTATTATGTTATTATGTTGTCGACTTTGTATAACACTCCGTTTTTGGAAGCAAAAGAAAAAAAGTAAACATTTACTTCAATAATTAATATGAAAAACAATAAGCATTCGTACACAACCGATAATATTATTTTTACACAGAAACAAAAGCTTTCGCCAAAACGTCGACTGTTGGACGCAGGCCCCAAAGATAATCACACCAATCATTTTATTTACCGCGAAGTAAAGTTTCAATAATCTGTAATTGAGAAGCTTTCAAAAAAGGAGTATCGATTACATAAGTTTCGGAAACATGTTACATACAACCTCTTTAGATTACTTAATTTCAGCAAAGCGTAAAGCCTAGTATTATGTAATTATATGGTAAAGCTAAGTAAATATTAGGTCCTTACATAATATAAAATTGGCGTTTTGTATAACTGGCCACTTCGACCTCCAATATCTGGCGTATAGTTCGAAATTCCAAATTCAAATACTACTAGCTGGCCCGGTGAACATAGTACCACCTTGTTGACATTACGTATAACAGATCTGATAAACAATCGCGTAGTGTACCGTGATTATCCATACAAAATTACCATTAATACGTTATATTATTTTATTAGCTTTTCTTTAGGATCTATCCTAAGGATTATTTTTCTTTTATAACCACCCTTGTTTTAAAGCGAAGAAAAGGAAAAAAATAATATTCAAATCTGTCAAGCCGTTTTTAAGTTTTTGCAAGACTAACGAGCGGCTTATCAACTAATATATAAAAATCTCGTGTTTTTTAGCGAACTCCTCCGAAACGGCTTGAACGATTTCTCTGAAATATTTTAGGTCCCTATATTTGGTAGGTCTGAGAATAAGTCATAGGTTATTTTTTATACCCCTAGGTGGTAAGGGTGGCCCTCTCCAGAATTTTTTGACAATTATGATGGTGAAACGTAGTTCGCGATGCGCGAAATACAAAGGTGTATGTGGATTCGACAAATCCGCACTGAACCAAAATGGTTGACTAAGACCTATACACCCTAACTTAGGGTAGGCTCGAGCCCCTCGGTGGGGACGTATATGAGCTGTTATGTTGATAATTCGCGACCACAGTTTATATATATGTTGAGTGCGTTTGTTTACCGTTGTACCATCAATGGTACACGCCTTGCGAGTTTTATCGAGATTTACCCAATCACACGCATCGAACGCGTAAGCGTAACCGCGAATTTGTACGGAATTAAGATGTTGTCCACTGTGCTGAGAGCTGCCATACTCTTCGAGCCTTGTTCTAACTGATTGACTTGACCTACTTTTTAACTGTTGCCTATAAAACGGCGAAAGTGCATGGATAATAATGGTATGTACGCACATATTAAGATTGATTTAATTTATAAATTCATATTTTTTCTCATTTAAATAACTTATTTCATATGAAAGGACTTAATACTTACCTACTTACTTAAAGAACATAAGCACACAACGTACATTAATTCGTTACCAAGTAAATATAATTGATACAAAGCAAGTCATAATTTAGAAAAAAAATATATTTAATCAATGCGACAGTTCGATTGTTTCTGTTGACAGCAATTAACAAAGTTGAACTGGTTGCAATTTTTGGAACAGATATTTCAGCGATATCGATAATAGTTATGCCATATTTATTTTGCAGTAATGTTTAGTACTGTTCTGATTGCAGAGTTAGAAGCATTCTTGATTTTACAGCATTTGCCTCATGCAAGTTTATAATCAATTTTTTTTAATACAGCTAGATACCACTGATATCCTAGTGAGCGCGAATAAAACTTATGTGCTGATTTACCCCAACCTACGCGTTTAATAACGACATGACGTTGTAGTACTGATTCACCCCGACTTTGTTGTAATGGCATTAACTATTCGAAAGATCTCTTTAAAGCTAATCAAACACTAACGAAGCAACAGAGCAAGCGGGGTCCATTCCCATGACATACGTCAAGTAACCAGCGACCATAAACGACCATAGAGCACTCACTCGCATCGCGTTGCGGTTCCGTTGCGAAGCGAGCACGTGGTTAACTAGGGGCGCAGGGTAATCTCTTCCGATGACGCAGTTAGCGCGCTCTTGCACCTCAATCGGCGCTTTCCATGGTTCATAGCTGGACAAAGAAACGTACGCAAATTAACATACGTATATGACATAAGACATCTAGTAAATTATTACAGATCATTATAGTAGTAGTTTATAGGAAACATAATACATGCAAAGGATACAACTTTATCTATTACACAGACATCATAAGTAGGTTAGGTACTCTATCTAAGATGAGTTCAGAAGCCGTAGGCAAATGCTCTGCATTGCTACCAGTGCTACCTGTAAGCATATCTATACGTGTTTAGGTAAGTCAATATTACATTTTTTTTTTGAAGGACTTATGCTGTTAGCCGCAGATGGCTGTTACAGCTTCACCTTGATTATTTGTAAGAAGGCGAGAACTTTGGTGGGTCCTCAAGCCTCGTTTGGCTTACCTAGCCTGGTGGATTTCTAGCTCAGAGAGGCATCACCACGGGGGGTGTCCCGCTCTCTGAGTAGAGTCACCAGGCGGTTATAGCCGGTGCGGGGAGCGGCTGCAACGGGAGCGCGCCTCTGAGGCTCGGACGCTCGAGTTCGCCGTGTAGTGGAGGGTGGGAGAAGCGACCAGGCACATATCTGTACCTGGTATATCGTAAACTGTCAATATTACAACAGCGCAACGCGAATCGTGCTGTGTTCAGAGCGGACTAGAAGTTTGGCGCCATCGGTAGGGCTAGCACGAACATTTGCGTCAAAGTATTTGTATCGTCATCGTGAAAGATTTGTATGACAATTGTACAGCGCCTCTACATGGCGTACTTGGAACTGAAGGCGCACGAACCTTTTGTGTAGTTTCGTAGCGTAACGTTGTACATTTGTATGAAGATTGCGAGCACGAACACAGTTTTAACGTATAGTATAGTCAAATTCGAAGGCTGTCAAATTTCTAGTCCGCTCTGAAGTTGTCTCACGCCTCTTTCTCACACGCATAAAATATAAGTACTAAGTTTATTCTTATCGTGCTAAAACTCACTTAGTGATGTGACATTCATCTTTCTCTTATAACTCATGTAGACAGACAATATAATTTAATTATACCTATATTACAACAGCGCAACGCGAATCGTGCTGTGTTCAGTCAGAACGGACTAGAAGTTTGGCGCAATCAGTAGGGCTAGCACGAACATTTGCGTCAAAGTATTCGTATCGTCATCGTGAAAGATTTGTATGACAATTGTACAGCGCCCCTACATGGCGTACTTGGAACTGAAGGAAGCACGAACCTTTGGTGTAAAGTTTCGTAGCGTATCGTTGTATATTTGTATGAAGATTGCGAGCACGAACGAAGTTTTAATGTATAGTATCGACAAATTCGAAAACTATCGAATGGCTGGCTATCGAAAACGTACGATAATTTTATGAATGCGAAGGTGCATCGTGCTACGTACTAGCGCCGGCTCGTATCGTAAACTCGATACGTTGACGTTACGAATCTTACCAATATTCGTGCTTGGCGTACTGTACGTACTTACGTCTTAGAGCATTCAGACGGGAGATGGCAAGGCTGGGCGAACCCCACTGCCAATTTACGTTAACCATATGACCATACATACACGTTATATAAAACTAGTTGACGCGCGGCCGCTGCCATTAGGTGTAGTTTCGTACCGAAAGTAAGAGCTCGTAAAAATGGTTAATTGTGCAGTTCCCTCTTGCAAAAGGCTATCCAGTAATTTTAATCTTCAAGACTGTGGCGTTTCCTATCACATGTAAGTATAAAATATACATAAACTTGTTTTATTTAAGTACAATTTTGAAGTAATTTTTTTGCCGATGCAATGGTACGTTGGTAGCTCAACACAGTACACGGGCATGATTTGCGGGCGTTTGCGTAGATACACGTTAATTTGTCGATGTGTGCGTGTGTTTCTTTATAGTTGGGTAATATTTTCATAGTGTGCGTATCTGTGGGGCTAGCACGCAGGAGAATCGAAAATCGAATCGAAATCCGAATCGAGGAGTTTGTATGGCAATTTTATTAGTTCTGCTACTCACCGCCGCGGCGCTAATAAAATTGCCATACAAACTCCTCGATTCGGATTTCGATTCGATTTTCGATTCTCCTGCGTGCTAGCCCCACTGTAATCGAATGCTAGATTTTCGTAGTGTGCCATGCGTGTTTACCTCGCCTCCCGCAAAATGTGGCAGAAAAATGTATACTACTATGATTAGTTGCGTACCATATCCGTAGTAGGCTAAATGATCTATGACGTACGTACATGTAACGGAGCGGCAGGCGCGCCAGCTCGGGCACGTAGCGGCGCACGTACTGGCCGCTGGGGTCCAGCCGCTGGCCCAGCGTCACGGGGCACGCGCACGCGCCCGAGTCCAGCAGCGCCTCGAACGCGGACGACGACACCCACATCCAGTTACCGGCGCACACGGACCTGCGGAGTCGCCATTGTTATGTCTGCACTACGTTATCGGCGATGATCGTTGATCGCGTGATCGTCTATAATCGGCACGATCGTCGTGCAAGCATCCTCACGAACGTCTGTAGTAGTTTGTCGAACGGCAAGCGTGAAGATGGACGTGGAGTGTGTTGCTGCTGCAACCTAAATGGTTGCGGTGCACAACCATTTTGTTAATGTGATTCAACGAAAAGTTGTAAAAAAATGGAGAAAAATTAAATTAAATGTAAAAAAAACCTTTTTAAAAACAAGCTTTTATTTAAATGCGCTAAAAAGAATAAATAAACTTTTACACTAAAACTTTCACTTATAACGTCATTTCACATTTGACACAATTTATATGACATAAAAGCTTGTCGCGAGATTTATTTGTGTGTAGTAACTTAAAAGTACTTAAAAGAGTACTTTTAAGTACCTACTCGTATTTACTTTGAAAATTGTAATGTATAAAATTATTCACATCAAATTATTTAATTTACTTGTTTATCTACAAAAGTAAATCTTGCGACAAGCTTTTGTGTCATATAAATTGTGTCAAATGTGAAATGACGTTATAAGTAAAAGATTTAGTGTAAAAGTTTATTTATTCTTTTTGCGCATTTAAATAAAAGCTTGTTTTTAAAAAGGTTTTTTTACATTTAATTTATTTTTTACTTTTTAGTTATCACTGGACACGTTTCTCAGTCTGTTCATCTCATTCAACGCATCATTGTTGCAAGGTCGTTTGCCGGAACGTCTATACAAAATTTCAGCTCAACCGGTTTAAGATTACTTCATAATTGATTTTTAGCTTTAGAAGTACGACATATTGGATTAATAGTGATATCACTTAATTTTTCAAGTTATTCTTAGCAAGACCTTTTATTTGATACCCATATTGTAGGAGTGCATTAAAAATAATTGGTCCGCCATCTTGGGTATGCAGCCATCTTGGATTTAGAATGACGTCACACAGTTAACCGTGCATTTTCATCCAAACTATGTGTATACAAAATTTCAGCTCAATGATAAAGATATCTACTTCAAAATTGTTTTTCAAGCTTTAGAAGTCCGCCATATTGGATAAATAGTAACGTCACATTATTTTTCGAGTTACTCTTAGCAAGACCTTTTATTTGATACCCATATTGTAGGGGTGCATTAAAAATAATTGAACCGCCATCTTGGATTTAAAATGACGTCACACAGTTAACCATGCATTGTTATCCAAACTGAACGTGTATACAAAATTTCAGCTCAATCGGTTAAAGATATCTGCTTCAAAATTAAGTTGCAAGATTCCACCCGAACATACATACATTGCAAGTTAAATAAAAGCTTGTAAAAAGAAGATGGCGATGTTTGACCATTCATCGTAATAGAACAAAGTGAACATGAACATGAGCACAGAACATGAGCGGCGATCATGTGGACACCTCAAAGCAACCACTAGGCGATTCCCTTTGATGCGTGCCCGAAAAACCGACAATTCACGGGTCGCAGACGATCATAGACGCTGATCGGCGAGTGCAGCCAAGTACAGCCGAATATGTCCTCTACACCATCGTGCTTGCGCGTAATCGTCTGTAATTGCCGATAATGAAGAGGAGCCATAAGGCTATTGGTCTGACTATTGCTTTTGAAACTTTTTTTTTCGAGAATAGATAATGACAAAAACTAGTGTTTTGGTACATGGTTCGCCCGATTATATTCACTGTTTCTGTCAGTACATTCTATCTCTGTTGGCCAGTACGTCTAGAAGTTTCTAGATGCATTTCAATCTATCTTTTATATCTGGAAGGTGCTCACTATTGTCGTCCCATTCTTATCGTGCTATCTCACTCACTCCTGAAAATTTGATCATATCACGATGTGTATAAGGGGTCCTAAAAACGCCCGAAAACGGGATTTATGTTATGGTGTGGTTCAATAGAAGGTAGCCTGAAACGGACTGAAAACGTGTTTCAGGCGTCTGAAAATAACGGCAACTTGTGTAAAATTTCGATATTCTACTATGTGATACGTGCCGAACCGCATTTTCAAGCGGCTGAAAACGCTTCTAAGGCCACCACGAAAACCACGCCGTAAGTTTCCTATACAATTAGCGTAACAATATATTGTTCTTAAAATTAGATTTCGCAGGATCTGTCGTCGTGCAGACAGTAATGTACAGGCCAAACTAATAACACCATGCTTAAACAAGTATAATTGGAAGTATAATGTGTTTCATTAATTGGCTTATGTTTGGGTAATTCTGTAAAAAAAAAAATATATGTATAATGTATGCTGTTGAAACAATGTTTAAATAAATAAATAAAAAATAAATAAATAAATAAATAATAAGTATTTTTGTTTTACTTAAACGGTTTTATTGAAAGTGAAGATAATAACATTTGTACATAATTACATTGTCATCGGAACTAAAGGTGTAGGTATACCGAATTTCGGACACTGGCAAGTGGGCGGACTTTAGCATGCGAGAGATTTGACCCAAACAAAGGCAGGGCAAGCTAAATGAAACCGCTCAAAAAAAAACCACGGCCACGTTACCAGTCAGCGTCGAGCAGGTACTTGAGGAAGTGTCGCAGCCCGTGCTCCCAGGACAGCCAGAGCGCGCCCCGCGTCAGGAACGAGGCGACGGTGTTCCGCACGGCGTGGTGCACCCAGCCCTCGGTGCGCAGCTGGCGCATCGCCGCGTCCACGAACGGGAAACCGGTCGTGCCGGCCTTCCATCTAATTGGGATGATGACTGAATTCTAATTTTTACGTCTCGTCATAAAATATTAAAATACCGTAGAAAAAGATGCAATCGTGTGAAATTAGAATTAAAATCGGCTTAGAAATACATTAGATAGATACAAGCATTTCAAGTTGTTTATTTGGAAGCGATTAGACAGAGAGATCCGACATCAACCGTGACGTGACGTCATTGTTGAGTACGGCCATATAAACTCGCATGTAAATTGCCGTTTTGCTAGAAAGAGATGGAGAAAAATCTTTAATACCTTATATCTTGGTTGTTTTTATAGTTATTCGTAAACCATTTTTTTCTTTCTGTTTATTATATGAATGAGCTTCTATTAAAGCATTTTTTTTTATTCATCTAGCTAGCCTATTTGCGGTTAGCATGTGGCCATGAGACAAGAGAACGTTGGAGAATATGTGCACATGCGCACGCGCACGTATCACAATCCGCCAAGAAAATCTCTGATATCGGTAAAAACAATTTAATTATTTCAATACGCCTTCAAAAATAGACTTGTTGAACATAAGTTTATCTTATTAGTGAAGAATGCGTAGTGCAATAAATATATTCACAACTAGCTGTGCCCGCGACCTAAAAAACTTAAGACCTACTTCCCGCGGGAACTACTTACTTTTCCGGGATAATGAGTAGCCTATATATTAATCCTTGTCGTAATCCGTGTACCTACAAAATTTTATGCATATCCATCCATCCATAGTCACAAACTTTCATAAACCGCTCCACGCACAGAGGCGGCAAGCGGGTCGGTAGCGAAGCGGACCTAATTATGCAGTTTACTATCTCTTCTAGTATTACCCGTAACGTCACACTTCTTTCCGCATCTATCTTATTATTTTTCTTCCTTAAGGACTAAAGTTGCGGCACGCTATTCAATTCAATTCAATTCATTTATTTATTTCAGATAACAAAAATCCATAATTACACAGATAAGTATTCATATATAATCTAAGTTTAAAACATTACATTAAAAGAAAATTTAAAATGTCACCAATTAAAAAAATAAAATTAGAAATAATTCAAAAATAAAAATAGGTAAAATGTCATGAAAAATTTTTAATGCTATGATGGCCGTTTTGACAGCTGTCATCACCATAGTGTATTTGTCAAAACTGACGGATAAACTATGGGGATGACAGCTGTCAAAACGGCCATCATAGCGTGCCGCAACTATAGGTGGAAGAGATCTCTCCTCACCTCTTTAGATTAAATTTTACCCAAATATGACTCGACAATAAGTGGTCTTACGCACTAGCGGCTAACCGCGCGGCTAGATTTTAATATGCAACCGCTACGCAATTAAGTGCGTACGATCACAAGCGATTGCATATTAAAATGGGAAAAGCGGCCAGCCGCGCCTTTAGCCACCCCTGCGGTTAACCGCTAGTGCGTAGGAGGGCTAAGTTTTTATGAATCATAAGATCTTTAACCAGTTACTCCGCAAGACGTCTTTTAACTGATAGGAAAGTTGTCGTATTTGCAAAGCCTATTGCGTTTACTCCCGATCCACAACAGTACCTTTCCAGCTCATCACCATCGGGCTCTTTCCATGGGATGTCCAGGCAAATAGGGTTTCCGGCCATCTGCCCGTAATTCGGATTGTTTACGCTCATCGTGTAGAAGTACTCGCGCCAGATCAGTTGGCCTACAACAAAAAATGGTATGGATATTATAAATAGATTTCATACAAACTGATTAAATTAGGCTGACTAAATAGTTGTAGGCTGAAAGTAATTCATACAAATATACATACTGATATAAAGCTATTAAATTAACCAACCGCGGAAACGACGACGAAACAAAATGTTCAGTAGAGAAGATGCACTTTGAATAACGAAGAAGTCTTGGTAAAAGGAATAGGACATACAAAATCTCGTTGGAACTTTAATGTTTTTTTTACAAGTAAGTTAGCAAACATGCAGGCTGCCTTCATGATGGTTAGTGACTATAATCGCCTAAAGTACCTACATGTGGTTCCCGAAAGACTTCCAAATCTACGTATATCGAATACAAGAACGCCAATGTACATTGCGAACCATGAAGCAAAAACAAAGAGGAGGTGCCCTATCGCGTTTTCCGTATGAAATCAAGTGAAGCCGGAAATCGGGGTGCGGGGGGAGGGTGCGCGACGCCACTGTCACCTTGTAGCGAGTAGAATTACTAAAATGCCAGCATTATTGACGTTAACATAAAAGTTCCGCTATACATTACTAAGTGGCAACAGTGCTAGTACAGACTAAAATGCCAGCATTATTGACGTTAACATAAAAGTTCCGCTATACATTACTAGGTGGCAACAGTGCTAGTACAGACTAAAATGCCAGCATTATTGACGTTAACATAAAAGTTCCGCTATACATTACTAGGTGGCAACAGTGCTAGTACAGACTAAAATGCCAGCATTATTGACGTTAACATAAAAGTTCCGCTATACATTACTAGGTAGCAGCAGTGCTAGTACAGGGCCTCACTAGGGGATTTAATAAAATAAATAATTCTAAAAATAGATAATCTAGTTATAAAATTTTCTTTCATTTACAATGCATTCATTATTTGTGAAAACTTATAAATGGACTTCAGTTTATTTAGCTGCAATAGTAGTAGTTTTGTAGTTTCTTGTGACTTTTTGTTTTCTTTGTGTAATATATGTGAAAGTAACTAAAATTTGGAATTTTTGGAAAAGAAATAATAGAAAAATATATTTTTAAAACAATATTTTTTACCCTTTTTACAATTTGTAAAACAACAAAACTAATCTTTATAATAATTTGCTTCTTAAAACGAATATTAAGTCTTAATTATTAATTCGAAATCTTAGGAAACACGCATATAGGTTCTGCATATAATGAAAGGTCTTATATTATCTATATCTATACATCTATATATCTATACAAATAAATAAAATTGAAGTGTCTGTTTGTAATGTCAAAATAACAAGTTTTTACTAAATGGGTATGAATGTATATCGGGTACCAATAACAAAAACAATTTAATTTTTTTTGTCTGTCTGTTTGTTCCCGCTAATCTCTGGAACGGCTGGACCGATTTTGATGGGACTTTAACTAATAGTTAGCTAATTATATAAGGTATAACATAGGCTACTTTTTGTTTTAAAAAATGCATTTCTTAAATTAATTTCCGATGGAAATCTATAAAACACCAAAAGATTTTTGTTATGTTTTCATATAAACAATAAATCTATGTTAAAAGATACATTCGTAGGAGAAAGATAATTTATTAGGTGTTGTGTCAATATAATCTAAAAATAAAAATCGTTAAAACTGCTTATATTAATTCACGTGTTTTGTTTTCGCCCTTAATACATCCTACGTTTTCGTTAGTATTTTTACTCGCCACTAGAGGGCCTTTTGTGCTTTATCGGGACATTGACAGCAGCGTCCATGTGGCGTCGAACATTCTAGAAGCAATACGTCAAGTAATAAATTAATAATGCTTGTTTAATGTACTTACAAATGGAAAAAGATTTTTTTTCGTTCACTTTGTTTCTGTCGTCTGTGTAACTTTTGCACGATAGAATACAATATTTCATTTTGTATTTAGGTAATTTAAAACTAAAATAAAGGAAGAGCGTACGACGTACTAATCCGACAGATAAAAAGATCGACTGATGTCAGCGCCTCTGGCGTTAAGTAGCTAAAACTAAAAATACGTGACGTCAGGACTCTGGTGATAGGAGCTGGACCTAGTTGCTTATAACATCTCCTCTTTGTTTTTGCTTCATGTTGCGAACTTAATTTTGCGACAAGCGAACTGAACAACATTTAAGGACCAATTGTGAAATCGCGAAAAAAATACGCTGTTCCCATCTGCATACCCATACTATTAATCAACCAATATAGAATTATACATGTATAGTGTGTGAATAAATGCAATATCAAATTCACGCGGGTATTTGATTAAATATATTTCGCTCATCGAAAACATACTTAAGGTCCATTCTACTAAGCGTTCATGAAATTCAAAATCGAGTCTGCTGCAAAAGCACATCCAGTGCTTATTAGTTGACCACGTCATAAAAATACAAAATTCCTGGGTGTCCAGCAGGCGTTTGATCGAGTCTGGCATAAGGGACTTTTGTATAAGCTCAAGCTTTGTCTTCCAAATACAGCTTATATGCTCCTAAAATCATACCTCGAGCATCGGCTATTTCAAATAAGAGTTGGTGATGATTTGTCTAGTCTCAGAGAAATAAACGCCGGAGTTCCGCAAGGATCAGTGTTGGGTCCTATTCTGTATACAGATTTTAAAGTGAACTTTACGTCAATGTGAGAAAGCACAAAAATTAGTGGTTAGCGATTATCGTGTCGTGACTCGTGCAGTTTATATTGCTATCTCCCGTACACACCTATTGCGCTCTCGCTCTTTGCTTCACTCTCGCGTTACGTTATCGGCAACAGCGCGGTGGGTGGAACGTCAGTCATTGCGCTACAACGCTACAACATCAACAGCAGTTTATAATGATAGCAGGATAATCCGTTGCTCAATAATGTGTTATTCGTTACCTTCATATAATGCATTATATTATCAGCAGGCCTATTCGCTAACTATGGTTGGTAACTAGAACTGTCATTTTTGAAATACACTTTATATCCATTACTGCTTTAGTGTTCTTATGTGTTACGGCAGCGTTCATGATAGCAGTAATGGATGTTAAGTTCCTTTCAAAAATGACAGTTCTAGTTAGCAACCGAAGTTACAGAATAGGCCTGCTGCTATCGTAATAACGACCATCTCTACTTAACAGCAACATATGCAGATGATACTGCCATACTCTCTTGCCATGCTGACCCGAACATAGCTTCTCATAAACTTCAGAAACATCTTGACAAGATTGATACATGGTTTAAAAAATGGAGAATCCGAGCTAGTGCTGCGAAGTCGACTCATATCACTTTTACATTAATAAAATTAGATTGTCCTCCGGTCAAACTTGGTGATACAGTCTTACCCCACCAAAAATCAGTTAAATACCTGGGAATGCACTTAGACAGAAGACTGACCTGGAAAAACCACATAAAAGCTAAAAGAGACCTAGTAAATAGAAAATTTAAGGAGATGAACTGGCTAGTGGGAAAACAATCTGCACTGAGCTTAGAAAATAAAGTTTTGATTTACAAGACTATCATTAAACCCATATGGACTTATGGAATACAGCTCTGGGGTACGGCAAGTCATTCAAATATAGAGATATTACAACGATTTCAAAATGCAGCTCTGAAAGTACTATGCAATGCACCATGGTATACAAGAAATGCTGAAGTACATAAGTATTTGGAGATACCATACATTAAGGATGTTGCCAAAATATTCTGTGACAACTATATCCAGCATCTTGGGAAACATAAAAATCAATTAGCAGCAAATCTACATGATAATAGACACAATGTTAATCGACGGAAAAGAATTCCACTAGCAAGAATATAATTTATATCATATCATTGATTTAAAACATCCATTACAGTGGATAGTATAAAAATGAGGAATGTCATGTCACAGGATGTGCGAAATCCCAAACTGATAATATTAAATCACCTTATCTGATTATAGCGAAAAGGCTGATCTTGGATAATAAATGTTATAAAAAAAATAGTTTCCAAATAACTAGGAAAAAAAATAGGTTTGTCATATTATTATCCAGCATATTATAGAGAATTTATTTCCATATAGTGTACCTCGGTACATTGATTGGTTGATTGATTTTGGTGACCTCCTTTGGCTCCTGCTTCAAAAGTAACCCTATATACATTAATTCCTTAATCCCTACGCACGGACAACAACATACGCAAAATAATACAGAAATAGTAAGAGTTAATTAGCACATAAATAATTGTGATTAGCAGAAATAAGTAATTTCATTACCCGTTATAAAATGCGTGGACGATAGTCGGCTTTGGTGCACCTGCCTGTACAGATCTTGCACTGACCAATAAAATCTGTAACAATCATTTTATATGTTTATTTATTATTTACACCGCAGAGTAGTTTTAAGTATAATACGTATTGAACTACTATAAAAAAAGCTATGTGAAATCTGATATTTAAAAATCTCATGTTACAGTTTTTTATGATTTGGTATTAAAAAAATACTAAAGCTTAAAGGCTAAAAATAGGGTTATAACCCTAAATATTTAGCCTTTAAAGCTCGATCCACACATTTCCGTGCCGTGCCTGGGACGTGGGCGGGACGTGATCCGTCAGTGCCTTGAAAAAATATAATTGTGTACTTTTTATATTAAATCGTTCACACACGGACCGGCGACGCGACGGAGGTTCAGTGCCCGAGCCGACACCGTGACGTCCACCGATATTACCAGTGCACGTCCGAGTTTTATAAAAAAAAAAATAATGTCGAATTATTAATAGAAGCGGTATGCATCTCTGCCTTATTAGACAAAGTCATAATGCATATTGTTTTCTGTAAATGGTGCTTACAGATGGTGGTGGTACAGATTGAAGTCGGTGACCCGGACGTAACACGGATCACCGGTCATGCTACGGACACAGCCCGGTCACGTCCCGGGCGCGTCCCGGGCACGGCCCGGTCACGTCCCGGGCACGGTCCTGATGTGTGTGGATAGACCTTTAACCAACCCCTATTTAGCGATATTAGTACGAGTATTTTCACTGTCGAAACGTAGTTCGCAGGCACAGCTAGTAATTAAATACATTATATTTTCGTACTTGCGAACTGATAGACATCCAAATCGAAGCGCTGGACTGAGAGATATGGGTGGCCCGAGGAGATCAGGGTTTCCATGAGTTGGCAAATATGATCCCCTGGAAAAATCAAATCATATATTTTAGACCAGCGGTCAGCAACAGGCGGACCGCCGAAGGTCGAACGGACCGCCAAATATTGTAAAATATACCTACCTACATAATTCAAATAATATTCTCATAAAACTAACAAATGAACATCCAAACACTGAAGGTAAAAATTCAGGTGATAGAAACTTTATTTTCGTTTAGGTACTTGTGATTTAACATTTTTAACCCTAGCTCTGATTAGAAATTTTGGACTGAAATTTTGGACCCAAAATGGACTTTGATTTTAACCCTTAACCCCCCCGCCCCCCTCCCCTAAATGACATCCTGGATCCGCCCCTGTCCGGACCCCACAAATAACTACTTGCCGACCCCTGTTTTAGACGGTTTAAGTGGTCACAAAATACTTTAAATTTTATCACTTATGTAGTAAGCCGATCGAGAATATGAAGAATTCATTGAAGTTGATAGGACTTTCCATAATTCTGCCCATCACTTTGGGTAGTTCTGTCACCATGAAAACAATGTTAACAGCATTGTTGGGTTCCGACGAATACATGTAAAATAGCTACCTTTTCTGCGGTTCAGGAATATAAAGTCACGTTGATGACACGTTATATGGCATAGAGCTTGGGAATTGAGAAATCTCTATCACGAGTTCTATTGCATGCCCTTTTTATGCGCTAGCGAAAACGCGAGGTAATGTTGGACGGACTGACTGTCCGAGGACACTGAAGGCAGAGTGACATCCAGAGACCGCGATCTACCAACTAAAACCAACGATGCCCCTCACAAAGCGCAAGCACGTTCTTCACCGACGCATCCCCCACTCTAACCCCCTCTCCCCCTCCCCAAAACGAGGAGGCTGATGTCCCGAAGCGAAGCATTCGTGGGATCAACGACTGGCGGCAAACAGCAATGTTTGTTTACTTGCAAAACGTCTCATATTCCACGCTGAGCCGCTGCTGCATCTGCTTGAGGGCGGCGGTCTCGCCCCCCACCCACCGGATCATCCGGATGTCCTCGTGCTCCAAAAATACACCCAGATCTTCTGGTTTGGGTACCTGGAGTAATCAAGGTAAGAACATTTTTATACGATGCATTTATGAGAGGAATTAATATCTACTACAAATCTGGTAAAAACAAAGTACTGTACAATATCAAAAGACCACTGCTGAACATTAAAATGACACTAGAAAACAACGTATTTGCTTCACTATGTATCAAAAAAATAGTATGAGTGCTTTATTTCATTTTAACTGGATATTCTAAATATCAGATATAGGATGCGAATGGATGCAGATGAAGCGAATGATATGCGTCCACAATCAACTCGTTTCTGCCATGACACCTGTGAACAAAAATATCAACACAGCCAATCAACCAACCTTATCGAACACAGTGAATTCCTGGTGGAAACATTCAGGCAGGGTCCCGAACTTGACCCCGCACAGATCTACACCGCCGACGGGCCGCGGCGGGTCTCCGATGGTGGCCACTGTGTGCTAAAACATGCCATAGAATGCTACAACAATGCTGTCATTACAACAACACACTTTGCAAAAAACTTTCGTTTTTATGCAACAACTTTGGCAAGCAAGCAGGTTGCCCAACTGGTGGTAAGTGGCTACAGTCGCTTATAGCACATGTGGTTCCTGTAAAATCTACAAGCCCCACAAGGATGCTAATGTATGTTGCTAACATGTGACATGAGATGTCAAGTTACAGTACCCAGTAATTTCACTGCTTGTCTCCAAACCGAAACACAGCTGTTCGCAATGCAAATGCAATGCAAGCACAGCCGTTCGGCGGCAAAAATATGTACAAATAGGTAAGATAGAGGTACCCATGCAGACGACTCTGGTAGTCTCCGTCTGGTAACAATTTGATCATCTTAAGAATACTCAAACTCAAAAATCTTAATCCATACTAATATTATAAATGGAAAAGTGTATGTGTGTGTCTGTTTGTTTGTCCGTCTTTCACGGCAAAACGGAGCGACGAATTGACGTGATTTTTTAAGTGGAGATAGTTGAAGGGATGGAGAGTGACATAGGCTACTTTTTGTCTCTTTCTAACATCCTACTTTCCTAAAATGGGGGGTGGAAGTTTGTATGGAGCATTCCGCAATTTTCAAGGTAGGAAGCTAAAAATTGGTATGCGGACTATTTGTGACTAACAAAAAAATCGTGCATCATTTTTTTTGGAAATCTTCCCCCAACCCCTTAAAAGAGGGGCTGAAATTGTATATGGAACTTTTCACAGTTTTCAAGGTAGGAAACTAAAAATCGGTACACAGACTCTTTTGTTACCAACGAAGAATATTTGCCTTTTTTTATTTTTGAAATCTTCCGTGTTACCCCGAATTTAACGCGAGCGAAGCTGCGGGCAAAAGCTAGTTCAATATAGATCTTTACAGGCACTTATTGACGTCAAACAAAACATAAAAGTCTAATCAACCTTTCACCTGTTGACTCTACATCTGTTCGGAAATTGGGAGAGCCTTCTCGAGAAGAATAGACTTCCCGAGTTTCTTGCCTGTTCTGTATTTTTTTTGTCTACTCCTGTAAATTGTCAACATTGCAACTATTATATTTCACAAACATATTTATGTTATAAAAATAATAGAGAAATGCCAGTCGGAATGAGTGGAACAGTTACTCTGATGAATGATATTTATCCAATAATTATCGTCGAATTATTTACTAATAATAATAATATTTATATTTGTGACTTTATGTTTTCTTTTTTTGGTACCTCCCCTCCGTCTTACCTATTTCTGCCGCAAAGCAGCAGTGCTTGCATTGCTGTGTTCCGGTTTAAAGGGTAAGGTGAAATTACTGGGTACCGTGACTTTATACATCTGATGCTTAGACCATTTAAATGGTCTAAGATCTGATGTCACAAGTTGGCAACGTTCACTGTGGCTCTTGTGGGGGTCGCAGCAATGCTGCGAATCTCACAAGAGCCACATGTAGTATAGGTGACTGTTACCACTTACCATCACGTGGGCAGTTTGCTTGTTTGCCAACTTTGTTGCAAAAAAAAAACAATGTACAAGAAATGCGTCCGGGACCATTAGGAGCGTGAGTGTTCCGAAGCACAAACATAGATTTTTTATGAAGGTAGTTGAGGAAATAAGGGAGGGAAGAGAGAGTGAGTACAGTAGTCTAGAGTTACTCCTACCGGTAAATACTGACCAGGAACATTTCGTAGGTGAGAGGAGGGATGCCACCGTTTGCGCTTATCACGGTCTCCGGAGACCACAGCGTATGCGACACGTGCTCGAGACACGAGACGCCGATCTCGCGACACGCCTCCTTCACGAGATCGTCGCGCTCGCGCCACACCGGCTCGCAGTCTTGCTCGAAGCACAGCTTGCGAATCCCTACATAAGAAACAAATTAAATTTGGTTGACGAGACCGATGAAAGTTTGTGGCTTAACTTGCACAGACGTTATTAAACTAACCGAACTCTTCCCAAAGGCGTCGAAACACCACATTAGGTTTTCCCTTAAGCATGATGAGGCGGCCCCCATACTTCTTAAATTGGTTGTCCAAATCGTCGAGGGCTTCTAGAAGGTACCGCATACGGTTATAACCCACCAGTTTGGTACCTGCAAATAAATATTTCTGTTCTATATAACTTTCATTTAAAATATGTATTCGGATCGAAAGAGCCGAAATATTTTGAGAATTACTCATGAAATCACACTATTTAGCAATATATTTGAATGAGTCGCAGATTAATTCGGACTTTGATTCATTTGGCTATTTGTGCATTGTGTGATCACTTTTATTGTTATTTTATCAATTAGACATACCTAATTAAGCATTATTTTAATTGGTTATCAATTCACTCGATATATCGCATGCAGGTCCGTAAACACGAAATAACGACTTAATCAAAGTACGCCTCGATTCATAATCACATGATGTTAATCAACTGAGCGGCGATATCCCTACAGCAGTACAGTATGTTATTTCCTGAAAGCCTTTATATCAATTAAATTCATGAGATTACATAACACCAGTAAAGACAAATCTCCTGTATCCGGCGTTTGAGCCCTATTGACTTATAAAAATTGTTTTACACAAGCGAAGCATATGTCATATTCTTAAGACTTTGGTTCTTAAATGAGCTATAATAAGAAAATTCGCAATTAGTAGTTAAAAAATTGCGAAGTTAATGGTATTGCGGTCTCAAACGCCCCATTTCGGATGATCATAGCTATTGTTACAATAGGCTAGATGACAAAAAAAAAATTATATATATAATAAACAGAAAGAAAAAAATCGGTTTTCGAATAACTATAAAAACAACCAAGATATAAGGTATTAAAGATTTTTCTCCATCTTTTTCTAGCAAAACGGCAATTTACAAGGAGTTTATATATCCATACTCAACTATGTTAACTATATTACAGATACGACCGTTTTACAAAAAAAAACGTATATTTCGACACCGTCAAGGGAATCAAAATTAATAGGGATCTTCCCGTTGACCTAGAATCATGAAATTTAGCAAGAAGCAAGGTCTTATAGCACATATTCAGGAAAATATCTGAAAACCGGATATATTTACATATTATGAAGTTATAGAAGTTTGTACAGAACCTTCGGTGCGCGAGTCCAACTTGGCCGGTTTTTGAATTTTTTAATTAAGTTTCGAGAAGCTTTGTTCCTTTCGTCTCTCGTTCGTCTACGTTACTTTCTAAATAGTTTTTCCTACTCGGTGTCGTTGATTATAAAGTACCCACTGATATCTACACGAAATATAGGACAAAACTCTATTTTAGAGGTACGAGCGCTATGAAAGAAATCTGAGGCCCTAGACAAATGCCTCACGCTAACTTTTCCGCAGTCGTTCCGCAGAAAAAATGTATGGAAATGACATTAGCTTACGACAACCTCACGCTATTTTTTCCGCAGCTAATGTCCATACATTTTTTTTGAGGAACGACTGCGGAAAAGTTAGCGTGTGGCATTTGTCTAGGGGGGCTGTAGAGCAGCAGCCTTAGAGCATTCATACGGGAGACGGCAAGGCTGGGCGAACCCCTCTGCCAATTTACGCTGACCATATGACCATACACGTTATATAAAACTAGTTGACGCGCGGCCGCTGCCATTTGGTGTCGTTTTCGTGTCGCACTAAGAGCTCCAAAAAAATGGTTAATTGTGCAGTTTCCTTTTGCAAAAGGCAATCCAGCTACTCAAATCTTCGAGATCATGACGTTTCCTATCACATGTAAGTATAAAATATACATCAACGTGTTTTATTTGTTTACAATTTGGAAGTAATTTTTATACCGTTACGATAGAAAAATACAATGGTACGATGGTAGCTCAACACAATACACGGGCGTTATATTATCTGTGACACGGGCATTTGCTTAGTGCTGGGACAACGTGAGTGAATGATGCTTATTCATACTTTTATTTATCATTCACTCCGAAGTTTGTTTATTGTTTAACCAGATAATGTTAATATCGGTGCATCGATTAGGTAGTATAAGATTAAAATAGAAATTCAAGTGGAATTTAATTGAACAAAAAAATATCAAGAAAATATTACTTATTATTTTGCTTCAACTTTGCGTTGTAGTTTTAAAAAACTTTTCCTATACAATTACTTACTCTAACCAATTTTTCGACTGCGTCTCACTTGATTTTAAGCCTATTAAATAATCTATATTGGTATTTTACAAAATGCAATGTAAGTTAATACTCCAGTTAGAAAAATGTCATGTAATGTCCTCTAAATTTTATGTTGTAGTTAAGGTCATAAGTACAAAAAATGAGCTATTTTTGTACTTTTAGTTATTATTTTACATTAGTAAAGAGCACAAAGCAAGTGATTGTCGTGCAATATACAGAGAAAATTTTAATAATGCCACATCATTATTAAAATCACACAATAAAGCTTTTTCTTCTTATTTTAGTGGCTTTGAAGTTTGTACGGCCAATGTAAACAAAAACACTTTCAACGTCACGTTATGTATGACAAATGAATAAAATGTCTTACTGCATGTAAATAAAAACTTTCATAGTAGTAAATATCTACTAAGCTAAAATGGTAGAATTAACGTTATATACGAATTAACTTTAACTTACATTTTTTGGTGCAACATAAAGAAAAATGCCCGATATTGTCCCAAGCGTTATAACACGTTGGGCCCTATCGCAAATGAAAGGTTTTCTAAAATACTAATTTTGTTTGTATGGCAGTAAGTTGCTATCTCGTGCTTTTTACTTGCACGATATAGCAAATTGCTGCCATATGAGCAAAGCTAAACGAAAAAGTACCTACCTATTAAACATGTTTATAACTATGTAGATATGTAATAAAATCAGAAATCAGTTCTTGGTATAGTAACAATACTCACGTAAAATATCTAATACATTCCCGGTATCCGCCCACCCTCCCACTGCACCCCGCGCTAGCTTGTTTCGACGTGTTCAGAGTTGCGTTCCGAGGGTCAGAGTAATGCAACCGAGAGTGATTTTCACACTCGCTCTGAGGTTCAGAACGGGTCGGTTGCTATCTTTTTTTTTAGTTTGTATCTTGCCGATCAAGATCAAGCAAAGGGCAAAATATTACTAATCCTTACTATGAAATTAACAGTCAATATCCATTTTTCTGCTTAAACATAATTACAACACATAAAAATCACTATATTTCCCTTGTATTAGACTTAAAAGAGTTCAAAGTAGTGTTATTTAATAAAATAATAAATAATTAGCGTATTTTTGACATCGACTTTGACATAAAATCTGTCAGAGTGTTTTTCACCCTACGCTCGAGTTGGTTGTTTGGTTGCATAACTCGAAGCTTCTGAACGGGCACAGAGTGTACTAACCGTCCGTCAGAGCGTTTTTTACCCCGAGGCTCTGAACGGGTCGGTTGCTGTCAGAGTGCACTCGGAGTGCACTCAAGCGTAGGTTCTGAACGCAGCTCAGGCAGGTAGAATGTCTGACTGATTATAATGTGTATTTATTATTTACCTTACTTTATTACATTACCCTTAAGAGATACCCCTTTATTCATTATCCGTCAAAAGCTATAAATAATAAAACAAGACTACATTATGACATCACAGTTTTATATTGAAGTTGGTGCCAAATTTTAAGTAACTGTTGTTCTCATATTTTTGAAGAGTTTCAAGGTGATCATTGGTATCGACTTCAATAGAAAACTGTGACATCGTAAGTAGTCTTATATTATTATTTATGACTTTTTTGTCAACATCTAGGATAAAATGTATGCTGAAAAAATTTAAGGATCCTGTGGGATACCAACAACTAATAAAAATCAGAAATCAAATCAATAGTCTGTTCCCCGAGAGCTGATAAAAATTATGATTACGCATCGGAGCGCTTTACTGTGTTTCGTTAACTGAAAATATAAATTTGTCCCCCTCCCCCCCCCCCCCTCCCCATCGAATCATTATACCTATAGCATTACCTTGCATGCCTATACCATTAAACATTATACTTAGCCTATGTTATTTCAGTCGATCAGCTAAACAGCAAGTAAAATTGCTGTATTTCACACAAAAAACTTATTAAAGCATTTTAATAATAATTAGTGGGCCTCGCTTTGCACTAATTTATGAAACCCTGTCTTCATTGTATTTTTATCAACTCTAGCCGAACAGGGTATAGTTATAAAAATACAATTTATTGTAACCGTGCGTTTGCACTGACGAAACATCTACATAAAGACATGTTTTTTAAACATGTTTCTGTTAATGTTTATGAATACGTTTCCATTGTCAACACCTCAACATGTTGCAAAACATGTATGAAGTCTTTAACAGCCGAAAGTGCGAACGCAATCGTTGACAAATTCATAAAAAACGTTGACAGACAACAAGTTTTGAGGCGATCCTAACGCAATCTGCAACAAATCTTATTATTCGTTCCGAATCCAACACGATTTTCGGCAGTGCGAACGCAAAAGCATACACAACAAATTTTGAGATTTGTATCATACAACAAGTTGTAAAACATTGCATGTTTTATGTTTCTCAGTGCAAACGCACGGTTACATTTCAATCATTCACTCACGACGACCCAAATAGTTACTCATTCTTTGTGTCACATCACTAGGGACATTCATTCTTTGTGGTGGGGCGATTGCGTAGATACACGTTAATTTGTCGATGTGTGTGTGTTTCTTCATTGTAGGGTTATATTTTCATAGTGTGTGTTCGTAAACATAAGAACAACGTCTCTGTAAGTGTATTCTACATTTTCGTAGTGTGCGTGCATGTTTACCTCGCCTCCCGCGAAAAGTGGCAGAAAAATTTACACTGCGATTTGTTGCGTACCGCATCCATAGGTTAAATGATCTAAGGCAGCAGCAGGTCGGCAAATGTACTTATTCTTTTTATCGACAGACTGATGGAGTATGAAGTTTTTAGAAAACAATTAGAAAAAGTCTTTGTGGATGCATGCTTAGGTTGAAATAAGCATAGAACAAATTTTTGTTGTATTTTTGTATATGTAGATAAAACGATGCCAATCAACGTTTTCCTTTTGCCTAAAAACCTAATTTATTGTCGGTACGGTATGAAAACTTGACAGACTACCCGACAAGCAATCACGAATAACAGTGCCTAATCGTTTTGATTTATTTACGTAACCTTCCTGTATCAACTGAACTGTTATTTAAACTTATCTTACCGAGCCTAGTTGCTTAGCATTATAATTTTTCGTCGTCACGTCACGCATATTTCCTAAGTATGATATTCATCCTTTCTTTCATCTTCGCTCGTTTACATGAAAGTCATTCCTTACCGAGCGTATTCTGTTAAACCTAAATTTTTTTCTGAGTAGCGGTAGGAATTCATGTTCAGAATTATGAAAAATCTACCCTCTCCTCAGCGCATCATTTATATTGCTGTGTCCATCAGGGTCCATAATTGTGCCTATACCACAGAATAGATAATAGTACTACGTACAGAACGGCCACTCACCTCCTCGCACTCATTTCAAATACCTCGTCCTACCCGGCACTTCCCTGTAGACATCACTGACAAGTAAACAAGGGCGCGCGCGATCGCTCGGACGAGTAGACGCGAGCGCCGGGCGATAACAGAGACAGCGCTATACGGGTGAAAGAGAAGGCAGTCGCTGCACTTCCCGCGTCATTGCGATTGATAACCGCTCACTCAGCCCTACTAGATTCCACGCACACATTTGCGCGTGTATGAACGTCATTTGTTTAAGTAGTAGTAATAGGTAATTGATTTGCGAACGTTGTATGGAGTGTCCGGGGTGTGCCTATACTATAACTACTTAAGAACCCATGTAAAAATTATGGTATGCAATAAAACATTTGAATTTGAATTTCATAACATTAGTATTGCGTTAGTAAAGCCTCCCTAAGGCGTTACAAAACTAAAGGCAGTGTAGCACTTAATCTATCAAACTGCGCGTTCAATCGCTTAAAGGCTTCCGCAGTTCAAAAGTACTGTGGTTCTGAGTACTGGAAGGGTTTCCATAAACGCCACGGCGAGCAGGCATAGAAAAGATAATAATAGGGTAATAGGAGCAGGTGAGATTGGCTTGAATCCTGTAAGGTGTTATTCAAACCCCTTACACCCCCGATATGTTTCAGAGTAGCAACAGTAAATATATATTTGATTTGAAACTCCGCACTGAGATCCTGTGACGTTACAATTGCTAAAGTTAAGCAACGTTCGCCGTGGCCAGGTCTTTGATAGCTAACCAAAAACGTAAAAGATCTCGAGTTTCTCCGTGCTCCGTCCGGAGTACAGTTAGTCAAAATCAAAATCAAAATATTTTATTCAACTTGGATTTTACAATCTCTTTTGAAAGTCAAGGAAGCTACGCCAATGGTTCACAAGTCTACGGCGGGAGACCTTGTACTGGAAAGAACCAGCAAGGGCTATTTTTTTCTCCCTGTATTGTTACAGAGTCGTCAATTGGAAGCTGACCTCAAGGCAAAAATTTGAGCTCAACTTCCATAACAAATTTAGATTTGTCAGTTCTCTTCTTAGTACAACATTGCCAATACTACTTAATGACTAGTTATACACAACAACACGATTATTTACATTATTATCATTAATAATTTCTTTAAATTAACACCAGGCATTGGCATCTTGTAAATAATCGTTGACTTTATAATATCCTTTACTTATCAGAGTCTTTTTTACATGCGCTTTAAACTTATCAAAGGGCATGTCAGTTACACTTTGTGGGACTTTGTTGTAAAAAGTTATACATTTCCCCATAAATGAGCCTCTAGTTTTTTGGAGCCTGTACGTTGGAACGGCAAGTTTATTTTTATTTCTTGTGTTTAAATGGTGAAGTTGGAAATTGGTTTCAAATGTATTATAATTTTTATAGACATAAATAAAATTTTCATAAATGTACTGTCCTACTAAAGTCAATATGTTAATTTCTCTAAATAAATCTCTAAGAGAGTCTCTTGCTCGTAAATTATAAATAGCGCGAACCGCTCTTTTTTGAAGTACAAAAATACTTTCTATACCTACTAGCAGCTGATCCCCACAGAAGTATTCCATATGACATGACGCTATGAAAAAAACTAAAGTAAATTAATCTTGCCGTTTCAACATCAGTAAGTTGTCTTATTTTTTTTACTGCATATGCTGCAGAACTAAGTCTGTTTGCCAAGGACTCAATATGTGGATCCCACTGCAATCTAGAATCTAGAGTAATACCCAAAAATTTTGTAGAATCGACGAATTCAACAATTTGGTTGTTCATTTGCACAATATTATCAACTTTTCTTACATTTAGCAATGAGAATTTAATACATTTAGTTTTACTTGAATTTAATGATTAATTATTTATGGTGAACCAATGCAATACTTTAGAGAGAGTACTATTTACAACGTCAGTATTTCCGTTTCCTCTGTCAACCTTAAATATTAAAGAAGTATCATCTGCAAATAGCACTGTATCGCACAAACTATTAGTGAAGTGTGGGAGGTCGTTCATGTAAATTAAGAAAAGCAAAGGTCCCAATATCGAGCCTTGAGGCACACCCATAATTATGGGTGCACCAGCAGACTGAGATTTGTTAATGACAACTTTCTGGAGTCTACTGGACAAATAAGACTCAATAAGTCTAATTGCTTCTTCAGAGACACCATAATATTTGAGTATATTTAAAAGAGTAGACAGTCGATCCTGCGCGTGATTTCGCTCCAATCGTGTCGGAGTGACGCGATAGAGAATGAACCTGCTCTATATAATATCTCCTGCGCTGCTGATAATGTTTTTAGAACCGATTCAAAGATCGGTTAGATCATATTAGTTTTAATCCGAGTATGAATATGTTGACCATATTATTTACAAACAACTTACACTCGGAACAATAAACAAACACAAATAAAGATTTGACAACACATATTTATCTCACCTGCAGTCTCCCCGTCAAAGATGAAGATTGGGAAGAAAGGCATGGTCTTGTCCTCCAGGGCGCTTAGGAGAGCTGGATTGTCGTGCAGCCGCAGTCCATGTCGGAACCAAAGCACGTTGCCGCCCAGCATCTTAAACTATTTCAGATCATACAATAACAATCATTATTTTAGAAAACGCCACTAATCCATATGGAACTAGGTAATTATATTATTAACGTAAAAGTGAGTGAAGATAGAAAAATAGACAAAGGAAGCTGTTATATTTTGGCAGTTTTGGGATCGTTCACTTTACGCGTATTAAAAACGACCTCTCATTTTTGTTAAAACAGTGAACCTAAAGTAGAAAGGCACTATCAGGTTTTAACAGATTCTGTTTTATATTGCAAAATTGCCAAACCAATGTGTTATGTATGTCTTTCATATTTATTTTATGCACACCTGTTGCATAAAACATTGCTTACTAAAGGTAAGCCAAACGACATGAGAATAAGATGCAGATAGGTATAGGACATAGACTGAGAGAAAATTTACATTGAGGCCATTTAATGCTATCAATATTCATTATAAAACTAAGTAATAGCATTAGGTTAAAAAATATGTTTTTTTTTTAAGTTAAACGGGGTTTTCACTGAAAAGAAAGATAAGGATGATGTAGGTACACAAAGCTAAAAATAATTTGGTAGGTCATAGGTACCGGTCAGCACACCACTCTCCTCATCAATCTGAGAAATTGATGAGACGCATTTTCCTCTTTCAATTGAAACCCAGATTTCCCCACAATTTCATTTCAAAAAAATGTAATCCGCCATTTTGTGGTGGAGACCATCTTGGATTTACAACGATTCTAAGCATATAATATGATTGTATTTTCATCCGAATTAAAGGTGTGTAACTAATTAAAATGAATCGGTCAACAGAAATAGGGTAAAATTATAATTAATTACTAAATTAGATCCAACAACAACAAACAATAAATCCGTAAAAAAATAATTCAAACGCGTATGAACCCGATGCTTGAAAACGGATAATGATAAATTGAAATCATTGACGTAGGGGTATAACTCAATGGTTAAAATCCTGGTGGCAGCAGATTGCCTGAGACTTGAAATGGAAATTTTGTGCAGTTTGCCTGAAACTTGAAATTTTGCAATAAAATTACTGGGTACCGTGACTTTACATCTTACGTCACAAGTTGACAACGTACCTATACTGTGGTTCTTGTGGGGGTTGCAGATTTGCTGCCAATCTCACAAGACAAGAGTCACATATAGGTGACCGTTACCACTTTACCATCAGGTATGCAGTAGGTATACTTGTTTGCTATCTTTGTTGTGCTGCATAGAAAAAAAACTATTTCCAAAAACTCTGGTGACGCAACATAGGCCATCTCTTACCAACAACGAGAATGGAAAGTTCAAAAAATTCGTTGTCAAACCGAAACACATTGAACTACGTCTAAGTATTTATAAACAAAATACAATGAAAGGAACAAACACTTCTCTAAGTTTAACTAATAGCAACTCGACACTTCTAAAAATGCACATACTAACACAAAATGCTTACCGCGAAAACCAAGCAATTTGCAAATTGTTATAAATCAACGAAAACTTATGAAAATTAAATGAGTTTGGTTAAAAACAACCACAAATATACGTGTATACGTGTCACAAATCGCAATACTCGCGAGTGTACACCCGAAGGGTCGGCTGTGAACTGAAATCGCATCTTACTTACTGCGTCCAACAGCGTTCCTTTTGCTAATGTAATATTATGGGCACAAAGGCCTGATTTAAGCGTTCGTCTCTCCAGAAACTTCTAGATTGCATTTGAAATACACCTTTCGACATACAAACCAGGAAGCCTATCAAAATCGTTAGAAAAATGTCGATTACCTCAATCAAACACCATTTCAATTATATTCCAGAGGTCGTTAGAGCGTTAGTTATTGGCACTTTTTCATTATGAATAATTTAAAAAACGTACATTATCATACATTTTAATCATTTTATCCTTTCATAAAACTACTAGGTAAGTATGCCTTGACTGTAATTTTTGTCGTACTCGCTAGATTTCCTCGGGAATCTCGGGATTTACAGTTACGCATCCAAAGTGTTTGTTGGTTTGTCCGTCTCTGCATGCTTGAACTTGTCCTTACTAATATTAAAACGCGAAAGTTTGAGTATGGATGGATGTATGGATGCTTGTTACTCTTTCACGCAAAAACTACTGAATGGATTTGGATGAAATTTTGTAGGTAGACGGATTACGACAGGGATTAACATATAGGCTACTTATTATCCCGGAAAAGTAAGTACTTCTCGCGGGAAAGTGGATTTGCAGTTTTTTTTAACTTTTAAGGCGGATCATAGTCCGCGGGCACAGCTAGTAATTTAATAAATCTCATTGTATGATTGTGAATGTTCGATGTAGATTCGTGGTGGAATATTTAGCGTTTGTTTTTTGTTAGGTACAAATTTTTCGACAGCAGTTCCCACAGTAATATATTTTGTCGAAACGCATTTTCACTATTTTTGCAATTAGTGTTTTTACAAGCTTTTATTTAACTTGCAATGTATGTAAGTACCTATGTATGTTCGGGTGGAATCTTGCAACTCAATTTTGAAGCAGATATCTTTAACCGATTGAGCTGAAATTTTGTATACACGTTCAGTTTGGATGACAATGCATGGTTGACTGTGTGACGTCATTTTAAATCCAAGATGGCGGCATACCCAAGATGGCGGATCAATTATTTTTAATGCACCCCTACAATATGGATATCATATAAAAGGTCTTGCTAAGAGTAACTCGAAAAATAATGTGACGTCACTATTTATCCAATATGGCGGACTTCTAAAGCTTGAAAATCAATTTTGAAGTAGATATCTTTAACATTGAGCTGAAATTTTGTATACACACAGTTTGGATGAAAATGCAAGGTTAACTGTGTGACGTCATTCTAAATCCAAGATGGCTGCATATCCAAGATGGCTTTTGTAGATAAACAAGTAAATTAAATAATTTGATGTGAATAATTTTATACATTACAATTTTCAAAGTAAATACGAGTAGGTACTTAAAAGTACTGTTTTAAGTACTTTTAAGTTACTACACACAAGTAAATCTTGCGACAAGCTTTTATGTCATATAAATTGTGTCAAATGTGAAATGACGTTATAAGTAAAAGTTTTAGTGTAAAAGTTTATTAATTCTTTTTAGCGCATTTAAATAAAAGCTTCTTTTTAAAAAGGTTTTTTTACATTTAATTTTTAAGTTATGGCATGCCTGCCAACCTGAATGAAACACGCCTAATGTAGAAAACTAACATTTTGTATTTTTGATACCGATCGATAGGGTCAATCACAGGGAACAATAACAAATTTGACGATCATGATGAAATAAACAAAGTAATAAAGAAGAAATATGTTCCTTTCGATGTGTTCTTGTTGATTGCCTCAAACGTAATTTGGTTTAAGATTATGTGAAACTAGGTACTTACATAATGGAAAATTTGAACTTTTTGGAAAAACACCTTTAATAATAATTAAATTGTAAATTTTTTATCATTTTACTATTTTCTTTCTTTCGTGAAAATTGGTTAATATTCTTTTCCCAATTTTAAGAAAATTGGGAAATTTATTAACTGTGAATGATATCAACTTTGGGGTCACTTTTTACAAGGTACAAAGCTATCAATCAATATAGTTTAAATTTGATCGGATTGGGTAAGCTTTCGGTGGCCTAGTGGACATGATCATGCTGTCAGCACGGTATTTTAGATACACGGGTTCCAATCCTGCCCGAAGATGAGATTTTTCTCCTCCTTTTCCAAAATTACCCGGTATGTAATCGAACCTCCAACCTCCATATCTGAGCCAGGTGGTCTCGACCAGTAAAGGACGAAAGCGAATATTGTTAATTTACGTTCACGGGTTTATTAGTATGACAAGCTCAGAAACAATTTACTCGCACGGCATAACTACACAACAACAAACATATCTACACATCGATACAATAATCATCATAGGTAGGTAATGTCGTAACAGGATCGCGTCGACCTTTAGAAGGATTATCGATTTTGCGAGTACCTGTTATGAAGTCTGTCCAACGCAGCCCCACTGCCAGACCCCCTCCTGTTTACTTTAACAAAGAACGACGTCATTGAATAACAGGTAACAAAACCACCTAGTGCTCCTTTGATTTGACTGAGTAGATAATAGTTTGACTCTATTTAGCACAATATATTGTTACTGGGTTTTATAATTGCAAAAATTCGTTACGCAATTAACGTTATCCACGAGAACTTCGCAGAAATATCGAGTAATCATGAGCGAATTGAACACATACTCGTTCTTTAGGACGTTATGCCATGGTCATAGTTACCTTTTTTTAACGAGGTGGAACGCTGTTGCGCACCGTACCTGCCGATGGCTAATCGGCAGGCGTGTGGGATTCTCCCCGCGGGACATACCCACTAAACCAATCTCGATGTCCCTCTTGTTCATAGGTCAGAGCGATCCGGGGCCTGGGCATTCTGGGCTACCCCAATTCCTCGGACCGCCCCGGAACAGGAAATAGTACAGTCCGTTTTTCCATACAAACGTAGTCCCCTGTTTCGTTCTTGGATAATGGCACTAAATCAATGGCCACTATAAGCATGTTCCTATGTTTTCCTTTTTTATTAAGTTAATTATTAAAAGAGATTTTAAACGTCCAAAAACCTCAAAAATCGACCTAATTTTCTGCTGTATTCAAACGTCCAGAAAACAGACTGAAGAAGATTATATGAAAAGAGCAAAACATAGAAACACAGAGAAAGCCTTGCTTTAATTTTTAACGCATAAAGTAATTAAATCGGTCAATTTTTCGCGGAGAAAACAGGGGACTACGAAACGTATATTTTGTGTACTTTTCACAGGTATTTTCGGTCCCAGCTGCAGTTGTCCCTATCGCGCTCAGTTCAGTTGTTTGGACACACAGCGCGACAGCAATACATTTTACAAATACCTATTTTTGAATTCTCTCGACCTTGGTGTTTCCTCTTAACGCCATTACCCTGAACATTGAAGAAATACCCAGACGGGCGTTATGTTATATTTGTGAAATAATATATTATTGTAATGTTGGCAATTTAAAAGAGGAGCCAAAAAATATAGACCTTCCGAGTTTCTTGCCTGTTCTGCTCGAGAAGGCTCTCCCAATTTCCGAACAGGTGTAGAGTCAACTTTTTTTTTTCATTTTACTTGTATTTGCATACATCTTAATTATGGTTGAGATGTATACCGGGTGTAACTAAACACCCCAATAACATTTAAGGGGCATATAAGTTAGATACTAAATGGACCTTCGGTGCTTGTCTGAGACCTGGAACCTAATACTTTCAGATTTATTTGATTTTAAACTGAAAGCAAAAACTTTCAAGTGACAACCATAATCAGCTCTTAACACAAAAGAAATTTAAACACAAAATGCCACGTCACAGACGTGAGCGTAGTATTCCTCCTACGTATACGTAGGGCTGTCGGCACTTAATACCAAAAAATAATTTATTTAGTTTGTATGGGAAAAAAAAGAAGGTTTGTTAGCGCTAATATTTTTCTTACAGAATCTCTACTTCTGATGGATACATACCCTTAAATGTTATTGGGGTGTTCAGTTACACCCTGTATACATACAAGGTTTAAATAATACATAGCTTATCTTGACTTGTTGCATTTTTTAAATTAATTTATTGATTAAATAGAGTTTTGTAATTTGTTGACGTCAATAAGTGCCTGTAAAGGTCTATGTTGAATAAAGTATTTGAGTTTGAGGCGACCTATGATCGCGCGCATCAGGAGCCACCCTAGCGCGCAGGCCACACCTAATGGTCATTGTTACCTAGGACATAATAAAAAGCATAGGGCTTTGAATGATGAGCTGTTGAATTAGTGTCTCCTGAGAAACTATGAACTACTTAGCAGTGCCCGCAGCATTCGTCTGCGTGAAATTCAGTTTATGCCTATAAACGACCTCGTGCTAACCGGCTACGACCACGACAAGACGGACGCCGGCCGGTCCACTGTTTGCGACCGTCGTTGACCACAGCAGCCAAGTGCATGACCGATATGGTTAGTGGTATAAAAGGGACCACGTGCCAATTATATTTTATTAAGTATAATATCATCGCCAGACGAATGATTTATAAGTTGGGATGCTCTGGTTGTATGCGATCACTGGTCGTGTGGTGTGTGTGGGCGTGTCCGAATATAAAGCGAGAGGCAATGATATTAAAATAAATAAAATGCATTTATTTCGGAAGCAATGTTATTCTTACAAACTATTTTAGTATATCCAATTATTATTATATTTTTTAAGGCGCTACTATTCCGTTTTCGAACAATCTAAGCCAAACACGTTGAACGAGTTCTATATACAATGTGAAGCCTCGTCAAATAAGAAGCTAGTTTATTTTTGCTTTGTGAATCGTGGCGGTTGCTATTTTTCAATACAAAGGATTGAGCTTGAGCAGCCTATTACGATTTGCGCTAGACCCTAATTTATAAATTACTCAGATTGCGCGTTTTTGCATACGTCTGCGACATTTCCCGACAGCATAATGGCATATTATGTCAACAGACTGTGGATATTTAAATTATATTTTCCCTTAATAACATAAAGCGAGGTGCGATATGCCTTTTTTACAAGCTTCGCCCGCGCTATTATTGATTTCCCGTGGGAATTTATATTTTCCCGTAGGATAAATAATTTTGTAGCCTATTTAAGCCCGGATAATAAATTTCATAGAAATTGGAGCAGATTGTAAATATTTTCTATACAAACTTTCAACCCCTATTTTGCACCCTAAGGGGGTGAATTCCAATAAACCATGAAACACGTATTCAATGAAATATTTTTAAGAGCATAAATATCAAGTTTTATCAAAATCGTTCCCAATTTAAAGATTTTTCCATACAAACTTGCAACCCCTATTTCATCCCTTTAGGGTTTTTTTTTAAATTCCTTCTTAGTGTGCGTCCGCATTTTGTCCGCGCAATTAAAACAACTGTCCCACGTTTCTACCATTAGCGGTTACGGCTGTGCGTGCGTCTATAGATAGGAACATCTCCTTTTTTTATATATATAGTTAGATAGATAGATGTTTGTATTCCAAGCTTTCGGGACTTAAATATGACAAAACATAATATTACTGTGCCAAGTATAATCCAATCCATTTTTTTATTAATAAGGCCGAGGATTAGATTTTCAGTACCTAAGCGATTAATAGGCTTGTATAATAATCGCCTTCGATTCGAATCGAATCGAATGTACTCGTAGGTCACAGGTAACCTAACAGTATACTGTACTGTATTGTTAAACTGTAGTATAGGTTTAGGTACACAGTTGGCACACATTTTGATATGCATTCAATAAACTGTTCAGTTGCGGGTTTTTATAATGTTATGACTGTGATTACGTTCATATGGAGGCGGTGAATGGGACAGAGGGATTCAAAACTAATGACAGAGTCATTTATAAATAAATAGAACGTCAAAAAGCGTATTTACTAATACTGTTAATTAGAAGTTTTATTACGTTATCGAAACTCAATTGTTATGTTAAGGTTAGCAGAATAGCTAGGTCATATTGTGTGAGGTGTTTCGCGAACATTGTAAATAATACTCACAGCGTAATGTGGCTTTTTCAGCTTTATGTTTTAGGTAGGTACATGGCTTTCACGTGAACCATTTATCGACACTTTTTTACGATTCTGTAATTTTTGACGACTCTGTAATAATACAGGGAGAAAAAAATAGCCCTTGCTGGTTTTCTTGCTAGTTCTTTCCAGTACAAGGTATCCCGTCGTAGACTTGTGAATGTCAACCATTGACGTAGCTGCATTGACGTTCAAAAGCGATTATGTAATCCTACTTGATGAATAAAGTAGGTATTTTGACTCCAATGACATATAAGTTAGATACTAAATGGACCCTCGGTGCTTGTCTGAGACTTGGAACCCCAATACTTTCAGAGTTATTTGATTTTAAACTGAAAGCAAAAACTTTCAAGTGACAACCATAATCAGCTCTTAACACAAAATAAATTTAAACACAACAAAATGACATGTGACAGACGTGAGCGTAGTATTCCTCGTACGCTTACGTAGGGCTGTCGGCACTTAATACCAAAAAATTATTTATTTTGTTTGTATGACGTGAGCGTAGTACTATTCCTCGTACGCTTACGTAGGGTTGTCGGCATTTAATACCAATAAATAATTTATTTAGTTTGTATGGGAAAAAGAGTAAGTTTGTTAGCCCTAATATTTTTCCTACAGAATCTCTACTTCTGATAGATAGATACCCTTAAATGTTATTGGTGTGTTCAGTTACACCCGGTAACCTAGGGCCGTTCTGCGGGAACGTACATGGTTTTTTATCGATTATAATTACCTAACCTTTAAGGGGAGTTCTGCGGGAACTCACATGGTTATGGTTTGCAATCATTACTATAATTACCTAACCTTCAAGGGGAGTTCTGCGGGACTCACCTGGTTATGGTTTGCAATCATTACTATAATTACCTAACCTTCAAGGGGAGTTCTGCGGGAACTCACATGGTTACGGTTTGCAATCATTACATATTAAAACCTGGAACATGAAAGACAATATTGAATCAATGCACAATAATTTTGATTACTCTATAGAGGATAGAGAAAATGTACCTCCATCTGTTTCAAATAAAGGAAATTTGAAATAGCAGAACAAGTAGAAATACCAGATGGAGAGGAAGAAGTAAAATTATCAGATGAAATTTATTTAATGTATTCCCTCTTTTTGTATGAGTCTTAAGTGTTAGAAAAGATAATAACAGATAGGCTAAATAATTTGAATGTATTTTCACCTAACTTCGGAGGTTCTTGTATACTTGACAAAAAGATTCCATGAAGGTTTGTCTTATGGTGGCCTTAACTCATTACGATCTGCATTATAATTTTTGATAGGATCGCATTTAGGTAACGATAGCAGTATTAAGAGACTATTCAAAGGTTTCTTCAAACTTAGACCCACTGCACCAAAATATAACTACATGGGATGTGTCAGTATTACTCAATTTTATTGAAAATAGCTATTCAGGTAGTAATTCTTTAGATATAAATACCAAAAAGACTGTTTCATTATAAGCATTAGCTAAAAGCCAAAGAGCTCCAAACCTGTCCTTAAATGAAATTAAAAATATTATTGTAAAAAATGATTGTGTCACTATAAAAATAGATAAGATTATTAAGACATCGGCACCTAATAGATGCCAACATTTCCTCGTATTACCATTTTTTTAATGATAATAAGAAGATCTGTCCAGCTAGAGCAATTATATGGACATTACTAAGGTAATTCGTACATGTGATAACTTGTTTGTTTTTTCAATTAGAAAACCATATAAAAGTGTAACAGCCAGTACTATCAGCCGTTGGATTAAACAAACGATGAAAGAAAGTGGAATTGATGTTAGTTTTTTTTTTCGGCACACAGCACACGACATGCTTCATGCTCTATAGCTTTTAAAAGAGGTGTCAATATTGATAATATTCGAAGAACGGCTGGTTGGACTGGAGAATTAAATACTTTTTTGACAGATTCTACGAGGGCGGGTCAAAAAGTTCGCGGAATGAGGGGCATGGAGGGGGAAAGGTGACTTTTTACTACCTGCACTAGTTGTGACACTCATTAAGAGCATAAATACTAAGTTTCAAAAAAAATAGGTCATAATTACCTGAGCTACACATCAATCAACAAGTCAATCCGGAAGAAAATTTGCAACATGGAGAAAATTGAGTTTCGCGCAGACATCAAGTTCCATACCAAACAAGGAAAACCTCCCCAGACTATTTTGGAAGAGATGTCTTCTGTTTACGGGGACTCTTGCCCTGGTAAAACCATGGTTTACAAGTGGCACAACCTGTTTAAGCAAGGCAGGGATTCGATTGAAGATGATCCGAGGCCAGGGCGGCCTGTCGAGGCAACCACGGCAGAAAACGTCGAAAAACTTGAAAAAATCATATTGGAAGATGCCCGTTTAAAGATGAAACAGCTTGCAGAAATGATTGGAGTATCAGCTACAACCATTTTGAACATCCTACACGACCATCTTGGCATGTCAAAGGTGTATGCAAGATGGGTGCCGAGAATGCTCACGCCACACCAGAAGCAGCGGCGAGTTGAGTGTTGTCGCGAGTTTTTAGTGCTCTGTGGTGAACAAAAGGATGAAGTTTTGAACCGAATTGTGACTGGAGATGAAACTTGGGTTCATCATTATGAGCCTGAGTCCAAACAAGACTCCATGCAGTGGCACAAAAAGGGCACACCACCTCCGAAGAAATTCAAAGTGTCTCCGTCGGCTGGAAAACTCATGGCTACTGTTTTCTGGGATTCAGAGGGAATCCTCCTTATTGATTATAAAGAAAAGGGTGTCTCTATCACTGGAGAGTACTACGCTGCACTATTAGAACGTCTGCGAGATGCTGTGAGAGAAAAAAGACGGGGAAAATTGACTAAAGGTGTGCTCCTTTTGCACGACAATGCACCCGTGCACAAGTTGCGATGGCTGCTGTTCAAAGAGTGGGCTTCGAAATCTTGGAGCATCCTCCCTATAGCCCAGATTTAGCCCCAAGTGATTATTATTTGTTCCCAAAAATGAAAAAAGAGCTTCGAGGGAAGAAATTTTCCAGCGTAACGTACTTCTCGAAATATCAATAAAATTTTATTCGTATATGCGACCTCTAAATACAGATTAATGTATGAAAATTTTGAAATCTTCTGTCTAACCGAGCCGTTTATTTTATAGAAAATCCTATTCTATCCTAGTCTGTTTATGTATTGAGGTAAATCAAAAACCACTCAACAGATTTTAATGAAAGGTATGATGATAGCTGACTATCCGAGTCAACATCTAGGGCATTTACTGCGGTATAATGTAATCAAGGCTTACCCTTGGCGCTCCCCACCAACCCGCACTGGGCCAGCGTGGTGGGAGAGGACCCACCCATAAAATTCAAAATAATGAAAGGTCCCAAATGCCCGGTGGTCCCGGAGGTCATGCCGTCAGTGTCGTCAACAGTAATATAATTTGTGGTGTCGTCGACTCGGCGCCGGAATCTGGGGTGCGAAGATTCCCCGTGAGGCGAAAACCCCCCGTCAAACGAGCTTGGCCATGACCACCATTATCTCACGCACACTGCGCTGGAATTGGAGAAGGAATTGAGCAGGATTCGTTGGAGTTTTGTAGGATTATCTGAAGTCTAAAGAGAGGATGAGGACACGATGGTCCTTAAATCCGTCAACCTGCACTATTTCTGGGAGGGTGAGACCTGTCCCATTTTGGTGTCGACTTTATCGTCCACAAGTTTCTCGTGAACAACGTAGCACAGATCGGCAGTGTATCGAATAGGGTGACGTACCTTTTACTCAGAATTGCCAAATGGTATTCGCTGAAGGTCATACAGGTATACGCCCCGACCTCAACGCACTCTGACGAGAGAGTCGAATCTATGTATACATTTCTCGGGCAATACATGCTTTCAGTAGTCACTACACCGTTGTTAAAGGAGACTTTACCGCAAGGCTATGCGAGCGTGACGATAATGAGTGGGGCAATTTGGAGCCGGAATCCAGAATTACTGAGACTTCAGCCAAATTTAACCTGGTTATGTGATCATCGTCTCTACGTATCACGTGATCGAACCAAAGCAGCCGACTCTCACGCATCTTTTTTCTGGCACCGGTGCAGCCCCAAATGTCCCCACGGATATATTCATTTCGCACTTTGTCCATCGTGTCAAGTAAGACTCGGATATTCAACGGCGTCTCAGTGATCAATTCGTTCAACACGGGGAGCGATCACCGAATGATAAGAGGCGCATTGAATATTAACGTCAAAGCCAAAGGTGTCGACTGTAGAAGTCTACGCTCCGACC
Organism: Schoenobius gigantellus; assembly: GCA_963935595.1. NCBI lineage: Eukaryota > Metazoa > Arthropoda > Insecta > Lepidoptera > Crambidae > Schoenobius > Schoenobius gigantellus. Next base: position 25,306,472 of record OZ012543.1, read on the forward strand.
CGAAGCCATCCAGATCCAAAGCCCCGAGCACATCTCGAATCCATCGAAGGCCATCGAGCGGAACAAAGTCTCCAAAGTGTTCGCAAGAGAGAGTCAGAGCTTTCGGTCAGAGTCTGCTGACAAAGCTGAAGACAGAGGACGCCAGATTCATTACATCCTGACCTGAGCTTTTGGGCGAGATCGAACACTTCTATCACGGACAGCTTTATACAACATCGCAAGCACCTTTATTCAGGCCACAGATCCTAGAGCCAAATTGACCCGGCATTACACCGAATACATCTCGGACGTTAGTCTGTACGATATTAGATATTAGGTCCTTACATATGAAATTGGCGTTTTGTATGAGAGAAACATAAAGTCGATTTTTTTAATATAATAAATTTATTAAATCAAAGTATAGTCCATTCACTTAGATAGTGTCGGTACACCCGCACATAATAGGGAATATGCATAAAATTTAAATTTGTATCAAATATTTTTTTCTAGATTCTTTATTGTCTTTTACATTATACTTAAAAGGTATTTTTTTATTTAGTTGTTAATTAAACCCAAAAAATATTATATAAAAAGTGAAAATTATGGGAGAGAAATTCAAACTTACAAAACGCGCCACCATTGGTCGAAACGGAATGTGACGTCAGTCATTCACGTCAATGCCTCAATGGATTTATCGGCGTCGATATTCATGTGTTAGTAGTGTTTGTGAGAAAAATTGTTTAAAACTGAATTTCTGTGTGATTACTTGTGTATATATATTTGTAATCAATCTAGGACGATGACAGAAACTGGTTTTGTCAAAGCACAATCGGATAATCTACCGAAAATAGATGCATTTATTATGTCAGCATATTTTGCATCAAATCTCGATTTTACAAGCGCAGTGATCAAAGGACTGAAAGCAGCAAGGTAATTTTTATGTTAATTAAGTCCAGAACATAGATTTTTATTCATAAATGTTTAATTAATACTTCAACAAAACATAACCTTTACTTAAGTACCTACCTACATAACCATTTGTCATTAAAATTGTTCCTAAACTCCTAATTTACGTCTATATCATTATACTTAATTTACACGTAATATTATATTATTGAAGCTCACTCAAGTATGATATGTTTATATACTTTTTGTCAAAATGAAATAAATACTTACTATATTGCGATTTATATGAAAAATTTTCTTTCCGAATCGAAACTGAAACTAACTTACTAACTTTGTTGTAAGAAAAAAATCAAAATTTCGTAAAACCGCAATAGGAATAAGCAAGCTCTTTAGATAAGTTTTTAATTAACTTTTGTACAAGTTAGGTTAGTTTTAGACCGAATCATCTACTGCTCAATAGCTAATTCACACTAAGCTGTACATAAATATAGCACACGTTAAAATGATCTTTACAACAAAATACAACCGATAATGGAGATACATTTTCCCTTCTTTCCCTTCATCATTTTACACCATTTTTTTCTTAATTTCGCATCGCGTGGAATACGAAAAGACACTTTAATACAGTTGCTCAAAGAGTAATATATTGCAGGGCTGTTTATCGTCCGGGATGACCACCATTACGCACTAGTGCTTTTTCTTTACCAAATGTCAAATGTCTAGAATGACACACATTTTGCTTTTTTCCTGCTTTTTTCTAGCATGCTAAGTTAAGATTGCGCTAAATAATCTGACTGGTCTACCAGATTTTGTATTGTAAAAGCATGCCTAAAAGCAAAGCATAACAAAAAGCATGGCCGGACCTTGCTTTTAAAAACACGAAAAGCAAAGCATAACACGCATTTGCTTTGTCACTGCTGTGTACGTACGACGACATATTTGGCGCCATTTTTCTAAAATTTTCTCTGCTTGATTATTGATTGTTGTTATTTGCTTAAAAGTTTAATCTATCTTCTATCTAATATATGAAATTCTCGTGTCACAGTGTTTGTTACCGAACTCCTCCGAAACGGCTTGACCGATCTTTATGAAATTTTTTGTGTATATTCCATTGATTTACTACCAAACGTAGATAGAGCACTTCATACAAAAACGCTTGAAATCTGTCACCTATTCGACTATATATTTGTACGCTGTTAAATAGGTAGTTGAATATGCACACCCGAATTAAAATTACCATAAAGAAAGTACCGTATTTATCGAATACAACCTTATTCTTTATTATTACGGCAACTATTTGAAGTACAGCCGTGTGCAGTTACATCATTTCATACCTATTAAATTTGACAATTTGAGTAAATCAATGGTATATTCAGTAGGTGTGAGAATAGGTCGTAAACTATTTTTTATTACGGCGAAACGTGAGTTCGCCGTTATTTGTAGTGAAAATAACTATTATGGGGTGTATTATTAATTTTTTTTTTTGCACTGCGGTACCATACAATACCTGTAAAAAGGTTTTTTAACTTCTTGCATGATTTTTATAACATTTAACTGAAATTAAGTCACGAAATAAGTATGTGGGCGCGCTAACGCTTTAACAAACACGAGACCAATGACAACTAAAACCAATGACGTCATCAAAACGCGCGCAAAATGGTGGCGTTTGAACGGCTCAAATTTATTCGATGTTTTAAATTTCACTTTGAACAATAACTTGACTATTTTCAAGCCTATTTATATTTTTTTCTATGTTATAAAGATGTAATTGATTAGTTAATGAAATAAAAAGAAATCATGCATATTCCCTATTGTGGTCATTGTTATAAAATTCGAATATAAATAATACACATAACTAAGGTAGCAAAAAAAATTAATAAAAATTTGAGTAGGTACACGTTAGCAAAGTAAAATTAGACACTATTCTTCGTCACTCGTACTCGTAGAATCACAGTCATTTTTTTTTCCACTCCAGTAAATACGGTACGGTACAGTAAATGCGGCGGAACGTATCACTCGGCCCGCCTAGATTAGGCAGAAGGCGCCCAAGAGAAGCAGTTGCCCTCAACAGTTTGGTGCCCAGCTGTCGAAAGTGGAGTGAGAATTTCCACCTTGAATCTAGCACGAGCCCCAAATACTTCAATGTCGAGTCTACAAGGACCCGACACCCATCCAAGTCAAGAGCCGCATCTGCAGGTGGTTCACGCCTTGGGCCATGGAATAGAATGGCCTCGGTTTTACTGAGAGCCACCCGGAGTCCAAGCCTTTGGACGCCGTGGACTACTTGCAAGCTCCCAACTTTTGCCAATTGGACAGCTTCTGAAAATGTAGCAGCCCGTGTAGTGACTAACGTATGTGGAATGCCACAAGCCATCCGCCGTTCGAGGAGGCTGCCGTCACTCATCTGACAGACCACGGTACGATCTTGCAAATAGTCTGCGATGACTCGTCTCAAATACGGGGGCACTCCGTGGTAACGGAGCGCCTCGGTGATGCACTCAAACGGCAGGGTGTTGAATGCATTGGCGATGTCAAGTGACACCGCCAGCATAACCTCACCGTGAGTGGTCGCGTCATCGGAGAGGGCCTTCACGCGTAAGATCGCGTCAATTGTCGATCGGCCTTCCCATATTGCGTGTTCGCAAGATCCGGACCGTCTGTTGACAGATGGCATGCAACCCGTCCAGCGATGTTGCGCTCCAGCAGTGGAATTCCTAACCTAGAGGAGATATTTGAGATCAAAGTGGCCAGTACGGCAAAACGCCAATTTATTTCATATGTAAGGACCTAATATTAGTGTGACTGTCAAACAGATCAAGAACAGCAAGGCGCCGGGTGATGATAGTCATAGATAATAATAATAATAAAAAAATCGTTTATTTCAAGCAAAGTACCTGGTACATTCAAATTATAAAACAAAATCAAATAGTACAATTAATACGATATAGGTGCGTTATGGTGGCTACAACTCGAGGCGGAAATACAGCCCAAGCCGAAGGCGAGGGCGCAATATAGCCGAGTGTGTACAACCACACGCACTTACATTGCCCGACGTTTTTCCACACACCTGTGAGGAAAAATAGCAAGTAAACTGATTTTTTTGATTAAATAACACAAAGCATTTCCAAATTATAGAGTTATGTGCCAAGATATCATGGCTGTTTAAGTAATACTCGTAGAGATTATTTACTAACAAAAATATTTATCGACTATTTTTAAGACAACTCTTTGCTGATTTAATTTTACACTATAGATTTATTGAACACTTTTACGATAGATAACATTCCTGCACTAAATCAATGTAGTTCGTTGATATCTTTTATATTATCTCTAGCTTTAAAATAACAATAATAACACTATAACGCATATAGTGCGGCTGTAGATCTATAACCGCACCATCCGTGTTATAACACACGAGTGTTTTATGCGCAATATTAGATGATAAAGGAGGATAAACTGTTCATCCTGTTCCTGCTCCATTTTCAACAATTCTTCTTGAAATTAATAGAATTAAAGATGGGGGTAATAATCAAAATCTTATTGTTTACGCTCGAGGAAGACCGAGTGGCAACACTGCATTATAGTCTGTGCAGTGAGAGCCTGTGGCGGCCAGCCGCATGTGACATGTCAGTCGAGTCGAACGTAATGACATTGAAATAGGTTAGGTTACCGGGCGGCGCGTTTTCGTTTCGAGAAATACCTATATAATTGAACTAGTTTTGCGCGGCGCACCAAATAATGTGCGAACGTCCGCTTTAAGTGTTGCAAAAGTTTTATCGTCGCGTGTGTGAGCCGTGGTGGCCTACTAGGCCTATGTAGTGCTCCGGTCTCCATCGTTGGATTGACAGCAGCCCTTCAGCATCCGCGACTTCCTTCGAGCTAGCTCAGGAAGTCCACCGGCTACATACGGAGACCAAATGGAATAGGGGTAAACCACAGTGTTTTCTAGGAGCTGGTATTCGGTTTCAAATCATTATTCGGCAAAACGCCGACGTGGTGGAGTCTACTTTGGGCACCACCATCTCTTGGTAGCAGAGCGTGGTTGTTGTTAGATTTGATTGATTGATTAGTATTTTGATTAGTATTGTACAATTAATATTGTAATCTTGTTGGTTGTCCAAACGGGCAATACATATTAATTGGTTTTGATTGCTGATTTTAAACCGACTACAATCTCATTTGTGGACCGATCTCCCTAACTAGTTGTCATTGTATATGAAAAATTGTGGTTAAATGCCTTTGTTGTTCTAGTTAAGTTCTAGCATTTACCTATATTTGATTTTGGTTTGTTTTTTCATATCTTTGTTTTGCCCTTGAATATTTTGTTTGTTAAGTTGTAAACTTATACTTTGCTGTTGTTGTAATACACTATTTTGCTGTGTTAAGTTTTAGCATTTACATTTGATTTTGTTTTGTTTGCCTTTGAATATTATGTTTGTTAAGTTATTGACTTAATACTTGAATTTAATTTGTTTGAAAAATTCTGTTGTTAAATGCCTTTGTTGTTCTAGTTAAGTTCTAGCATTTACACTTGATTTTGGTTTGTTTATATATTTTGTTTTGCCTTTGAAGTTCCTCCCGATCTGTTTTGTTGTCTGCGGTTGTCGGTCTGTTTGTCCGTGTATTATTGTAGTGTATATTAATTTTGGTGCAAAATGGTCCCGCCAGTCAGCCCGCTTAGTGGTGCCCGCGCGGGTGCACAAAAGATCCTGATGGAGATGGTTTGCTAGTGCCGTCGCTTTGGTAGACCGACCAGACCGAGAACAGGCTTTGTTAATTCGGCATGAGGGAGTACCTGCTCGCTTGAAGGAATTGGAGCAGCTTTTCGTTGCTCATCAACAATATCTGCTCGACCACCCAGCCGAGGGTGCCGCTGAGTTGCGGGCAGTCGAGCAATTTAATGCGGATTATGATCAATGTTTTGAACAGGCGGATGTGATTATAAACAAGGCTCAGGCTATCCTATTAGCCCGGAGGGGTGTCGTGCACGCCCGGGGAGGTCAAGCCTACCCCGGCCGGCTTGCTGGGCAGACTGCCCACTTTGGACATCCCAACCTTTGATGGGAACTTGGCTGCTTGGATGGGGTTCATTAACCTCTTTGATAGCCTGGTCCACTCGAGGGACGACCTGTTCCCTAGCCAGAAATTGGCCTATTTGCTCTCTACCTTACGTGGAGAGGCTGGTGTGCTTGTCCAGCATCTACCTGTCAACGATGACAGTTATGATTGAGCAAGGGCGCCCCCCCTCCCGTGAGAGGATTGGGCGCCCCACCCCCCCTACGGGCGGGGGGGATCGACGCGCCGCTTATGAGGCGCCACCGCGGGATTGGGCCGCGGTTATTAGGGAGCCACGTCGGGAGCCGATACGCTTCTCTCCCCCTCTGATGGAGAGACCCCGTTTGTCACGGGCTCCCCCAACTTTTGCCCATCATGGGCACCGCCCGGCCCCCCGATGCAGCTTTGGTCGGGGTGTGTACGTGCCGGATTGGGACCCGCTCGAGCGCCTTGAGCGCCCTATTCCTCCACCGCGCACGCATTTTTCACCCCTGAAACCCCCTTCCCCCTTCCCCCCCGTTGCGGGGAATGCGGGAGGATTTTCATTAAACCAACTGTCGGCTGCAACCCACCCACAGGAGCAGGTGCTGTTACCAACAGCCTCCGTACAGGTGTGGGGCCCGAGGGGCAACTTTGTTTTAGTTCGCGCCCTTTTGGATACGGGAGCACAGGGTTGCATTGCCTCCAGCTGGCTGGTCCGGCAGTTGAGTTTGAACACATCTCCATACCTTGAATCGGTACGGGGAATCGGAGACCTGCGGATCCCGGATCCGATCGGTCAGGTTTTGTTCTCCTTTTCGCCCCACTTCTCTTCAGCGCCCAAAATTGGCGCGACCGCGATTGTTTATGAGAAGGTTGTTGGTCAGCTTCCGCAACAGTACGTTTCGCGCGCTGTCGTTGATGCGACATCAGGATTGACCTTGGCTGACCCTTCCTTCCACCGAACCGGTCCGATTCACTTATTGCTCGGTGCTGTAACACCGTTTTTTCTTAAAATTTCATAAAACGCTAATTTTGCAAAAACATTTTGGTTTCACTGTAGTTTTAACACAAATTTCACAACTAAAATCATAATTACAATAACTTTGTCAATTAATTTCACAATATCAATGTCAAGTGTCAACGTCAATGTCGTTTCACGTCACGTCAGTGACATTTGCAATTATCTTTGGTCATTATTCAATTTTTGCATAAACAAAATAAATCTCGCGTTTATCCTGGCCTTATTTACAAAGATAGTTTTTTTTCGCCCAAAATCCCGTGCTGCCCTTTAGGTGGGTTGATTTTCTCAAAATTCGGAATTTGACATTTAGACCGTTTGTTTTGATAATTTTTAGAGACGTATCATAATAAAGTACACTTAAGGCTACAGATCATATAATTATGGTTTCGTCGAATAGAATTTGGAAAGCATTCACAGTTTGTTTATGGTTAATTTGCATTACGTTTTGTTTTCCAACCAAACTTATAACTTTGGCTGGAAATACTTATTGCATATTGTAGAATTTCGAAAGATCCGTATGTTGACTTGAAACATCATGACACACATGTTATGAAATGAATTTGGTGTTAGGGCAGGTTCCGTCGCCAATACGACGCTTAACATTCGGTGAACGAACGCGCCCATTTTTCACCCTAGTCTTTGAACGCGTCTTTCGTCTATGTTATGATCTCCGAACAGGGGCCTAACCATGATCGCTTATAGCATGGTTAAAACAATATTGAAACAGAGACACCGCTCTTGCTGCGTATAACGCCATCCCGCTCTGAGCGCGGTTTTAATATTGTTTTGGGCGATCATGGTTAGGGGGCTGGTTAGTCTGTGAGACATCGACCGAAGGAATTTGTTATTGATTCGAAGATCATAAATTACTTATATTCATTTCTGCGAATAAAATCAATAGGTATTTCTCCCGTTTTCCGTGTGAATTTAATTTGAAAAGCTACAGTGAGACTTCAAAAGTCAGTTCTTTTTGTTTTCAGCTTGAAGAGTAAAGCTAAGGAAAAAAATACTATATTTACTCGCCGGCACGCGATTCATTAAATTAAATGGATTTATTGTATCAATAACTGCAAAAAATCAATAAGGTATCTAATTAACTTATTATATTCCATGATTTAAAACAGATTTTGTTAATTTTATTTTTATTAGTGGGTAAATTGATTATTAAATCAAACAGATTACATTTCCAAAATTCGCCTTTTTCATCCCCTATTTCATTTAAAAAACCTGATAGTAAGCGGCATCTTAGTGGGATTAATGCATATATTGAGTAACACTTGCGAATTTCATGTTAAATTCTAAATTTTCACAATATTAAGTTTCACATCATTCTTTGGCAAATAACTCACAAATTAAGCTGTTTTCTTTTTATTAATAGCCATAATTATACACAAAATAGGTGCTCTCCCCTCCATATGTCCTTTATTATTAACTAACAAATAAGACACTGACAATTCATTGAAAATTATGTTTGGAATTAACTTGCAATGTTTATTACCTGAAATTCAGATGTATTGACTGGGATTCCTTCAGAACTCAGTGTTAGACCCACTGACCTCAAGATCATAGGCATATTTAATTATATTTTTAACCTGACACTGTGCTATGAATCTCCAGGGCAGTTCCCGGAGGCCGTAGGGCTCCGCTGCTTAGCTAGACAAACTAACTTAACATCAAGGAGGAATTCTGTGGAATTACACAAGTAATAAATATATCTATAGAGAGAGAATAAGTTATGAAACTGGAATATCCTATCTCTGACCCGTGATCGCAGAAACTTAGCATCGAAGGTATGATCTACTAACAACCGCTCCGGGGAAGGCTACTAATTTCTTTAGAAAAAAAAAGGAAACCTATAACTATTTGTTCGTGTACTTTATTGCCCCTCATTTTGTAGTTTTGTACCCAATTTGTACCTGATTTTTACCTGCCGAGATTGATCAAACAAACCTGAACCATCCTGCCCTTGGCTTGTATTAATTAAACATTTAGTTAAGTGCTTTGCATTGAGGGATTTTGTTAACTTCAGTAACATTATGCATAAGTGAATTATAATTGTGTACCTACAAGAATAAAGCTTTTCATTTTGTATCGGACTAAAGAAATAAGTTTGTTTTTTTTCTTTAACTTTAAGATTTCCCTATATTTCTACAATTCAGCAAGAAAAAGCACTACAGTGCCGATGTTCTAGGCCGCGTGTATTGTGGGAAGAGGAGAGAGTTACAGAAGGGTGGGCTGGTAGCCTTATCTACATCGCTTGGGTTTGTAGTGATGGGACCAGTTAGGCATAACCCACCATCTCCATCGGTGGACAGTTACATAACTGTTAGCTCCACCTTATCGGATGTTCTTCAACGGTTTTGGGAGGTGGAAGAGCCACCTACCGTGAAGCGAGTGAACCCCTTAGACGAGGAGTGTGAGTTGTTCTACCAGAACAATACAGGTCGCCTTCGCTCGGGACGGCTGATCACTCGTTTGCCCTTTTTGTCAGTTCGCCCCTCACTTGGCAGCTCCCGGCCGTTGGCCGAGAAGCGGCTGCTGTCCATGGAGCGTCGTATGAGTAGGAACTCCGACTTCAAACAGAAGTATGTCGACTTCATGCGAGAATATGAGCAACTGGGGCACATGTCGGTCTCGCGACTGGACTGGCGAAATATAATAAAAATAATTTTCTTCCTCACCACGCGGTTTTGAAACCTTCCACTGGGAAGATACGCGTTGTTTTTGATGGGTCAGCTCCCACGTCTACCGGAGTTTCGCTGAATCAATGTCTGCATGCTGGACCGAAGTTGCACCACGAGGTGGGCAATATATTGACCAACTTCCGTCGCCATGCCGTCGTCTTTGTGACCGATATCCGGATGATGTTTCTGCAGACTGTGATTCACCCGGACGATAGGCGATATCAGCTCATATTATGGAGGGAGGATCCCAGAGATCCCATGCTAGTCTACGAGCTGAACACAATACGGTTTGCGTTCGAGCCCCTTTGTGGCAATTCGCTCACTTGTGGAACTCGCTGACCGTGAGCGGTTACGATACCCTCGCGCATCCTTGGTTCTCAAGGAGGATGCATTTGTGGATGATATTTGTACGGGCTCCTCTAGTGTCGAGGAAGCCTTGATTTTGCGAGATGAACTAATTGCTCTTCTCGGGGCTGGTGGTTATGAACTGAGGAAGTGGATGTCCAACTCACCTCAGCTTTTGTGTGACTTGCCAGACGACCACCAGCAGGAGCCTCATATTTTTGAGAATGCCAACACTCCAGATTTACTGTCTGTTTTGGGAGTGCAATACAGACCTGTCCAGGACACGTTCACCTATCGATTGGAGCTGCCAAGCCCCAAGGTCTGGACGAAACGGTTGGTTTTATCTACAGTAGCTCGTACCTTTGACCCAAACGGCTGGATTAGTCCCGCAGTGTTTTGAATGAAGTGCTTCCTACAGGAACTTTGGTCAGCCGAAGTGTCGTGGGATGAGCCCCTCTCGGGCCGTTTGCTGCGAGATTGGGAGTCCTTCATGTCGTCTCTCCCTGACATTAACCGTGTTAGTATCCCTAGACATATACTGCCTAAGGGACGGTTTACGGCCAGCCTTCATGGCTTTTGTGACGCGTCTGAGAGTGGATACGCAGCCGTCGTATATATCCGGACGGTCGATGATAGAGGAGCTGTTAAGCTCCACTTGCTAATTGCTAAGAGTAAGGTTGCTCCACTTCGGACTCGATTAACGATTCCGAAGTTAGAATTGTCTGGAGCTACTCTTCTGGTTCGTTTGATGAACCACGTTGTTGACACCCTGGGACGTAGTGTGGACTTTGAGTCGCTCTTTGCTTGGTCCGACAGTCAGGTTGTCCTATGCTGGATTAAGAACTCTGTCCACTCCCTGGAGGTATTTGTGGCCAATCGGGTATCCCAAATACAGGCCTCGAAGGCCCCGTTGATTTGGCGCCACGTGCCAGGTGAAATAAACCCTGCTGACTGTGCATCACGTGGCAGCGAAGCCCCTCAGCTTATTGACCACACTCTGTGGTGGGGTCCCGAATGGTTGTTACAGCCGTCTTGGCCTTCCACACCAGCTGTGGTGAAGGCACCAAATCCGGGCTTGCGTGTTCACGCTGTCGAGACTATGGTGGCTCCAGAGCGGGAATTTTTATTAGACCGCTACAGTTCTCTGGACAAGTTGTTTGGCGTGACCGCTTGGACAAGAAGATTTATTCGAAATTGTTGCCGGCCTCAGCAGGACAAAGATTTGTGTCCGGTCCTCTCACCGCAGGAGCGCCAAGATGCTCTTTTGCATTGGGTGCGTATGACCCAGTCTAGAGCGTTTGAACCGGAACTTAAGATCTTCCGTACCGGGACGTCCAAATTAAAGGGACCCTTGGTGCGTTTGACTCCCTTTCTGGATGATAAGGGATTGTTGCGTGTAGGAGGCCGATTGAGGCACGCTAACTTGCATTATAGATCACGTCATCCCCTGTTGCTCCCCAAGGACGGACCATTGGTGCGATTGTTGATCATTGATCGCCATGTGAAGAATGCTCATGCCGGATGTAATGCATTGACCGCGCTCCTCCAACGGGAGTTTTGGATTTTGTCAGCGCGAAGAATAATCCCATCTGTTATCTTTCGATGTCTGCCCTGCTATCGTTTACGCCCCGAGACGATGCAGCCCCAAATGGGTGATTTGCCTGCTGATCGTGTGAATGAATCGATGACCTTCTTAGGAGTTGGAACTGATTTCGCGGGACCATTCACTATAAAAACGTCGCGACTCCGTAATGCTAAGACTGAAAAGGCTTACTTGTGTGTGTTTGTTTGTTTGGCCACTAAAGCCGTTCATTTGGAGGTGGTGAGTGCACTCACCATGGACGCTTTCTTAGCAGCGTTAGGCAGATTTGTCTCCCGCCGGGGACTGCCTTCTTTAATTCGGTCCGATTGTGGGACGAACTTCAAGGGCACTGATAGACATATAAGAGAAGTTTGTGAATTTTTAGATAAAAATAATATTGAGATCGGATCCACACTCTCCCGTAGGGGGGTAACATGGCGATACTCCCCGCCGTCTTGCCCTCACTGGGGAGGGATTTTTGAATCTGTTGTAAAGGCCGCCAAGACTCACCTTCGCCGCGTTATTGGGGAGACTATTCTCACGTTCGAGGAACTCGCGACGGTGTTTCATAAGATTGAGGCGGTTCTCAACTCGCGTCCGTTATGTCCGTTGTCTACCGACGCGAACGATTTGCAGGCCCTCACGCCGGGCCATTTCTTGATAGGCAGACCACTTAACGCCCTGCCCGAGTATCCTTATAGAGATGTCAATCCAGGACGCCTTTCGCGGTTTGAGTTGCTCCAGCAGCTTACCCAGAGCTTCTGGCGGCGCTGGCACCTTGAATACTTACACATTTTGCAACAGCGCGTTAAGTGGTCAGATAAGACAAACCCACCTAGGGTTGGAGACCTCGTGTTAGTGAAGGACCCAAACCTGCCACCCCTACGTTGGCGTCGCGGACGCATTGTCCAACTTACTCTAGGGTCTGATGGTGCGCCCAGGTTTGCCGAGGTCCTAGTTGGTGATTCTGTTTTGAAGCGCGCGGTCGCTACTCTTTCTCGCCTCCCCTTAGACTGATTTGGCGGACAGTCCGGGACTGTCTGGAGCGGGGGGATGTTTACGCTCGAGGAAGAGCGAGTGGCAACACTGCATTATAGTCTGTGCAGTGAGAGCCTGTGGCGGCCGGCCGCATGTGACATGTCAGTCGAGTCGAACGTAATGACATTGAAATAGGTTAGGTTACCGGGCGGCGCGTTTTCGTTTCGAGAAATACCTATATAATTGAACTAGTTTTGCGCGGCGCACCAAATAATGTGCGAACGTCCGCTTTAAGTGTTGCAAAAGTTTTATCGTCGCGTGTGTGAGCCGTGGTGGCCTACTAGGCCTATGTAGTGCTCCGGTCTCCATCGTTGGATTGACAGCAGCCCTTCAGGAGCCGCGACTTCCTTCGAGCTAGCTCAGGAAGTCCACCGACTACATACGGAGACCAAATGTAATAGGGGTAAGCCACAGTGTTTTCTAGGAGCTGATATTCGGTTTCAAATCATTATTCGGCGAAACGCCGACGTGGTGGAGTCTACTTTGGGCACCACCACTTATATTATTTATTCGAGGGAAAACTAAAGCAGGGGCCCCTAATATTAAGGACAACTCCCTACGTTCCCTTTCTAATGGGCTTATTACACTTATCCTAGTTAGGATCCTAATTAAGCATACATTTGAGCTCATTTTTAGCAAGTGATGCAATCAAAATAAGCAATGTATGCTTAATAGGCATCCTAACTAGGATAAGTGTAACAAGCCCTTATATTTGCATTGTCTTTCAGGTCGGAGGTGATATTATGACCAAGATATTTAAATTAGTTCACACACTGTAGTGGTGTTCCACATAGCTTTATGGGGAGGACGGAGGTTGGGCATTTTCCTCCGGCCGGAAAGACCATACATTCACTTTTTTAACATTATATACAAGGCCATGTTCGCAGGTATACCTTTGACAAATCTGCAACATTTTTGTAATACCACAGACCGATGCGTTCAGCAAAACCATGTCATCAGCATAGTTAATATTATTTACGGGTACACCGTCTATGTGACAACCGACATGGCTGCTGCTAAGCTCACCTATCAGTGCATCAATATACAAATTGAATAACTTTGGTGTGAAGTCAGCCCTCCCTGCCTTACTCCACACTTCGGAAAGGACGCTAGCCCATCTCACAACCTTGAGCTGGTTTCGATAGCAATTTTTAAAGATATTATTCAGCTCAGGTGGTACCTGGATATCACTTAGCTTCTGCCATAGGATATCATAACAGACCAGGTCAAAAGCAGAGTGTGTCAATAAATTATTTCTATTCTATTCTATTCAGAGCTTCTAAAAGCGGGTGGACTGCCAGTCCGGAAAGCGCTGTAGAGGCTATTTAACTCAGTCATACTCGAGGGCAAAACGCTTAAACATGCACAGGGCGTGGTGGCACTTTTCTTCAAAAAGGGCGATAAGGCCTAAGTCATGTATACAAGCTCATGTATACAAATTAAGACATTTTTTAAGCTGTGATGATGGATGTATGTAAGTATGCTCGGGTCAAATCTTTTGAGTTAAATTTTATTTAAAACATCGGAGGACCGCAATTAATATATCTAGTAACGCTCTACATATTCGGTCAGTATATAACAAAATAAATAGATCAATTAATTGCAGTCCCTGACGTGACGATGCTTAAATATACTACTAGATATATCAAAGTTAAAGGGCCAAACAATACATTTTATTTTTTACTTTTTGGAGGTTCTTTTGTTGGGGGTTATTTAAATTTATAATTTTATTTTTGTTTTCTTTTATTAATATAGCAAATACAATAAAAAAACAGTTCAACATACAAACAACCACCAAACGCAAACAACTTTCACGGTTGACTGCAAGTGCAAGTGCGAATCTCGCTTATAATACATTATTTATTGCTTAGGTGTCAAATTTACCGTTTGTTGCCTGTGGTGCCACCAGTATTGCTACCAGTGTCACCACGGGCATAAAAAATTACCATTGTGCTACCAAGCCATCCAGTAGCACCACAGCAAAAAATTTTTTACGCCTAGTGCCCTAACATTGTTAATATTAAATTAAGACATTTTTAGTACATAAAGTTTTATTTATTTATATCTATCACAGAAGTCGATGTAAAACAAATTATGTAGTTAATTTACTAATTAAATATGACTTTAATATTTCCGATCTAAAGATATAAACTCTTGGCCTTTTTAACCATCTATCTATATACAATAATAATAAAAGGAGAAGTTCCCATCTATTGACGCACGCACAGTCGCACAGCTGTAACCGCTAATCGTAGAAACATAAAATTTGGACAGTTCTTTTAATTTAAAATGCGGATGCACACTAAAAATTAACCCTAAAGGGATGGAATAGGGGTTGCAAGTTTGTATGATTTTTTTTTTAAATGAGCAACAATTTTTATAAAACTTGAGATTTATACTCTTAAATACATTTCATTGAACAAGTGTCTCATGGTTTATTGGAATTCAACCCCTTAGGGTGCAAAACAAGAGTTGAAAGTTTCTATGGAAACTATTTAAAATGTAGTATTAACGCCAGATCTTATCAATTTTAAATGTGTTTTCGCTACTCGACATTGGCAAAATTGTCACACTTAACAGAAGCCAAACAATCTAAAAATTGAATTGAACTGAACCTATCTGTTATCCACAATTTTCTCAATTAAGATTGACAATTTTGGCAACTTTAGTCAATCGAAAATTAAATTGCTACAAACAAAAATCTCGCCCAGGGCACTGGTACTGCTAAAACCAGCACTGAATTTTAGCTAGAATTCAAATGGCTTAAGTTCAGACATCCTTTACATTATATTTCTAATGAGTTTTGATCCATTTAAAATGGAAAACATACATGTCTAAACAGAAAACTTTAATAAAAAATTCTACCTTTTTATCAACGCACCCTACAAGGTGGGGTATGTTTATCGATCTGTAGCTCACTTGGTGGCCACCACTAGGCTGACTTCGCATCACAAACCCAAGCGGCTAAGTCCCATTTCCAGCCATTGACAAATCGAAATTCAACATTTTCAGTTTTAAAATTATTGTAAGTTTTGAAAGACTGGAGTATGTCACACCCTGCAAGTTAAACTGAAGAAAAATAATTTCAAGTGACAACCATAGTCAGCTGTTAATACAAATAATATGATTTAATATAAATGTGTTAATGTGTTAACATGATACTGAAGAACAAACAAGCGGATTGAAATGCATTCTTTAAATACATTTTGTATTGCAAATTGTAACTTTGACAAATTCTCAATTGCACCCAAACATTTTATAAAATTCTTGCACAGGTACCTAGTTATAAATTGATCTTTCATAACATAATTATAATGCTTATGTCGTAAGGATAGGTAATTAAAAAAATTACTATCCACTTACCCGGCCTTGGCACGCCTTGTTTGTTAGAATATCCTTGAGGATCTGTGATTCTATATTAATTAAAATCAGAAGGTATTGAAAATTTAATCTCAAAATCTACATCTATTTGTGAACCCAAATTTAGTACTATAGAAGGATATCCCAAAAAAATCTCTAAATACTAAGCTCTCGCAGAGAGTATTATGTTCTTTGATATTATGTACCGAGATCTTGCATTTTTTGCACTGCGTATTTCACAAAAAATATATGTCTTACTATGTGTTTCCACCACAAATTAGGTTCATTAATTTCTACTTATACTATTTAAATTGCAAGTACAATTTAGTTATATTTAAAAAAATATTTCACTACTATGTACATGTAGAAAATAAAGTTTCAGTGCAAAATATAATTTTATTGAGAAAAAGTTTCAAACAATTTTTAACAAAAAAAAAACTGTTTATCACAGAACACGCCCCGCTCCGATTCGAGATTACACTCACCACAGAGTACTTTTGTATATACAGAAACACAGAGTAGGAGAGTAGTGTATGGATATATGTGTTCTGCTTCTGTAGGCGCCTCCATACTCACGCCAAGAACCCCCGAGAGCACCCAAGAATCGTAAATATGATGGGTTTCTCGCCTTCTCGTTCTCGGGCTCGCCTGTTCTCCGATCGGTGTCGGTTTTTATGCCCACTTCAAAGGGTTTCTCGGGCGAGAAAAGAGAACACTATCACATTCTCGTTTGTTCTCAGTGCGACTGCAACCGTGGCGTAGATAGATCGCATGTTATCTCGTGACAGTTATTCTATTGAAAAAGTACTTTGTGGTCGTCTGTCAATATTTTATTTTGACTAGTTATGTCATTTCATTTCATTTCATATATTTTTGCTTTCCACAATGGTATTCTTTGGTATTACAAATAAATTAAGCATTGTGGACCCTGTCGGGCACAGCAAAAGTAGGAGAGAGGATGACTTATAATATTAAATTAGTACTTACGTTTACTATATACCTATTATCTGTTATACTAGTTTTACTCAATGACTTAACAAATACATGGACCGGCCCTACCTACAGAATCAGCGTGACTACCTACAAAACTTTGGCACATAAAATGGTTACCTTTACTAGTGATGTACTCAGTATTAGTTGTGCAATATCGATAAATTTAAGTTTAAACAAATTCATCAAACCACTTATCTACGACATATCTAGGGAAATAGATCTTAGCTGAACAGCCCTCCTAGACAAGATGCATTTCGATAATCGCTAACGCAATCGCTAGTAGGAAAATATATGGGATTTGAAATAAGCCCTCGCTTAGCTTTCGAGCGCAATTGTCAAATCTCATACATTGTCCATTTAGCGATTGCGTTAGCGATTATCGAAAGACATCTTGTCTAGGGGGGCTGCACATTACGGACCTACATTGTAATAATTTGATTGAAAAGTCGTGTTTCAGAAATATTTAGGCAGTTTCAAATTGTGGAACTACGCAAATTCTAAGAAAAACTTATTAAAGATCACTATTTAACTTAAGCGGTACAAAGTTCGCCGAGTCAGTTAGTATGACTATAAAGTTACACCAATAGACGTGTATTTTCTTTGTATAAATAAGTGCGAGAAAATGTTATTGTAAAATAAATAGGAATAGTTTTTTTTTTGTAAAAAATTATTTAAAGGAGGCGATAAGTACTTACTTTCAAGTAGGTAGGATAATTTGGGTTTAATTTAAATATTTTTTTTAGAGTTGTACGGTAAGTTACTAATCAAAGTTTATGACAAACTTTGTCGTAGGAACCTTATATGTTCAATTATTATGAAAAATGGAGGTTTTAAAAAACTAAAATTAATTGACAATGATAATAATTCATCAATTATTAAGCTTTCCAATTTTAATTAATAATAATTTCCTATTACTTTAGTCACTGCATGTGAGCTAGGCTTAGGCACGTAAGTCTGTCTGTTTAAAATTATATATCGATAGACTAATTAAATTTTCTCTTTAGGTATCTTCACTATCGCCCATTAATAATGTATGTACTTCTTCAAGTAAATTGGCAAATGAAATCAGAATCTGAAACCTTAACTACATATTCCTAATTATATTTTTCACAATTTTGTTTACTTATTTGTGAAGAGTTAATTGCGGTGTATTTTTATTTTTTCTCGCACTGCATTGTATAATATTGCAAGAAGGCATTCCGTAGTCTTTTATTGTGGCGCACTGTTAAAATATTACTGTAAATTACTTCGAGATTATGGAAAATAGTCAAAATCCGAAGCAAAATTCACACGTTCGTTCGGCACTTAAAATGGCGGACTGGTCACGGTAGGCAATTTTTGTGACGTCACAGAAAATACATGCCACAGACGAAACAGTATGCATCTCTTTCTACAAATGTATTTTCACTTTTGTAAGAAAGAAACAAAACGATATTTGATAGATTCGTGTCAAGATATCAAAGAACAGTTTAACGGGGCATCTCCATATGTCTATCTCAATGGTTTTACTTCATATTTGGCATATTTAATATTATATGTATATGTAGATTATTATCCTTTGATTTATGTACTTATTGATAAATTTTAGTTTATTGACTTATAAAATAATTTGTATATATTTTATTCAGTTAAATAAGATGTAAATATTTAAATTATGTCCATGACTGATATGCATATATCACAGACATCTTATTTTTAGTTAAATAGGATGTCTGTGATATATGCATATATTAGTCATGGACATAATAATCAAATATTCCCTACCTTTTAACCACCTTAAACCATCGTCTGTGGCTGATGCACAAGCCGTGCAAGCCAAAAAAAAAATCTAATATTTATCAGTATAGGTACACCATAGATATAGAATGGAATAGATGGGCTATAAAAGCCGTCAAACATGAGGAAAAGAGATAAACTTATACACATTGCCAAAGGAAAGAAGAATACGGCATCATTTTTTTTTTGTCTTTGTCACCGTATATAGGTGAAACTGGTAGTGGGGATTGTTTATCACCAGCGTCTGGTGCTAAACAAATACGTGTATGAAATTTGTTGTGTGAAGTATAGCTCACTGTGCAATTATTTAACAGTTTAATTAGTGTAATTGTGAACTATTTGAACATTTAAATCATGGTGTACTGCTCCGCTTTAGGTTGTAATAATGATAGTGCTAGAAAACAGGAAAATATAACCTTTACAAGTAAGACCTAAATTGTGTCAATATTAAGCGCCAAAACTATTTTTTAAATTATAAATACAAGTTATATTGCAATATTTTATCCTTCTACTATGGTTCTCAATCATATTATGGGATTAAACATGAAATTTCAAACTAATTATAAGGTTACTATTAACCTAATAAGTTAAGAATGTCGCCATTCAATATGGTCACGTATACAACCAACGCGTATAACATTTTGCCGGGTTATAATGATACCAATTACGCTACGACTATTTTTCCTTGATTCGTAGGTAATTTGTTACGTTAAAGGGAACTCACATATTAGTTTCTGTGTTACATTAATATTGACATATTTAAGTATAAAATTTTGAGCATTTTAGATAACAAAGGTAATTCTTTTGAAGTGAAACTTTCTATTTGCTTGTTTGTCTGTTTTTAACAGATTTCCTTCGGAGATAATTACACGAAACAGTTGGGTTAAAGCTACTGGTCGATTGAATTGGCAGCCAACCAAGCATACCCGAATGTGTTCTAAGCATTTTGAACAACAGTGGATTCAGAAAAACAAAAAAGGCACTTTTCTTGGGAGTGGTGCTATTCCTAACTTTTTTTATAGGTCAGTAACTTATACATATTATATCTACAAAGTAAATCCCTATCAAGCCGCAACCTATATTTATTTTTCACAGACCCAACTATTTGTATAAGGGATTTCAAAATTAATTTTTTAGTTTTGGATTAATGACACCAAAATTTTTATAAGGGTATGTTAACATGGGTAGGTATTAAATTCTTTTCTACTATTTTGAAATGGCCAAAAATATTATTAATGGTTTGATTTTGGACATTTCCTATTTATATAACAAGTCTGACCATTAGTACAGATACAGTTTACAAATTTCTTAATTATTATTTTTAATGTTGTAAAATTAGCACCTGATTTTATTTTTAACCTGTATACATATTGTTTCAGGACGCATCGGTGTTGGATTTCGGTTCAAATTTGAATACGCCCCGAAAGAGAAAAATGCGGCTCCAAATGCTGCGTTTGAAACAATCAGCGAGGTCATCAAGTAAAAAACTACAGGCAGTGCGTGAATCGCTTAGACGATTGGGAAAAAAAGTAGCCAAACTTGAAAATGTGTTAAGTGATTTGAAGTGTAAGTTAATGATGCAAAATGAGCGGTTGGACATTTTAGATACTGTAGGAGAAACCAATAGAGATTTTCTGAAAATGTTATTAAATACATACATAAAATGCAGCGAGAAATAAAATGTCACAAATGTGTGGAATCACTGATTGCCTCTGAACCATATATAATAGTCTGCAATCAAAGAGGTAGTTACCACGTGCGAAGTTGCTGAAAAAACATATCGTAGAAATAAACCTTTTGGAAATAAAATTACTATGCATTCCCTTTTGCACCAATGCTTAGAAAAATTGTTAAATCAATTTTATTACTGAAGAGTTTACGCATAATCACTACCCGCTTTTGATGAAATGTATTTGTAAAAAATATTTAAATACGCGAATTCATTGCTAATACGCTTTATTCGATGACAATAACGGAGTTACTGAAATCTAATTTTAGAAAATGTTTATTTAAAATTTAATATTTATACATTTTCTAAATCTTCACAGATATTTATTAAATGTATAAATATTGGATTTTAAATAAATTGCAGAGATAAAGAAAAAACAATGATATTGCCCGCTGTATTCTTAATCGAGCGTCGATCTTCGCAAGGTACCTAGCTGGCAAAAGCTGGAAGTGAGTGGTCGCGGATCGTACTCAGTGGCGAGCACTTGGAGAGGCCTATGTCCAGCAGTGGACGCGTGTGGGCTGATGGTGATGATTTCTAATATTTTTTCTTATATTTGTAAAGATGTTTACATAATAGCTTAAATAATGAAGTAAAATGTTTTAAAACTAAATATACTCGAGTAAATCCGAAAAGTGTAGTTTTATTTAAAAGTGTAAATAACTTTAGACTGCGAAGGTTGAATGAAGAATACAATAAAAAAATTCGCAACTTCCTCCCACTTTTATTTTTTGAGACATATTGTTGAGCGAAGGGCGCTCATTAAAATGTATCAATAAAAATACGTAGATCAACCAACCTTTTTACCACTATAAACATAAAGAAGGGTAAAACTCAAAGCAACACTGGTATACCCATCTACTTTAGGCAGGTATGACGTCATCTATGTCTGTCCCTTACGGGTATACGGTCACGTCCTATCTATTCCATCCTTTATCTAAGAGGTACACAGTTATTATAAACTCTTTGATTAAACATAGTCTCTCATAGTCTCATCTGTGGGGCTAGCACGCAGGAGAATCGAAAATCGAATCGAAATCCGAATCGAGGAGTTTGTATGGCAATTTTATTGGCGCCACGGCGGTGAGTAGCAGAACTAATAAAATTGCCATACAAACTCCTCGCTTCGGATTTCGACACTGTTCCGTTTCGACATTAGTGGGGCTAGCACGCAGGAGAATCGAAAATCGAATCGAAATCCGAATCGAGGAGTTTGTATAGCAATTTTATTAGTTCTGTTACTCACCGCCGTGGCGCTAATAAAATTTCCATACAAACTCCTCGATTCGGATTTCGCTTCGATTTTCGATTCTCCTGCGTGCTAGCCCCATAGACTACTCACAGTACTCAGACTGCTCATGCCCGGATCGAATCAATAGACGCGATAATGATACCAATGGCATGCTATCGTCTCGGAACGATCGAGAGCAATTTAACTCGTAATTTCAATTGTTTTCTGTGATATTCATGCTTTAACAGTTTTTCATTGCCTTGTTTTACCATTTTCTGCTCTTTTAGCGTCTTCAGGAGACAGTTTGAGGTAAACTACTTTGTTTTCTTCTTCAACAAAAACTAATTAATTCTAATGTCGTCATTTTTTCCTTATATTTAATTCAATTTTTAGGATATTTGGCTTATTTTTGCCTTCAATTCAAATACAGAGTAATTTTCAACCATCGAATTAGCGAACCAAAACAAAATGTCAACTCGACAATGACATTTGACTCACGGTGCTGACGAATTCGGCCTGAGCACTGTTAACGTTGTTTGTGACGCAATCAATGACGTCATCACATCCAACGTGAACGCTGAGGCGCGTTCAGGGCCTTCGCGCGAAGTACAACTTTTCGCTCTAACCCCGTTCAATGCCTTCGAGCGTGACAACCGGGTGAAACAACCGGCCCGTTCAAGACCTTTGAGTGTCGGCCCGAGTTACAACCGAACAACCATCGAATTTGATGGTTGTAAAACGCTCTGACGTTTATGACTGAAATACTCTTACGTGATTGGATGATATTGGCGGCCATATTCTATAATGTTATCTGATAGAAAGAGAGAGAAATAAATGTTCATGTGAAAGAGGGAGATAAAAGATTTGGTTGCTGCAATCCGTTCAACGCCTTTGAGCGAGTTAAAAAACAACCGGACAACTACACCCAGAGGCGCTGAACGCGCCTCTGTTGTCGCGAAACGGGCCGCCTGTTAGCGCGCTCACAGTGCTGATGGTCGCTATAATCGCGAAACGGAACACGGGCTAGGTATCTCTTTTAGTCTGTGGTAGTATCCAAAGAGAATAGTATACTACGCTTGGGTATATGTGTTCTGTGATACTACGGGAAGCAGGCGTTGGAATCACCCAGGGCTACGTTCCAAAACATCACCCGAGTGCACTCGGTCACCCGAAGTATGTCCTAAAACATTTCGGGTGCACTCGAGAGTGTTGGAGTGGCGTGTCCTAAAACGCTACGGAGTGCACTCGATCGAGTAGAATCTCACCCGCATAATATAGCAAGGTGTAATTTCACTCGATTGGATTTGGCGGGAAATTGTGTGGATTTTAAAGTTGTGTGTGATTGTGATTACAAAGATTTCATATTCACACACAATTTGTGCATCTCGGAGAGCGAGGATGCGCTTCGTAACGTCGACAATAAGTTAATTTTAAATTCCAAAGACTAAAGGTATCGTAAGTGACACGATTGTAAAATTGGCCTTCATTTCCGCTGAAGCTAGGTTAGGCCGCGATTTAACAGAATTCATATTCTGTTGGTTTTAGCATTTTCGTAGATGAAACAGAGGAATGTAATCCATGCATTAAAGCGAACGGACGCGCCGATGAATTATATATTTTCTTATTTTTGTATATTTGGTTATGTAAACAAAGCAGACAGCACTCTTGCCGTTCTAAAACAACCAACACTCCGACCACCCTAACCGGCCACTCTCCCCCCACCACCTACTCACTCCGGGTGATGTTTTGGAACGTAGCCCATACAACTAGCGGGTCGTTAGGTGGAGCGGCTCAGAGACAGTCTCCGCCATTTTTTTTGACGCCATTTTGCTTTTGGGTGCATGTGTGTGTGTGTCATTTCATCAAGAAGTAGAACGCACACATTTGCATTTCATTTTTCATTATTACATTGTTGGTTTGTTTAAATCTCTAATTTATCTTCAGATTTTATGTGTTTTAAGCATGTTTTAAGATTTTTGACACTCACTGTTCTTGATTCAATAACAGTACCTGTGTGTACGTAGGGATTCGGCAGTTTTATCGGTTTGTTTGCTTGTGATTTTCTAAACTTAATAACTTTTTGACCTTTCATTGTTTCATACTATTTCATGCTAATATATTTCAGTGGTGTGGTGTGTAAGAAAAGACGGTTTCGGGGTTTGATTCCCCACGGGGTAGATTTTTTGCTTGGTTTGGTTAGTAGTACCTAGGACTTCTGAGCCCACCTGGTTAGCTACCATAATCTTACTTAAGTTTATCAGATCACCATGGTGACAGTACAACTTGTGCAGAGTACAACTTGTTACTCTGATAATCAGATATCCAGCAACTCTCTTGTAGGCGAATCCAGGTGAAGAACGCTTTCATCTTTGGCCTAATAGTCATTTACCAAAATGCATGAAGTTGAATTTGCCCATACTAAAAAACGAGCGAACTTTATATTGTTATGAATCCACTAAAATATTTTACAGACCATCGGCTTCAACAGAGGTTACATTTCTGGATGCACATCAAATTTGAAATCGATAAAAACAACTTATGAACACAGAAAAACTAGTGTTATTTTGAGACACAAATACTTGAAGCTGAATATCTTGAGTTGAGTATGCAATAAATAACTTCCTCCAAGTGAAATAAATTCAGGAATACTTAAAAATCCAATAATGATAGGTGAGCAAAGTTGTGTAATATTTTTTTCATTAAATAAACAATAGTTTAAAATTAATTTAATATTATGTTTTCCATTGAATAACCTACACTATGTTGTTGTTCAAAATTAGATGTAATTTTTTTTTAGATTGAATGAAAATGAAAAACACTGTTCTTCTCAAAAAGATTAGCAAATCTCTGCTAAAATTGATCTTCTGATGGTGCACATGTCTGGGCGCAAGGTGACTTCGGAAGCATAGAGAAGCTCGATATGTTAGAAGCTTTGGTTACTCACCATGGACCTGAATTTCATTTTATCAATTTTATTAATATGCTAAGAACATAAGCCACTGCACAAGCAATAAACAGGACATGAATAACAGAAAGTGGACTGTCAAAAGGTGATTAATTTGTTTTTGACATAAATATGTTTTCTTATTAACCCCTTGTTTCTGAAAGGCTAATCAGTGATAAAATTAAATATAGTACATTGGTTCAAGATAAGAAAGTTCCCTTGACAAATCGATTTTTTCCGTTTCATGCATACTAATTTCCGTGATGAAAAATATAATTTAGCTCCTTAGGTTATTTTTATCAAAAATGCAATAATTAATTCCACATTAAATAAATACAAGAATATCAGCCTAATTAAATAAAATTATAATTCTAAAAAATATTTGTTTAAAGTTTAAAAATAAAATGTTTGTGTAAAGTATAAGTTCCGATTCACGACTCAAATAAATACTTAATTAAACAAATATTTTATCAGAATTATAAATAATTATATTTAACTGGACTGATTTTAATGTGGAATTATTTGTTGCATTGTTGACAAAAATAACTGAAAAAGATGTTACATTTTTAAAACATAATATTTTTATTCACGGAAACTGGTAAGTTTGACCTGTCAGGGGAACCTTCTTATCTTGAATATGCTATAACAAGCTTAACTTCACTTCACTTCTTGGTTAAGTGGCAACCGGTCGTTTTACACAACCATTACTGCCAAACTAGAGTTTATGGATAAGACACTGTTTCTGAAGACACTGTTTCTGAGTTTGCTTTTGTTGACAACGGCCAAAAGTGTGCTATGGTTTTGTTTTGGGTCACCTAAAAATTGACAAAACATGACAATGACACTGACAACACAACAATGTAGCAGCACAAATAAAACATTTAATAAAATACAGTTTAAAGTTTAATGTTGATAAATCTTAAGTTAACTGTCAATTGATTCACTGTGTCAGTTGACAGAGCTGCCAAATTTCTTTCAAAATCTATAAGTCAAGATCAGTGTTATACTATATGCCCCTATATTAAAGAAAATATTTCAAAATTCGGTTGGGGTGAATGAAAGGGTGCGCAAGGTCCCTTTTTATGGTTGTATCGTATAGAATAGCTAAAAATAAACACTTTTTATTCTTGTCCATTTTTTCTCAAATCTTATAGTGTGCGAGTAAATCAGCTTTGAAAATCACAATGGCAGCAGGACAGAAAAATTTTGGGATGTTGCATTGCTATTATGACACCTACTTTTTATGGTTGTATAATATAGAATAGCCTAAAATAAACACTTTTTACTCTTATTCACTTTTTCTCAAGTCTTATAGTTTGCGAGTAAATCAGCTTTGAAAATTACAATGGCTGCAGGACAAGAAAAATTTTGGGATGTTGCCTTGATATTAGGACACCTAATTTTTATGGTTGTATCATATAGAATAGCTTTAAAATTAACACTTTTTATTCATGTCAATTTTCTCTCAAGTCTTATAGTTTGCGAGTAAATAAGCTTTGAAAATCACAATAGTCACGACGAAAAAAAAATGGGATGTTACTTTGCTATTATAACACCTACTTTTTATGGTTATATCAGAAAATGACTAGAACGTGATGAGCAGATCAATACACACTTGTTCACAGTGGCTTTCTATTTCTTGTGTTTAGATTATGAAATCGAAAATTGGTACCAAAGGTTTTATAATTTTTATAGACAAATCAAATTTTCATAATTAGACTGTTCAGCTTAAATCAATATATTAATTTAGTTAAAAATATTTCTTAGAGAAACCTTTGCTTGTGAATTATACATAGCACCAACTGAAGTCCAAAAATACTTTCTATACTAGCAGCCGATCCCCGCAGTAATAGCCAATTACATGACACTGAAAATAACTAAGTAAATTTATCTTGCCGTATCAACATAGTAACATGCTTGAATTGTTTTACTACATATACAACAGAACTAGGTCTGTTCGCGAAGGACTATGTTGATCCCACAAACATGCATCAAGTGTAATACCCAAAAATTTTGTAACTACAATTGATGAGTTCAACGATTTGATTGTATCCACTTTCCTTACATTTGGCCATGAGAATTTAATAAATCTAGTTTTATTTGAGTTTAGTGAACCAATTTGGAACATTTAACTCTGACACAATTATTTAAGAGAATGTGAAAGTTTGATAAACATAATTTTAAAAGCATTACAAAAGGAATGGGTATGCCATTCCTTTTAAATGCTTTTTCAAACTCTAATTAAAATCATTTATATGAATGAATATCATTAATTTATGGAAAACATTTCTTATTGACCTAACATATTCATCAAAATTAAAAACTCGATTGATTTGTTTGGTTAGATTACCTACTATAAAATTAATTGCTTTTAATGTTAACTTCTTCAAAATCTATTCAAACGTTTTAAACTATTTGCCATTGTCTGCAGAGTTCAATTCTTCAATCTGAAGTTTTGTAAATAATCAATAAAACAAAATTATTCTCAAAAACAAAGCAATGTCTTATATAATTATCTTTTTTGTATCAACAGGTGTACAGATATTGAGAAGTGAAGAGACTAAGATCAGATGGAGAGGCAGGTTATTTATTTTTACTAGGTTTTTCACTGTTTTTCATTTTAGAGTCGTCACACTTTATACAAATGCTTATTTATCTTTCCAGAATCGCAGAGGAAGCACAGCGTTGCATGGCGGAGAATTGTGGGTTCTAATAAGTTCCATTGTGTACGTTTTTGTCATATTGTATGTTAAATTCAATAAAAAGATAATCGCATTTCGTTGTTTTGATTTTTAATAACCTCAAATATTATCAGAATTAAAAAAGTAGAATAGGGCTGTAACTTTTATATCGATAATTTTCAGTATGTCGATATTAAGAAGTCGATAGTTTACACCACTATCATTACTGAGCATGTCATTTCACTACGAGTCGGCTGTTATAAGGGCTGATTCCTATCTGTAACTGTAATATAATTTGTGCTCTATTAGTCTGTGATCATTTGGTTTGGTTGGTTCTTGGTATTTTTGTGCCAGGTTTTGGTTTTGACCAATATTAGAAATGAACGGTATAAAAATTGCGAGAAATGTTGTGCTTTCACGCCCATGGCGATCCTTTTCGCGATGGTACTTTTATTCTATAGTAAATTTTAGATTTTAACAGATTTTAGGTTATCATAACCAAGACATTATACTTTCAGTTCAATTCTGCAACAAGAAATAGTAGAAGCCGCAACCCGCTTGACAATTCCAGTACCTGAAGGGATTGAGAAAGTGGTATCGCCTAAAATTGAAAAAATTGTTACCGATATCACAAATTTAAATCTTCTTGAAGTGTCTGAATTGAGTCAGGTGTTGAAGAAGAGATTGAATTTACCCGATGCACCTGTTATGCCTATTGGCGGTATGACTATGGCTGCACCTGCATCTAATGAAGAGGAAGAAGGGCCCAAAGCTGTGAAGACTAATTTTACTGTACGTCTTGGTTGGAGAAATTCTAGCAATATTATATTTTCAAGTTTGTTCAGTACTCCATCGCGCCAAAACGGCACATTAGTGTCAGCTGAAATTTGGTACACTGATACTTTAGAACCAGGTTAACAAAGAAAACACTAACAACCGGTTGCAACAAATTTTACGTTATATGATTTCGTAAAAAGTAACAATTGGGTTGGATTTAGAAATCGGTATCCTAGCTAGAAATAAACTGTGATGGTAGGGGGGTTAAGGGAGCCCACTTGAATGATTCCGTGAAGAAAGAGACGCGTCTAGATTTTATATGTAGAAACTGTAGGTGGGTCAAAAATAGGTAGCGAGGAGCGAAGCGATGAGCGTAGGTTTGAACATGAAACAAGCGCGCGAGTCGAGCGAGCGAAGCGAGCGTGCCGCGGCAGCGGCCGGCGAAGCACTAGAAACGACTATGTGTATTCTCGACTTTATGTATACTTATTGCTTGTGGGAACTGTTAATTTTGGCAGAGGGGGGTTCCCCCACCTCCCCCCCTTTCCCGGCCTCTGCGCAAGAATGGAAATTGATTTATGTACCTTTTCTGCAAACATAAACTCAAACTTCAGTGGCCTATATCTCGAAAACTATACATCTCCGCAGGGTGGGAGTTGCAGGGGGGTTTCCCCCCATCCCCCCTCCCAAAATCCTATCGAGGGTACCGATTTCTTAATTTTTACCCCTTAATACCTAAAAATGGGTCATTTCACTATTAAATATATGTTTTGCGCCGTACATTTCAAACGTAAAGGACAACATAAAACTACAATTGAAACTAGATTATGGTGCAATTCTTACGTATTTGTTACTTTTAAGAAATCGTAAATTTGGTGCAACCGGCCCTAAGGGTTAGAGAATTCAATAAAACGTATTTATAATGTATTGGTGTCGCACTGAGCCCGATCAACTGAGCTGAGCGTAACAGAAACAACTAGCAGCTCAAATTGAAGATACCTTAGAAAAGTATACATTAAAAAATTTAAAAAACCTCCAACCCATAAAATCACTAAAAGTATAAAAATAATATTTTTTTGCTACATTTATAACTTGATTAAAAGTACCTATTTATCAGATGAGAATTACCACATGGGGGACCGCTAAGTTCTTACCTCAATCAAGTTTAATATACCCAAAATACAAATAAAGAAGTTACTTATGAGTAAAAGGTTCCAGTACACGTTGGCCCAGCGCGCTCGGCAGATTTTCGTAGTACTGTTTATGGTCACAGTACACGTTGGCCGAGCGCACTCGCCGAACGCGCTCGGCCAACGTGTACTGTGCCGTTTTGTGTGTATTTGGCGTTTGCCGCCAACACTCGCCGACGACCCGATCAGTGTCGGTTTTTCGTGCACACATCAAAGAGATTCGGCGCAAACCGCAAAACAGCGTTCACACGTTGGCCGAGTGTTTAGTTGAGAGCTACGCGTTGGAGTAGACTGTAGTGTCGCGCTTACGAGTAATAGTTTCAAAGATTGTTTCACGAACATGGCGTCATGGAGGACTGAGGAGATATTTAGGTTTATTGACTTTTATTATATTGAATCCGTTATATGGAACCCAAAACAATAAAACCAGAGTAAGTAACTGTCTAAGTACATTAAATAATTCATGTTTAGTTAGGCCACGATCTCCCTAACGTCCATCTTCATCTAGCGACCAACTCAGAATGAAACACGGCTAACGTGTAAACAGTACCACGAAAATCTGCCGAGCGCACTCGCCGAGCGCGCTCGGCCAACGTGGACTGTGCCGTTTTGTGTGTATTTGGCGTTTGCCGCCAACACGCGCCGACGAAGCGCGTTCGGCGAGTGCGCTCGGCCAACGTGTACTGGGACCATTAGAATTATTTCTTTATTTGTATGTTGGGTATTGTATTGTAGTGGGCTCCCTTTTCCGCATTTAAACTCATATTTGGTCCATTATGCGTGTGGGATGGCCAGTTATTCTAACAAGCCCAACTCCTTCCAGAAGCACAGAAGTTTCCTGGGACTTTCACAGGCTTCAAGGAGTGACCTTGGGTTACCAAGGATTTCCGCCCGTTGTGTGGCTACTCCCATGCATTCCAGGATTACATGGGCAGCTGATTCTTGAGCGTCCAGACATCCTCTGCACAGGGGACTGTCGGTTGCGCCTAATAAGTGTAGATGTTTGTTCAGTGTGTTGTGTCCTGTTAGAGAGCCTACCACTATTCTTAGTTCCGGTCGGTTTAGGTAGAGCAGTCTGTAGGTCAGTTGCGGTGTTAGTGCAGATATCGCTTCCTTAGACTGTCTACATTTTGAGGTATTTGCCCAACGGGCATTATGTTTGTTTTGGGTGTATTGCCGTGTCCAGGTTTTCAGCTGACTAAAAGGGATCGGCAGCTGTGGCACAGGTCCAGCCACTATGCTTTCTGAACCCCTTTTAGCCAGCTGTATGTTGGGTATACTTATTAAACTTGATTGAGGTAAGAATTTAGCGGTCCCCCGACGCGATGATTCTCATCTAAAATATAAATAGGTACTTTGAATCAAGTTATAAAAGCAGCTAAAAAAGATTATTTTTATACTTTTTAATTTTTTTTGTCTTAAATTTTATTTTTTATTTCATTCTTTTCAAATTTCTAATTAATTCTAATAGATACCAATTGATTTAAAATGTAGCTAATAAAAAATACCTCGTCTTGGCAAAGTGCTTGTAGCTCTTGAACTGCTAATCCGATTTTCATAAAACATACCTAAGAACCACCGCGATGAACAAGGCTTTCGATTAAAAAAAACTGTACTCAAATCGGTTCATTAATTCAGGAGCTATGGTGCCACAGACAGACAGACGGACAGGTCAACCTTATGGCACCCCTCTTTTTGCATCGGGGCCTAAAAATTGATGATTCTTATGGCCATTTTCACCAACCTCTTCTTAGCTTAGGATACTCTTAGGTGGGGGATTACTCTCTGTCACACCATTCTGTCATACCAGTGTGACAAAGAAGAATTTTTGTCCTGACAGTCACACCAGTGTGACAGAGAAGAATTTTATTCCTCACAGTCACACTATCATATTTTGACGACAAGGACAAGGTGTTGAGCTGTCACATTCTTTTCGTTAAAGACAAAAAGTGACAGAATACGTCTTAGGGGCTTCCTAAGCTAAGTTATGGTTGGTGAAATCAGTTATTAGTCCCCTGTTTTCTCCTCTTAAACCAAACAGATTTAGTTAATAGTTTATTTAATGAATTTAATTACTTGCATAAAAAATTAAAGAAAGGATTTGGCTGTGTTACTGTTATGTGTTTTTCATACAATATCACCAAATTTGTTTGCTGGATGTTTGAATGGTTTTTGAAGGTTTATATCTCTTTAAATAACTAACTTTATAAAAAAAGGAAAACAGGAACATGCTTATAATGGTCATAGATTTTTTTTGATAAAATGAGCAACTACTGCCATTACCCAGGAAGGAAACAGGGGATTATGTTTGTATTGAAAAATGGCCCATATGATTCCCTCTTAAGTATAAAACAAAAAAAATTATGCAACCAAAGTTATAGTACAAAACTATATTTTGTTTGGGATTCTAATTATAACTTTTGGGATCTTTATAAATTATTTTTATTACAGGTGAAAATGACCAAATTTGATGATAAACAGAAAGTAGCACTGATCAAAGAAATCAAAGGATTATTAGAAGGTTTTAATCTTGTACAGGCTAAGAAGTTTGTTGAGAGTGTCCCTACAGTTGTTAAAGCAGATATTTCAAAAGATGAGGCCGAGAAGCTTAAAGAGGCACTTTCTAAAGTAGGAGCTGTTATAGAGATAGAATAGTTGTATTAATCATTAGTCAGTCTAGGTTTATTAATAATAAATAAAAACAAAATTTGTGTTGGATAAATTTTGTTTCATTATGATCTAACCACAGATGGGACTAGGTTTGCCAGATAGTAAAGACCCCCAGGGATTGTCCTGGAACGAGAGCTTATATTTGGGTCCAGCATTTCCCATAAAGTTACAGAATTTTAAAAACCTTGAACGGGTGATTTCGCTCATCCTATCCATACCAATGAGCAATAAGCTTTATATAATTATTTCACCAATTAATCCAAACATCTGGATTTAGTAGCCACATTCAAATTGATGTAACTCTTGATGTGTGTTGCTAAAAATTCCAAGATTTCGCCTACAAAATTAACTAATTTGCTACTAAATATGGGTGGAAACTTTTCAGATGTCTCTTTGAAGTATACATTCCGACAAGGGAGGAATGGGGTAAAGGGCTGGCCCCAGGGCAACAGCATGATTTGGTACACAGATGGATCAAAAATGAAATCTGGTACGGCAAAAATGAAATCGGGTACAGGGATATTCTGCAATAAAACCGAAATATCGATCAGCATTGGTAAATTGGCGACTGTTTCAAGCTGAAATGTACGCCATTCATGCCTGTGCGCAGGAGAATCTAGATAGAGGTCGCAAATGCCTGAACATCCACATTCTCAGTGACAGCCTAGCGACTCTTAAAGTGCTTCTGTCATATAAAGTGGAATCCAAACTAGTGCATAATACAATTGAAGTGTTAAATAAACTGGGTAAGGTAAACACGGTACGTCTAGTTTGGATACCAGGTCACATGGGTTTCGATGGAAACGAAAAGGCTGACAGTCTGGCAAGGAGGGGATCGGAAACACAATTGGTGGAACCTGAACCATTTGTCGGAATCACTGCTAAACCAGTCAGCACAAGCCTAAGAGCTCAATCGCTAAGGAGGCACCAGGATGAATGGGCCAACCAAAAAGGGATGAAACTAAACACGCCAAGCTCTTCATGGGCACGGACAATTGGCTCAAGTTTGCACAGAGCTCCAGCAGATCCCAGACTCGTTTAATGCTCGGTGCTTAAAAAGGGGCAAGGCAAGGGGCAACAAATGCCCGAAGCCCGCACCCGCCTATGGTGGATGAAATTCTGACTGACGGGAATTGATTACCCAAAACCGGAAGACTATAGGGCCATGCGACCAAAGGAC
Source organism: Schoenobius gigantellus (assembly GCA_963935595.1). Lineage (NCBI taxonomy): Eukaryota > Metazoa > Arthropoda > Insecta > Lepidoptera > Crambidae > Schoenobius > Schoenobius gigantellus. The sequence goes on from OZ012543.1 coordinate 25,339,595, forward strand.
ATCATCAAGCTAATGGGCATGGTGGACTGGACCGTTGGTGGCGATGGCTTAAGAGACTAATAACTAGGGGAAGCACAAAAGATTCATAATGGGCCGAAGTGCGAAGGCTCATTGCTTGAGTCACCCCACCCCATAAGATGTGTTTTTTACACGGCTAGTTCGTTTGGGGGGCGGAAAAGCTTCGCCCTTAACCGTAACCAAACTCCGGGGTGTACCTACGTCCGTGATACATGGAGCTATAGTCGCCCGGTCGATTCGCCTTATTCTATTAATAATATCACAAGAATACCTAAGAAATCACCATAACAATATCACAAAGTACTCACTGCATTGATTTATTTGGTAGTAAATCAATGACTCACTGTAGTGTCCCGTAAAACCACCAGTGGGGCTAGCACGCAGGAGAATCGAAAATCGAATCGAAATCCGAATCGAGGAGTTTGTATGGCAATTTTATTAGTTCTGCTACTCACCGCCGTGGCGCTAATAAAATTGCCATACAAACTCCTCGATTCCGATTTTCGATTCTCCTGCGTGCTAGCCCCACTGAACAGCATCGGAGAGAGGAGCGCTCCTCTTTGGTGAAAGCCCACACAACAGTGATGTTACGACACAACAGGGGGCCCTACATAGGCGGCCAAACTTCTCTGAGTACTTAAATAAGGCGACAGTTAGGCACTCACTAATTCCGAACAATAGAATAAGATAGGTTGATTTAGTGATGTGGCTCCTCAATCTATACACTCACGACCACAAATTATATCACGACGTCGTAACCACAAACTATATAGCGATACGTCGTAAGACACCCACAACGATACGATTACGATCCGCGCACAGTGGGGCTAGCACGCAGGAGAATCGAAAATCGAATCGAAATCCGAATCGAGGAGTTTGTATGGCAATTTTATTAGCGCCACGGCGGTGAGTAGCAGAACTAATAAAATTGCCATACAAACTCCTCGATTCGGATTTCGATTCGATTTTCGATTCTCCTGCGTGCTAGCCCCACGGATTAGAGAGAATAAATGTCTAAAGAGATCTGTGGGGCTAGCACGCAGGAGAATCGAAAATCGAATCGAAATCCGAATCGAGGAGTTTGTATGGCAATTTTATTAGTTCTGCTACTCACCGCCGTGGCGCTAATAAAATTGCCATACAAACTCCTCGATTCGGATTTCGATTCGATTTTCGATTCTCCTGCGTGCTAGCCCCACTGAGGCATGGCCGCCGTAAATGCAAGATGGCGAATGTAATGACGTCAACAGGCCTATTCGCTAATTAAGGTTGGTAACTAGAATTGTCATTTTTGATAGACAGTGGTGTCGATTGTGAAGCACATCCTATTAAACTAAACTAATTTGACAGGATTAAAACTATTGCCATCTCTGTTCTTTATAATAATAAGATATACAGGGTGTCTCAGAAACAATGGATAAACCTTTAACTGTTGATAGGTTTCGTCGAGACCTCTCTAATCTCAAATTTTGACTTTAGTAAAAATATCTCGGTTTTCAAGATATTTGATAGTTTATGATTTTTTAAAAAAATGCCACTTTTGGTTGGTTTTTAATGTGCCATTTTTACAAATACGGACTTTTTCTGATTCAGTTTTTTTAGCTTCTAACGGAATAGTTCAGCTATCAATAACAGTGGTTAAAATTGAGCTAGCTAATCACGAAGTGCTTGGAAAAAACAATGTTCCAAAAAAAAATTAACAAGAAATTATTTTTCTTCGTGTTTGGTCAGCTACCATGTAAAAAAAATGTGACGCTCATCGTGCCCATTATCTTAAAAAAATTCTTAGTTATTCTAGTTTCAAAAAAGGTATGATAACCTATGCTTAATGTATCTCTTAAATTTTATTACTGCTTGAATAGCAAATGGTATGAAATTTTAAAAAGATTTTTTTCGGAATAGTTATTAATTCTTAGTTTGAATAAACAATTTGAAATAAAACAACATGAAATTTTAATTTTTTATTAAATTTACAATAAATGTTGGAATTGGCGTCCTTGCGCTCTGATACACGCCCTACATCTTTTTATAAAAGAAAGTTTTATGCGGCGCGCGTAACCAGACGTTTTTATGTGTGCAGCTGCATTTTGTATGCGAGTACGCAACTCTGTTATTGAGGATACTGGCCTCGTGTAGACAAGGTCTTTCAGACATCCCCAATAAAAAAAATCTAAGGGATTTAGATCCGGCGATCTGGGCGGCCATAAAATAGGGCCGAGCCGGCCTATCCACCTTTGTGGGAAGTGGTGATTTAAATAATTTCTTACTACTATTGCGTAGTGAGCTGGGCACCCATCATTTTGAAGCCACATTCTCCGCCTCACTTCTAAATTGACATCTTCTAGCATGCCGGGTAAATCATTTTGTAAAAAATTAAGGTAAATTTCACTATTCAGTGTAGCTGGAAGTTCATATGGCCCGATCACCTGTCCGTCAATAATCCCAGTCCACAAGTTAACTTTAAATTGAACTTGGGACCGATCTTCCCTCATCAAATGTGGGTTTTCAACTTGCCAGCTATGTAGATTGTGGATGTTGAAATATCCATCTCTCCGGCATGAGGATTCATCCATCCATAAAATTTTATTGAAAAATTGCGGGTCCTCCCTTATTTTATTTAACATGATTCTGCAGAATGCAATCCTGCGCGGATAGTCAGCTGGCTGTAGAGTTTGGACCCTTTGAATATGGAAAGGGTGCAAAAGGTATTTTTTCAATATGCGATGCACTTTGCTTCTATTAATGCCGGTTCGACGTGCAATTCCACGCACAGAACGTGTTGAATCTTCTTCTATTTCGTCGAGGACTACTACTTCTTCATCGTCGTTTCTTTCTGGTCTTCCTGGCCCTGCACCACCAATGCCTCTTCCTGGAAGCCTCCCTTCGCAGTACGAATTATGTACCCGAGCAAAAACTCGATAGTCCGGGTGACGTGCGTTGGGGTACCTAATACAAAAAATGACGTTATTAAATTTACTAATTCATTTAATTTTAAAATCTAATTAAACACGGCGTGTGACTATTTTTAGAAGGATAACATAATGTAAGACCCATCCTGATACGTTTAACTAAAGTTGCAATAAATGTGCGTGATTTAAAAAAAAATAAGATTGATTGAATTAAAGAGAAAATAAATAATCTTACCTCTCTGCGTACAGACGAGCAGCAGCGTTAGCATTTCCTCGACATTCGCCATAAAAACGAAATGCATGTTTGCATATTCGCGCGACGTGTACTGATGTCTAGGCATGTTCAGTGTTATGTATTGGTTGTCAGTTAGGTTTCACAGCACAAACAATATCCAAATCGTAAAGCTAGCCAAGTCCATATGATCACCAGTTGTCAATAGGTTTCACAGCACAAACAATATCCGAATCGCAAAGCTAGTCAAGTCCAAAATCACAGCAAAATGTCGTTTAAAATCATCGAAGCTCTATCGAATCTCTCGAATACAGAAAACACGCGTGGGTCACAACCGGAGTTCAGAAGGACACTAACAATCGTAACAAAGAACCCAATGATCAGACGCAGGTAAAAAAAGTCCTTCCAGGAAATTCGATAGCAGGTAAGGTTGCAAATGCTTATGACTCATGTGCTGTTAATGATAAGGCTCCATTTTGATTGCGCATAGTGGATGAGACATGTGGCAGGCAGGGGCCACAAAAAAAACACGTTTCTCAACTCTGTGACTCGCAAACGAATGTTTACAAATAAGCTTTAAGTGCTTATTAGTGGAAAAAAAACCTTTTTTTTTTCAAATTTTCATTTTATTTGCTATTCAACCAGTCAGAAAGTCAAGATAGCATAAACTTAATACTGGAAAACTAAATTAACCGAATAAAATTAATAATTAATCCGACAATCTTTTTAAAATTTTCATACCATTTGCTATTCAAGCAGTAATAAAAGTTCAGAGATACATTAAGCATAAGTTTATCATACCTTTTTGAAACTACGTCGGACTCGACGTCGACGAGTGATTCAAAACAAACGTGTTACTTATTGCTGCTACAAAAGATATTTCTTAAAGTGGTTAAAATCATTCAACAGTGAATGAATTTTAGTTATTCGTGTCTTTAAAATTGCTCTGCGTTCAATTGCATAATTTTGAAGTGAATATTGCCGTATTTTTGTTTAAAAAATACAAATTCTTCAGTGTCAGTGCCGGTGGTTCCTGTTTTCGATAAAAAAAGTGGACGGTGATCTAAAGAACTTTTCAAAGTCTAACAACCGAGTGAATCAGTACCAATCTACACGATAATAGTGGCCACAAATTTATAAAGAGTACTACGTACAGTGTAGTGCAGTGCAAAGCCATTATAGCTACGACATTGTACCAATCAATCGAGATAACGCGGTTCGAGACTCCCGCTAGCATCAACTTTTTGTTTTTTGTTTAGGTTTTTTTTGAAATTTTTTTAAACTTCTTTTTTTTATTATCGTTTTTCCAAAGAAGAGAATTTAGTGGAGTGGAGAATAGTAGAAGGAATATATTAAGATTTATTAAAAATGTCAACAACAGTATGCGCAGGATGCTATCAAAATTTACCTAAAAGAGAACACCTAAAATGCACAAAATGCAATAAAATGTACGACTTGGAATGTGCAAACGTTTCGAGTAAAAGATTTTATAATACGATGACCCCAGAACATAAATTAAGCTGGAAGTGCCAAGCTTGTTACTGTAAATTACCAAAATCGGGAAACATACATACCCCAGTTCGTTCCAGGGACATTGATGATCTACCATGCTCTGGCGAGGACAATAATGTTACTATAAGAAAACCGACCCAGACACAAATTAATGACTCATCCATCTCTGAAGATCTCAGTGTACTTGGTGACACATTATGTACCGAAAATGGCGTGGGCAATCAGAATATTTCAAATACAGCTGAACTTACACTTCAAAACCTGAGTGATATGATTATGCAAAGGCTTAAAGAAAATAACGCAGATATAATAACAAAGTTACAGAATACGATTCAGACAGAAATAACTAAAGCTATAAATAAATTAAAAAATGAAATACAACAGGAAACTAAACTATTATACCAACAAAATGATTTAAGGAAATTCGAAATAGAAGACATAAATAAAAAAATAAATAATTTAATAAAAGAAAACGAAATAATTAGAAATGAATTGAAAAATATAGAAATAAAAATTCCATCACTAGCAAGAAATGAAAATAAAAAAATCGTAATGTATGGTCTCCGGGAAAATAACAGGGAATCTGAATATAGCTTACACAATAGAGTAATTGAAATATTTCGTGAAAATTTTAATGTTGAACTGACAGGATACATCGAGGATACTTACAGGATTGGCAGAAATAATACCAATAATCGGCCACTTGCAATTGAATTAATTAGTAAACGAATGACTAAATACATTGTCGACCACAAATACTATCTACAAGGAACTGGCTATTGGATTTCAGAATTTTTGGACAAACCAATGTTATTACAGCGGAAGATTATGAATGAAAAAATGCAAAGGGCGCGAAAGGAAGGGTTACATGCAGTTATACGAAACAGTGAATTATATATCGACGGTAAAAAAAATAAACCTTAAAGAGATTACTGCTAGCCATTTATCATTAAATGACAAGAATTCCGGATCTGGTCAGCACCACAAACAGTCAAATGAAGGCGGCAACTCAAAGGAAAATAATACCTTTCGTGACTACCGAAAAACCTTTTAAAATATTATTTCAAAACATGCAAAGTTTATTTAACAAACAAGACTTATTAGAAGCTTTTATAGAACAAAATCAACTAATCTATCAAGCAATATGTATTTCGGAGTCATGGCTATCTCAAGAGAAAATGAATTGTGTGCATATTAATGGCTTCAAAAATGCAACATCGTATTGCAGAAAAAACAGACCCGGTGGCGGTGTCTGCATTTTCTTACAAGAAAATATAGAATATATAGAAAAATGTGATATTAACAGCATGTCAATCGAATATATTTTAGAAATTTGTGCAGTAGAATTAGTCAAGTATAATATTTTATTAGTAACGATGTATTGGAATAGAAGAGAGGAAAGTGTTTTCTATGATCAATTAAAAAAAGTTCTAAATTATATTAACAATAAATATTCTAAATACAAAATAATTATAGGCGGTGATTTTAACATAAATATACTCCAAAAAAATTCAAAGACCCTACAATTCTTGGAATTCATGTTAGAATTCAGATTGAAACAACAAATAAATAAACCTACACATATTAATCAAAATACGTCAACTTGCCTGGACTTGATTTTCACCAATTTTAGTAGTCATCATCATCATCATCTCAGCCGCACGACGCCCACTGCTGGGCATAGGCCTCCCCCATGGAACTCCACAACGATCGGTCCTGTGCTGCCCGCATCCAGCGCCTTCCCGCGACCTTTACCAGATCGTCGGTCCACCTGGTCGGGGGCCTACCCACTGAGCGTCGTCCGGATCGTGGTCGCCATTCGAGAACCGTTCGGCCCCAGCGGCCATCGGTTCTTCTCGCTATGTGTCCCGCCCACTGCCACTTCAGCTGAGCAATCCTTCGAGCAATGTCGGTTGCTTTAGTTCTCCTGCGGATCTCCTCATTTCGGATCCGATCACGCAGGGAGACCCCAAGCATTGCTCTCTCCATTGCCCGCTGAGCGACCTTGAGCCTTCGGACGAGACCCATAGTGAATGGCCACGTTTCACTTCCGTAGGTCATCACTGGCAACACACACTGGTCAAAGACTTTCGTCTTGAGACACTGAGGTAATTTGGACGCGAAGACTTCTCGTAGCTTCCCGAAAGCTGCCCATCCGAGCTGGATTCGACGAGAGATCTCTTTCTCGAAGTTGGACTTACCTAACTGGACTATCTGTCCCAGGTATACATAACTGTCAACAACTTCAAGTGTAGTGTTCCCAATATTAACTGGAGTGGGTACAACATGGGCATTCGACATGATTTTTGTCTTATCCATGTTCATTTTAAGACCCACTCTTTTTTCAATTTTAGTAGTACTGATATGTATACAACGGTTGATGAGTTAGGTTTCTCAGATCACGCTGGAACTGTTATCCACTTAAAACTCCCTAACGAAAAATCACAACAATATTGGTTTTCAAATAAAAGATTTTTTACTAAAAGCAATATCGCAAATTTTAAGACACATTTAAAAAAATTAGATTGGCATAATATAATAAATTCTGGAAACAACATTAACGAAAACTATAAGAGATTTCATGACACTCTGATTAGTTTATTGAACTTACATATACCCAAACAAAAAATTAAATTAAAAACAAATTTAAAAAAATACTGGTTAACTGTAGGCATAAAGAAATCATGTCGAAACAAAAGAATGTTAAAAATTCTAGCTCTAAAATCAAATAACGAAATAATTAAACAACATTATAAACAATATGAAAAAATATTAAAAAAAGCGATAATTGGCGCTAAAAAACTACAATATAAAAGAAAAATTAAAAACTCTAGTAACAAAGTAAAAGCCATGTGGAGTATAATAAATGAACGAACAAACAAAAGAAATAGAAAACAAAGGAATAACTTGCAACTAAATTTTAACAAAACACTATATTCAGAACCTAAACAACTTGCTAACCTACTTAATGATTTTTTCGCGTCCATGGGTGATGATAGCCGCGCAGAGCCCGCTGCCGTTAGCTCAAACGCTTTTAGTATCCCAGTAATGCAATGTATCGAAAATACAATGTTTCTTCGCCCGGTAGACTACGAAGAAACTAGAAAAATTATAATGTCACTAAAAAACAAAAATAGCTTCGGAATAGATGAACTATCACCAAAATTGTTTAGACAGTGCGCTGAGGAATTGACTTTGCCATTAACAAAATTAATCAACCAATCATTTGACGAAGGAACATTTCCAGACCTGTTAAAGATAGCTTTGGTGAAACCAATTCATAAGAAAAATAATAAAACGGACCCCAATAACTACCGTCCCATCGCACTGTTGCCAACATCTTCAAAAATTTTTGAGAAGGCAATGTGTAGTCGCGTGTATAGTTTCTGCGAGAAATATAAAATATTAGACGGGTCTCAGTACGGCTTTCGTAAAAACCGATCTACAACATTGGCTGTGTTTAAATTCGTTCGGGAAATTATGAAGATGTTGGATGACAAAAAATACGCTATTGGGTTATTATTAGATATGTCCAAAGCATATGACAGAGTTCAATACGATATATTGTTGAATAAACTTTACTCCGTAGGAATACGGGGACCCGCACAAAAATGGTTTAAGTCATATCTTACCAAAAGAGAACAGTATGTTGAGGTTGAATACCATGACAACCCTAATAAAGAAATAATAAACGTTCGCTCAGATTGTAAAATTGTTAACGCGTCAATCCCCCAGGGAAGTGTCGCTGGGTGCCTTCTATTCCTGTTATATATAAATGATTTGCCTAAAATAATGGAAGAACTCTGTGTATTGTTTGCAGATGATGTCTCGATTCTGCTCGATTTTGAGGATAGCTCACAAATTAACGTAAAATTAAAAGCATTACTAGATAAAATTACATATTGGCTACAGCAACACAATTTAAAAATTAATTTCCAAAAAACTAAATTAATACAATTCCATCCATATCAAAAAAATCCCCTAAATTTATGCTTTGAATATGACGGTGTTGAGATTGAGTTTGTAAATGAGTTCACATTGCTTGGATTAGTTTTAGATACAAACATAAATTGGAAAATACATATTGAAAAACTCAGATCTAAGTTGTCGAGCTTTGCATATGCTTTCAAAGAAGTAAAAAAAACTACTGATATAGAAACTGCTCTTACTACCTACTACGCGTATGCCTATGCGTGGTTGAGCTACGGAGTAATCTTGTGGGGAAACAGTACAGATGCGCACACAGTGTTTATAATGCAAAAAAGATTGATCCGTATTTTAGCTAACATTGAGCAGTCTGATAGCTGTAAACCATATTTCCAAAAATATAATATTCTGTCACTGCCATGTATCTACATACTTGAAATTTGCAAGTTTGTTCGCAAATATCCCGACTTATACACAAAGCGTTGTGAAGGACCACGCGGAAAATCACTGCGCCATAAAAATAAACTTATTATACCTCATACTCGATTAAAAACACACTCCTCGAGTACATATCCCATGTCCATAAGAATTTATAACAAATTGCCAACATTGATTAGGAATGAAGAAAATAAAATTACCTTCACGAATAAAGTAAAAAAATTGCTAATCGAAAAATGCTATTATTCTTTGAACGAATATTTAACAGAACTGTAAGAATGAAACAATAATTTATTCTAACTAATTTTGATAAGTATTATATTTATAATTTTGCACAAACACAAAAAAAATAAATAATAATAATTATTATTATTATATCAACAATTTTAAACTATATTAATTGATTAATTATTGAAGCAAACACAAATACAATATTAAAAGTAGTTTTAACAATAATTTGATTTAAAATGTAAAATTGATTCATTCGATAACGTTTAAAGAATCATTTTATAATAATAAATAAAATCATGAATAACTCATTAAGAAAGTATACAATAAACTCTTATTACACAACATTTACCTACTATAAGTACTTAATACAAGAAATTATAAAAATGAACGATATTTTTAATAACAAATTTTAATAAAGTGTGTAACCTTATAATGAATAAATAATTTTTAAATAATCGTAATGGTAATTTAACTATATTGATATACTTACTTAATAACTTTATCAATTTGATAAATTATTTAAAATATTTTTATTCTAATTAAACATTTTATCCTATATTTTAAACAAAGATTTGGTATCTACTAAAATATTAAAATAAAATAATAAATAATCTATTTTTAATGATAATAATTATAATTACAATTTTAGAATAATAATTATGATACGATAAAATAAATTACATAACATGTAATCCAGATTATTTCTATCAACGTCATATTTAAATAAAAATTAAACAATTAAAACGATTAAAAAGAAGGCACTTCAAAAGGTCTTCATTGTCGTATTAAATTTAGCTATTCCTCTTTTCTCTTCTTTGCAGTGCCCTACAGGGTCCATAGATGTGCTTGTAACTTATTGTACCTACCACCATTGTATATACCTATGGAAGCAAAAAATAAATAAATAAATAAATAAATAAACTATAATAACTAAGCATTTTTTTAAGATAATGGGCAGGATGAGCGTCATACATTTTTTTTACATGGTAGCAGACCAAACACGAAGAAAAATAATTTCTTGTTTAATTTTTTTTGGAACATTGTTTATTCCAAGCACTTCGTGATTAGCTAGCTCAATTTTAACCACTGTTATTGATAGCTGAACTATTCCGTTAGAAGCTAAAAAAACCTGAATCAGAAAAAGTCCGTATTTGTAAAAATGGCACATTAAAAACCAACCAAAAGTGGCATTTTAAAAAAAAATCATAAACTATCAAATATCTTGAAAACCGAGATATTTTTACTAAAGTCAAAATTTGAGATTAGAGAGGTCTCGACGAAACCTATCAACAGTTAAAGGTTTATCCATTGTTTCTGAGACACCCTGTATAATAATAAGATTATTGTTATCTCCGACAATCTTACATGTACACCTTAAGTAAGAGCTACGTTATTACATCGTTAAGATTGCGAGTGGCTGGTGCTGAACTAGGCGGATGCCTTTCAGTACACCAGTACTCTCCCCTCCGAAAGATGGTCGCACAATACTATTAACATGTAAACTATTATACCATTTGGTTAAGTGGTGCCAACAAAAATTTCTATTACGACAAAATTAGAAGAAAAGCTATATACTCGTATAATATCCAACTTTAACTAATCTAACACTTATACAACAATTAATTTTATTTACAAAATTAAGTTATGTAGGTACTCGTAGCCTTCTAAAACTACACGACCTAGAAAATCATACACCTACGTATCTACTTTTAACAATTGTTTATCTATAGAACATAAAAAAAAATTATTCACTTAATTACTCCCATTCTATAACAGTATTTATTATTTTAACTGTAATTAAGTTTACTTGCTAATTACTTAGTTACTTTTATTTATTATCAAACTGCTGGCCAGCTGGCCTGATTTTTTACGTATATATGCTAAATAAAAATGTTTATATTATAACAGCCAATATATATATACATATGTATGTATATATATATATATATATATATATATATATATATACAGGGAGTAACTGAAGACCCCAATAACATTTAAGGGTATGTATCCATCAGAAGTAGAGATTCTGTAGGAAAAATATTAGGGCTAACAAATCTACTTATTTTTCCCATACAATCTAAATAAATTATTTTTTGGTATTAAGTGCCGACAACCCTACGTATAGACCGATAGCGCTAGGCTTTTTTGATGTCATAAGTTTCAATAATTCTAAAGTTGTTTATTTCTTGCATGTGGATGCAGTCATACCTATGAAGCTTATTATTTCGTTTTGTGTCACATCTGGTACTTGCATTTTCAGTAATTCGATGATTTGTGTTTGATTATTTTTATTCAAATTAAAACTGGCAAAATTTATTTTAAGTTTAAAATAATTATGGTACCATATCTAGGAGAGCCTGCGGAGTGTGCAAACCCAGTTTGTGTCATCTTCATCCAGAGCAAACTGATATAGAGTCAGTATTTAAGTACACTACGAAAAAAAAATTACAGTTAATGAAATAACTATTTTCTATCTCAGATCACTTACATATGCCTATTTAATAAATTTGTGCCAAGTTGGATCACGCAATTTTAAGATTATTAATTATTTTCCTTTTCCAAGCTATAAACGCTTCAAAAAAATATTACAATAATTAGAGTTTACACATTTAATATCATAAATGCATGAAAAGTCGACATTGTAAATTTGTGTCATTTTCATGCACGATAAACATAGAATGAATAAAACACAACAACAATGGTTACGGTCGAAGCGGGTCGACGCGCGGCGCGACGCGGGCGAGCGGCGGCGGGTGACGCTCGCCGTACGCACTGTTCACCTTCGTTTGGTAATCACAGCTAATTCCATTCAGCCGTTAAAGCGTGATTGATTAACAAACATACAAACACACGCGTAGCACTAGGAACTCGAGAAACATTTTGTCTACTCCGTAATGTCATTTTTCTCTCGTAGACTAATCTTCTCGTGTACTTTGTGTTACTAGTGCAATGTACTATACTTTGTGTTACTAGCAAGTGCAGGTATAGCCTCCAGATAGAATAATCGTTTTTTACTATAACTCGAAGAACATCCAGTAACTTCCTTTCTTTTCATTTCATTTTTCTCGCTTCAATACATTTCGGATTTCTATATCGCACACCTAGATCTAAGCTGAGTCAACTCAAAAATTCGTGATTTTTTAGTTATCCTTGTATTCAAATGCTCGCTGATCATATACATACATATACATCCGGCATAACAGTTTCGGTCAAAGCTTAAACCAGTCGTCGTTAGATAGAAATAGCTTACCTTGCTGAATCAACGCATGTCAGTTCTTCCCACCGAAACAAGTGTATTGTCAGTTGACCTCCGCTTGTTATTTTTTGTTTTCTTTAAAAAAAAACGTCGCCCCGCACTAAAATTTTCTCCTGGGTCGTGGGTGCAGTCACAAACGTAGAATATCACATCCACATATGACACACAGACCGGAACAAATTTCTGTAAGCTATACAAAATATTTGTCCCGTACGAGAACCGAACCCGCGACCCAATGTGCAGTAGGCGATCACTCGACCTCTGCGCTAACCGTGTCGTCGTTGTTTTGGAGAGTGTACGTATTAGCATAAACGAGAACACGGTTATTTGGAATTGTTGTGGTAGCAATGTCACATCACTATGAGCGTGCCCCAACACTAGTGTAGTCTGTAAAAAAAAAGAAGCGAGTTGTTATGTAATGGCGTCCGTTCCTACTGAGAGAGTTTTCTGTTTTGTTTGTGAGAGTTGTTTGAGTGGAATAAATAAATTAAAATTATAAAGTTGAGTTTCCTTCCTTAAGCCCCAAAAACCTTAACAGGTTATGGGCCCAGAGGCGCGAGTGTAAAGAAACAAGAGAGTCAAATAAATTCGACCACGGGTTGGCGGCCGGCGACGTGCAGGTTTTGCAAAATCAAAAAGCGAAAAATTTAAAAAAAATGGAAGGTCGAGTCGATAATAGATTTATAGTGTTAAATGGCAAAAATTGGCCGGCGTGAAAATTTCAATTGTCAATTGTTCTAAGGTCAAAGAATTTATACAGTATTGTGAGCGGGAATGAAATCTGTGACGCGGAGAAAATGAATGCCAAGGAGCAGGAACTTTGGCACGAGAGAGATTACAGAGCACAAGAGATTTTAGTGACACGCGTTGATGAGCAAGTCATGTCCTACTTGTCAACGTGTACTACAAGCAAAGAAATGTGGGACCGCTTAATATGTCTTTATGAACCATCATCCCAAGTGAGTGTGCATCTCATACAACAACGTTTCTTTAACATGTCGTTCGAGGAACCCATGTTGAAATTTATTAATAATATCGAAGAAATTGCTAACCAATTGAGAAGCATGAACGAGGCACCGTCAGAGAAAATGATGATTACAAAAATACTGATGTCATTACCTGACAAATATAGACATTTTGTCAGTGCATGGGAGTCTGTACCAGATAACCAACAAACTCTGAAGGAGTTAACATCCCGGTTATTGATTGAAGAAGAGAGGAGTAGTGAGTTAATGTCGGCGTCTACATCAGCAATTTTTAGTAAAAGTAAAACTGTGAGTGATAGCGAGCGAAAGTGTCACCAGTGCGGAAAAAGTGGACATTTTAAAAGGCAGTGCAGGCAAATTAAATGTTTCAACTGTGGTAAATGTGGTCATGTGGCAGTAGAGTGCAATCAAGTTAAATGTTACAAGTGCAGTAAGATTGGACATATATCAAAAAATTGTAATAGTTCTAGTAGTAAAAATAGTTATAAAAATGCGTTCATAGTCCAAGAGCCAGTAAATGTAAATTCTTTTGAATTTATAATGGATTCAGGAGCGAGTGAACATATGACATTTAACCAAAGTTTGCTTCAAAATTATAGTATTATTAATAAAAAGGTAATAGTTGGGGACGGTAAAACTTTAGATGTTGTAGGAAAGGGAGATATTTATTTTATGTCATTTAATGGTTGCAAATATATTCCATCTGTAATGTATGATGTGTTGTATGTACCAAACTTAAAAGCAAATTTGTTTTCACTGATAAGTGCCGTTGATAATGGATACACTGTATTAAGTTCTGAAAATAAATGTCAATTTCTTTGTGAGGGAAAGTGTGTAGCTCAAGCAAAACGTTGTGGGAATTTGTATTTAATGGATTTAAAATTTGAATGTAATTATAATAAAGAAAATAGTTCTGCATTACTTAGTTTGTCGAGGTGGCATAAAAGACTGGCTCATCAAAATTTTAGACATGTAAAGGAAATTTTGTTAAAACATAATATAGCATATGATAGGCTGACTGATCAATGTACTTCTTGTATACAAGGCAAGCAGCATAGGTTACCTTTTGTTGACAGTGTTCATCGCTCGGACCGCCCAGGAGAGTTGGTGCATGGAGATTTGTGCGGCCCTATGGAGACGAGGTCCGTTGGAGGGTCCTTATACTTCTTATTGTTGAAAGACGACTACAGTAACTACAGGTATGTATATTTTCTTAAAAATAAGTATGAGACGAAAGAAAGAATTGAAGAGTTTTTGGAACGGTTTGAAAATGAATTTGAATGCAAAGTTAAAAGGTTTCGGTCTGATGGTGGTGGTGAGTTTAAGAATAGGGACTTAGAGAGAGTATTTAAACAGAAAGGGATTGTTCATGAGGTCACTGTAGCGTACACTCCGGAGCAGAATGGCAGGATAGAGAGGGAGATGCGCACCATTGTCGAGTCTGCTAGGACTATGATGATATCTGCAAAAGCTAACAAAGAACTTTGGGGAGAAGCTGTGCATAATGCTGTATTCACAATAAACAGGACAGGCTCAAGCAGTCATAAAGGTAAAACCCCATATGAGTTATTGTACAAGAAAAGTTTTGATGTTAATAATTTAAGAACATTTGGAGCTGACGTGTATGTACATATTCCAAGTCAAAGAAGACAAAAGTGGGACCCTAAAGGAAAACCAGGAAAATTTGTAAGCTATGGAGACAATACAAAGGGATACAGGATTTGGTTTGAAAATGACAGAGATGTTGAAACATATAGAGACGTGATATTTTTAGAGGAGTCAAAATTATGTTTAGATGAGATCAAAGAAGTAGAAAAGAAAATAGAGAGAGGTGAGGTTGATGAAGATGTTCAGGAAAGAGAAGAGCAGACTATATCTGAAGGGGTGACGACTTCTAACAGTGAAGTTCAAACAATAGGAGAGAGAGTAGAAGATGTGGGAAAAAGAGAAGAGCAACCAGTTACAGAATATGAGAGAGAAGAAACAGTAAATCAAGAAGAAAGTAGTGAATATGAGGATGGGGAATACTCGGAAGAGGAACGGTTGAAGACAAATGAAGCAGGGTTTAAGGAAGGGAATATGAGGTGTAGAAGAAAATTGAAAAAGCCAAGCTGGATGAGTGATTATGAAGTAGGAATGCTTGCGCAGGAAGAAAAGGAATTAAATTATGATGATGCAATAAATGGAAAGGATGGGAGGAAGTGGCAAGATGCGGTAAACAAAGAGTTAGAAGCCCTGAAAAGAAATAATACATGGATAGAGACAGATTTACCTAAAGGAAAGAAGAAAATAGATAGCAAGTGGGTATTTAAAGTGAAAAAGAATAATGATGAATTGGTATATAAGGCGAGGCTAGTGGCTAGAGGCTTTAAGCAAGAAAACAAGTTTGATCATTCCGAATTGTATGCTCCAGTTGCTAAGTTACCTACACTGCGTATATTACTGGCTGTAGCAAGTAAATATAATTTGCACATAGAGCAAATGGACGTAAGAAGTGCATTTCTGTATGGCGATATCGATGAGGAAGTTTATTTAGAAAAGCCAAAAGGAATGATTAATGACGGTAAAGTGCTTTTGTTGAGAAAATCTTTGTATGGACTCAAGAAGTCTCCAAGGTATTGGAATGAGAGGTTCAATAGATTAATGATTCAGGAAGGGTTTGTTTCAAGCAAGTGTGATTATTGTTTATATTACAAGCAAGAGTTGAAGTCTTATATTCTGCTATATGTTGATGATATTTTATTGATTTCAGAGAGTAAGACAGAGATAGAAAACATAAAGAAAGTATTGAAGAGTAATTTTGACATGAAAGATATGAATGGAGTATGTAAATACTTAGGCATAAATATATATAAGAGAGGAAACACTATAGAAATTGATCAAGAAGAATATTTAAGAGAATTGTTAATTAAATATAATATGGAAAATTGTAAGGCTGTATCTACACCTATGGAACCAAGTGTTAATATTGAGATGAATAAAATAAATGATGTAGAATTAACTAAGAAATGTAGGATGCTTATAGGTAGCCTAATGTACGCCATGCTAGGCACAAGGCCAGATATATGTTATGCCTTGAGCTATTTAAGTAGGTTCCAATCTAACCCAAGTGAAGATGTGTGGAGAGGTTTGAAAAGGATATTGAGGTATATTAAAGGGACTTTGAGTATGAAATTGATTTATAAGGCTGAGAGTGATGAATGTTTAGTTGGCTATACAGATGCAGACTGGGCAGGGGATAAAGCCGACCGCAAGTCTACATCAGGTTACATCATGCAGGTATATGGTTGCACAGTCTCTTGGTCTTCAAGTAAGCAGCAGTGTGTGGCGCAGTCATCAACCGAGGCTGAGTATGTAGCTCTAAAGGAATTTCTGAAGGATGCTGGATTAAAAATTTGTTAGTAGAAATTAATTTAAAATGTAATAATATTGTTATTTTTGAAGATAATCAGTCAGCTATTCATATCGCAAAGAACCCAGAGCAGCATAAGAGATTAAAACACATTGACTTGAAATACCATTTTATTAGAGATAAAGTTAGAAATAAAATTGTAACACTAAAGTATATTGAGAGTGAGAATCAGGTGGCAGATATATGTACTAAGTCCTTGTGTAAGTTGAAGTTTGAAACGTGTTGTTGTAAACTGTTCTAATAGTAAATTGTTAAAGCTTGTAATAGTAAATCTGTCATAGTTTATTATTTAAAAGTGATGTTACATTGAGGAAGGGTGTTGTGGTAGCAATGTCACATCACTATGAGCGTGCCCCAACACTAGTGTAGTCTGTAAAACAAAAAGAAGCGAGTTGTTATGTAATGGCGTCCGTTCCTACTGAGAGAGTTTTCTGTTTTGTTTGTGAGAGTTGTTTGAGTGGAATAAATAAATTAAAATTATAAAGTTGAGTTTCCTTCCTTAAGCCCCAAAAACCTTAACAGGAATTGTTGCAGTTTTGATGAAGAAATATATGTGAGTTCATTTGAGTTGTTACAGTGTTGGTCAATTTTCTGTCATATTAGTTCGGCATGTTTCTACTTGCTTCAGTATTATTTGCTAAGGTATGTAAATTTATTTTGTTACTATCTTGATTTGACTTTGATTTGGTGGAACAACTTGTAAATTTCTAGTTCACCTAGTTTTGTTAAAACAATTTTTCTTTAATATTTTTGTCACAAATCATGTCATTTTGAATATGTTGACTAAATGTTTATTTAAGGTATTATAGCGTCTATTTGAAATGTATATTGTTTTAATCAAATTATCTACCACTTTGTTTTAAAAGGAGATGTTTTGAGTTAACTCACTATTGTTGAATAAGTAAAACTTGCTATACCTACTTTTTTCTAGAGAAAAATGAAGCAAGGCCGTTTTCTTGTCAACATTGTAAAAGAACGGTATTAGGAGGACCCACTAACAGTAAGAGGCGAAGAGTCTAAAAAGTCTGTAAATGTATAAGCAGAAGAGAATAAACAAAATAGGGCAACAAACACAGCCGTGGTGACCAAACCATGCCATTGTGAGAAATTAAAAATGACTTTTATAGTACGTCATGTGATGAAAGTTTAATAAATGACTCTGAAAGAGATCCAAGCTGTGTCCGGCATGTATGATATTTTCTTAATTTCAATTGTTGATCAAGTATAATAAGATAAAACTGTCATATCAAGTACAAGTATCATGAGAAGTTTGTAAAAGAATTTATTTTTAATTAGCACTTAATAATTTTTAGATGTTTCTATTTTTAATTACACAACATTAAATATCTTCAATTTTGTTTGGAAATGTTTACTCTCTTACTGTTGGTTTTTATACTTCGATTTTTGTGCTTATTCGTTCGATATTGCTATTCGAATACTTTGAATAATACGAATATATCGAACTTTTACTGGAGGGAGACCTTGTACCAGAGTCATGTTGTCGTTAAGCAACCTGTTGCATAACGTTTTGGATGAAAACCAAATATGCGTACCTGCACACACGGTGCACACGCATCTGACTGTCTGATTGGTAGAACCTGTCATTAAGCATCCTTTTGCTTAACAAGTTAGCTGAAAACCAAATATGCGTACCTGCACACACGGTGCACACGCATCTGTCTGTCTGATTGGTAGGGCCTGGACCCAGACTACGATTACACGTAGTATCTGAATATGGGGGTTAAACAACCCCCGCAAGTTACACATAGTGTCTGAATATAGGAGTTAAACAACCCCGCAAGTTACACATAGTGTCTGAATATAGGGGTTAAACAACCCCGCAAGTTACACATAGTGTCTGAATATAGGGGTTAAACAACCCCGCAAGTGGCCTCCGACCGCCCCTTCTAGCCACCCCTGACCTCACGGTACTGATCTGTTCTGTTCATCTGATAACCTGATTACACTGATACAATCGCCGCAGCGATAACACAATAACAACACATTATATTTCTGATCTTTCTCTATCTAAATATCACACATGATTAAAATAGGCAATGTGAATAAAGACCAAAGGAAACTTACCAATGGAAACTCCCAATGCCCACACGTCGCACCTCTGCAGTCCGTTCGCTCCGCGCGCCGCCGACAAAGTGCTCCGACGAACGAGCAATGCTTCGTTCACTGTTGTCTAGATTCATTCTCCCGTCTTTCAATTTATCATTCAGTCTCATTCATCACAATGTTTTGGAAATCGAAACCAATGATCAGTCATAATTTAAATTCGCGTGATTTCGCGACACTGCCGCGCCCAGAAAAGATTAAGGGAAGAATAAAACAATGATTTTAAGCTGTAGTATAATTGCAACATAAAAATAGAAAATTAATATCGATTCAAGATTCAATCTAACAAATTCCTATCCCTTTTGTGTTTGATTTAGATTTGTTATCATAACTACATTATCAAAGAATCAAATTAATTAGTTGTCTAGTCCATTCTTTCACCTTTTGTCTAGATCGTTGTGCAGAAGCCCGTTTTGGTCTGGTACTCGCTGATATTTCGGAGTTTCTTTCTGTTGCTAGTACTCCTGATTTATCACCTCTAGGTAAATCAAGCGTCTGGTCTGATAGTTCTGTCACTGGTAGTGTCGATACTGAAGGTCTATGTTATGTACCTTCATTATTTGAGTTATCGAAATATGGTGCAGAATCTGGTACATCTGAATTGGAAGTCTCACTGTCTTCGAATTCTAGAGGGTATAAGTGTCCTATTCCTCTAGTCAGTGTCTCGCCACCTAGCATAGATACTTTTGCAACTCTGATTTTTCCGTCCGAACCCTCTATAATTGCTGAGATTCGTCCCACTTTCCAGCAGGTTCTACTGGTAAGATCGCTTTTTATTTGAACTGTGCCCCTACTCTGGGAATGCTGTTAAACTACTACAACTCGAGATGGTTTGTGAGAACTTCTACGTTCTCAAATACTGAGCTGTAAACATCTTAACAAATTCTTGTAATATTTTTTGGCCTCTTTTCCAGGTTTCATAATAGTCGCATGCTCTATGAACTCGTCTTCTGATATTTCAGTAGTCAGGGGTCCTCCAATTCGCAGAAAATCTACTGGTGTCAATATTTCTTCAAGCTCTTGTCCAACATGGGTGAGGGGTCTGGTAATCACTACCGCTTCTATCTCTTTAATAACCGTACAAAGCTGATTGTTGCTAATTAAATGTTTGTCTAATGTTCGTTTGAGGCAATTTTTCACTATACCTATTAACCTCTCATAAAAACCTCCGAACCAAGGGGCCAATTCTGGTATTAAACGCCAAGAAATCTTATTTTTAATACAGTAATCTGACTTCAATACTTCTGACGTTAGCTTGAACTGGGTTGCGTTATCTGACGTAATCACTTGAGGTAAACCTCTAACTGATGCAAATCTCCTAATTGCTAAAAGACACTCTTCGGCCGATAAGTCTTTCACGACCTCCATATGTATTGCTCGTACGGCAAGGCAAGTAAAAATACAAACCCAGCGTTTCTCTACGGGCCCGTTTTGAATTTTTAAAGGACCAAAATAATCCATTCCTGTAAACGTAAATGGGATAGAGTAGCGGACTCTCTCAGCTGGTAACGGTGGCATCAAAGGCATTTTATATGGTCGTCCTCCGTATTTCCTACATTGAACACAAGTTCTTAAAACCTTTTGAACCTGAGATCGACCCTGTAGAATCCAAAACTTAAAATTCGTTTGTGCCCTGTTCTCCTTTCATACATCGATTATTCGAGAGAGCCTCCCCAACGGAAGTTAGAACTTGGGTTTTACGTAGGAAATTCTTTTGTCTGAAGTCATTTGGCCAATGTTCTGGTGACATCCTTAAGAAATCGGGACCTGATAACCAGTATTTATTGTTAGCCTTTGTATTGACGGGTCGAGTAGCTCCATCAGCAGGATTGATTCTCGTCGGCACGTATCGTACATGTAAGCATTTGTATTGTTTCAGCTTCGGGCAACAAAAGGCGGAAGTAATCTTTCGGAATTGTAATTAAAAAACTCTTGAATTAGAGTTCCATTCGCGAAGGATAGTTCCTCAAAGGAACGTTTAGCCGTTTTGTAAAGAGTGGTCGCTTCCTTGATAAATGTCGTGCCCGACACTAAATTATCGACGTATATCTCATCAACTATTTGTTTCTGAATGGAATCTCCGGACTTATTTAAATGATATCTAACGGTGGCATTTAATAAGAACGGACTGGAGATTACACCGAACGGAACACGGCAAAATCTAAGATGGCGTAAATTATCTGAACTGACATTTTTGTTTGAGTTTTTAACCCAAAAAAAACGAGTAACATCTCTATCATGCTGTTGCAACCCAATCTGGAGAAAGGCCTTTTCTACATCAGCCACTATATCGATATCATGTTCTCTAAATCTGATAAGTAGCCCAGTCAGATCCTCGAGCAAAGGCATTCGTTAAGGCCCTCTGTACAGGCATTCGTTAAGGCTATTGTTGTGCTTTGTCTTAGCCGAAGCGTCATAAACGATTCTCAGTTTCGTCGATTTGCCTTCCTGCATGACGCCGTGGTGGGGGAGATAGTGAACTGGATGATCTGTTGGTAATTTACAATTGTTAATCTCTTCGATGATTCCGTGTTGGAGTTGGTCTTGTAAAACATCATCATATGCCTTAATCGTTTCCGGTTCAAGACGTTTAATAAGGATAGTCAGTCGCCCAAAAGCCAATCCGAAATAACCTGGTAATGATGTTAGAGGATATTCCGTCCACGGCCATTTTACGTAATAGCGGTTGTTTTCGTATTCTGTAGTTTCATTAAACCTTTTGACTGCTTCTTCATCCCTAGATGACTTTGGCGAATCAACAATTCCAATTGATTCGAGATCCCAGAGTTGTTTTAAGGTAAGTCAGGTAGGTAAGGTAGGTTTCCTTAATGGTAAGTCAGGTTTATAAACATGTGCTTCTGTTTCGTTACAAGATTGGACGTATGTCAAAACTGTAAGTTGGTCTTTATTTTTTAAGGCTGGGCATCTCCCTGGCCATATCCACCCAAAATCCGATTTTACTAAGAACAAATCTTTTGCTACTTCTATTTTTTCATTGGATATCAAAGAGTAATAGTAATCATTACCCAGTAGAATGTCCACTTGATCACTTCTTGATCCATAATTCAGCTAATGTTATCGTGTAATTTGTCATCAATAAATTTAATATAACCGTAAGGGCAGGGAATATTCTGACTAATGTGAGGTACGAAGTTTGCCTAAAAAGTCTCTTTGTTATATTTGTGCGAGTTCCAACTTTGAAATTATCGACATGTCTCTCTAGTTCTTGTGGCGTTTCTGCACCAAAAGTGGAAACAGAAAGTCTCTTCCAAAATAGGTAAACCCAGATCTTTTGTGATCTTTGTAGTAATATATGACCTTTGGCTACCGCAATCCAACAGTATTCTGCAGTTAATGTATCGCGTATTGTCGTTTACTTTATACACGTGAGCTGTGCAGGTTTGTAATATCGTGATTGACTTTGCCGAATTAACATATTATTTTATTATTATTATATTATTATAATATTCTCGTTGGGGTAATTTCAGGAGCTATGTTAGGACACAGGACACGATTGTGAAGTCCAAATTTAGAACAATGGTGGCATTTTCTTTTTGATTTACAATCATTTGCCTTGTGCCCATCACCAAAGCAGCAGCGACCTCATAACCTATTATTACGTTCCACTAAAGTTTTGAACGTTGAACACTTGTCATTAAAATGATCCTGATCGCAGAACACACATTTGACTTTCATTCGCTTGGGCGCGTGTTCTCTTTGTGACTGGGCCTTATTATTTTCAAATGGTCTTTTCCTGGAGTTAAATTTATCAAATTTTCTACCTTCGAACTTCCTATTCCCTTCTGTTCTGTTACTAGAAAACGATTTACTATTGTGAAATCTTTTATTTTGATTTTGTCTATTCTCGGACCTAACATGACCTTAAATTTATCTGACAATGAACTATTGTCAATCTTTAACGTTTCTCGCTTTAATCTGCTATAGAAGTTTCTCGTGCTGATATAATGTACTCTAAATTCTTTCTGATATTTTCAATAGAATCACCGTCTGAGCCGAGTTTTATTCGGAGTTCGTAAATTAAGTCTTCTGGAAATTTCTCCATTATCATAACGCGTAAGTGGTTATGATTTACGTCCTCTCCTAGTGACTTCAACACACGTAAATGACATTCAATATCATTAAGGGCATTTCTGTACTCCTTAACCGAATTACCCGCTGTTGGAATACGATAGAGAGCCACATAATGAGCATCTATGATTGCTCCGGGTTTTCCATAGCGCTCTTTAAGGGTTGCTACTGCGATCTTGTAATTTGCACTAGTCGTCTCCAAGCCATCAAGAGCTTGTTTCGCCTCACCACCAAGAACGTATTGTAAATATAACAATTTATCCACATCATTAATGTTACGGCTATCTACGTTGGAAGAAAACTGGTCCCAGAACTGGTGACATTTAAGAACATCACCATCAAATCGAGCCAATTCCATTCTAGGTAAGCGACTGGTAATATTCATGTTTATATTATCACATGACGGGCTATTAGAGGGACCTGGTATTTGGGGCTGAGCTCTCACCTCTAATTCAGCCACAATCTCCTCTGCCTGCATTTGTATGGAGGTGTATAATGACATTTCATCAGCCGAAGGGTTCTGAACTAATTTGAAATAATTGTACATTTCTGTTACAAATCTTTCGTTGACAACCTTTAGTTTGCCGGCTGGTATTCGAGCCTCATCAACTGCTATGCTCTTTTCGCATAGCATTACTAAAGCATTTTGACCTGAGTTAACAAGGGAAACAACTGAATCATTCAGCAGTTTAAGATGAGTTCGAACAATCTCTTTCATAATTTATAGGACTTAGTTTAAACAACACTTGATATTTACTACGCAAGACTTTTAAATTCCTTTATTTAACTATTCCCAAAATATTAACTGCAACAAGAAAAAAAAATCCAAATAGCGTGGGTTGGTATTTGAAAATAATTATTTACTATCTATCTGTGTCATTTAGTATACTTTACGACCAATTAATTAATTTTGGTGAGGGTAGCTCCAAATTTATTGCAGGTATTTAACATTTTAAACACCGTAAGTCCACTTTGTTACATAATTTAATCTTTTAATCAATTAAATTACAAATGAACAACTAAATTTTATTCTTTAAAAAAAAACGTTGCCCTACACCAGGAGCCCTTCCCGTGTCGTGGGCGTGGTTACAAACAAATTTCTGTAGGTCATACAAAACACCTGTCCCGTACGGGAATCGAACCCGCGAATCGCCGCGCAGCAGGCGATGACTTGACCCCTGCGCTAACCTTGTCGTCAAATTTAATGATTATTTAAATACTTTTATTTCGTTTCATCTTATTCATTTAGTTTTGACACTATTTGAATTTAACCATCACCACATGAAACAATTATTAATTTTATAAATAGGTATGTACCAAAGTTTATTTCATTTACGAATCGATAGCTACTGAATGTGTACAACTACTTATTTAATCAATAGCAATAGAAGTAACGCACTGTCGCTACTGGCACAAAGTTCTTTGAATGACTCGATTAATGATTTATTTTTATCTGGATATGTATATCGTTATCAAATCGTGACTCCTCACTACTTGACTTCACATTGAAAAGTAAACGAAAACCGTAAGGACTGCATTTGTAAACTTGTCTTAGTTTGAATTCTATGATTTGTAGCAAAAAAAATTTTTTTTTTTTTTTTGGGAGCCTAGAAAAGTTAACAATTCAAAAGCAATAACGAAGTTTGAAAACAACAAAATGTATGGGAGTAACTCCCCATAACAAATCATTTTCATATATAGTAGTTTGATACGTTCTAACGAACGGAATGTGAATAAAAACTTGTCTGCAGGTCCTTACATTTGTTTATTACATCTTTATTACTGTATTGAAATGTTTTCCAGATTCGTGTACTCTATCACCATTTCGTAACATCGAATTATTATCTCATCAGAATCTCAAACTTTGATTGAAAACGTTTTAAACGTTAACCTCCTTTCCGGTTAGGTGGGTAAAAAGAAAGAAAGAAAGACACATTTATCTACATGTGGTTACTGTATAATTGTATATTCACTTATTTCATGTGATATTCACTGATAAGCATTACCTATGACTTATACTGCTTAATGTAAACAATGTTAAACGTTACTGGATATGTTTACGTTATCCTTCGTGCGAATTGTAAACAAAAGTTACACTGATCTGTTTCATAGGAATAGTACGTCACTGTACCTATGTACTGATTCCCTCGGATCCCAGCACCTCCACCATGTCGTTAAGCAACCTGTTGCATAACGTTTTGGATGAAAACCAAATATGCGTACCTGCACACACGGTGCACACGCATCTGACTGTCTGATTGGTAGAACCTGTCATTAAGCATCCTTTTGCTTAACAAGTTAGCTGAAAACCAAATATGCGTACCTGCACACACGGTGCACACGCATCTGTCTGTCTGATTGGTAGGGCCTGGACCCAGACTACGATTACACGTAGTATCTGAATATGGGGGTTAAACAACCCCCGCAAGTTACACATAGTGTCTGAATATAGGAGTTAAACAACCCCGCAAGTTACACATAGTGTCTGAATATAGGGGTTAAACAACCCCGCAAGTTACACATAGTGTCTGAATATAGGGGTTAAACAACCCCGCAAGTGGCCTCCGACCGCCCCTTCTAGCCACCCCTGACCTCACGGTACTGATCTGTTCTGTTCATCTGATAACCTGATTACACTGATACAATCGCCGCAGCGATAACACAATAACAACACATTATATTTCTGATCTTTCTCTATCTAAATATCACACATGATTAAAATAGGCAATGTGAATAAAGACCAAAGGAAACTTACCAATGGAAACTCCCAATGCCCACACGTCGCACCTCTGCAGTCCGTTCGCTCCGCGCGCCGCCGACAAAGTGCTCCGACGAACGAGCAATGCTTCGTTCACTGTTGTCTAGATTCATTCTCCCGTCTTTCAATTTATCATTCAGTCTCATTCATCACAATGTTTTGGAAATCGAAACCAATGATCAGTCATAATTTAAATTCGCGTGATTTCGCGACACATGTGCATGGGTACTCCCGTCTTACCTATTTCTGCCGCAAAGCAGCAGTGCTTGCATTGCTGTGTTCCGGTACATCTTAAGTCACAAGTTGGCAACGTACACTGTGGTTCTTGTGGGGGTTGCAGTTTTGCTGCAAATCTCACAGGATTCACTGACTGTTACCACTTACCATCAGGTGGGCAGTTTGCTTGTTTGCCAACTTATTTGCAATAAAAAAAACTTATTTATTTATAGCATAAATAAATGACACCACATTTTTAGTTACATTACTAGTAATAAGTTATAAAATATCAAAATTAATATTAAAATAATAAATCACAAAATATCAATCTCAAAGTCTTCGAGACTGATATTTTGTGATTTATTAATAGCACCACATTTTTTTTATTTAAGTGTTATCTGTTAAAGATTAAGACAGTTTTTGTGAAGTAATAAGAGAAAAATGTCTCATTTTTTGTTCCCAATTAGTTCAGAGACAATTATTTTTGATTTGTTAGAAGTCTTCAATTCGTGCGTGTTGCCAGTGATGACATACGGAACTGAGACGTGCCCGCTTACAATGGGTCTCATAAGAAGGCTCAAAGTCACCCAAAGGACAATGGAGAGGGCTATGCTCGGGGCTTCTCTACGTGATCACATCAGAAATGATGAGATCCGTAGAAGAACTAGAATTACTGACATTGCGAATTGCAAACCAGTAGTGGCAGTAGGCAGGACACATCGCTCGTAGGACTGACGGCCGTTGGGGCGGAAAGGTCCTCGAGTGGCGGCCGCGTACCGGGAGACGCAATGTTGGTAGGCCCCCCACAAGGTGGACCGACGATCTGGTGAAGGTCGCGGGAAGCCGCTGGATGCGGGAGGCGCAGGACCGATCGGTATGGAGATCCTTGGGGGAGGCCTATGTCAAACAGTGGGCGTCTCTTGGCTGATATGATGATGATGATTAAAAATATAACAGAATAATTCACTCAATTATACCTATGTGAATGTATTTTTTTTGAGGGCCCGACAAATGACATCCTCCCGCCTGATGTTAAGCGGTGAAAGTGGCCCAAATGAGTTGACAGATAAAGGAGGGACGACATCCACTATCCTACCTGCCCGCCCCTTGCCGGCCTAAAATATGCTTTTTCACGCCTCTTGAAGGAACCCATGTTGAAGGATTGAGGAAACACGTGCGCAGGTAGAGAATCCCAAGTGTGGGATGAACAACAGAAGAAGGAATCTTGGAATTTCTTAGTGCGGTGTGAAAATGTGGATACAGTGTAAGGATGACTCCGAAGGCCCTTACGCGTGTTTCTGTTAAGGAATGGAGAGGGACGGATAAGGTTTAAGAGCTCCTCAGAGCATTCCCCATGGAACATTCGCTAAAAGACGCTAAGAGAGGCGATGTCACAACGAAGTTGTAAAGGCTCGAGGGTATTATGCGAATAGCGCGACACTGCAATCTATCCAGAGCATCGAGGAGGTACTAAGTGGGGCTGTCCCAAAGGTGCGAGCAATATTCTACGCAAGACCTAACTTGAGTTTTATACAACAGGCATAATTGGTACGGCGCAAAATACCTACGCAACTTGTTCAGGACACCGAGATTCCGTGAGGCGTGTGAAGGTTTGTGCCCTGAAAATAAGGAAGGGGGAGGAAAGGTGACCATTGAGAACGCGCACACCTGTGTTTTCCTAGCATTCGTTCTTGAAGTCTCTAGGGTTCAGATCGCAGCGAATGTTCATTCCGAGCAAAGCGATGTTGCTTTGCGTGTGATAGGTTGTGCTCTAAAGAGAAGGAAGGGGGAGGAAAGGTAACCTTTTCACCGAGAACGCGCACACCTGTGTTTTCTTAGCATTGAACTCAACAAGATTGTTGGAACTCCATTCGGAGACGAGGCCCAGCGTCCTGTTGGGCTCAATGATAAGATTCTGCCTCTCCCTACCAATATCACCATGAGCAGTCCCTGAGCTTCCGTGATATCCCCCATGCACAGTACTGTCGTCTGTATAGCAATGTATACTTCCCAAGGAAAGCATGTCATTGATATGCAGAAGAAACAATGTTGGGGATAGAACGGAGCCTTGTGGAACTCCAGCGTTCACTGCCACGAACTGCGAAGCGCAGCCGTCAACGACAACACGAATTCTATGCTCGTGGAGGAAGCTGGCAATCCACGTACAGAACTGCGCAGGTAATCCGTATGCCGGTAGCTTGAAAAGGAGAGCCTTGTGGCAAACTATCTACTAAAAGCTTTGGCGATGTCGAGACTAACAGCCACCGACTCGCCGCGCTTATCGATAGATTCACCCCATTTGTGTAAAAAGAACGCTAGAAGATCACGCTAGGACGAAACCCATACTGACGGTCATTAAGCAACGAGTGACCTTCCAGGTAATGGATCAGCTGGGTATTAAGGATCCTCCAAGATTTTACACAAAATGGAAGTGGCGGCTATAGGGCGATAGTTTGATCTCCCTTTTTGGGAACGGGCTAGACATTGAATGAATGAATAAACACTTTATTTCACATTAAACACAGGACATTACAATACACATTATATTGGCAATAGGCGGCCTTATTGCTAAGGTAGCAATTTCTACCAGGCAACCTTAGGGCTAGGAAAGTAGCTACGTATTCAAGATACGGGATAGTGCACTAAAAAGAAGAAAAAAAAACTAAGTAGAATAAATTAACAATTAAAATTGATACCTATACATATAACTAAATATACAGGGTGTCCCAAAAAATAGTGTCAAGCGTAAGTCCAGAGTTAGAGCACCTCTTGGAGTACCCGAATCATCCCCATGTATGTTCCGCGATTATTCGTAGTTTTCGAGTAATAATTTTTTTTTCAGACTTTTTGAAAATTTTGATCCAAAGAACTTAAAAATTTTAAATAAAAAAAAGTAGAACATATTTTAATGTTTTTCTTTTTGCCACTGAATCATCTTTAGTGCTTCTTTTATGTCTAAAATAATCAGTTTCGTAACTTTAGTGGAAATTTAGAAAACAGTAGTGTAAAGTCAAAATTTGAATGTTAGTGAATAATTACTTAAAAATTCATATTTAAATTAAAAATCTAAACAGGCGAATTCATGGTTTCTAAGTATGTGTAAAAACTTCTCTAGACTCTCTGCTTTCATAATCATTTATAAAAAGAAGTACTTAATAGGGCTACTTTGGCTTAAATCGGCCATCAAAGACAGCGAGGTGAAAATTTCATAAAATTTACCAAATTCCTATCAGATGATAAAAAAAATATCTGGTCTTTTTATAATTTCTAAGGTTCAGATTAATTACAATTTAGCAAAAATTAGCTACATGAAACCCATATTTAAATATTTTTCTCGCGGATCACATCGGTTGTAGTGTTGGATGTAACGCAGTACTTACCTGCTAAAAAATTGCCCGAGTGAGAGGATATGAAAGAGACCGCATTATTGCTATCTCTCTCACTCTCATTGGCGAAATGGATAACTGTAACTGAGGAATGCTATTCTTTGTGACAAGGGGATGAGGCGGGGGGTGTAGTCCGAGCGCCTATTGTGTTCTGGCGCCAATCGTTTGCCTGCTTTTGTTTGCGCCTTACGTACGATACGCTCATTTGTGATTATTTGACGAACTTTGCTTTCTTTACGGACCTTGAGTGCGATTACGATTTGGTTTTGTGTGAATACGGGATTTTGACAAATTTGGCATTCTTAACGGACTTTTCAAGCTCTTCATTTTGTGATGTCTTTTTCATCGCAAGAATATGCTCTTATGCATTACTTTTATGGATATGCAAGAGGAAATGCTTCTGAAGCAGCCAGGTTGTTCCGGCAGCAAGTACAAAATGGAGGTGGACCTCAGCCTGAAACTTGGCCTGATCATCGCATGATTTTAAGAGTACATAACTTTTACATGGAAGGACGCCTACCAGGTAGAAGATCGGGGCGCCCATCTGAAATGAGTGACCCAGATACTGTCCAATCATTGGTCGAAGAAGTGGTGAGAGATCCATCAGTTAGTGTAAAGCCGGCTTTTGACTATGGGATATAATGTAATATATATTACATTTTGAGATATAATATTTTATCGCTTGCCATACTTTTTTACGAGACCGTTCTCACTGTGCTATAATATATATTACACCCCAAACTGTAAATATTTTTTCGCCCGACCGAGCTATATTTGAAGGCGATATATTTTACCTCACGTTCCCGCACACCGCACCTCTGCCCCTGCCTCGCCTTCATTTCGAATCGTGACGGTCATGCGCACGTACTTACATACCTAGCTGTCCGCGTGTTATGATTTTTGGGTATTTTGGTTCGCAATCTTTTCTTTACGTATTTACCACGTATTTACCTATTTACGTATTTATCCCTATAATGGAACATTTTATAGAAAGTGTTAGGAAATATCCTTGTTTACGACTAATCTTGAAGAGTATAAAATGAATGAAATTAAGGATGCTGCATGGAGAAACGTAATAAGAAATTCACTATAATCTTTTCTTAAGGCCTTACTAATAACCATTTCATAGGCCTGATTTAGTTAAACAGTGTTTTGTCACGTTCACTCGAATGACATTTCAAATTCGAACAAAAGAGACAAAACACTACTTAACTATACAAGGTTTATACAATGGTTATTAGTAAGGCCTTTAGTCTATTAAGATTCGATATCCAGAATCGACGTTTATTGTATTTTTTCTAAATAATGAGACATGTAAATCGAATACTGCATCATCTTCGTCTGATGAACTATCGAAAGTATCTAGCAAAACAATTTCCATATTATCCATTTAATAACGAGAGGTCAACCGTTTCAATAAAAGACGTTATGATGTAAGGATCATAGAAGCTGAACTATTCTAAAAAATATATCTGATAGTGAGAACAGCAAACCCGGGATGTAATATATAGCTGAACATGTAATATATATTACATCCTATAGTCAAAAGCCGGCTTAAGAACAATAGAACGTCGAATCGGAATTCCGAAATCACAAGCACATCGAATACTTCAGCAAGAGCGTTTTCACCCATATCACATCCAGAAAGTTCAGCAGCTCAAGCCCGCAGACTACCCGAGAAGGGTGGCATTTTGTCAGGAAATGTTACGGAGACAAGCTGAAAACGAAAATTTCTTTAAAAATATTCTATGGACTGATGAATCACATTTTAAGCGATGTGGGGTGTTTAATGCGCATAACTACCATTCGTGGAGTATTGAAAATCCACACCTCACAAGGGAATCTAATTTCCAAGAACAATTTAGTATCAATTTGTGGTCAGGCATCCTAAACGGATAGCTGATTGGTCCGTTCGAACTACCGGACCGACTGAACAGCGAGGCCTACTTGCAATTTCTACGACGTGATCTCGGCGTCTTATTAGAAGATGTAGACCTATTAACGCGGAGAAATATGATTTTTCAAAACGACGGCGCTCCATGCCATTTTGCTAGAAATGTTAGACAACATTTGTCTGAAACATTTCCAGGCAGATGGATCGGTCGTGGAGGGCCCATTGCGTGGCCGCCACGGTCCCCCGACTTGAACCCCATAGATTTTTTCGTCTGGGGATACTACAAGGAATTAGTATACGCCAAGGACATTACAAACGTCACAGTGTTAAGAACAAAATTAAGACAAGCGGAAGAAACAATAAAAAACAACAGAATTGCATTTATAAATTTAAAAGAAAACTTTTTTAGACGATGTAGAATATTTATTGAGCACGAAGGTCGTCATTTTGAAAACTTTCTTTAAGCGATCGAATAATAAATACTTTGAAAATAATGTTTTGTTTCATTTATTAAGTTATAATAAACCTTCAAAGGTTATTAAAGATGGCAGCAGGAACAGTTATTTTTGACCTTCAAATAATAAATTTTTAGCTTTTCTACAATCATTTTTGGTTTATTAATAAATAATTGGAATTTTAAAAAAAAATTATTCAGAAGTCGAGTTTTATGAAATTTTCACCTCGCTGTCTTTGATGGCCGATTTAAGCCAAAGTAGCCCTATTAAGTACTTTTTTTTTTAATTATTATGAAAGCAGAGAGTCTAGAGAAGTTTTTACACATACTTAGAAACCATGAATTCGCCTGTTTTAATTTTTAATTTAAAGATGAATTTTGAAGTAATTATTCACTAACATTCAAATTTTGACTTTACACTACTGTTTTCTAAATTTCCACTAAAGTTACGAAGCTGATTATTTTAGACATAAAAGAAGCACTAAAAATAATTCAGTGGCATAAAGAAAAACATTAAAATATGTTCAACTTTTTTGTTATTAAAAATTTTTAAGTTCTTTAGATCGAAATTTTCAAAAAGTCAGAAAAAAAATTATTACTCTAAAACTACGAATAATCGCGGAACATACATGGGGGTGATTCGGGTACTCCAAGAGGTGCTCTAACTCTGGACTTTCACTTGACACTATTTTTTGGGACACCCTGTATAAATACAATACATACAAGACATTGGCCTCTTTCCAAGATTTCGGCACACAACCAACCAAGAACGACAAATAGTATAGACGCGTCAAGACAGGAGTCAACTCCGCTGCACACTTCTTAAGAACAATCACAGAAATGCCGTCTGGTCCATTTGCTTTTCGAATATCGATCGACTGTAGCTCCGTCCGCACATAACGCTGTCTGATGCGGATATCGGGCATGGTGCTGCCACAATATGACAGTGTCGGAGGTTGTGCACCACAGTCATCGACACGGGAATGAGCCGCGAAGAGTTTTGCCAGGAGGTCAGCTTTCTTCTGCGGCTGATAAGCAAGTAAGCCATCGGTATGTCTCAGGGGTGGCAGCGAGGGTTGGCAGAAGTTTGATTGAAAGATCGGCTACCTGTAGGGTGCGCTAGCAGTTCCTTCTGATCCACTTGTGCAATACGCTGAGCATCCGCTCTAATGTAAGCCCTCTTACACAGCTTGGTGGCATTATTGTAGGCTGTTTTCAGTAGGCTTGTGTTGGGATCCCTGGAAGCTCGACCTCTGATCCAAGCGCGGTAAGACAGCTGTTTGTTTTTTAAACAGCAGAGGTGCACTCGCGATTGAACCAGGCAGAGGTTACATCTGTGACTACTAACGAAATTGAAATGCAGAATATAATATTCCATTCCTAGTATGATTTCGTCAGCAACAGAGGTAGCGCAGGAGTTCGGGTCCATCTCACTGAAACAGCGCTGCCACCAAGGGACAGATGCGTAATAATCCCGCATACCGTCCCAATCTGCTGACGCATAAGCTTCAGACGGCGTGCTGCAACTACAGGTGACCGTCGCGACACCTGAGGCACTGAGACGGATACTAGGCAGTGATCCGAAGATCCTAGTGGAACTCGAATCACCACCTGATATCCGTCAGGAAGATTTGTCAGAAGGTCCAACAAAGAGGGTACTTGACCGATAATATCTGGTACCCTAGTGTGCTGGGTAACCAATTGTGTCAGGTGGTGCGTACCCGCATGGTCAATTTTAGAGGAACTTAACCACAATTCGTGGTGAGCATTGAAGTCCCCCAAAACACTAGCTCGGCGGAAGGAAATCGCTCCTGCACGTCATCTGCCACCCGACTTAGATGTTAAAAAAGTCGAGTTGTCTCCAAGTCACCTCGATGTTAACATTAGACGCAGACTTAAGACACTGCAATGAGTGCCAAAATCGACGTGTATCGCAAGAAGGGAAAAGGAAGGTTCTTCCAAACAAACGTTCTTCCAAAACGCAGGCGACGACAGCAAACGTCCGCCCGGACGAACAAGCAAACACCTGCCTTCGCCTTGAACAACTCCTTAAGAGCATAGCCGGGGTAATTAAGGTAGCTTGTCGGTCGGGTAGATAAGATAATGCGTCTCCATCAAAAACAGCATTGCTGGACGGGGTGTCATGAAATTGTTGGGACAGCTAAGAGGTTAGAATGGAGCCCGCGGATGTTAGCGAGCCCCACCTCGAATAGTGGTGTTTTGATGGGATAGTGTACCGATGTACGACCAGTCCTAATATAGTGCGCTGACATATTTGTTGGAGTGAGAGGCGTTAAATTACGGTGTCGTTGCAGCCCGTTAACTATTAACGGGCGTAGGCCTGTTTCGCCAGGGAACTGCCGATAGCTGATTTGCGCTGACCCTCCGCACGGAAGGGCTCCCGAACCTCCCCGGAAGTGGCCGCCGGGACCCACCGTCCGGTCACCAACCGGCACGACGGACCACCCCGAGATTATGCGATGCATGGTGGGGCAGCCTCAAGGACTGGTTAGGTCCGCTTGGGCCCCTGTATTGTACCACGCGCGGCCAGCGGAACAGCCGTTTCTTCAGATCTTCCTAGACGGAGGGTCAACGCAGTCAACCTGGCATTGGGTCGACGGAAGCCCACACGAATCGCAGCAACGACCCCTCAAGCTCTGGCTGTGCGCTGATTGATCTCGAAACGTGGACAAGAAATGGCCTTTTTACGGGTTGACGTGTTTTACGTCATGCGCACGGTGGTCGCTAGCCAGTTCGGTTTCTCAAGCGCTACCACTAGAAGTAGGTCACTCCATCAGCACCACCCGAGGATCACGTGTAGGGTCTCGAGGTTCAAACCTACGTACGCGAGCGACTCCAATCCCCTATCATACATTTATATTTAATTTTTCATATTTTTTTAAATATTTCATTTCATGTTGATGTTTTATTATTAATTTTATATTTAAAACAAAGTTTAACAAATTATTTATTTAAATTTTGTTGTAGACTAAGTTCAACT
Organism: Schoenobius gigantellus; assembly: GCA_963935595.1. Taxonomy (NCBI): domain Eukaryota; kingdom Metazoa; phylum Arthropoda; class Insecta; order Lepidoptera; family Crambidae; genus Schoenobius; species Schoenobius gigantellus. Next base: position 25,374,441 of record OZ012543.1, read on the forward strand.
CAAAATGGTTCAATAAAACTGATTCACGTCTAAATGTAGTTTATTTTTTGTACAAAGCCACCACCCTAAAGTGTAACAACTCAAAATAATCAATTATCTGTAAAAAGGATTGATTCTTAGCCGAATTTTATAAAAACAGTGATATTTTACAACCTATTACGATTTTAAATAATATCGGGTTTCATAAGTTCCCTCACAAACAAATCTCCTGAAAAATATATTTTTTTTAATTATCTCAGTTTAGTTCTAGCCACAGATAACATAATACTAGGTTCTAGCTGTGCGATATATATTTCGGCAAGTTTTGTGTAGTTTTATTTCAGCACGGTCCTTGAAACAATCTGTTTTTCCGTCATCCCTAACAGTAACAATGCTTGATTCTACGAACTTTAATCGTCAACTTTCTTTGACAATTACCATATTAACGTCTAGTATGACACCATATATAATACATTTATTTTCAATCTCCATGTTAGTCTTCATAATGTTAAATCTCAGAATAACGCACGCACTCGTTTGTCGCAACTTGGAAAGATCGAAAGTGCCTAAACAATCAGCTCAGCACGTGCCACGCGCGCGTGTGACTGGCCGGTGCCCGCCGCCCACGCCTGCGCGCTTCCCCGCGCTCGGCGTTCGTGCAAAGTCTGGTATTTTTTTGAAATAAAAGGATTTCGTGGATGAAAACAACACAAATTATGAATAGTGTTTTGTTACAAAATAATAATTAGAAACACGTGAACTCTAATAACTTGCATTTTATTTTGAGGATTTTACAGGGTGTTGTAGTAAAATAATAAAATATCTATACATCTCGTGGATGAATTTGACACAAAATAGTTTAAACAACAGATACTAGTATTCTAAAACGCATAACACCTATTTTACCAATTGTAATATTCTTTCAGAGCTAGTTGGGCGTCATGTTAGTCACTGGTTAAAAATTAAGATTCTCGTGGACAGAGATGACACAAAATGCCTATGCACATCAGATACTACTTCGTTATTATGATGAAAGTAAAATTTTCATCTCTAATTTTGTTTTCGTCCAATACTGATTGAAACGACAAATACCTAAATTTCTACCTATGCAAGTACCTAGAATGACACAAAATATTTTTTTAGGTTGGGCAAATGGTCTGGAAACTATATGCGAAAAACAAACAACTTTAATATTTTTGAAACTTAAAAACCTAGCGCTACGGGTCTAGTAAGCGTACGAGGATTACTACGCTCACGTTATACAAACTTAATAAATTATTTTTTGGTATTAAGTGCCGACAGCCCTACGTAAGCGAAGGAGAAATACTACGCTGACGTCTGTCACGTGTAATTTTGTGTTTAAATTTCTTTTGTGTTAAAAGCTGATTATGGTTGTCACTTGAAAGTTTTTGCTTTCAGTTTAAAATCAATTAACTCTGAAAGTTTTGGGGTTCCAGGTCTCAGACAAGCACCGAAGGTCCATTTAGTATCTAACCTATATGCCCCTAAAATGTTATTGGGGTGTTCAGTTACACCCGGTATATATATATATACACGGTTATTTTTTTATCACCCTGGAAAATTTTAGGGACGCTTCAGGACACATCCAATATTATATAAAAAATAAAAAAAATGAAATAAAAAATTTAAAAAAAATATAAAAAAAAATAAAAAAATCTCTAAAAATGCTGCTCACAACTAGTGCAGAATTTTTTGTATTTTTTAAAAAAATTATATAAAATTAAGGAGGGGGTTATTTTTTTTATTTATATTTAAAACATTCTAATACCATGTCGTGAAGCGTCCCTTAAATTTTCCAGGGTGATAAAAAAATAACCGTGTATATATATACTACACACATATACATACCACATATATACACACACATGCACATTTGATACCTATGTTAATTTGATATCCATTCTATGCCCGTGGTCCCACTAATTTATCATATCGTAATTAAATAATACAAGTTAAATATGTGTTCAGTTTTTGTTATCTGAGCGTGGTAAGAAGTTTTTCTGTATCATTGTAATTAAAATTTTGCAAGTAAAATACTACACAGCGTTTACATTCATGACCAGTGAGGACGACAATATTAAGATCTTTCTGAAGTCTATTATATAGATATGGGCCGAGGAAACAGAAAAAACGTTTGGCACAGTGAGTTTTTAATAACTTTGTGTTGGCAACAAGGTGGTTACGGCGGGTATATGTATTTGGGGTAAAATCAATGTAGTGGTGTTGCTTAAGGATCGTGTATAAGATGAATAACTGTCGGATTGTCAGTAATTGGCAATATTGATACAAGTCATAAGTTGGATAGATTTAAAGGATTAAAAGTGACGGCTTTATTTTTAGTGCTGTCAAATTAGTTTAGTTTATTAATAGGTTGTGCTTCAGAATCGACACCACTGTAGATCCATTACTCGTTTAGTGATCTTGTGTTACGGCAGCGTTCATGATAGCAGTAATGGATGTTAAGTTCCTTTCAAAAATAACAGTTCTAGTTAGCAACCGACAGAGTCGTAGCTAGGGGCTGGTCAGAGGGGCGTCTGCCAGGGGCGCAACCCACAGGCCGTTGGGGCGCAGATATACGAAATGAAAAACGATGCTTACCCACATAAAAAACGCGCCCATAGATTAGAAACAGCGCGCTAGCACAAAATTTGTACCGAACTCTGAAAAAGTTAAAAAAATTCTTAACTCACAAACCAAAATTTTGTCAGACATTGACCGTTTTTCGACTATTCTTCAACTGGTCTGGGCGGCGCGGGCGGCGCTAGCGGCATGTACCGCCGCGAAGCGCGGCGCCAAACCAATATAGGCTCGACCATACATTCTGACTCACTCACTGACGATCAGAGGGCCTATTACCGATCTCATGGTTTTGCAAATGATATCATAGTGCAAAACGAAAAATACGATTTCCGGTCAGATTTTTGATAATTTTTTCATTATTTAGTGATGACATCATTGAAATTATGCCATAGTGATGATATCATTGGAGATCGGTAATACGAAATGCAGCATTTCATGACTTCTTTTTCTCAAATTTATACCATGTCATACGATGAAAGATTCATAATTGGCCTGCAGGACTATTTTTGGGTAATTTGACTTCTCTTTTCAGTGTCACGTTGTTAGAATGAGATGCACGCATATTCGAAATTTAAAAATCCAAGATGGCGGTCCGCGCAAAATGTCTTCTTTTCCAAAATAACTAAGATCATGATGGCGTTTAGAACGCGTAATCGTGTCGCTCTCGGGGATGCGGTGCAACTGTCAAAATGCGAAAAAAATGCTTACACCGACAACTTGGATTGAAAAAAGCGTTCCGCCCGGAGTTTGCGACTGAAGAGACGCGTGATTTGCGGGACTTCAACTGATTTTTTTCGACCGATTTTACGTTATCGCATCAGAAATGATGAGATCCGTAGAAAAACTAGAGTAACCGATATAGTCCAAAAAATTGCAAACCTTAAGTGGCAGTAGGCGGACACAGCTCGCAGGACGGGAGGCCCGTTGAGACGGAAAGGTCCTCGAAGGAATACTTTGTCGTCTCTTTGTAGTGGTGCAATGTTAGAATGAGATGCACGATCCGTTCCGTCTATTAGAACGCCATGTCCGAAATTTAAAAAAAACTAAGATGGCGGCCGTTGTGAAATGTCATCTTTTCCAATATGACTTCGATCATCATGGCGTTTGGAACGCGTGATTGTGTCGCTCTTGTGGATGCTGTGCGACTGTCAAAATGTGAGAAAAAACAAAATTTTTGCTACCTCGGTGTGGTTTTCAGTTGCGGCACGGCAATATATATACGCTGAAAGTAATGTCAACTTTGTAAATTCAATATGGCCGCCATTAAAAAGCCAGATCACACTTCTTTTGCAACCCCAGCAATTGGGATATCAAATGAAAGAGCTTTAAGATTAAAATACAATGGAGTTAGTGACATTTATTTTAATTCATCATGGCCGCTGCTCTGAATATGGCGGATCACTTTTATTTTTCAGCCCACGTTTTATAAGTATGAAATGAAAGGGGTTTAAGAGCATAACACGATGAAGTTAATATAATTACAGGACGTTTAAGATGGCTGCCGCTCCTAAAAGATGTCTTTCATATTGCAACTCACGCAATATTGGTATCAAATGAGAGGGCTTTGAGAGTAAGACACAATGCAGTATCGCCGACTCCACACGTTGCCCCAACGTTGGCCCCAACGCCACTCGTCCAACATATGGATCTAGAAAATGGCATTGGCTCCAACGTTGGGGCGAGCTTTGGTAGTTGGTACCAAAGTTGGGATCAAATATGGTCGCGGCTCTAAAATGGCGGATCGCTTTTCTTTTGCACGTTATATTGATATACATTTAAAGAGCTTAATGAGTAGGATATGGTAAAGTAAGTGAGTAAGTAAACATATTGCTCCTAGTCCTAATTCAATATGGCCGCCGCTATAAAATGGCGGATCGCTTTTCTTTTGCAACTCCTATATGGATATCAATTTAAAGAGCATGATGAGTAGAATATGGTGAAGTAAGTGACATTACTCAAATTCGATATGGCCGTCGCTCCAAAATGGCGGATCATTTGTCTTTTGTAACCCACGCTGTTCGAGCTTAGAGCATTCAGACTAAATGATCTAAGGCTTAGGCTAAATGATCTAAGTATTTCGGGTAACAAATGAAAGAGCTTTCAGAGTATAACGTTATCTTATGTGTTGAAAAAGCTAGGAAACTTTTAGGCTATTTTATTATGTGTAAATGATCGAAATCATGTTCTATCCTTCTCTGCATAAAGTAAAAATGTATATTCCCTACATAAAGTAATAATGTGAAAACTATTTGTAAGGATAAAGTGAGTATGTACGTTATTGTCATTTTTCTTCCTAGAAAATAAGTTTTGGGGGCGCAAAATTCTAATCTTGCCAGGGGCGCTCGTGACCCTAGCTAGGACTCTGGCAACCGAAGTTACAGAATAGGCCAGCAGGTTGGATGCTGTCAGCGTCCCAGAGGCACTGAACCTTAGACTATAGATACAGGGCCGGATTTAAAGGTCTGGAGGCCTCGGGGCAACAAAGGAGTGGAGGACCATTGGCCCCAAATTATTTTCCAAATAAAATGAACAATTGTTTTCAGTCGAGTTTTTCGAGTCGAAAAAATGAAAGGAAAAGTTGTTTAGGTACTAGTGTTTACTAGTCTGAATTTGATTTTTTTTTCCGAAGTCTATTGTGGGGGCCCCTCTTTTGTGGAGGCCCCGGGGCTGTAGCCCCGGTTGCCCTACCCTAAATCCAGCGATGTATAGATATCAAAGGACATGAAATACCTATGAAAAAAGCGTGCCATTTGGGTTGGTGCTCTAAGATGGCGGAAAAAACTAGGGACGCCGCATCCAAGATTCCACACATTTTATGTTTTACTTTATACAATTCATTAAAAAAATAAATGAAAAGTGTATACCTTTAAAATGCACTCACTAATAACGCTCACTGACTGATATTTTAGCACAACATCACGGTGCTTTGTAATGGCGGACTGGAGGATCCGTAACGATTTTAACTATAAATGCTTTGTTTAGCTTTGTAGACAATTAAAAAACAATATAAATGGTACCAATTTTTTTTTCTACGATGAAAATTGACGAAATTATGACGAAAAAACAGATCGCTCCGCCAAGCGGCCGCCTGGCAGGCGTGTGACGTCACACGACACTATCACTCCCGAGTTTTCGACTACCTAGTAGCCGCGCGCAGCGTTTCGTGCAAAATCGTATTGAATACTGTACCTACATATTGCTTTTTTATGTAATAGTGGTACTTAGTAGTATTCAAGAGGTTCAATACAGTTTGAGCAATGAGTAATAAACTAGAAATCGGTTTTGTGCAAGGTCAATCAGATAACCTTCCTATTTTTGGCATTTTTATGGTGTCTGATTTACTTATGTAGGTACCCATTTTAAGTACACCAGTGCCGAAATCCGTTGTTGGAAACTTCTTGGAAACTAAAATTGGAGAAACTAAAATTTATGTGGGCGGTTAGGACATTGATTTAGGTACTACCAAACGTAGATAACGCATGAACGATCGAAAAGTGGGCCGGTGAAGAACTGCTCAATCGCGACTCGTGCAGTTCCTTTCCATAGTGAGTGATTAGCTGTCGGCACGTAAACATGCCGAAGTGCGCATTCAAGAGTTGTGGTAACAATAGCCAGAAACGGCAGAAAAAAGACGAGGTTTCATATTTTGCGTGAGTAAACTCATTACACATCTAATCATGTATTCAAATATTCGATTTATACGTAAAAACCAATCACAAACAATTATTTTTTTCATAAACATGTCGCTTCGCGTCAGTACATCACAATCGTCTCGCTCGCACGGGCGTCGTATCACGATGTGTTGCGTTGCGTCTCATCTCATTCATGCGTTGGAGCGACAACGCGATAAGCAATTTCAAGCATTATGTTTGAGAGTATAAAGTTGATATTTTCTTGTAGCAATTACTAAAACGTCGTTTAGCCACAGATGGCTAGGTATGAAATGATGTAACTTCCCATTCCCACGGTTGTCCTTAAGAGCGGGCATAAAGCTAGAAAAATATCCGATTTCACCCGCGCGCCTCATACGTTCCGCTCTCGACCATCGCAGCGACAACGTCGCCGAAAGTCGCTTCCTCTTCATAATATTTTGTGCGATCGCGTACAGTATACCCTACACAAGCAGATTAAATTGGCTAAGTGCGAGTCGGACTTTGCAATGTGAATATAAAATACTTTTCGCTGGTGATGAGTAAAACGAAAAGGTAAGTAATATAATTTTTTTTTTGTATATGTACGTTACTTAAGATAATAATTGCTTTATTTACAGTTACCTGCTAAGCACTCATCGGATAATCTATATAGGTATGAACATACTTCAAACACAAAAATACTTTATTTTTTATTTTATTTATAAGGAATAACAAACAGCTGTCACAGTCAGTCTTAAATTAGAGTATAACTAATAGATACTAGAAACTAGTAACAATAATCTTATTTATTGTGAAGCCCATACCGTTATCCACGGATTGTTATAATGTGTTACTCGATATGTACGAAACTGTGCAGATTCTAGTTGTATATAAAAATAGAAGTAATTGTAAACAAAACTGCTTTTACATTCATATAAGAAGATACATACTAAAATCTATATAAAAAATATACACAGTTATTTTTTCATCACCCTGGAAAATTTTAGGGACGCTTCAGGACGACACTTCAGGATACATCCATTATTATGTAAAAAAAATAAAAAACATGAAATCAAAAATTTAAAAAAAATACAAAAATTTCAAAAAATTCTGCTCTGAACTAGTGCAGCATTTTTGGATTTTTTAGAAAATTTATATAAAATTAAGTGTTATTTTTTTTTCATATTTAAATCATTCTAATACCATGTCGTAAAGCATCCCTTTAATTTTATTAAAAAATAGCAGTGTATGTATTATATATTGAAATGATGGTAATAATTTTTCGTTCACCTTGTCTACTTTGTAAAACATTAAAAACATGTCTTTTGAATTTTGACTCTGATTCTGAGAATATATCTAACTTTGAAAATACTTTGAAAATAGCACATATAATATTATATCAACAATCGTAAAGAGACCAAACCAATAATAAAATTGAGTAGAATGTACATGTGTGCTGCAGTGCCTAAAAGGGTCGAGGCTCAGTGGGGATTTTTGCCCTAAAAGGACAAAACACTGATTTTCAGCCATCACCTTAGGGAGTGAGACCATATTACTAAGTAAGTAACATTTTGCTTTGCACAGGTTAACCGTCAAAGTCGGTCTATTATATCTCAGAGACTATACTTGTTTAATTTGCTCCCATAGGGGGGCGTGGGATGGCCGAGTGCAACTCGGCGGACCGCTTGCGTGGCCCAACGCGTCATGCGGTACAAGGTGAAGTCTCCTCTTCTTTTCAAAAAGTGGTAAGACTCTTGCCTGAGGATGTGATGTGGTCAGTCTGATCCACATTAAATGGCAGTGAAGGGGCGAAGTTTCGCCATGACGTTTTGTGGATGTGTCACTATTGATGCTCCATGAGCTTCGGCTCTCTTGCGCGGCGGTAGATATAATGATGTCTGCCGTCGGGCAAACCCGTTACCCACATTGAGTGGGCCGGGGGTCCGACGCATTGAGCGTTGGGCCAAGTGGAAGAAAACCACATTAAAAAATTACCCCAAATCCTAAGGTATGGTCCGTGCCGATAGGATGAATGGCTGGAGGGAGTCCAGTCCCGAACGGCCTCCTCAGGGAGCTTCCCCTTAAAAAGCAATTATGGAATTCGGTGTTGAAAAACTAACACACCAGGGGGTGTCAGTCCCCCCCGTAGGACCGCGCAAGGCGGCTGCGGGCAGCCGGGAGTATCTGGTGCCGTGCCACTCGAGTTCCACCATTGATGCGTCAGTAACTGAATATGAACCCGTTGAGAGCGGGCCGTCGCCGGTATCCGGGCCGGTTGGCGGAAATAATATATACGAGGCGAGTGGGAGAGTTGATGAAGGAGGAGGAGCTAAGCTCAATAGTTGTGGGGGATATACGGCGCCGAATGCTACCCGTACACGGTACGGAAAATCGGACGGATGTGCTGTCTCGAGCTCAGAAGAGACAGTCCCAAAAAAGACGGCTGCTAAACGAGGCCGAGGGCGCCCGCCCACTACCGGAAAATACGTAGGCTTAGCGAAAGCAAAAAAAGCTAACGCTCTGCTCCAGGAGTCCCTAAGGCAGCAGGCGGAAAATGAGTCTGCAGATGAGCTAACCCGGCATCAACTTCGTTCGCAGTCCGCTGCTTCGCAGCGATCTGATGCGTCGGACCTGCTCTTTGTTGAAGAGCAGGGAGAGACAGGAGCCAACAGACTCTATAAGTCGGTGCAGGATGCGTTGGCCAATATTCTCGAGGTCGCCACTAAATCCAGCCATCTCAAGGGTACAGATCAGAAGGTCCTCAAGTCCTTCATGACGGGCATTCAGGAGTGCATAGATCATTCCCCGAGTTTGAACTTTTCCTCGGTGAGCTCGGAGCGGCCTTCTCATTCCAGCGGTCCCTGCACAGGATATCCGATGCGGCAATGCCTCGAATCCGCCGTCGCCCACTTGATAGAAAGGCCGTTTATTGGTGGTCGGAGGAGATTGCCGGCCTCCGCGCTGCATGCAATAGCAAACGCCGAGAGCTGGCTCGTTACCGTCATCGGACTAGATTAGGTAATAGAAACTCCGAACTGGAGGCTCTGTTGCATGACCAGTATGCAGAGGCACGCAGGTCTATGAGGTCGACTATTTTCAGAGCCAAAACACAAGCGTGCCAAGAGCTACTTGATAGCCTCAACAACGATACGTGGGGTCATCCATATCGTGCAGCGCGCAACAAGTTGCGTGGGCAGGGCCCACCGGTTGCTGAAACTCTTTCTCCACAGCTACTTCGGAACGTTGTTGAAGCCCTATTTCCGGATAGATCTGAACACGTGCCTCCACCAATGACTCCGGAAAATGGCGAGTTGACGTATGATCCGCAGCCTCCGCCCCTAGAGATCTCCAACACAGAGTTCGACGCTGCGCTCCGTAAATTGCGAGGCAAACGGACTGCCCCGAGTCCAGACGGGGTCCATGGCACAGTCCTGGCCCTCTCTTTGGTGGAGTTAGAGCCACGCCTTCGCAGGCTTTTTGACGCGTGCCTCTCCGCAGGTCGTTTCCCCCGAATTTGGAAACAGGGCAGATTGGTGCTCCTCCGAAAGGCTGGTCGCCCGGCGGACTCGCCCTCCGCGTACCGGCCCATTGTCCTTTTGGATGAAATCGGTAAGCTGTTGGAGCGCATTGTCGCTGGCCGGATCGCAAGCCACTTATCGACGAATGGTCCGGATCTTGCGGATACACAATACGGGTTCCGGGAGGGCCGATCGACAATTGACGCAATCTTACGCGTTAAGTCCCTCTCCGATAACGCAACCACCCACGGTGAGGTTTTGCTGGCGTTGTCACTTGACATCGCCAATGCATTCAACACCCTGCCGTTTGAGTGCATCACCGAGGCGCTCCGATACCACGGAGTGCCCCTGTACCTAAGACGGCTTATCGCAGACTATCTGCAAGATCAGGCCGTTGTCTGTCAGATGAGTGACGGTGGCCTCCTCGTAAGGCGAATGGTTTGTGGCGTTCCACAGGGGTCGGTTCTGGGCCCACTACTGTGCAACATCGGTTATGACTGGGCCCTCAGAGGGGTTTTGTTGCCTGGCGTAAACGTAACCTGTTACGCCGACGATACGTTGGTCACCACGCAGGCAGTTACATTCTCCGAGGCCGTCCGCTTGGCAAATGTTGGGAACATGCAAGTGGTCCGCCGCATCCAAAGGCTTGGGCTTCAGGTGGCTCTCGGTAAAACCGAGGCTATCCTTTTTCATGGTCCAAGGCGAGGACCGCCTGCGGATGCAGCTCTTGAATTGGATGGGTGTCGGGTACTTGTAGGTTCAACACTTAAGTACCTGGGCCTCGTGCTGGATTCGAGGTGGAAGTTTTCACCTCACTTTCGCCAGCTGGGCCCCAAACTTCTGAGGGCAACTGCCTCCCTTGGGCGCCTTTTGCCCAATCTCGGCGGGCCGGGTGATACATGCCGCCGCCTATTTACGGGGGTGGTGCAGTCAATGGCCCTTTATGGTGCCCCTATATGGGTCAATGCCCTGTCGGCTACAAACAAGGCTCTGCTAAGACGTCCACAGCGGGTCATGGCCGTATCGCACCGTTTCTCACGAAGCAGCGTGCGTGATGGCGGGCACCCCACCATGGGAGCTGGACGCCTCAGTTTTATACGAGGTGTACCAACAGAGTGCAGCCTTCCTTCAGGCAGAAGGCTTGAGACGAGTGCCGCCTGACATTGTAGAGCGCTGGCGTGAGTCTGCGCAATGTCGAGTTCGCCGGCGATGGCGTGGGCACCTAGCAGAGCCGGTCTCCGGTCACAGAACCGTCGAGGCAATCCGGCCTGTCCTTAGACGCTGGACGGAGAGGCATCACGGGGTGCTGACCTTCCGACTCACGCAGATCTTGTCGGGGCACGGGTGCTCCGGTAAGTATCTGCACAATATTGCTCGAAGGGAGAGCACCCCGCGGTGCCACGAGTGCGGGGCAGACGAGGACGACGCGCAGCACACGAACATTGCCCGGCATGGGCTGTTCAGCGGGCCGCCCCCGTCACCGATATCGGGGGTGACCTGTCTCTGCCGGCCGTCGTCGAGAACATAGCCAGCAGTGAGATATATTGGAGGGCGTTTGCCTCCTTCTGCGAGGAAGTCCTTGCACAGAAGGAGGCCGCAGAACGGGTTCGCGAGGACGATCCTAATGCTGACCCGTCTCGCAGGCGGCGGCCGGGTAGGAGGAGGCGAACTTACGCCCTCCACCAGCTGCCAGAGGGGTCGCGGTGACGGAGTGGGGTTCCCGTCACTCGTACTAATAACCCCCCATGCTGAGGGGGTGCCTGAAGGCGCTCCACAGACAGTCCCTACTCTTGAGAGGAGCTCGATTTAGTCGGGCAGCATCGCTCTCGACACACAAAGCGATTGCGAGAAGTACCCTTTGTGTATCGAGAATGCGATTTGACGGAGCCCCCCAGTATTTTTAGTGGGTATACCTTGATTAGCGGGGTGTCCAACATAACCGCAGCTGGGCCCCATTCCCACTGCGGTAGATATAAAATCTTTTTTAACTGGGTTAAAAAAAAAAAAAAGGTTTACGCAGTACTTGGATCGCCTCAATAATATTAAACTGTATTTCAAATCATAGTCGAAACCAATATGGGAAAAATAGGAGAGAAATTGATACTCACTTATCTTTTATGGACTTTGGTAGTCGGAATATTGTTAAAAGTTGAATATGATCTGAAAAAAAACAAAAAAAATTTCGCCCTATTCACTTATTTTTATATCACAGTGTTATTTACGTCTAACAAAAAAATACAATAATTTGAACGATTAAAGTAACAAAATTTGATCCAGTTTTGATTAGTAGTTTAAACCTCAAAATAAAATTTGACAGTTAATTAAGTAAATGTAAGTCTTTACTAAAAATCTACACAACATTAATGTCAAATCATTGAACAATCGCAATAAACTTACAAAGTTGATGAGAGATTTCTGCTTACAGATTTAACTGGATCGCATGCTTGTGCGTTATTACATTCTGCAGCAACTCTAAAATACAAAATTACTATAAATAATTAAGAAATACCAAATAAATAAACAAAATTCTTTTACTTTTCTCTCCAATTATATAACCCAATAAATAAAGTATCATAAAGAATTTGTGGTATGGGTACACATAAATAAATAAATATAAATAAAGCAAAAATAAATATAAATAAACATACATGATTTGAGGATATACATAATTTCATGTTCATCACAAAAAATCTGCCTCGACCGGAATCTAATCCGGGGCCTTTGGCGCCTTAGACTGCGTTCTGACCACAGCGCTAGACAGTCGTCACTAAATATGTGAAGTATGGATATGTATGGATACGATAATTTCGCGTCAAAATGTTAGTACTATAAAAAGTATAACTTCAGATACTGTCACCAGCGTCCAACACCCGAGTAGTCAAAAGCATCGATTTGTTTTGCATACACTACCCGCGCCGACGTTGTACCGCTTGTACTTTGTACTCGTATTATGTTATGGTATGAGCAATGAGCGTCGGTGGCGGTGTGGACTCGGCACTTGCCTTCCAATCGGGAGGTCTGGGTTCGAGACCGCCATGTACCACTATTTTTTTTCGTGTCGAAATTCATTCATATGTTCATTTGTCTGACGCTCCTACGGTGAAGGAAAACATCGTGAGGCAACCTAGATACATCTGCGAAGAAATTCAAAGGTGTATGTGAAGTCGACCAATCCGCAATGGGCCAGCGTGGTTGACTAAGGCCTAATCACCCTAACATAGGTACATAGGGTAGACTCGAGCCCCTCGGTGGGGACGTATATGAGCTGTGATGATGATGTTATGATAATTATGACCACTAAAGTCGACGGCAAGAGTCAATATTGTAAGGTGAAACTACCTACTTACAAAAAGATATGAGGCAAACAATAAAAGTAAAGTAATAGGTACCTTTCGTTTCCGTTTTTCTTATTGTAATGTAATGTTGTTAGTTAATGTTGTTGTGTATAATAATAAATAAAAATAATATAAAATAGGTACCTTCTACAATAAGCCATAGATTGAGTTTTTGACTTCTTAAGTACTCTTTTAGACAATTTTCTTTTATTTGCCATGATTTTATCGATGTATTTTCTCGGGTGGGGGAGCACGGAAACACAGTTTACTCGTCTCAACGGAGCGATCAAGACTGATTGTTGAAACAAAACATGCCTGTTACCTCTGGTCAGGTGCGACAGACGATAGCGTACTGCGCGGAATAAGAACGCTGTAAGCGCCGAATTAGTTTTATTTTAATTACTCGTAAAATAAACATTATTTTTGAAAATCGCTAGTACGGTTCCTGGGTAATATAGTTTTATATTATATATTAAAATATTGACGCAGTTATATGCATCTCATTGAAAAACAATCGATTTTGCTTGAAAATTAGACGTAACTTCGCGATTTTTTTCTATCGATAAAATATGATGATTTTATGTTTTCACTCAATCCGTTCACTTACAAATATAGTTAAATATCTATTTTTAAAAAATGGGGTAGTTCGTTATTCAATTTCAAGTGTAAATATCAAATCTACGATTAGCAATTTAGCTTTATACCCCCTCTTAAAATAGTTTCCGTAATAATGCAGAAAAGGGTTGTACTTTCTTTATGGTAATTTTCATTCGGGCGTGCATATTCAAGTATATATCAGCGAGTACAAATGTATAGATAGTCGATTAGGTGACAGACTTCAAGCGCGTTTTTGTATGAAGCGCTCTATCTACGTTTGGTAGTAAATCAATGGGTTAGGATAAAAACGAGTGAACTGCAGTCACGAAGAACAGGGCCCTCGGTGACCCTAGTCCCTACGTCCATAGAAGTGTAAAGAAAAAATGATATCAATAAAACTGTAATGCCTTCAGAACGATATTCGGGCAAATAAAGATTTCTGTTTCTGTTTAAAATGTTTAATGAAATAGGTATTTATTAAGACTATTGAAAATTACAAAATAAGTGTTGAGCCTTTTTTATTTTAATTTTTCAACGATATAACAAAAATACTTACAATTGACAATATTACCTACATGTACTGTTATCATTTCGGCAAATAAACACTTATCTACTAATTTAAAGGTGCGGTTAAACGGCGTGGGGTAGCACAATCCCACGCGAGCCGCGTCGGATGGTGCTACCCCGCGTCGTTTAACCGCACCTTAGGACTAATAAATTGTTAAATTCATACCTGAATTATCTGACCCCAGAAAACATTTAAAATAGTATATAACTTAAGTATATACACATAAAAACATTTACAATTGCACTGTACAGTAAGCGCCGCGTCAAGCTATACTGCCCGCTCTTTTAACCACTTTAAGTCGCTAGTAAATAGCGGCGATTTTATAGTGCAAATATAAAGCTTGACGCCGCGCTTACTCTACCGACTAGTAACTAGTCCTAGTAAGTAGTCGAGTGTCGGTTAGGACATAACCTCTTTAGCACAATAGGTACAATAATATCTCTTTTGTCTTGAGCCATTTGAGATTTTTCACCCATAACGGATTTAAAAATTTATAAGATTTAGAGGTGTTACAAAATTATATTCAAAACATGAGACTATTACCTATTATCAGTAGTCAATGCTGATCCTAATAGCAGTCCAAAGAATTCACTTCACCACATGTTTCATATATTCCAAGTACATCATCAAGAAGTGATGATACACTTCTTATACCATCTCGCCACTCCTTCTTCTGTTTTATAAGTGTTTCACAATTATTCTGTTTCATGAATGAAACATACAGGTGAGGCGAGGCTGTCCGCAACAATTTGATCTTCGGTGCAGTCATTGAAGCTAGTGATTGATTTTGCAAATGTAATTGTTTTTTGTACATTTCTGCCAATAAATTTATGTCGCCTTCATTCAAAATGCTTTCTATTACATTGTCCGATTGGTTAAATGTGTCTGTATCCATTGCTTGTCCATTGTCATAGTTCACTGGTATGTCCTCCTGGACATCACACATTAATTGATTTACATTTCGAGGATCGCCTTCTTGAGGCTTTACTATTTCAGGCGCTTTATATTTCTGTAGAATCCCATACAGTTCTTTTGACAATGCCAGTGCAGCTTCCATTACTTCTACCTCGTTGTCGTCATGCAATAGCTTTAACAAAACAGTCAGGCAGCCTACTGCAGCCAGCTCATCAAGTACTGCCACCAATCTTTTCTGAATTTCAATATCATTTAGTGTCACAATTTTACGTGTAACTCTCGAAAAAGTAACTGGAGGAAACTTACCATCTAGCATGCCTTGATCAGTCAAAAATGAATGTATGACCATTCTCCAGAATTTTAATGCAGCTATTTGTGCTTCCCAATGGAAATCATTCATAGCTGACAAGCCCATATGATCATATAAAGAATGTTTGAAAGCAGGAGTCAGTTTAACATTCTGGTATATTTCACATAAAACATTGCAAACCTCTTTTCTAACAATACCTTCTTGATTATTACGAAGCAGCATTACCAGGTCTTCCTGTAAATATGACATATTACATATTATTATTCTACAAGAAATTTTGTGGGGGTTGGTTCAAGTAGGCAAGTATTTTTACCGAAATATTGACTCGTATTGTAGAAATTTCGTTATGTTCATGTTGTCATACAAATACAATTGCTATCAATCATTCAATAAGTGTGCAGCGTTTGAAGCTCCTCTAGTAGAAAAAGAGGAGGCGATGAGACGCCCGGAAACGGGTCCATCACATGTCGTGGTTTGTTAACCCACTGTGTGACTCAAATTGACATCGAGAGTTTCTTTATAGCTAGGCGGCGCGCATATTGAGGGGAGTCTCAAAGAAGTCTGTCGAATAGGTATAGGGAGCAGTGCGCAACAGCATTATATCTCGCAAAAAGGTATGAAAAATTTAAGATAAGTAAACAATAAAAATCATTAAAAAAATTACCAGTATATTTGGGTTTACATTCGTAAGGTGCTCCCAGAGTGAGGTAACTCTGACCGAAGCGGCGACACACTTCAAGGCAGATACTTGAACGTATGACTCATAGTCATTGAAAGCAATAGTCAATGCTACATTTATCAAATTGTTGTCAATTATCTGTTTCTGGAATGGTGGAAATTCTGAAACAAACCATACTTTTGTGATTTTTTTAAATTGTACAATGTGTTTGGCTAGCGGTGTCGAAGCCTTTAAATAGCGGTAGACAATACGATCAATTTTATCGACAAACTACAAAAATCGACAAAAAGGATTTACTGCAAGAAAAACCATAACATTTCTTTTGCATATTAAAATTTACCACTAACAAATAGTTCAAAAAGTACAATATTAAACGATTTCTTTTTTGTTAAATTCTAATATAGTGCGTATATTAGGTAATAGATGCGTTTGCCTTCAACTAATGAGTTACAGCCGAATCGAAACTGAACCGTTGGGATCGACCAATCAGAACACCACATTATCATGTCATCGAACGGTTGAATGACAATTTACGCGCTCCTATTGGTCGATCGCAACGGTTAAGTTTCGATTCGGCTGTAACTTATTAGCAGAATTGGGCCTCTGTTTTGAATACATTTTTATTCATGATGATATTTGGCGAAGGAGAATACTCGGTAAATCTATAATTTACACCACTAAAAATGCACCATAAAGCACCATGAAAATTTTAATGGAAAATTGAGGAAAGGGTCTTTATTATAAATATGCAACAAAAATTTTTTTGGAGCAATACAGTTCAAGTTATTCAGTTTTTTTTTAATATCGACAAATTCATGGGCATGTTGTATTATTGTTAATGAAATTCGTCAATGAAAACGTCTCAACTGACGATGAATTTACTGCGTATCTAAATAGGTAGAGTAAACGCTAGCAAACCGCTCCACTCCCACCCGCGCAGCTGGGTAAGCCGAAGCACCATCTTTCGTATTCATGATAAAAATGCACTGATAGGTAGGTAAAACTCAAAGCACTGCTTTTGTGAATCTAACTTTTAATTCATACTTTATCAAAATTACATCGTAGACAGGTATTACGTTAACATACCAAAGTATAATAACACATCAATTTTATTAACCAAAATGCAAATAACTAGCCAAGTAGGTCATTGTTCACAAAAAGGTCACGAGAATTCACGAGTAATTTTGGCGTATTAAAAAGTTAAGTAGGATCAGCATATTTATTAAGATTTTTATTATGTACACTGTACACTTATCTTTTCACATTAAAGTCATTGTCTTATAAGTGTTTTTATAACTTAAGTGTTCGTCTTCATTGTCAAGAAAATTTGTTAAAACGGGCGCGTGTGTGCACGCGCCCGTTTTAACAAATTTTCTTTTAAGGAATTAGAACATTTCTTTGCAGTTTCACGTCATTAAAAGCGTCTACTATTCGCTGTTTAGCACTTCAATAGTGTCAAGTTCACTCACATGCACCCCATGTTTTATTTTGCTCTACGAGAAAAAAATCTAAAGGCGAGCAATTTTGCGAGCGCGTGGGCTACGGCACCGGGCACCGAAGCGCACCTCGCAGCTGATCCATCGGTTATCGAACTCTTCGGTGAGGTATTCTCTTATATCATGCTGGTAGTGTAGCAGTGCGTCGTCTTGCTGAAACCACAGTCCTCTCATGTTAACCAGCAGAAAGTCATTCAGCATTGTCGAAATCATCGTGCGAAGTAGATTCAAATAGGTTTCGCTCGTGAGTCAAACTTTAAACGTATTCACTGAATCAATGTTGAAACGTCGTTGCCGTCGAGATCGCCGGTGTCTCTCGTCCTTGAGCATGTGATAGCAAAAATAAGTCATGGTCTAGGAGTTATATAAGCACTTGACACTGTGCTGTAGTTTACCTGTACAGCTCTCGGTACATCCGCAAAGCCTCAGACACGTTTTCACCGCAAAATATGCACGAACTAAGACGACATATTCACGAGACGTAAATTGATAAGTCATGACATGACTTTATTACGATTACGTAAAGGGTGTAATTGATCGATCGCTAAAAGCGCGCGCGCGCGAATCTCCTGTGACGAGTACTAATCAAGTTGCAGTCAAATCATCAAATGGCAACTGCGGAGTGCTGCGGGGCGGCGCGCTGCTTCGGTCAGCTCGCGCCGGCGGCGCGGCTTGGCGTTCCAACGCCTACACGTCAGGCCTCATCCCGCTCCCCCATTATAAGGCGCATAACACATTGCACCGGACACCGCTCCGGTGAAATTTAAACAGTTTGCTACCAGACGTGCGTAAAGCCGTAGTAAATATTGGGATTAACCATTTTTTTAGTTTTAGTAGAGATAAATTATTCATGATTTGTTTTTCACTTAAGCTTTGAAATATCGTTATTGTAGCATTGGCATAGGTATGGGCCAACTTCTAACAAACATGGGACATTCAATAATGAACTATTGCATGCCTGGTGCTTCGTACTGTGACATACTAAAAAAAGTGATCGAATGTGAATTTAACCAGTCTACTACATTGTTGTTTTTTATTGCAAATAGAGGTAATATGAACAAAAAAGTCCTGACTCATTATTTAAATAAATTAAATAATTTAAATGTACAAAAAATTATTTTGTTCACATTACCTTATTACAACAACTTGTCACAAGAGGAAAATAGTGTAAGATATAAATTGAATTTAAAGTTAAGTACCTTATGTCATAATAATAAATTTCATTTAATTGACATCAATAATTATGTAAATAGATTGTATTTGACTAAAGATAATAGATATTGTCTATCAAATTATTATAAGAGACGAATAGCAAAATCGCTATCATATTATTTTTATATCTCAGCCAAGAACTTGGCTACAAAAATTGCTCCTATTGAGCAACGTAGAAGTAGGATGACTGTCAGTAATATTACTGATGTATTAGTTAGTAAGTCTTTAAATTAGGTATTGAGACAATAGAGAAATCCTCTTGCATAATGTTAAATAAAGAACAAAATGAAAATTGTTTATTAGATAATGTACTGGAAGACCCATTTGAATATAATAAACATGTAAATTTTATCAACCTGGTGCACCAGAACATGCAAGGAATGATGGGCAAAGATCTGGAAGTTGAGTTATTCATGAACAGTAGTAAAGTAGACATTTTTTGTATAACCGAACATTGGCTTAAAAGCTACCAGTTCATGTTTAATTTTAGCAACCACCAGGTTGGTAGTTCGTTCAGTCGAGAAAATGCAATTCGCGGTGGCTCATTAATCATATTAAATAAAAAGCTTAAATATAAAGATCGTAAAGATATTGTGAACCTCTCAGTTGAACGAACAATAGAAATTGCCTGTGTAGAGTTGGACCAGATTATTGTAGTGAGCATATACAGGCCTCCTTCGGGATTGTATGACCACTTTGAAAATTTAATGGATGAAGTTTTAAATAAAGTCTGTAAGCAAGGCAAACAAATATTAGTCTGTGGAGATTTTAATATTAACTTATTAGAAAACTCTAGTTTATGTATGAGAATTAAAAATTTGTTTCAGTCATTTAATCTTAAAAACTTATTTCTGGAGCCAACACGAATTACTGAGTTTTCTGCCACATGCATTGATAATATTTATACTGACATAGAACCATTAGCACAAAATGTTTTTAATAACTTAGAATCTGACCACTCTGGTCAATTTGTTACTATACCTTACAAATGTAAGCTTATGGCGAAAAAGAATATCACTGTTGTACCAAAGACTGCTGGCCGCTTGGAGCGTTTCAATAATAATCTTGGTATTAATTTAAAGTATATTGATTATGACGAAGACCCAAATAAATTGTATGAAAACTTTTTTAACACATTTTGTTGTGAATTTAAAAATATCTTTGTTCCAAAAACCATCTCAGTCAATGGTAGATTAGCTTTTAGTGAATGGGCCACACCAGGTATTCACAAAAGCAGAATAAAACTTTATGAACTTTACAATGAGCGTTCATTAAATACTAGTGATCAATTTAAATTGTATGTAAAAACTTATTCCAAAGTATTTAAAAAAGTTTGTAAATTTGCAAAGTCCAATTATTTAAGCTCTAAAATAAAAAATAGTAGTGACAAAATTAAAACGACATGGAACATTATTATTAATGAAACCGGAAGAGTAAAAACTAATAACAACAATTTTTATTTAAATATTGAAAATAAGAAAGTTACAGTAGATATTGAGGTAGCTACAGAATTTGAAAAATTCTTTACTGACATTCCAGTTTCAATCACAAAATCTTTGGATTCCTCCCCCACTGTAGCCGAATCTATTCTAAAAGATTATGTTAAAACTTGTGATGATAAATTTAAATTTGCCCATATTTGTGCAAATGATTTAATAAAGTCATTTAAAACGCTGAATAAAAAGAAAACCGTGGATCTGTGGGGCAACTCTGTAGATGTTTCCCAATCTGTAATAGAAACAATAGCTCCAATACTTGCTAGTATTTTTAATGATTGCATTGACTGTGGTGTGTTTCCTGATCTAATGAAACTGAGTAAAATTATTCCATTACACAAATCTGGTAGCACATCATACCCCAATAATTTTAGACCTATCTCTGTGCTACCTACTTTTAGCAAAATCTTTGAAAAAATAATGTTGGAACAAATGCAAAGCTTTTTTAACAGAAATAATCTTCTACACTGTAAACAATTTGGTTTTAGAAAGGGTCGCTCAACAACTGATGCTGGTGTTGAGTTAATACAAAATATATATAAGGCCTGGGAGGACTCACATGATGCGCTGGGCGTTTTTTGTGACTTGTCCTAGGCGTTTGATTGGGTTCATCATGACACCCTGATCAGGAAATTACACTACTATGGATTTCGCGACACTGTTCTGGATGTACTCGTCTCCTATTTGACTGAGAGGATTCAGAAAGTAGACGTCAACGGGGAGAGGTCCCAGGGCGCCTCGGTTAAAATGGGAGTTCCGCAGGGTTCAATTCTTGGTCCTTTTCTATTTTTAATATATATAAATGACTTGCCTGCTTTTGTACAAGACAGGCATGAGATTGTATTATTTGCAGATGATACTTCACTAATGTTTAAAATTAAAAGACGATTGCAAATTCATGACGATGTAAATAGTTCTATCTCAAGAATAGTTTACTGGTTTAATGCGAATAACTTGTGCCTCAATGAAGGGAAAACTAAATGTATAAAATTTGTTTTACCCAATGTTAAAGAGGTTCACACCACTGTTAACATAAAGCATAAAAATGTGGACCTTGTGGATACCGTAGTATTTCTTGGTATTACTTTAGATTCAAAGCTTCAGTGGGGCCCACATATTGATAAATTGTCGAAGAGACTTAGTTCTGCAGCCTACGCTGTATGGAAAATACGTCAGCTGACTGATGTTGATACAGCAAGACTTGTATACTTTGCCTATTTTCATAGTGTGATGTCGTATGGCATTTTGCTGTGGGGAAATGCTGCCGACATTCAGACTGTTTTTGTGCTGCAAAAAAGGGCTATTCGTGCTATTTATAACCTTAAAATAAGAGACTCTTTGAGAGAAAAATTTAAAGAAATTGGTATTATGACCGTCGCGTCGCAATATATTTACGAGAATATAGTATATGTTCATAAAAATATACATTCGTTTTGTAAAAACAGTGATATTCATTCAGTAAATACTAGGCAAAAGAATATATTAGCATTACCAAATACTAGGCTTAAAAAAATTAATAATTCTTTCAAAGGCCTTTGTGTACGTTTCTACAATAAAATCCCAAATAATATTAAAGCACTTAACTTGAATAAATTTAAAGTCACTATCAAGGGCGCACTTATGAAAAAAGCATATTATAAAGTGTCTGATTATATGACAGATAAAACTGCTTGGGATTGACAAAAAATGTGATAATTGATATTTAAAGGGTGTTAACACTTTGTGATAGTTTGATAAATTTCATTCGAGTAACTGTTCCACTCACACCGACAGGCATTTCTATATTATTTAAAAAAAATGTTTGTGAAATATAATATTGTAATGTTGGCATTTTAAAAGAGGAGACAAAAAAAATACAAGACCTTCCGAGTTTCTTGCCTGTTCTTCTTGAGAAGGCTCTCCCAATTTCCGAACAGGTGTAGAGTCAATTTTTTTTTTTTTTTCATTTGACTTGTATTTGCACACATCTTAATAATGGTTGGGGTGTGTGTACATACAAGGATTAAATAATTTAGTTAATTAGATTCTTGGTTGAAGATTTTTGTTTTTATTTTGACGTCAATAAGTGCCTGTAAAGGTCTATATT
This sequence comes from Schoenobius gigantellus, assembly GCA_963935595.1. NCBI lineage: Eukaryota > Metazoa > Arthropoda > Insecta > Lepidoptera > Crambidae > Schoenobius > Schoenobius gigantellus. Next base: position 25,396,865 of record OZ012543.1, read on the forward strand.
GAATAAAGATTTTTGAGTTTGTAGTCGATACTGATAACGCAGTTAAATTTTTTATGATATTTTTATTTTAGAGTGTATACAGGGAAACAAACCAAACCCAATAGCAGGAGTCCACTTGACTCCTGCTTCAAAAGTAATCAGCCCCTTGATTGTGTAACAAAAATCTATCATGATCGCTTTCGATTTTGACAGTCAAAGTGCATCCATGGCTATTTTTTATCAGGCAGTCAACATATTTATTTTGAGAAACATAACGTGATGTCTTCTAAAAAGGCTTTAGGTACCATGTTGTCTTTAAAATTGTCAAAGTGGTAATATATTACTATGAGAAAACAATACTATGAGAAAATCTGTTTAGGAAGAAGGATTGGATATATTTGAGTATTGAGTATTTCCGTCTAATTACTCTATTCAAAAAGCAAAATCCGAATGCTACCCGCTAAAAGAGGATATTGAAATAACAGACATGTCCTGCACTGATAAAAATACAGTTTCTTTTAGATAAAACTGTTGAAAGGCTTATGAAAATTGTTGAAATTGGAGACGATAAAAGAAAGTTAGAGTTAGTTAGTAAATATGGTTTGGATGGTGCATTAAATCAGTCTAATTATAAACAAAAAAGCGAGACCAATAAGGATGATTCTAGTATATTTATGGGGCGTTTGGTTCCCATAAAACGTGGTGAAGAAGTTGTATGGGAAAATGAGACTCCTATTTCAACTTACTTTTGCCGTCCAATATTTTATTTTGCATCTGGTTCTTAACCTCTCGGGTGATGTGGAATAAAGAACAAATGAATATTAGGTTTAAACGCAAAAAATAACAAGTCCGAAAACACTTGGGAACATTAACCAAAACTCACATTTCATATAATGAATTTTGTAAACTTCTTTGCTCTGCATCTAACAAGATATTAAGTTTTCGCATAAGTTTGCCTAATATAAAAGGTAAAAAAAAACCGTACAACAGGAATATGTGCTTCATGTTCGCTAAGTACAAAAAACTAAATTTCCGCCTACTGTGCGTCTGTTGCCGCGTCGGCTCCAATTTGGTAGGGAGCCAATCAAATCTTATTATTGGATCATTCGCCTGGCGTCGAGCATTCATCGATCGTCGTCTGCACTCGATTTCTACAGATTTTTGTTTCGTTTTCGATTCCACTCTATCAGTAATTTCCCCCAACAGTTCTCAGTTCTGTGATTGATGTGGCTAGCCCATTGCCACTTCAGCATGCTTATCTGGTCGGCTATGTCGATAACTTTCGTTCTCTATCGGATCACCTCGTTCCGGATCTGATCCTTCTGAGGGATTCTGAGCATAGCGCTTTCCATGACTTGCTATATGCGACATAAAATTTGTTGGTCAGCGCTACCGTGAGTGGCCATATTTCGGCTCCGTATGACATGACAGGTAGGACGCACTGATTAAAGATTTTCTTTTTGAGATAATGGGGGTAATTCTGAAGCGACCACCTAAAACTATAACTAAATAAAATTAGAGATAGAAATGTCAATCACCGTTTGGTATTCAGAACTCACAAGTTAACTCTAAAATTAAGAGTGACGTTACTAAACTACTCAATTTAGTGTTAGATGTTATTTTCGTATTCTGACATGCTTCCTAAATCTAATTTTTCCTATAATTTTAAATATGTCAAACTAATTTTAGGAGGTGAACTTTTAGGTGCCGTCTAAATTTATCTTGTTACTTTTTAACGATTTTCTAACATTACCGAAGGCATTTTTTTTGTGCAACTTGCCAAATGGATGATGAATTGGTTGTTATGGCATTAATAGAGTCTTCAGAAAGGTAAAATATTTGTTTTATATAAAAAATTAGATAAATACCTGCCTCATAGTTTTAAAATATATTTGTAAAGTATCGACTTATTTATGTTATAGAATAGGAGAAGAAAAAGTAAAATTGAGGAAGTTGACGGACGAATCAGACCCATTTACTATGCCCGAACGTAAATTTTGAAAAATATTTCGATTTCCTCGCCAATCCGCTCGCAACTTGATAGAAGCTATAGACTGCACTGAAGTACAGATTGGTTCCTTACCGGAACATTTAAAGGTTTTAGCCAGCCTTCGGTCATGCAGAGCTGTCACTGTTGTCACTGATTTAAAATTGCGCAAATTAACTCCACAAAAAAATTTAATTTCCTAAAACAGCAATAGAAAAGGACCTTGTCAAGGCAGAGTGAGCGAGCACCTACTTACATTGTAATAAAGTATTTTGAAATAATTATTAAGAAATACATTAACATTCTCCGTCCTTTTTCTATTTAGGTTTCTACAAATATATGGAATGCCAAACACATTTGGAGCTGTTGATGGTACACATATTGGTCGAGGCCTGGAATGCAGCAAACTCCTTCTGTGTGGAGGTAATCACACAGAAGGAGGTGGCAGAACGGGCCAGAGAAGATGACGCAGCGGCAGATCCCTGCCGCCGCAGAAGAACGGGGCGGAGGAGGTGGCAGTTCGCCCGCCTTCTTCCTCCTGATGGTGACCAGCGGGACGCGGGCCCGGGAAGCCCAAGTCCTGCATTGCACAGGCCACCGCCAGTCATCGATACTCCTAATGCTCAGGAGCATCGCCGGCCTTCCCATTTTAGGGAGGTGAGAGGGGCTCGCCATAGGCGAGCAGACGCTGACGAGGTCATGGAAGTGTCCGAAAGGGTTCCCATGGCCTTGTCCGGCGACGGGGCGTCCCTCCCCGACGTATCCTCTTCGTCAGATGACGGGGAGGATGCGGCGGTGATGGACGTTCTCGTGCCAAGGCGTTTGTGAGGGGGCGTCGTTGGGTTTTAGTCGGTAGGCCGCGGTTTCTGGCTGGCGCTCTGCCCCCAGTGGCCGCGGAGAGTCCGACATAACCTCGCGCCTACCCAAGCGCGAGGTATGCGTAACGCATTTCCCAACGTTAAAAAAAATGGTACACATATTGGTATTGTTGCTCCACCACTGACAAACCCTACAGCACCAGGAAACTTATTATACAATAGGAAAGGCTTTTATAGCATCAATTGCCAAGTCGTGAGTTGTAATTTGTTTGTTCCCAAGTAGGAGTCTAATAGTACTGACATTTAGATGATAGGTAGGCTATGTATGTATGTATTTACTCTTACAACAGAAATTAATATTCTATCTGCAGATATGCCTATCTAAGATTTGTTGCCCTGCAATTACTATTATTTGTCAATAAATAACAGCGGTTATTATGAAAAGAAAACGAAAATTACTAATGAAACAAAATACGCAATTTTAAAATTCAGAGGAAATCACGAAGTACCTATCTATACAACTACAGACTACCACGTAATTTTTTTTATTTCATAGCATAGGCGTGAAGCCATCACAATCGCAGAATAAATGTCGAATAAATTTTCTTTTGTGATAAAATGAATGATAAATAATAAAATTTATTTTCTGTTATTTACAAATACGATCAAATATTAAATTAATAATTTCTGATAGTAAAGTTAGTAGAATATAGCTGTTTTTAATGTTTCTAAATTATCCCGTTTTTCTACAGCACTAGGTGTATTTATAATCTGTGTATTCAATTTAAGAAATTGTCAAGTACAGTTTAAATTAAGAGAGTCCGGCGTTTCAGAATACGAATTACATAAAACTAATTTAAAATTATATGTTTAGTTTTAGTTTTAGTGCAGGTAACTTCAGAATTACCCCCATTGTGGTATAGGCGAAGTAAATACCCGAAGTAATTTCGAATACGCCGCCCAGCCTAGCTATATCTGTAATTTATCCAGAGATGAATGCGTTGAAAGGAAGCAGCTAGGCTGTTATGCATATACACATTGAAAGTCCTTTAACGTTTTAGCCATGAAGTTTAATTTAAATCAGTTCTATTTTTTTTTATATACTTTATTCAATTTAATTGTAAGAAAAGGAGAATCATCATATTAAACACGTTTCAACAACATTTCACTTCAGGTACATTTACACATTATGAATGCAGATTTTGCTGTAATATGAGCCACGTCATTTTATGTATTATTAAAGACCTGGGTAGCTCTTTGGGGGGCGGTTATGTTCGGTTTTACTTTTTTAAACCCTTGGTCCGAAAATCCCACCGTCACTTCCTAATAAAACAAACACGGGTACTTGGCAAAACTTGGAGATTAGCAGCTGTCAAGTACTGCTGTCAACGTTCATTCCGCTTTCACACGTCGAAAAAGAGGTGTGCTTCGGTTCGTTTGGTCGACATTGCAATTATGGTTAATTAGTTCGTGTCTTAATACCAAGATCTGGAGAAAATACGGAAAATCACCCAAAAGCTTGGAAGGCGAAAGGATTCTAAAATAAGCACTACAAGACAGAGAGAACCAGCAGCGAAGCCTCGAGGTACCGTGTTTCAACTTTTGTCTTCTCTTTCCTCATTTCAAACTTTTTCCACATATAAAACTTATCTTATCTTATCGTAGGGGCGGCCCAGTGTGTGAAGCCTTCGCACTTCGACCCTTCATGGATCTTTTGTGCTTCCCCGTGTTTAGTCCTTAAAGCCTTCACTGCCTTCGGTCCAATTAATCGTGACCATGACTCTGATTATATCAATTGGTGGCATGGCCCTGTACTCCTCCAGTTTAGGGTACCCCATTCCCGTCAGCTTTAACCTCCTGCAGGCTAGAGCATCGCAGTGGCACAGAAGATGCTCCATGCTCTCGTGCTCTTCCTTGCAGGCCCTACAAGTTCTGGAACTGGTATGTCCCATCCGGTTGAGCATGATCCTAGTACTAAAATGGCCGGTCAAAGCACCTGCCACTAAGAGTCTGGGATCTGCTCAAGCTCAATGTGAATTTAAGCCAGTTCTCCATGCCCATAAAGAGCTTGGCGTGTGTCATTCCTTTATGATTGGCCCATTCTTCTTGGTGCCTCCTTTGTGATTGAGCTCTTAGGCCTGTTCCAACTGTTTTTAGAGTAATTCCGACGAATGGTTCCGGACCCACAAGCTGTGTTTCCGATCCCTTTCTCGCCAGATGGTCAGCTTTTTCATTTCCAGCGAAACCTTTGTGTCCTGGTATCCAGACTAGCCGAACCGTGTTGGCTTTACCCAATTTGTTTAATACTTCAATCGCGTTCATTACCAACCTAGATTCCACCTTATGTGACATGCGCGCTTTGAGCGTCGCTTGACTGTCACTGAGAATATAGATATTGTCCCATAGTTCGAACCCCTGTCCCGCATCATAATATTTTACAAGACCCCAAATTGCATGACGTAATTCTTGAACGTCCCCTAACTTGAAAACCTATGATGAGTCATCCAAAGGGCAGTATAACTCTAACCGGAACAACATATTGTGGTGCTAATAGTAAACTATTGTTATGATATAGATTTTATGAAAACTTACTTATATAGGAAATCTCTGTGCACACATGAAGCAATTCCAAGGCACAGTCCCGAACTTCCCAATTCCGATCATTCATTTTTAAATAAATTAGTTCTCCAATTTCATCCATTGCAGAACCTGGAGTAGATTCCATTAAAAGTGAAAGATTTGGTGGTAGAAATTTTTGGACAGTCACTGTCATCAAGTTAAGTGATGTTACTATAAACTGAAAAAAAAGGACCATAAAATTATATAACAAATCTATGAGTATAAGATAAATGTTAAAATATTGATACAATTTAATTACCTTACATGATAGATTAAAGCGTTTCATTAATATATTATGAATTAATGTATTCAAACAAATCACTTCTAAACTTTCTTGCCAATTGATATTATAATTTTTGACCAATGACAGCACAGTATCCATAACATAAGTCATTACAATCACTTTCTGTTCACCGTCTCCAAAATCTTCTGTTGATTTTATGCATTGTTCAGTTTGTGTAGGATCATAACTTCTGAGCACAAAAAATAAAGCTCTGAAGACAATATTAGCTTGTTCATCTTTTAAATGACCTTTAAAGCAAGTCAATCTTTTTATACATTGCCTTAATAGCATTAGGGTGTCCATTTCCATAATGGTATCCCTTAGCATATATGCCATCCTTATTATATGTTCACACGATTTGTTTAATAATAAGCTAACAAAGTCTTGAATACTTTCATCGGCAATACACTTTCCATGATTGTAGTGAACATGAACAACAAGTGGAACTAAACATAAAATAAGCATTTGATTATGTGCCTCGACTTTTCTACCATTTGATTCATCATTCAGTTGTAAATCTCCACACACATTTGACCAAAGCACATTGCATACATAACAAAAGTCTATTGCTACAGTAACCTTCTTCTTTTGCAAAAGATGTTGTAATATATTGCAGTGAATAATTTTCAGTTCTCTAAAGTCATCCTCAAAATATACTACCTCAGGTCCAGCTGGTTTCGTTTGGAACACTCTCAATAAAGTTAAACTAAATATAAGTTTTGATAGCAGTAATGTTAAATCATCATTTCTAATCTTTTCATAGATCACATAAGCTTTTGTTAAAGAGAAACAGTCATTCAAAATAACATTTATGATTAAATTAGGCTTGTGAAAACGATCTCTTCTGTTCATCACACTTAAAATCATGTTGATTGTAGGTTCTAGGAGCTTACAAATTTTTTCTCCCATTTCATTATCCATTGTGTATGATACAATATTTAGCAAGTCAAACTCTTGAACAGGTTTACAAAGATATTCAACAACAACAACAATGTGGGCTTCGTGGCCCATATCATTCAATTTCCATAAAAAATCTGATGAAAACTTGTACATCAAGCGAGAAACAAATACTGTAGATGATATATTAACATTCATAATTTTTTTCCACACTTCAGTTTCCCATGTCCAATTGATACCAGTTATATGTGTAACCAGGGATAGAGCAACTTCCATGTATGCTACTCGGAGGCTTGGATTCACAGTATCACTGTCCAATTCATTAAAAAATTCATAAAGTTTGTCACCTCTTCTAGACAATATCTTCGCAAAGTAAAGCTCAGTGCGACATAAAACACCTAACGTTCTTATAAGAAACACTTGTACAGAGTTGTGATAGCTTTTCATGTTAAGCAAAGAATCAGCTAGCAAATCTGGCATTAATGGAATTATATTATACATTGGATCTGGAACAAAACATCTATGTAAGGGTTAAAAGTTAATTACAAACAAATTACAAGTTATTTACAATTTAGCCAAACTCGAAAGTTCATAAAAAAAATATTAACTGAGATTAATATGGTACGATACCTGAATCTGGACTATTTATCAATTTATTTATTAAACTGTCGGCATAATGTTTATCCATAGTATAGCCCGGTTGGGCTACCTTATAAAATAACAATTTGATTTTATTAAGCATTTGCGCACCCTCCATTACTGTTTATTTACTTGGCTATTGTAGAATGAAAGGCAAAGGTTTCTATTACAAAAACATTTTGCCAGCGTCACGTCAGCTTTTTATTATCAAATAAGAAAACGAATAATTACAATATCGAGCTCTTGGATAAATTCAGTCTGAAAAAAAGGTATTTCGCCAAAATTGTGGCCAAAAATAAATGAAATAAACTCGGATTGTGTTTTTTTTTGTTTTTGTTGTTTTTTTTACCACCACCACAGATAAATTTTCCCTGCGTTCCAGATAAAGCACTGCTACTTTCTGAGGCTAACATCTGATGTTAGCCTCGTTTTGCGTTACTTATAAGAAATGTTGACATTTTAGCCGCGCTAATTGTTACAAATGAAACGCAAGGTACTGATTTTTTGTGCTGAATTTTGACACCTCACCTACTTAGTCCAGCCACTTAAAATTTTTAATAATATAAATCAGAATTGGCTAATACTATAAATATCTTTCAATATTTTTTTTTTAAATCCCCTGAAAATCCTTTTTGATTCATGAAAAAAAGATTCTCAATGTCAAATTTGAAAGCTGTCAAAAAGTGGTAGATGACCCATCTATTAGCATGGGTATTTGATGCTAGCATTTCGTGTTAAAATGCTTAAATGAAACGCATGACAACCAGCCAGAAAAACTAGCATCACCGGCTAATGAAACGCAGAGATGCTAAAAATGTTGATATTTATGGCTAAAAATGCTTATCTGGAACGCAGGGGTTATCTCGACCGCACAGACTAAGAGAAGAGATACTACCATGGAATTATTACACAAACAGAAATGAGCTCTTGCTTAAAAAAGCGTGCCGAGCGAGAGATAAATAACTGTACCGTTTGTCTCTTTCGTAAATTTGTGACCACAAATTCTACAAAATAGGGATTTTTTCTTAAAAACAATTACATTAAACCTGAAAGATGCTTTTGAAAATCATAATATGCTTAATAATCACGATTGATACGGAAGAGATCGCTTTTAGCGACAAGGTCGCCCTTTGTACAATTAGTGTTATGTGTATTATTTATACGTTGACTTTAAGCTGGTTGGTGTTGTACAACAAAGAAATATTATATTCTATTCTATTATTTAAAAATGGGTTGCGCAAAAGAATTTTATATCTGCTTTTCAATACAATATAGGTTTTATTAATACATATAATAATTATTTAAAAAATAATGAATGTCAATGATTGTCTTTCAATAGATGGGTCTTTCTAATCCGTATATTATGTTGAACCCACCGCCACATAACAGATAATCAAATATGTCAACTTGTCAAAAATAAGTGAAATACATACCTAGTAAAAGAATGAGTAATATTTTAAGAAGAAAAGAATTAAAAACACATCAGAGTCGAATTGTTTCAACAATATTTTAAGCTTTTGTGGTTTCGCCAATACTTATCTTGTACAGAATTTTAATTCCAATTCTTTTTTCTAATAACTTAACATCGCATCTTGAAAGCTAAACAATAAATAACTAATATAAATTACTTTTATTAGAAAATGTTAAAAATTGCGATAATATTTATGTTATGTACATACCGTGTTGTCATCCTACTACAATGACAACGAAAATTACTGACATTGACAAAGAATCGTTGTTTCAATATAACATTTTTGAATACTACCACTAGAATATTTCCTGGACTTAAAATCATAGTGTTATAATTATTAATAGTAAGCTAACATGATAATTTAATTTATTTTATGTTATAAAAAAACAATTTAGGTATTTTGGGCGTTAAAAGTAATTAAAATAAACAATAATAAAAAAATCTTCATCTACTAATAGTTGCTTCAAAACTACTACATTATAAAATATACAACAGTAGCAACACTGTGGGAAAGGGATAAAAGGTACAGTTATTGCTATCTCTCTCGGCTCACTTTTGCACTTTCAAGTGTTTAGTCTTTATTAACAAAGAAATAAAGTTCAAATTTGAACAACAATATTTTGAAGAGCTCATTCCTGTTTGAGCATAGATATAGAATGAAATAGATAGGCTATAAAAGCCGTCAAACATGAGGCAAAGAGATAAACTTATACACATTGCCAAAGGAAAGAAGCAGATGGCATCATTTTTTTTGTCATTGTTACCGTATATAGGTGAAACTGGTAGTGGGGATTGTTTATCACCTGCGTCTGGTGCTAAACAAATACGTGGAAGAATTTTGTTGTGTGAATTATAGCTTACTGTGTAATTATTTAACACTTTAATTAATGTAATTGTGAACTATTTGAACATTTAAATCATGGTGCACTGCTCCGTTTTAGGTTGTAATAGTGATAGTGCTAGAAAACAGGAAAATATAACCTTTTACAGGTAAGACCTAAATTGTGTCAATAAAAAGCTCCAAAACTATTTTTTAAATTATAAATACAAGTTATATTGCAATATTTTAACATTCTACTATGGTTCTCAATCATATTATGGGATTAAACATGAAATTTCAAACTAAGTAGTAAGGTTACTGTTAACCTAACAAGCTAGGAATGTCGCCATACAATATGGCCACGTATACAGCCAACGCGTATAACATTTTGCCGGGTTATAATGATACCAGTTACGCTACGACTATTTTTCCTTGATTCGTAGGTAATTTGTTACGTGAAAGGGAACTCACATATTAGTTTCTGTGTTACATTAATATTGACATAGTATTTAAGTATAAAATTTTGAGCATTTTAGATAACAAAGTTAATTCTTTTGAAGTGAGACTTTCCATTTGCTTGTTTGTCTGTATTTAACAGATTTCCTTCGGAGATAACTACTCGAAACCAGTTGGGTTAAAGCTACTGGTCGATTGAATTGGCAGCCAACCAAGCATACCCGAATGTGTTCTAAGCATTTTGAACAACAGTGGATTCAGAAAAACAAAAAAGGCACTTTTCTTAGGAGTGGTGCTATTCCTAAGCTTTTTTTACAGATCAGTAACTTATACATATTATATCTACAAGGTACATACCCTATCAAGCCAAAACCTAAATTTATTTTTCACAAACCCAACTATTTTTATGGGGGATTTTGAATTTTATTTTACAGTTTTGGATTAACATGGGTAGGGTAGGTACCGAATCCTTTTCTACTATTTTGATATGGCCAAACATATTATTAATGGTTTGATTTTGGTCATTTTCTATTAATATAACAAGTCTGACCATTAGTACAGACACAGTTTAAAAATTTATTAATTAATATTTTTAATGCTGTAAAATTAGAACCTGCTTTTATTTTTAACCTGTATACATATTGTTTCAGGACGCATCGGTGTTGGATTTCGGGTCAAATTTGAATACGCCCCGAAAGAGAAAAATGCGGCTTCAAATGCTGGGTTTGCAACAATCAGCGAGAAATTAAATAGACAATGTTTATTTTATATTATACATTTTCTAAATCTTCACAAATATTTAGTAAATGTGTAAATATTGGATTTTAAATAAACTGCAGAGATAAAGAAAAAACAATGATTATTGCCCGCTATATTCTTAATCGAGCGACGATCTTCGCAAGGTACCTAGGTGGCAAAAGCTGGAAGCGAGTGGTCGCGGATCGTGCTCAGTGGCGAGCACTTGGAGAGGCCTATGTCCAGCAGTGGACGCGTGTGGATGATGATGATGATTCCTAATATTTTTTGTAATAACTGTGTAATAAGTGTAAATAACTTTAGACTGCGGCGAAGGTTGAATGAAGAATTCAATAAAAAAAATCGCAACTTCCTCCCACTTTTATTTTTTGAGACATATTATTGAGCGAGGGGCGCTCATTAAAATGTCTCAAAAAAATACGTAGATCAATCAACCCTACTTTATGTTTATAGTGGTAAAAGCCACTATAAACATAAAGTAGGGTAAAACTTAAAGCAACACTGGTATACCCATCTACTTTAGGCAGGTATGACGTCATCTATGTCTGTCCCTTACGGGTATACGGTCACGTCCTATCTATTCATTCTTTATCTAAGTGTTTGAGTAATAATTCCATGGATAACTACGTAGCCACAGATTACTCAAACTTTCAGTGTTGCCGATCATAAATATTTGAATTCGGTAGAATTTATCTTAAAATCGGTATAATTAAATAAAAATCGGTAGATCCCTGAATGTTGAAGGATTCAAATGTCTATGTTTTTTGTGTCTGATAAGTTTTAATTATAGAGACGTTTGGACTTTGGAGTTTGACAAGAAATGGAAAGGAATTAGTAATCATGTTTTGGGTTGCATTTGATAAATGTTTTATAATGTTATATTTACAAAAAAATTGGTAATTAGAATGTGTAGTAAAGTTAAATAAATGTTATAAATAATCGACGGCTAATATGTTTTTGTAGTGAAAAGTGAAAAATATAGAATTGAAGAAAAACTTTCAAGATTTCATTTCGGATCCCGTAAACTATGTTTGTACGTTTTGCTTTTTTATAATTCAGTAAAATTTAGTCAAAAAAGATAAAAATTCTCGAGGTAGTTTTTAAGTCTAAAATATAGATATTTAGATGCTAATAATTTATATTCTGAGCAATATTTCTTCAAAATCAAAACGAACAAACCTAGATCTTCATTATATCTACAAGATTTCCAAAAATTATGAAAATTGGACTATGTTTAGTGGGAGAAAAGCGTTATCGCTTTTTGTATGAAAATTTACAGCTTCACAATCCTCTTAATTTAAACTCGCGCGACGCGGATGGTGCCACCTATGCGAAGTCAGCGACACGTTGCAACCATCTTTTGAATAAAACTAAACACACCAATATTTTCATCCTTTGCTTATACTACAAAACGTAGATAGAGCGCTTCATACAAAAACGCGCTTGAAATCTGTCACCTAATCGACTATACATTTCTATTCGCTGATATATACTTGAATATGCACGCCCGAATGAAAATTACCATAAAGAAAGTACCGTATATTCAACCTTATTCTGCATTATTACGGCAACTATTTTAAGTACAACCGTGGGAAGTTACATCATTTCATACTTAGCCACAGAACAAACGACGATTTAGTAATTGCTACAAGAAAATATCAACTTTATACTCTCAAACATAATGCTTGAAATTGCTTATCGCGTTGTTCCCCGTGCGAGCGAGACGATTGTGATGTACTGACACTGACACGAAGCGACATGCTTATCATTAAAATAATTGTTTTTAATGGTTTTTACGTATAAATCGAATATTTGAATACATGATAAGATGTGTAATGAGTTTACTCACGCAAAATATGAAATCCCGTCTTTTTTCTGCCGCACTTCGGCATGTTTACGTGCCGACAGCTAATCACTCACTATGGAAAGGAACTGCACGAGTCGCGATTGAGCAGTTCTTCACTAGCCCACTTTTCGATCGTTAATGCGTTATCTACGTTTGGTAGTAAATCAATGGGTGAGGCGCATAGGGTAAAGGGTTGGAAACCCCTGGTCTAGCAGAATGTGTCGCATATCTGAGAATATTATTAGATTTTGGCAGGATTAAAAAAAATATCTTCAAACCAACTGGGACTGCCAACACCATCCTGAAGGTGCTCAGTGAGTGACAAACCGGACTGCCCGCTGCGGAGATACTGGACACTAGCACACATGCAGGTGGCCGGTGTGCCCGCAGGTGGCCGATATTTAAATTGATTTTATTATATTTTATTTTATTATATTATTTAGGAAGTTGACATTGGACTCAATTCTGTGTGCCCGCCGTCTAAATAACCTAAAACTAAAATTTCTAAATTTAAACTTAATTTAAATGGCCGGTTAAGCAAGTGCTATTCTACGGTGACAGGCCAACTAAATTTAGGCAGAGTTTAAGCGTAATTCTAAAATGTCTAAGATTAGTTTTAATTGTGTTTGTGTTGCTGTCGTAAAAATATTAAAAGTAAATTAATGGATGGATCTTGTTGTTAAAGAAACTAAAACGGGTTTATGTTTATATCAGTTAATACATTTAATGTACATTTTTATCCTATTTTTAACAATATAATTGTAATTACTAAAAAAATATTTTTATTTTCCTGTTCATTTAAGGCGAAAATAGTCAATATGGGCAAAATTAACATTTCTACCTCATTTGTTATTTGGATTTGTATTTTTCATTACCAAAATGGCGGATTTTAGCAAGGTTCTAATTTTAATCGGGATGATTTTAGTCGCCGCTAAAATTAATCAGTTTAGGAAGTTTACGCGTAAAAAATCTCACGTCTGGAATAGCGTTTGGCCGGCTAAACCTAAGTTGAATTGACCGTCTAAAATTAGAAACGTCAGATTCAAATTAGCAATGTCAGTTGAATTTGACAGATACCGTAGAATAGGAAAATGGTTTAGCGACACCTAAATAAAATTAGGAAATTTAGCGGCCGCTTCAGAATTGAGTCCAATGGACTCAATTCTGAAGCGGCCGCTAAATTTCCTAATTTCCTAATTATTTCATTTATTTTTAAATTATTTTAATTTTTTTATGTTCTTATTTTACTGCTATTTTATTTCATCATCACAGCTCATATACGTCCCCACCAAGGGGCTCGAGCCTACCCTATGTTAGGGTGATTAGGCCTTAGTCAACCACGCTGGCCCAGTGCGGATTGGTCGACTTCACATACACCATTGAATCTCTTCGCAGATGTATGCAGGTTGCCTCACGATGTTTTCCTTCACCGTAGGAGCATCAGACAAATGTACATATGAAATTCGAAACGAAAAACACATTGGTACATGGAGGGTCTCGAACCCCGACCTCCCAATTGGAAGGCAAGTGCCGAGTCCACAGCGCCACAGATATCAGTGCTCGTATTTGCACGGAAACGATCGGTTCCAAATTGCTGATGTGCGCATTTTGTAAGCGGGATGACGTAATCGATGACGTCACCGATTGATGCTGACAGTGCTAACAGGAAAGAGGTAGTGCACTGTCTCCAGGACTGTTAATGTCAAAGTTAACATCAGTTTTATTTTTATTTTAGTTTGTTCGTATTAATTTTTTCATTAGATTATCTACATTTAATAGAGAAGTGCTCTGTAAAGATACTAGAGGCAAAATATATGTCGCCCTCCAATTTTTCATTTCAAATTACATTAACTGGCAACTTGACAGACTCACAGATCGAAAGCTCGGTCTAAAATTGATCTGAGTGCAAAACCAGGGAATTACTGTATCGTTGTCACTCACAGGACTAAGATGCTATTATCGTTTGGGTCCCTGGACATTGTGGTATCACGGGGAATGAAAACGCTGATGCATGCGCTAAACAGGCCACAGCTTTAGGAAGCCCCACCTATAACCAATGCTTCTCTCAGGATATTCGGGTAACCTTAAAAGAAGATATGACTAGGCAGTGGCAACAGGAATGGACACACTTGTACCCTAAAAGGAAAATTTTATGGGAGCATTCAGAGGGATATTCCTACTACTAAGCCATGGTTCTTGAAATACAGGGGACGCATTTTTGAAACAATAGAATTCAAATTCGCATTCGAAATCTTAAGATTCGCATACGAATTTTCAAATTCACTATTTTTGAATATTCATTTCGTGAATTCTGCAACGAGTGGTCCTACCCATTCGTTTTTGATTTATACTAGTCGAATATACGTAACTAAATATTGTTACGTTTTACATGCGAAATTTTTTAAATTAATGACTTATTACCATGTTATTGCGTAACAAAATTTATTTTTTGTGCGTGTAACGGTTTCTAATATACAATTTTCTAAAATAGACAGTAGTTGACAGTAACGAATTCGAGTGGTTCAAAAATCGTTAAAATTGACAACAGTAGAAAATAATTTCGCACGTGATTTGTATTCGTGCTCGAATTCAAGATTCGCTTCTAATGATTTAAAAATGGGTCTCCTGATCTGCCGATAAATTAACTATAGTCTGATTTTTAATGCGACGGAATTCTGACAGATGTCATCCATAGACAAATCAGATATAAATAACCTTTTCGGCTTCGAATTTTTTAAATATTTAATAACAAAAAATATGAAACAGTATTAGATCAAGTAATGACATTGTAAATAGTGTTTTTTTTTGTGCACTCAGTGCACACTAGCCAGCTAGAATGTAAATTTTTAAGTGCTAAATGGAAAACAGAGTAAAACAACATATTTCTCAAACAAAAATATTTATAAATTAACATCACTTATATCATCATTGTCGTCATCATCATCAACTCGGATTATAAAAGAATCACACACTATCCAGCAGATCATTAAGAGGGCACATTTTATCCTCTTCTCTAATAATATGGTTTATGCATTCTTGCCATTTTTCAGTTGTGATATTATATGCCCTCTAATATTAATTGTTTCACTTTGCGCAACTCGGACCGCGGTGAATGACGCGGCGTAAATAGTTTTAAAATTTTAGATTTGACATCTTCTTAAATTGCCTCTTAGAAGAAGCAAAAATTTTACGAACGATGAGGTTTTTCTAAAAAAGGTTGGCAGCCTATGGATTATTGAACAGGGATCCCATTAATGGAAAAATAATTTCCACTAATGTAACTTCAATAATATGATATTATACAATGTCATTGCTATTTTAAAATTATCAGTAATTTTTCTTTGTTTTTCTAATTGAAATTCCGTACAGGTTTATTTTTTATTTTCTAAAATGCTCCCTTTTTAGAGGGAGTTTTTCAATGTAGGCAACACATTGAAAAAAAAGTTCGCACAATGTCAGAATTTCGTCGAACTATAAATCAGACTGTACATCTACCATCATTAGGCTACGCCTTGGACATGTCCAACCGGCTAAGTAGCTATCATACCGCTAAACTTCATTATTTATATCCATGTTTTCGCTTCCCACTCGAAATTGGCGAAATTGTCAAATCTGACAGAAGTCACTTTACCTAAAAATTGAATTGAATTACGTTCGTGAGCAGTGCAAACGTTTTGAACGGGGGGGCTACCGCCTAACTCGTCTTAGCGATCACTCGCTGTCGCTTTCGTGACATTAGAACAAAGGCGCGTTCAGAGCTTTCGCGCTATGTACAACTTTTCGCTCTAACCCCGTTCAATGCCTTCGAGCGTGACAACCGGGTGAAACAACCGGCCCGTTCAAGACCTTTGAGTGTCGGCGCGAGTTACAACCGAACAACCATCGAGTTTGATGGTTGTAAAACGCTCTGACGTTTATGACTGAAATACTCTTACGTGATTGGATGATATTGGCGGCCATATTCTATAATGTCATCTACTAGAAAGAGAGAGAAATAAAAAAATCATATGAAAGAGGGAGATAAAAGATTTGGTTGCTGCAATCCGTTCAACGCCTTTGAGCGAGTTAAAAAACAACCGGACAACTACACCCAGAGGCGCTGAACGCGCCTCAATAATAGCTCAAATGTCACCTGTGATATTAAAACTACGTCTGACCCCCTAGACAAATGCCACACGCTAACTTTTCCGCAGTCGTTCCTCAGAAAAAATGTATGAAGATGACATTAGCTGCGGAAAAAATAGCGTGAGGTTGTCGTAAGCTAATGTCATTTCCATACATTTTTTCTGTGGAACGACTGCGGAAAAGTTAGCGTGTGGCATTTGTCTAGAGCCTTCTGATGTCTGATTATGGACCGCACCCCTGTAGTATTGGGCAGATTTGCTCTTTTTGAGATGGTCACACTGATTGATTTTGATTGTTCTAGAAATTCGACGTCGGTGTGACGTCGGTGAATTCGGTACCTACCACTCATTATTCCAATAAATTGCAGTTTTTCATTTTGATTTGGTCGTATTGTGTCAAGTTATCCATAATCATAATTACTTATTATTAGCTGATTAACAAGCTGGTGCTATCTAATTTATTGTTAAAGACTGTGAATATTTAGTGCTAAAATGCCTCTCAGGGGAGAAGCATTTGTAAGTAAAGGTTTACTTATCTGCTTGTGTAACATTTTAAGCTCTTGATGCTATTTCGTGCATAACAATCGTCTGTAATCATGCATGATTCATTTGAGTTTCTTTCTTTATTAATCGTTCATTTATTTATACCATTAGTCATAATAACATATCAAAAATTATTAGTTTTAGTGTTACAGGGCGATAGATATTAACCATAGTATTCTTTACTTTAGATACATTTTGTAACCAACAAATATGTAATTATTTGAATAAAGATTAATTATCTATCTTGCAAAAATATTAGAATATAACGGTACATTCCTATAAATGCTCTATCTGTATAATCATATATGATTTTCGGTTTTGCTTTCCCCTACAACACAATTCTGGCATATTTCCAAGTTTTGTATCCTTGACTGTGTAATAATGATAAGAAATGAATTCGAATCATTACCAAATTGTTTTTGTGGATGCTAAAGTGTGGTGGTCTTCCACAGGAATGTTGCCTGTCTGCCTGACATAACCCAGTGTTCCTGAGTGCAACCTAACCGCCTGCGTTTGAGGTTAGTCTGTTATTGCTTTATTCATTTATATAGGTTTTATTTTAGAGGCAATAGTAACAACATTTAAAATCTTTGCATTGGCGTATCTAGAGTTTTTTTCCAGGAAGGGGCCTGGCCCATGATTTTGTGTGAAGTTATCAGTATGTTGATGTCTATCATTGTATTTTGAATCGGTAGCTTTACATCCTGGGGTGGGCACTAGGCCATTCCGGGGTGGGCATGGCAAGTTTCCAGAATTATATCAATACAATATACAAACACTGGTATTTTTCACCCATTCCCACTTCACTCATTTACTGAGGCAGAGGCAGCTTTTGGCTCAAGTTGACTGCCGCACGAGGAGGGCATCTCTGGTTTCAATGCAGAAAGGTACCTAAAGTGGCAAGTCGCAACAATACAAAAAAAATGTGCATGTTTTATTTTCTCTATGACATTTTTTACCCAGTTGCAACGAACCCCGGGTTAAGCATATCCTCCATAGTGTTTACGAACAACTTGGGATATGCTTACCTTCATTTATTAGATATGTTTTTAAGAGATATAAGTTATAGTTTTATTTAATGGGTAGTATTTAAACGAGTGGCTGTAAATGAAAATTTTAAGAGACAAAAATAATTAATTTGCGTTATTGTATTATTAAGTGAGTGACTGACTGCGAATGACGATAAATCAACAGAACAGAAACTTATAAACATTCAATTGAGTTACTTCATATACAAAATGAGAAGCTTCATAATATTTGACTGACCTAAATATTTGTTTGAGTGACACTCAAACAAATATTAGGTCCTGCATTTTTTCCAGTATTTGGCAAATGATTTATTTATGGTGAGCGGCATTTTATCTTAAATGAAGTGTTTCGAATAGAAAAACCACTTTGAAAAATACCATAATGAGCAGAGTACTTATATGATTTCAGTGGTATATGTTCTCATAGAATAGTAGGTCTCATAGTCTCTTCTACAGCAAATTGCGTGCCCGACGGGGTCCATAATGATCTTGTATACGTATGTACCTACTTTACCACTTTACCACCTCATTGTACATTATGGTTTGCAATAAATATATTGAGTAGGTACGCGTAGTCATGTTCTGAACCTAACCTACAGTAGGCAATTTTGTCCCCTATTTTCTCTTGTGATGGCGGGATAATAGTAATTTAGTCGCACGTTTAAAATTTTAATATCCAAAATCGATTATTCATAACCTACTTTTTGTAAGCTCTTTCTGGATTTTATTATTAATTAATATTCGTCGTCAGTTTAGTTAATTTTTCGCTTACTCAAATTAATACCGCTCAAGTTATTAAAATAGTATCTCATCATTAGTCGCTACCTGTTTTTTTATTCGATCGTTCTATTATTCCCCTTATTTAATTAAGAGTATCTAATTACAGAATTTACATTTATAAGGGTGTGTTCATTGAAAAATGAAAATTTCACTCATTCGAATTAATTTGTGTACTACAAACTTCAAGTCACGTTGAAATTTCGAATCTTTTATTTAAATTATGTGACGTGTACTGTCAATAATTAATAGCAGCCACGGTTGCCGCAATATTTGTAAAATCTAATAATACACTGTATTTGGCAATTCTAAATATAATCACCATTGAGAATAAAAAATAATTCAAGTAGTACCTACATCAATTTTATTTATTTATAGTTAGGCAATTTATGTCAAATAAAGCTGATCGCACAATTCGCACATGCCCGTACCGCACGCACCGAACGCGCCGCATTTTTGGAATTTTTTGTATGAAATTATATGAAACCTCGCACATTTGGCCGCACCGTACGCGCCGAGCCGGGTATTGAAGGACAAATGCTGATGACGTCAAATAATGCGGCGCGTCCGGCGCGTGCTGATTCTCAGTGTTACCAGAAATACACAGGAATTACCCTACACGTACGCAGAAATCCCCAAACATATCATTTCTTGACAGATTATACATATAATACCATACGTTTTTTCTTAACTTAAATCATCCTTTCCATCTTGTTTCTTATTATTTTGTGTTTTATTATTGCTTTTTTGTTCATTTTACTAATTATTATTTTTAATTTCATAAAAATTACAACTTTTTTATTAATTAACGACGACATGGTTAGCGCAGAGGTCGGGTGATCGTCTACTGCGCAGCGGGTCGCGGGTTCGATTCCCGTATGGGACATATATTTTGTATGGCCTACAGAAATTTGTTCCGGTCTGGGCGTATGTGCATGTGATATTCTGTGTTTGTAACTGCACTCACGACACAGGGGAAAATCCAAGTGTGGAGCGACGTCTTTAAAAAAAATGTTTTTTATTTAAACATTATAAATTAAAAAACATAAAAACAGACTTCAAAAACACTGAAAGTTAAAAATAATATAAGAATAGGTACAGACAACATCACACTTCTATAATGAAGTCAGTGCCAAATGATGATCTCCTAGAAAGTCTTAAAATTTGTTGGTCGAAGTCGAAGGTGAGCTGGTATTTAATTAGCGTTTCCCTCGATTTTCATGGGATCCCATCATCAGATCCTGACTTTGGTGACCTTGGGACCACTCTAGGAGTATACTCTATCGAATACAAAAATATTTTGAAAATCGGTCCACTATTGGCGGAGTAATCGCGTAATATACACACAAAACACGTTGGACACACCTTAAAATTTAAGGGTTTTCCTCGATTTTCATGGGATCCCATCATCAGATCCTGACTTTAGTGACCATGGGACTAACCTTGGAGTATACTCTATCGAATACAAATAGAATTTTGAAAATCGGTCCACAACTGGCGGCGTAATCGCGTAACATACACAAAAAAAATGAAAAAAAACATACGCATCGAATTGAGAACCTCCTCGTTTTCTGAAGTCGGTTAAAAATTCTCGTGTCACAGGTTTTGTTACCAAACTCCTCCGAAACGGCTTGACCGATCTTTATGAAATTTTTTGTGTATATTCAGTAGGTCTGAGAATAGGTCGTAAACTATTTTTTATTATGGCGAAACGTTGTTCGCGCGGCACAGCTAGTTATAGTTATAAATAAAAAACAAATTGAGATATAAAAAAACGAATTGATATAATAAACAAAAAGCAATAAAGAAAAACAAAATAATAAAACAAGCAATTTTTGAAAAAATAACAACACGAGGATCGAACCTCTGCCACACAGATTTAAAACCGAGGATCTAAAGAATAGACCAATCCTGACCTAAGTACCTAATGGGTGTCCCAAAAAGGACGCAAGATTTGAAATTGATGAAAAACACATTTTTTTTTTGTTATTATATATCTATAATATATAAAATCTTCAAATACATAAAATAGGGTTATTTGTGGAATAATTCGTCAGGCAAATGTCCTCCTAGGCTTTGCTGGCATATACGCACTCTATTGTCAAAATTTTCTATGACTATTTTGCATAGATGCGGCTGAATTTCTCCAATGCAGCGTCGAATTTTCTCTTTTAAAGCATGAGTAGTTGTGGGCTTATTGGCATAGACTTTTGATTTTAAATAACCCCATAAAAAGAAGTCTAAAGGCGTTAAATCGCAAGATCTAGGGGGGCATTTCTGATCACCGAATCGAGAGATCACACGACTAGGAAATGTTTCATGCAGTAATTGCATCGTTTCTCTGGCTGTGTGGCAAGTGGCCCCGTCTTGTTGAAACCACATTGCCTACACATCGATATCCTCTAATTCGGCTAGAAAAAACCTTGTTATCATGTCGCGATATCGAGCTCCATTAACAGAAACTGCTTGACCGGCCTCATTTTGAAAAAAAATATGGTCCCATAATGCCTCCAGGCCAAAATCCGCACCACACAGTGACCCGTTGTGGATGCATTTGTTTTTGAACAATCACATGTAGATTCTCTGAGCCCCAAATGCGGCAATTCTGACGGTTAACAAAGCCATCGAGATGAAAATGTGCTTCGTCGCTAAAGATGATTTTGTTTGAAAAATCTGCATCCCTGTTTTGGCGGTCGATAATCCATTCAACGAACTCTCTTCGCTGTCCATGATCATGAGGCTTCAGTTCTTGTGTTATTTAAACTTTGTGAGCATGGAGATGCAGATCTTTAGTGAGTATACGCTGGAGAGAGCTTCTTGAAATTTGCAATTCTTGTCCACGATGCTTAATGGATGTTCCTGGATGTTCACGGACATTCTGGCGCACTGATTCGATATTGCCATTTGAACGGCTTGTTTTTGCGTATCAGCTCAGAATGTCCACTTCTCAAAATGACAACCGGACGCATAATGTCCATTTCTCAAAATGTCAACATCTTAGAATGTCAACTTCGTACAATGACAACTTCTTAAAATGTCATATTCGCAAAATGACAACTTCTTATAATGTCAACTTCTCAAAATGTCAACTTTTAATAAGATTTATTCGCATAATGACAACGCTTCGTAATTTCTACTTTAACGATTAAATTAAATGAAAAATGTGATTACTAAATTCTAAGTAGGTATTTTACGTTATGATTCCCTGAAATTTGTATACGGTGTGATGTTTGAATTTGTTATACGATGTGATATGATAAGACATAATATAGCACTTATTAGAGTTGATTGAAAAAAAAATTGATGCCTTTTTTCACCATCTTTAGATGCCTACCAATTTAGAAATATATATTAAGGTGCATCGACACTGCACTTTTACTTTTAGTAGGTAGTGCATGCAACATTACCAAATATTACTGAACAAAATCTATATGATAAGAAATAAAAAAATATTGTTGCCAAGTTTTATGATGTTGCATACACTTTTTGGTGAAACGTGATTAGATACATATTAACATTTTGGTAAAATTATGTAAACTGATGCAATGATCACATTTTTCATTTAATTTAATCGTTAAAGTAGAAATTACGATGCGAATAAATCATAGTAAAAATTGACATTATGAGAAGTTGACATTATAAGAAGTTGTCATTTTGCGAATATGACATTTTAAGAAGTTGTCATTGTACGAAGTTGACATTCTAAGAAGTTGACATTTTGAGAAATGGACATTATGCGTCCGGTTGTCATTTTGAGAAGTGGACATTCTGAGCTGATACGTGTTTTTGGACGACCAGTGGAATGAACATCATGAATTGATCTACTCCCTGAATTTTGCAACCACTCTGCTCACAGTTGATGAAGTCAAGTCAATATTCCGACCATATTTTGTACGGAATTTTCGTACACGCCAAACTTTCATTACTTTTGAAATATTGTTCAATAATATAAACGCGTTGATCTTTCGTATAACCCGCCATTTTTACAAACCCTAAACATTCAGCTGTCGAATAGATTTTTTTAGGGTTGCCAGCAATAAAATACAAAAATGGCGGCAAATTGAAATCTTGCGTCCTTTTTGGGACTTCGTTTATATGAAGTGGTGAAATTTAAGATATCATTCATGTTTTTGTGTAATTCGACATTACACTTTCAAATATATGGGGATTAGAAAATTAATTTTACAATCTCGATTTTTCAATGTCGCCATTACTATTATGATTATGTCAAAATACATACCAAACACCTTGCACATACAATAAAATAAAATAATTCAACTTAATCTGTGACCTTACGAACTAGCATACAAAGGTAGTGCCATCTATGAGTTAGCAATATGTAATCAAATAGTTAAGCAGACATTGCGTGCTACTTTGAGCTATGCTTTTGAGATAAACATTGAAGTTCACATGATGACATGATAAACTGATAAATAATAATGTAATTATGTAATTTCGCGGGAGTATGTTTCCTTTTTTTAGAGGGCTGGGCAACGGTTTCTATTCATTCAGCCAATTCAATGACAATAATTTCATCTAAATTCAAAATAATTTAAAGGGGGCACAGTAAGTCCACTAGTGCCGCCATTAGTTTTTATTAATTACTAGTGGGCCCGGCAGACGTTGTCCTGCCTGATTCCAGCGCCACCTACCTGGTCCAACTTTACGTTTAAACCTTCCTTGGGCCTATTCAAATACACACAGAAAATTTCGTAAGAATCGGTCGAGCCTGTTCAAGAGTTTTTGCGAGGCGTTTCATTTTTATATATAAGATTATTTTTTTTTATATAAAGAGAAAGAAAAGAAGATGAAGATGATGAATTAAAGAAGTTTCTACAAAAAACTGCACAGTCAGGCACTCAATATAAGGAGCTATTCAGGCATAGATTAAAAGTATAGGAATAATCATAATCAGAATAATTGTTAAAAGTGGCCACTTTAAGCAATAATTATGATTTCGTCTATTCTATACGGTTATTGTGTACAAAATACGTAAATATAAATCTGAGGTATCTATAAGTACCCTACTCTGCGATTTTATGTAGAAACGTCTTTAATTCATCATCGAATGGCGGCGCTAGTGGACTGACTGTGCCCCCTTTTGTGTAATTTATTTATACATATACATTATACGTTTTTAATAAAAAATACATTTATTTTAAATTTAATTCATTTATTAATAGTGTTTACGCTTTCAAATAGTCATTTCATACAAAAAATGTGCATACATTTTTTTGATTGAAAATCATGCATTTGGAGCTTGTATGGGGAAGGAAAACAAAAAGCACTAGTGCGTAGTGTGTGTGTAGTGCGCTTATCACACATGGAAAAGTCTTATGTTTTTGAGTAAATGTATTAAATAAACCAACAGTCGAATTGAGAACTTCATCCTTTTGTGAAGTCAATTAAAAATTAACTTATACTGGCGTGTTGATCTTGCGGAATATGAATGGAGGAGCGACACCAGACAGTGGGCGTAGCGAATGTGGGTGTCATAGCGTCAAGGTGCTCGCATTGCAATTTATCGATATTCCTGTGCTAATCGTGACTGTGTTATGCTGCACCTGAGGCTTAAGGAGTTAACGCTTTGATATATATCACATATACTCGTATGTGGCCATCAGCTAAGATTATATTATTAATTAGCATGTAGCAGTGTTATTTTAGTCGTTAGACGTTAGTAACTTCTGCAACAAATTTCGCATAATTATGTAGTCACTGTTTAAAGGCGTTAATTTTAACGCGTTTAATAACGCGTATTATGACACGGGTGTTAATATTAACACAGGCGTAGCCCTCTAGCATTATAACTTCCTAATTTAAAATAGCGCTCCACCGCTCAACAATTACTTCAGGAATGAGATTAGTCACATTCAATAAGGGTAGTCTAAAGAGCCATGAAAACGATTAAACATGTTTCTCAAATTTGCTTGACAAACTTCACGTTTTCATCAAACACGACGTCAATCCACGTTTTAAACAAATAGATAAAAATAACATAGTAGGTACCTATGTTATTTTTATCTATTTGTTTAAATTAGTGTAATGTATATATTATAGTACTTATATTTAAACATGGGATAAATTGTTAATAAGATTGCACCGCCATGTAGTCTCTGTTGAACCCAATGGTTAACTGGCAGAAAATGCCATATGGAATTAAGTCCGCCATTTGTACATTGTTTTTAATTGTGCAATAAAGATTAAATAAATAAATAAATAAAATCCAGATACTTTTAAAACACGTAGTTCGTTTGTCAAACGCGTCAAACACTCAGTCAATGGTGGGTGCGCAACAGCCTTCCACAGGGCTGTAGCTAGAGTCGAATTTGAGGTAGGGCAGCATTGGTTACAGGTAGGGCGGAAGTAAAAAAAAAATCATATTTGATTTGCCCTCGAAGCACGAGCTCCTAAATCAATCACCATGTATATGTACATGTAAATGCACATAGAGGTATGAGGAATACCATAGCTATGAGGAATACCATAACATTACCAACATGTGTTGACCAACCTGTTGCCATGGAACTAAGAGTAGTGACTAGCGATTGTATTTTGTGCTTCCACCTGTTTTGAGCAGTGAGGTTCTTCGTGGTCAATTTGCTCTTCAACTCTTCGTTTTTTTCCAAAAAAAGCCCGTATATCCATGCCCGTATATCCATCGCAAAATCAATGAATCTTCAATTTATAGCAATAGCAATAACAATTGTATCGATTTTTTACTAAAACACTCTTTACCGTACACTTCACTTAACCAAACTACAAACAATCATAATCAATCTCTAGTTTATGTTTATTTTAGTTTAAAAGGGGATTTCCCGTACTATAGATTGCAATATAGCCCATATTGCAATCTATGGTACGAGAAATCCCCTCTGCATCAGAGATATTATAATTAAATAGAATTAGATTTCAGATGAAATGAATGTCACAAACTGTGGTATGTTCGGAAAAGTTTAGATACCTATCGCTGCAATTTTTTTATCTTGAACTAGGAACAAACAATTTAATTATAAAATTTTATCTTAGTTTTTGGTATTTTTAAGGTAGGGCATTGTGATTTCAAGGTAGGGCATTGCCCCACAATGCCCCCCCCCCCTAGCTACGGCCTTGGCCTTCCACCTCGATAAAAAAGGGACGTATGGTTACAACAGGGCAGAACAATGTCTTGCACTTCGACGATCTCGGTGGCTTAGTTGCGGGAACACTACCAAGGGCCTTCTCATCTTGCTGGAGAGGTGATTTCTAGTGGTCGCCGTGCTCACCTGGCGATGATGGCAGATTTATTGTTTATTGGCAGAATATGGTACATACATTACCAGAATATGGTACATACATTACATGATTTTCCTTATATTTTACTTTAAAACAATGTGTGTGCTAATCAAATATGTTACGTGTTAGAAATAGATGTAAATTCCTACATACTACAATTTACAATTACTGGTTAACTAATTTAGATATCACATACGAATATAATACAGACTAATCGTTAAAAAAAAAGAAAAAGTAAGGTTTGGTTAACAAAATCGCTTGTCAATATTACATAACAAATTAATAGGAATGTCCAATTACAGCGCCACCTACTGGGTCCAATTGCATGTATAAACCTCCCCTGAACCTATTCAGATACATACAGAAAATTTTGTAAGAATCGGTCGCGCCGTTTTCGAGTTTTAGCGAGACTGGGGCGTCGTCCTAATAGAACGCGAATGCGCGATCATCGCAGGTTCGCGTGAATTTTACATTCGCGCGACAATCGCGTCGCGCTATGTCGCCCGTTGGGGAGTGCGGCGGGGCACCCTGTGCTTGCCTTGCCGGCCAGCATAATCTGCATGATCGTTCGCGTCTTCAATTCGCGCGCTGATCGCGTATTCGCGTTCTATTAGGACAGTCAGTAACACACAGCAATTAATTTTTATGTATATTAAGATGAAGAAGAAGAGAAGAAGATTCAAACTTGAAAGTCAACGTGGCTAAAATATATGACCGTTTATGTGAAAGTTTTTCGGATGTTTTGCGATTTCACACAGGAATCGAAACCTACCCTATAGGTTTCGATTCCTGTGTGAAATCGCAAAACATCGTCCTAGCTAGAATCATGAAATTTGGCAAGAAGCAAAGATATAAATGTGGATTAAGCATTTTTTCTGTGTTGCTGCTAAAGCTTCATACTTGACTTCACTTTATGGAATCGACTATTGATACCATCGAAATTCAAGACAAGCTAGTAGAGCGTGAAGCATATCGTTGCACAACTATACAGTGACATAATAAATAAGCTGCTAACGATTTAATGTGGGTAGACTTAAGTTTCTTTGCAAAAAGTTTGTATATACACGGTTATTTTTTTATCACCCTGGAAAATTTAAGGGACGCTTCACGGCATGGTATTAGAATAATTTAAATATAAATAAAAAAAATAACCCCCCTCCTTAATTTTATATTAATTTTTAAAAAAATACAAAAAATGCTGCATTAGTTGAGAGCAGCATTTTTAGAGATTTTTTTATTTTTTTTTATATTTTTTTTTAATTTTTAATTTCATTTTTTTATTTTTTTATTTAATATTGGATGTGTCCTGAGGCGTCCCTAAAATTTTCCAGGGTGATAAAAAAATAACCGTGTATATAATAACGTAATGAAACCACGCTGTATTGAATTGCATAATAATGAAAAGCAGACTGCCATGTTTTAATGTATATCCACTTGTGCAGTAAATAGCGGTTCTTGTATGTTAGTGACTTTTATTTCGTTTGTCTACGTTTGACATAATGTCTTATTTGAACTTGTAAACGAACCCCGAATATCGCCTTCTCCATCCATTGAGTGACCTTGAGCCTTCTATAAGGCCCATTGTAGGCGACTACGTTTCAGTTCCATACGCTATCACTAACTGAAGGCTTGAAGACTCGTCGAGAGACACTGTGGTAGATGGGCCTAGAATGTGCTGCGTAGCTTCAATTTCTGACAATATAGATCTGTCGTAATCGCCTGGCCAGATCTTTGGAAACTGTAGTGTATGACACCAGCACTGGAGCACCAAACACCAGCAGCCGAAGTACGGACTGCCAAGAATGGACTTTGAGTCACGCATTATCTCACAATTTCAGTTACTAAATCTCTGTCGTTGAGTATACGGTGGCGCGTATTTAATGTGACTGACGTGATAAAAATTTCTTGACGATTGACCAAGATGTTCTATGTTCTACTGTCTAATACGGGTGTCCCTTTTATGTCACGAAACTGACAGTTTTTTAAGATTTTTATGTCATGGTCGTTTGTAAGTGCGGCGGATAAACTGTGTCACATATCGTTTGAGTGGTCGCACAGTGTTATTTCGATGTTCTAATTGTTTCGTAACCTCAAAAAGAAAAAACGCAACCCTTTTAGGATCATCCCCTGTCAGTCTATCGGTTTGTTTTTCTATCCGTCTGTCTGTAGGTCTGTCCGTATGTAATAATACGACCATAAACATTTCAATTTTAGAAATAAGTTATGTCACATTGTAATATAGTCATCTCATGCATGAAATCGTGTCTAACGGGTGCCCCATATTGCCTAATGTGACTCATGTTGGTCTAATAGCCGTAACAGACGATTCGATTTGGTTGGAGCCAACCGCCCGACCCCGACCAAATTGGAACGTGTGCACGGCTGTCGGCCCGACATAATTATTATTAGCTTGTTGGGTGCTTGACGGCCCGATCGCTCATCCGACAAGTAGGGACACGACAAAAGACAAAAGTATCGATACTGTGTGGTTTAATTTAATTATGTGTGCTTAAAGTAATAAATTAATTATTTAGTAAACTAAAATGACTCGACTGCTGTCCTGCCAAACCATCAAGTGGAGAAAAAATGTATTGCAAAAATTTTGTTTTGTAGTTACGCATTGTACAGTGGGCTCCTTATCAAGCTATACTATTTGACCTTTGGACCGTCCTTATGCCGCTCGTAATAGCGCCGGTTTTCGTAGTGTAAATGTATAGCTTGAATGGAAGCTTACTGTACAGTAAGCTCTTTGTCAAGCTATACTATTTCACCTTTGGATCATTCTTATGTCGCTTGTAATATACCGTAGATATAACTTTGCGGAAAAAAATCATAATTTTAAATTCAAAAACAAATCCAACCGCATTCAAAGACTGCTAAATAATTACCTGTCTGAATCGAACCCGCCAAATGAAGAAAATGAATATCCTGTATTTTTATGATACCGATCTATAGATTCGGATCACAGGAAAGAAATATCTCTAACAAACATTACCTCAAAAACTTAAAGACAACTATGAAATCTATCTGTACCTATTTATTTATTCTTTAGGTATAAACTTTATAAAATATAAACAAAAGGTTTTAATTTATTTGAGTTTCGCAAAGACAAATTGTGTTTTTGTATTGGCCAAAATAGTATTTTGTATCGATATCGATATAGGTACATAATACTTTTTAGGGCATCCCTCCTGTTGGATTGCCAACCGCATCGGACCGTCTGTAGGCGCGTCGGCTCCTCATTTGGTTGTATCACGTTGGATCTAACCAAATCGGATCGTCTGTTAGCACTTTAAGACTGGGACACGTGTGACTTGAGTTTTGTCACTTTCCTGGCGTGCCTGTGCTTCGCCTCAGTACCTTTTTCTGGGTCATTTTGTCGACAGACATGTTTTTGGCTGGTTCTTCTGGATTCAACAACTGTGATGACCGTTTCCGATTAACGTACAGCATCCATTTTTCAACATAAATAACGATACGATTCAAAATTCCCTCGTTATTGTGACAGTTGAGTAATGTAACGCTGCACTCAAAGCGTGTTTGTTGATGTGCTTCCTTAATTCTAGAGGTACCCGTTTCTCTTCACTTTTCCCATTTCTTTCGTGTTAATTTTTTTTTGTCATTGACACTCGACAAATGGCTCGCGATTCTTCAAAAACAGTGAATAAAACGCTCGTTGTTCCATTGAGTGCATAAAAAAAATGAATTTGGAACATGCGCGAATATACGGATTATAGAAATAAAAAAGGAAAAAGTGCAATTAGGTTGCACACTCTCGCTATAAAAACGTATTAAAAACCACCAAAACGCAATAACTAAGTTTCAAAAACTGTTCTAGTTTTACAATTTATTTCTAGTTCTTTTGTTTTCTATTGTTCTTTTATGTATTACTGGTATGTATGGTAGCAATAAAACGTCCGTGCTCAAGTACAACTGATTTATTACTGATCTCTAATTGGTCGGTGACGCGAAGCGTCGCAGCGCTCGACAGCAGATTACCCGAAACACATCATTCCCTCCACCATTATTCTTGAATCCTGGTAACATAATACCATCATACAAAATTTGCAATTAGATAAATAAACATTAAAAATACTTTTTAAAATCTACATTTAGCTTAGCCCGGCGCTGAGAGCGTGTGTATATACGTTGAGGCGACGTTTGCTTGTGGGTGGTTTCACTAACAGGGATTTCTGAAGTCCCTGGTTGTACTTCCACAGGCACATCCTCTGGGCCGCTTTCGCAGTCATTCCATCCCTCCTCCATTTGCTCGTTATCAATATTAGAGTTGCCTACGTTGTCAATACTAGAGTGAGATTGCAGCATCTGTGAAGATGGCGGCTGCGCCGGAGAAGGCACCTGCGACGCTTCAGTTGAAAATGAAGGCATTATTTGTGAGGGTTGGTGAGACTGCGGCCCCATTAAATCTTTATCCCCATTATCATCCTTGTATTCATGACGTTTTATAATCTGATCAACATGCCTTATACATTCATTATTGATCATACACCCATACTGTATACATTCTATTACCTATTTTACGAGTAACTTTTCCTTGTAACCACTTTTCTTTATGTGCGTTGTACCAGCGAACCCACACTAAATCTCCAGTCTTGAAATATCTATTCTTAAGATTGATAGTTGCGTGAGGTAAATATGATCGTTCATTTTCTTTTGGCAGAATTAAATCTAAACGCGTCCTTAAGGCGAGGATTTCCCAAATTTGCCGATCTTAGAACGTCTAGATCTGGATAATATTAGAACCCACAATTCTGAAATTCACACACCTTAAACTTGAAGATATAATCTAGTGAACTGTGAAGGCAGAAACACGATTTACTCCATTTCACTCGATAGAAAAAAAATCCAAACATAGGTCTAAATCAACAACTAAAACCACGATTTGAAAGCGAAATATACATAAAACAGTATAAAAGTTATACCAAAACATGTAGTTCGTTATTATCTAGTGAACTGTGAAGACAGATTTTTTGATGTCATATAAAATATTTAGGAAAATGACGAAAATTCTATAATTTGGCTTGGTTGCAATCGCGCTCCATATAAGACAGTACTCGCCAAGTCGTCTCAGGGTATGGTCATGTCGCTTCGTGTCGCGGGCGCAAAAAAATATATTACGTGTTTCTTTACGATCGAATTTTAATTTTGCAGTTTGCGTTTATTTTGTTAACTTTCATTATTATTATAGATTAGTGTAGTAATATGGTGAATAGTGTAAATAATGGATTAGGTATTATAAAGGAGAAAACTATTTTAATCCTTCTTCCTAAATTATTTTATGTGTGAAAAAATATGTTTTTCGTTCTTTTTTTCTATCAGTTATTTTATGTGTAAAAATCGCTAATAAAAGAAGTCAAAGACGAAATGTTAAATCAAGTGCATACAAAAAATGCTGAAAGAAAAGTGGTAAATATTTATTTCCCAAATGTTTATATTTTATTGCCGCGGCCATATAGCACAGTGCAGTGTTAATAAGCCAGTATGATAATTTCTTCAAGTAAATATGCAACGATTCATAGATTCAAAATAATGTTTCCTATAAAACTTTATTGCTGAATTCCTTTAAATACTTAATGTTACCCTCTTTATGTACAACGCCTTACATCAAAGCTTTAGAAGGTAGAATCAACAGCACATTATACATGTAGGTAAATAATAGAGTTTTATTCGAGCCTATGTATTATATATGATTATGAACAGTAAAACAGTATTTTAGGAATCTTTTAAATTTCGTAACATTTATGGTCATGCGTGAGTTGATTATAAAAAAGTAAAAAATAATTAACATAAATTTCCGTTCGATTTATGTAAAGATCACTTCTTCATTGTATTAAAAGAAAATATCTGATCAGCGGAATTTTGTGAAACTTTATAAAATATTTGCTTTTGCCCGCTGCAAATGTCATAGAGATTCCATACAAACTATTCTTTTTTAGTTTTACCCCCCGAATTTCCAACATACATGTCAAATTTCCGCTTTTTGTGCCTTTTAATTACGGCTGTGCGTAATCTGTCAGTCACTCAGTAATGAAAGTGTTTTTATATAAATACGTCGGCCCACACTAGGATTTTCAATTGTGTCGTAGATGCAGTTTTTTTCTTTTTGAAAACGTCGCCCCACACTAAGATTTTCTCCTATGTTGTGGGTGCAGTTACGAACATAGAATATCACATGTACATACGCCCAGACCGGAAAAAAATTCTGTAGGCCATACAAAATATTTGTCCCGTACGGGAATCGAACCCGCGACCCGTTGCGCAGTAGGCGATCATTCGACCTCTGCGCTAACCGTGTCATCAAAGTTACAAACATAGAATTATTAAACATATAGACAACATCACACTTCTATATTGAAGTCGGCGCCGAACGATAATCTCCTAGAAAGTGTTAAAATTTGTCACCGACTTCAATATAGAAGTGTGATGTTGTCTGTACCTATTCTTATATTATTTTTAAGCTTTCAGTGTTTTTGAAGTCGTTTTTTATTTTTTGTAAAATATTTTTTTTTAACTTTTCAGTGAATGAAATCTTTTTAGTGAAAGAAGTGTTTTTAATGTTTTCCTCGATTTTCTATGGGATCCCATTATCAGATCCTGACTTTGGTGACCATGAGACAACCCTTGCTCTATACTCTATCGAATACAAAAATAATTTTGGACATCGGTTTACAAATGACGGAGTTATGAGGTAACAAACATTAAAAAAAATACAACCGAATTGATAACCTCCTCCTTTTTTGAAGTCGGTTAAAAATATTTGGGAACCGAACCCGCGACCAGTTGCGTAGTAGGCGATCACTCGAACTCTGTGCGCTAACCGTGTCGTCAAATGTAAAGTCATCATGGTAAAGAACGGCCTAAGGTGGTAGAATATTAATTAATATTTTAAAACCAGGTTGCTTAGAGACTAATACGGTTGCCTGATATTCATAGCGATTTGTGGCTTTCTTCTTGATAATCTTGTTTAGTACATGCACGCCCCTGTCACTCACGCAATGCAGCGTTATAAATACCTACCACTAAGTAGCGCGCCGGCGCGCCGACCGCTGCACACACGTGTACGTGTAAAGAAATTCTTAGGTTGTGTGTGAAGTCGACCAACCCGCACTTGGCCAGCGTTGATGATGGTAGCACATCAAAAACAGGTTTGAGCTTGCTTCGAATTCATCTAATAATAATATGATGACATACCTGCCAGAGATACCTGTCACAAAAATTGGGATATAATTAAAAACAAAAATACTATCGTTTTTGATGCTTGCTAAGGCAAGGATAAAAATAGCCAGATAGTGTGAAAAAATAATGTTTTCGATGTACGCCGCCTGATCGGCTGAGGTGGTTTCGGAAAAGTCTCAAAGCTTTCGAGCTACCAAGGACGCTTAGAAAACGACGCCAATACCGCGTGAACATCATGAAGTAAAAATAAAAACACCACAAAGTCAAAAAGTATATATAAGAATACACTAATATAGTATACAATAATATATGAGAATTACCGGAGGGAGACTGTACCAGCGTCGTGTGCATGGTCGTGTGTTGATTTGCGGCAGAAATAGGTAAGACCTCCGTCTTACCTATTTCTGCCGCAAATCAGCAGTGCTTGCATTGCTGTGTTCCGGTGTGAAGGGCAAGATATGGCACTGAAATTACTGGGTACCGTGACTTTACATCTGATGTCACAAGTTGGCAACGTACACTGTGGTTCTTGTGGGGCTTGCAGTTTTACTGCGAATCGCACAGGAACCACATGTATTATAGGTGACTGTTACCACTTACCATCAGGTGGGCAGTTTGCTTGTTTGCCAACTTAGTAGCAATAAAATAAAACACACAGCATTACATTTTTAATTTGAAGTAGTTTTTGTTTTGAAGTGGTGTCGGTATTTTTGTAAAAAAAATATTTTTATTTTTTTCGTGAAATTAATAATAGCTCTCTAAGTCAACTTAAAAGAATATACCTAACTGAGAGTCAATACGTACCTTTTATATCTAAAGACTAACCCCCTAACTCCTTAAAGTTAAGGATCCATCGTAAGCTCAGTATAGTGGAAGAATCCTTGAGATGATGTCTTTCAAACGCAAATACCTGAATAGCTTCAGAAAAAAAACAGGAAAGACGTTGGACGTGCCTATTCTCTCGATTTTCTTGGGATTCTAATACTAGATCCTGACTTGATGGCATGGAACCACTTCGGGGGTATACTTTTCTGAATACAAAAAGAATTTTGAAAATCATTTAATAAACGACGAAGCTATGAGGTATGTGTTACCTCATAACTTCGTGAAGTCAGTGAAGTCGGTTAACAAATCAAATCGAAATAAGTTATAGTACTTATATATTCAGTAATGTATTAAAATACCTACATATATATATTAAAATATTTTTATTGACGAATAGTAAGCGAAATAAGTTATAGTACTTATTTATTCAGTACTGTATTAAAATACCTACATATTAGGTTGGGGAAAAAGTCTTTTCGCATTATAGTATGTATAAACTTGTAATAAAATCTCTTTGGCTATACTATTTGTATCTGGCTGGTTTTGGTATCATTGAAAGTTTAAATTTTAAAGAACATAATTCCAAATTCAAATTAGGAAAATGTGTGATTTTCATTTGTTTTTCGTACCGCCAAGATGAGTAAATCTAATGAAGAAATTCGATACATTTTAAAATTTTACTACAAAAAAAGTAAAAATGCAACGCAAGCCGCGAAAAAAATTTGCGATGTTTATGGACCTAGTGCAGTTTCTGTGAGAGTAGCACAAATTTGGTTTAAGCGTTTTCAATCCGGAAATTTTGATGTCAAAGATGCACGTCGCCCTGGTCGCCCTATTACAGATAAAATGGATGCCATTTTTGAAAAAGTGGAGCAAGATCGGCATGTCAGTAGTTACGACGTAGCTGAAGAACTGGGAATTGACCACAAAACAGTTTTGGCGCATTTGAAAAAAACTGGGTACACAAAAAAGCTCGACATTTGGGTACCTCACGAGCTCACTGAAAGAAACCTAATGAACCGTGTACTCATTTGTGATTCTTTATTACGACGTAATGAAACCGAACCATTTTTGAAGAAGCTGATAACTGGTGATGAAAAGTGGATCACGTACGACAAGAACGTGCGAAAAAGGTCGTGGTCAAAGGCCGGTCAGGCTTCACAGACTATGGCGAAACCCGGGTTAACTCGCAACAAGGTGATGCTGTGTGTGTGGTGGGATTGGAAGGGCATTATTCATTATGAGCTATTACCACCAGGCAGGACCATCGATTCTGAACTCTACTGCGAACAACTGATGAGATTAAAGCAAGAAGTTGAGAGAAAGCGGCCGGAATTAATCAACAGAAGGGGTGTGGTTTTTCATCATGATAACGCTAGACCTCACACATCTTTAGCCACTCAGCAAAAATTAAGAGAGTTTGGCTGGGAGGTGTTAATGCATCCGCCGTATAGTCCTGACCTTGCACCTTCAGATTTCCACCTGTTTCGGTCTCTTCAGAATTCTTTAGGCAGTGTCAGGTTAACATCACGAGAGGACTGCCAAAACCACTTATCGCGGTATTTTGACCAGAAGTCCCAAAATTTCTATAGCAATGGGATCATGTCCCTACCTACAAGATGGCAAAAAGTTATCGAACAAAATGGTACCTACATACTTTAGTTAAATGTAAATAAACTATATTAAAAAATGTTTTGAATTTTCTTAAAAAATGCGAAGAAACTTTTCCCCCAACCTATTATATCTATTAAAATATTTTTCTTCAAACTACTCATTAATTTTACTCTAATCATCGGAAAAGGCAACACTAAGTAATACATTACTACCCTGGAAAACGGCAGTAGTATTGTATGAAATTTCATTAATGACCCGTTCAACATAATTGCGCTGTTGTTTTTTTTTCTAATTTAAAAAGAAATTACAATTCAAATTCATACAAAATGTAGGCATTTTTCCAAAGAGATTTGAGTGGTTGTATAACATGTCACAAAAAATACACATGCGCAAAAAAGTTAGATAGGACCCTACAAAGCCAATTTTATTTAAAAAAGAGAGGCAATTGGCTTTTATGGCGAAGGTTAGCTTTTATTTTAATAAATTAAAAATTGTATTCGAGTGAATATTGTGCAGTGAAAGTGGTGTTTTTTGGTGCACATTCATGTTGACGGCAAGAAATAAAGGTTTTGTGGTGTACATGACAGTGAGTTTTTTTTTTTGTAGATTTTCCACTTCCGTCACCACCGTCAAGATAAGGTTTAGTTTTTTAATAAGAACAATTTGTATTTTTTTTGTCATAAATAAATAAGTTTTTCTACAGTCAACTTCAGTTTTTTATTATTTTTTAATAAGTTGAAGGAAAAGCAGATTACACACCTCGTAAGTGAGCTATTAATGCCCTCGGGCTATTAGTGCCTTCGAGCAAGTGCTCGTGCACCAAACATCCGCGGGCATTAATAAGTCACTTAGCGCTCGGTGTAACAATCTACTATATCTAAATCAAAACGAATAGCCGTCGAAGTCAAACAAAAAAATTTAACAGTGCTTTATACACGGTTATTTTTTTATCACCCTGGAAAATTTTAGGGACGCTTCAGGACACATCCAATATTATATAAAAAAAATAAAAAAAATGAAATAAAAAATAAAAAAAAATATAAAAAAAAATAAAAAAATCTCAAAAAATGCTGCTCACATCTAGTGCAGCATTTTTTGTATTTTTCAAAAAATTAATATAAAATTAAGGTTATTTTTTTTATTTATATTTAAAGCATTCTAATACCATGTCGTGAAGCGTCCCTTAAATTTTCCAGGGTGATAAAAAAATAACCGTGTATATGCCGCCGCGTCAGTCATATTCTTAGCTTTTGTTTTAAATTGTAACGTGATAAAATAAAAAGTAGACGTTGCGGAATCACACTGATTTAATTTCGATTTACAATCGGGCAGAGCTCCGTCTTAGCAACAGTAAAACAGAGAAGTGATCTAAATATGAGATGGCGCGGCATTTTATAGTTTCTCCGATAGTAAGGCGCTAGCTTGGCTTGGCTCTGATTGGCTGGCTTGGGCTGGCTGGCACATGGCTGCACGTGCTTGGCTCTGATTGGCTGGCTTGGGCTGGCTGGCACATGGCTGCACGTGCTTGGCTCTGATTGGCTGGCTTTGGCTGGCTTGCGATTGGCTGAGGCAGTGTGGCGCGTAACAGTCGGCCGTCCTGAAACAATCATTGCTCCCGCAATGGAAAAACACGTGGTTAGCTTTCAAGTAGGTCAATAAGATCTTCGGTTTCAAGCTGGTCATCAGAGCTACTGGCACTGTATGATATAGGGTACGGTGATTCTGTGATAGGGCCTCAAGAGTCCGATGCAACCAGGCTAATAAAGGCCTTGTAGCCTCAGAACCCCTTGATACTGAGGATTCTGTATATGTTATTACCCCCACCTTAGTAATGATATATGGGCCAGAGTAAATATCATCAAGCTTAGTGCTCACTCTTGTTACACTACTTGTGGGTGCTTGCCGCCCAAAGAACTAAATCTCCCTTTCTGTAAATTCGACTAGTTTTCCTTTTTTTTTTATTTGATCTATTATTACGCCTGGTTTCAACCGATTCATTATTACTTTCATAACATCAAATCATAGGGCTATACGACTATGTTGTACTTTCATTTACAGTATTATTAACACCCCAAATAATGTCAGGTAAGCTATTGGTCCAATTATTAGAAGTCTGGCTAGGATCAATCGCACGTAACGCATTCAGTAAGATCCGGTTCCACTTAACCATTGGCTCGTGGACATGCAGCAGATGTCAAAATGTACTTAAATTGCTTGTCAGTTGAATTTTTTTTTTAAATATGTGCTGGTAAAAACTTTGCCATGATCACTGACAAGTTTATGAGGATAACCAAACAAACTTAATAATTTTTTAAAGTGTTCTTATTGTTTTTTACTGAATTGACCGTGGGTGGGCTCAGCAATAACAAATTTAGAGAAATTATCCTACTTCCTACTAATATTATAAACGTGAAAGTGTGGATGTTTGGATATTTGGATGTTTGTTACTCAATCACTCAAAAACGGCTGAACGGATTTGGATGAAATTTGGCATGCATGTAGCCTTTGACATGGAAAAGAACGTGACATAGGCTACCTTTTATCCCGATTCCTTAAGTAGTTCCCGAGGGAAAATTAAAAATTGTTCAAAATTAAAGTCCACGCAGACGAAGTCGCGGGCAGAAGCTAGTCTGTAATAACCAACATATATTGATAACCTTTTGCTGTTCTACAAAAGGGGCATATGGTCGACATGAACCATGACCATGGGTTCTGTGGGTTTCGGAATAGGCAACAATGTACCATTTACTCCCTCTTTATTAAATCTATACATTTTTGAAAGCCTACATGACTTATATCATTGTGGTGCATCTGAACTAGTCTATCTGATCAATGCAGACACTACGAGGCGATTACCATACAATGTCTTCCTATAGCTAGCTATCTTTAAGCTGAACAATGATACCCCTTAACTTGACATCCTGGTACTGGACTGTATAGAACCCGTCTGACACTTCAAGGCGGTTGACATTAATACTCGTAGCATCGATGGGATTTCTACTCAACGCGTCTACGTGTTAAATTTTTTCCCCAAACCATATTGTACACTCATGTCAAAATCTTGTATTGACAGCCAGCACCTAGCAATACGTGGGATAAGGTCACGTTTAGTAAGGGTGGCGCGAACGGCAGTACAGTCAGTTACCACTTTTACATGTATCCCTACTATAATACACTCTAAACCTACACATAGATTCTACTACGGCAAGCGTTTCAAGCTCGTAACTGTGGTATATACTTTCTTCTTTACTCGTTGCCCTACTGAAATACATGACAGGCCTAAGGGAATTATCAGTGTATTTTTGTAAAAAAAATACCTGCGATACCGGATTTGCATGCATCGGTGTGAATCTCAGTTAGTAATACAGGGTCATATAAAGCCAGTATTGGCCTTGTACACAAACACAGTTTTAATTATTGAAAACTATCGACTTGTTCAGTGCCCCATTTCCATAACTGCATTTTTCTTTGTTAAATCTGTTAAAGGGCGAGCAATTAAATTGCGAAGCTTTTAATAAATTTACGGAAATAGCTACATAGCCCTATAAATTGACGTATTTCATGAACACTACTAGGGGTAGGAAACTGTGACACTGCTAACAATTTTGATTCACCTGGTTGAATGCCATTCGAAGATATCTCATGTCCTAAGTATGTAATTTTGTTTTATAAAAATGAACACTTACTAACATTTCACTTTAAAATTTCCGATCTTCATTTATAAAGAACTTTTTGTAAAATATCTAAACCTGACTGAACATCAAAAGAGGGTAGCAACAAATTGTCTAAGAATGCTAAAATTTCATATTTATCGGGAAAGTCATTGTGGGTTTTTGAACTACCGCCTTTTGTGATTGGAATTTCGTATTGAATCTACAACCTTATTCATTATTCGTATAACAACAGACGGTGCGTTATCTAAGCCAAACGGAACACGCGTATATTCATTTACCAATGTGGCGTTATAAAGGCTGTTTTGTGGTTATCTGCAGGGTCGATTTTGATCTGATGGTAACTTTGTGCCAAATTAAGACTCGTAAAGAAATTCTTAACGGCTAATTGGGAGACCTAATCATCGATATTAGGCAAGGGTCAAAACAAAGTCTACTATCGCCGTTCTTTTTTTTTACGAATTACGGGAGAAGCAAAACATGATTCAGAATCTTGAACTATACCTGCGTCTAGCAATTCAGACACTTTGGATCTAACTACTGACTGTGCAACAAGCTGTAAGGTTGACGGTATATAGGCTGTTCACTTGTTAACTTTATTTTTATGTTTAATAAATCTGTACATCCTAAGTCTTGTGTTTTACTCGCAAAATAGTCAGGGAAATTGATTAGTAAAGCAATCAAATAATCATAATCGGTTTTTATTCAATAGATCTGAACTGATTTCCTCTATGTTTGATGCCCCGATTGTGCTAATATTGGCTTGGCTAGTGTGCAATAGATTATTTTGGCTACAAAGGTAGTGCAATAAAATAATGTGGGCTAACCTGAACCTCCGAAGGCGGTGTAGTAGTGCAGCTGGTGGCTCTGCTCAGCACTTCGCCCTGCTTCTTGCTAACGAGGCAGACATTTTTTTGTTTCCTTGTCGGCTGACGACATCGTTACTTGACGGGCTTGTTTCAATCCAAATTGACGGTGGCTGGTAGTCATCCATCACACATAGGAAGCCTTCGTATCATTCTCCGGGTCGCTCGTAATGATATGCTCTCGCATTCGCTTGTGCTGGTGGTGGTAGAACGCGAATGATGCATGAGACAACTGCGCTGTCTGACAACTTACACCGAAAACACATGGCGACTTTGTCCTGATAATATTTGGTCATCGAATCCATGCGATGTCTGGGAAATGCACGTATCAACATTTGCTTCCAGTCTTCCCAAGAGTAATCGTATTCATCCAGCCGGTTGTACCATCTTCTTGCTTGACCTCCTTATTCTATCTGGCAGATGAAACGACTTCGTGTTTTCGCACCATCCATATGAATTTCACCAAGTTAATCAATTTTTTTTGTGAGCCATGCCGTCCAGTAGTATACTCTTCGCTATCCGGGTCGAACTCGGGGATTAGCAAGGCTGTACGGGGTTCTTTTCTTGTAGTGACGGAGGGTATTTCGTTATTTAAAGAACTCGTGGCCTTTTGTACCTCTGATTTCAAAAGCTTGCGTAGGATTTTTCGAGCTGAAGGCGAGGCTGGTGGCGAAACTTTGTCTTCGTTTTCACTAGTTGTCTCGGATGAATCTTCACGCGGAGATTTACCCCATTCGTGCGGACGGACCAGGCGGCCTACACTCGACGCATTGACGTAACTACGTTTTAGGGTTTTTTTTTTAATATTTATCCCACTTCTGATATGTAACGTGATAAAATAAAAAGTAGACGTTGCGGAATCACACTGATTTAATTTCGATTTACAATCGGGCAGAGCTCCGTCTTAGCAACAGTAAAACAGAGAAGTGATCTAAATATGAGATGGCGCGGCATTTTATAGTTTCTCCGATAGTAAGGCGCTAGCTTGGCTTGGCTCTGATTGGCTGGCTTGGGCTGGCTGGCACATGGCTGCACGTGCTTGGCTCTGATTGGCTGGCTTTGGCTGGCTTGCGATTGGCTGAGGCAGTGTGGCGCGTAACAAAATACTACTTCTAGCTAATCGAGCATTTCTTGTATTCTAGTGATGCATTCTATACTGCACAAAAGAAATATGCATAAAATTTGAATTTACATTTTATTAATAACACATCATAGAAACATTTAAAACCTTTGAAATTGTGAAGAAACGGTCTAATTATGATGAATCTTGAAAAAGTCTGCTTTACGTCTCTTTCTGATAAAATATATGTTTGTATCGGTATTATAATGGTGGACGAGTACAATGACGTCACTAGCAAATGAAAG
Source organism: Schoenobius gigantellus (assembly GCA_963935595.1). NCBI lineage: Eukaryota > Metazoa > Arthropoda > Insecta > Lepidoptera > Crambidae > Schoenobius > Schoenobius gigantellus. Next base: position 25,438,721 of record OZ012543.1, read on the forward strand.
CTTTGTAAACTTTGTTATTTTTTAAGTTATTAAAAAAAAACACGTGGTTGTTTGTCAAATAAAAATACTATGTAATGTAACAATTAAAAAGTGTCCATATTTACATACAAGTAAAGTTACAATAAAAAATAGCAATGAAGTCATAAAGCTGTATCTTTATTGGTTGAATTACTGTAGGTACTTACCTCAGTTTATAAATCAATACTTATTTGTAACCTAGCAAAAAGTATATTGCATACGATATAAAACGTCCTTGTTGTACTGTTGTATTTTTACTGTGCGGCACATGATGTTGGCGCCTGTTCAGTGGCCGCGTCCGCGCTAACGTCATGTACAAATGAACGGTGTGAAGTGCGGAACATATGGGCTTGCACGTGGAAATTCCTCGCCTTAACTCGCGGCCAAACATAATTTAGCTGGTGTGTCACCGGTGGTACAATGCACAGTGTTTCTATAAACAAATAAGTAGTCTAACAATTTTTCGCGTGATGTACGTTGAACTTGTGATACATTGTCTTTAAGGATACATTTTAATTTTTTTTTACATATTTTGACAGTATTTTCTGCTTGCCCATTACTACAAGGATGATAAATTGGTGACGTCATATAGGCAATACCATTACTGGAACAAAATTCTTTGAACTCTGCCGAGTTAATCTTAACATCGTTATCGGAAACTAATAAATTAGGTATACCGAATATTGAAAATATTTTTTTTTTAATTTTGCAATCAAAGCGTGCGTTGCAGTACCATTTACCATTTCTAAGCAATCTATCCATTTACTATACGCGTCTACAATAACTAAGTACACCTTATTATTAAGTTGCATATAGTCGATGTGTATGCGCTGCCAGGGTCCACGCGGCCTCGGCCACGGCGAGGGGGAGCTCTCGCGGGGGCAGACCGAACGCTGATACATGTGCCGCAACTATTTACTTTTCGTTCGATGTCCGCGTCGATTCCCGGCCACCACATCCTACTACGCGCATTGCTCTTCATTTTTACAATCCCCAGATGTGAATTGTGTAATTCTTCGACCACGCGTTCTCTTAGCGAATTTGGTATAACAACCTTAGGACCTCTTAGTAAGCACCCGTTTTCGACCTGTAAATCTGTTTTGCATTGAAAATAGGGTTTAATTAATTTGCAATTTATTTTTCTAGGCCAACCTCGGTTCATATATTTGATTACCGTTTGTAGAACTTTATCAGTTAGAATAGCATTCTGTATATCTTTTTGTAGAATTGCTGGTGATATGGCACTTAAAAAATTAAATGAACAGTACCTATCATATACTTTATCGTTATTATTTTCTTCTGTATATGGTAACGGGGCACGAGAAAAATAGTCGGCGACTACATTATTTTGCCCTGATATATACTGAGGAACATAGTTATACGCGGACAATATGATTGCGTATCTTTGCAACCGTAATGCTGACGTCATGGATATTCCACTATTTTTATTAAAAATTGACACCAGCGGCCGGTGGTCCGTTTTTAAAATGAATGGCTCACTTCGACCATATAAATATTGGTGGAATTTTTTTATTCCAAATATAATAGCCGTAGCTTCCTTTTGGATCTGGCTATAATTTTTTTCGCTGGTTGAGAGTGATCTAGAAGCGTAAGCGAGCGGACGCTCTCCGCCAGCACTATCGCGGTGCGCCAGCACAGCGCCGAGGCCGTGCGGCCCGGCGTCCACCGCCAGCACCAGCTGCGCCGCCGGGTCGAAGTGTGCCAGCACGCGCTCCGACGCCAGCTCATGCTTCACGCGGCGCACTGCCTCGTTCTGTCGCGCGCCCCACACCCACTCGGCGTTCGCGCACAATAGTTCATGCAAAGGGCTCATTATACTAGATGCGTTGGGAATAAAGTTTCTATAGTAATTTACCATCCCTATAAACCTTTTTATTTCTGTAACGTTAGTTGGATCTGGTGATTTTAATATAGCCTGAACCTTATTCGGATCTGTTTGCAATCCATGTTTGTTAATTTTATATCCTAAATAAGTTACACTATCCTTAAAAAATTCACATTTTTCTTTTTGTAAACGTAAACCTGCCTCCTTTAATCGATTTAATACCGCTTTTAGCCTTAATAAATGGGACTCCTTATCCCCTGTGATACACACGTCGTCCAGCCAACAACTGACCCCGTCGATACCAGACAATAAGGTTTCCATTGACCTTTGAAAAATCGCGGGAGCGTTTGCTAGACCGTAAACTAGGCGAGTATACTTGAACAGGCCTTTATGCGTATTTATCTTAGTAAGTAGTTGCGAATCGTCATCGTCACTAAGCACAAATTGATTGTAAGCATTTTTCAAATCTAATTTACTATAATACTCACCACCGCCAATTTTAGCGAAAACTTCTTCTATTTTCGGCAGTGGATATTTATCTATTATGAGGTCTTTATTTAGGGTTACTGAAAAATCACCAGCGATTCTTAGCTTACCATCAGTTTTCACCACTGGGACTATAGGCGTAGCATATTGAGATGAGTCTACTGGCACCAATATTCCCAAACTGACCAATCTATCTAGCTCCCTCTCAACTCGGTCTTTCAATGCAAAAGGTACTGTACGCGGCTTAAAAAAATTAGGTACACTATTTGGTTTTAATTTTAAATGTATTTTAAATTTATTGAAGGTTCCTAGTTCATCTCGCCACAATTCGGAATACTGTTCCAATAATTTCGGTAAATCGTCATGCACAGAAATGTTCTTGATATTTGAAATAAATAAACTAAACGCTGTCATAAAATCTCTGCCCAATAATGGGGGACCTCCACGTTTAATTACAAAAAATCTCACTTTTTTTGTTTCGCTATTGTATGTTAAATTGCAATCGAAGTAACCCAAGGGTGAAATTTTATGCCCGTCGTATAAACACATTTTTATATTACAATTACACAGTTTATAATTTGTAAATAAGTTATTGTATAATTTTTCCGATATGACTGAAGTACCGGAACCTGTATCTAATTCCATAGTCATTTTATGTTGTCCTATAGTCACGTTTAATTCAATTGGCTTAGACAGTACATACCTCATGTTAAACATTTGGCATTCTTCGCAATCACTGCTACTCTCACTGTTCTTGTCACCCGGAAATGAAATATTATTTACCCGAGAGAAAGCCCGGCACACTTTCTTCAGGTGTCCCTTTTTTCCACATTTCTTACACTTATAGGATTTATAACGACACTCATACTCTGTATGGTTGCTTAACCCACACACCGAACACTTCACTGCTGCAGAAGTCGACGGCGAATGTCTTCGTTCACTGGTGGCAACGCGAGAACCCGCGCCCCTTCTGTAGCCTGCGTGAGCCGCCTTCTTATGCACGCTACGTCTATATCCTGCCTCCATTTGAGCCCGAAATATTGGCTCTTCCTTCACCACAACAGCCTTAGCTTCCCTTGCACACGCTACTTGTTCGGCAATCTCTAAAGCCCGTGCAAAAGTTAATGTAGATGGATTTTGCTCGAACAGTTTATCGCGCTCGGGACCAGAGTCCAAGCCGAGCACGAAGCGATCCCGGAGGTTGGTCTCCAAAGCGGTGCCAAAGTCACAATAGCTAGCCAGACCTCGTAGTCGCGCCGCCCAGTCGCTCAAACTTTCGCCTGTACTCTTCATCGCCCCGAAGAACTTCGCCTTGTCCGCAAACGTACATTGTTTTTGCTTGAAATGCGTGTCGAGTAACGAAATCAGTTGTTCATAATTTAACGATTCTACTGCATTTGGAAAGGCAAGATTGCGTAGCAATCGGTACGACTCGTCTGACAAGTGTGTAAGTAAAATAGCACCTTTGTTTTCTTTTACACTGTTCACCAACAAAAACTGAGTGAGTCTGCTTTTAAATATTGACCATTCGCTAATTTTGTGGTCAAAAATTGGCAAGTTTCCCAAAAAAGACATTATTTTATGACTATTATTTTTTTCACACGCGAAGGTAAGTCGATCCTCGTCGCCAGTTTGGTATGTATGGTAGCAATAAAACGTCCGTGCTCAAGTACAACTGATTTATTACTGCTCTCTAATTGGTCGGTGACGCGAAGCGTCGCAGCGCTCGACAGCAGATTACCCGAAACACATCAATTACCCATAATAAAATTTGATTCATAATCACAGAGTAAGTAATTATTTTTTCGCAGTCAATGATAATAATGTCATATAATGCATGATCCGAAGTTTCCCGAGTATTTACGTTCACGATTTAATCACTTACCTCCTTCTTCTCGCCCTATACGTTCCTGTGTAACAAACACTCTTGTCCTACCTCCATCCAATACAAAATTATTATTTTTTACTCGTTCACCGTCCGTGCAGCTCAGATGTGGAATAGATTGCCAGCTGCTGTCCGGGAAAGCACGTCAGTTGGTTTTATCAAACAGAAATTGAAAGAGCACTTATTAACTAACTGTTAATAGTATGTGTGTATGTGAGTGTGTGTGCGTGCGCGAGTGTGTATGTGAGGTGCGCGAGTGTGTGTGTGTGTGTGCGTGTGTGGGTGGATGGGCGTGCGTGTGTGTGTGTAAAATTATTATTTTTTATGTTTTAATTGGTTTTGGTGCACAAATTATATTTTATTTTGTTCCCGCAATCAGAGTTTTAGTACACCCGCTAGGGTTGGCTGGTAGAAATCTCTTATAGAGATAAGCTCGCACCCTTGTATATTGTTCTTCTCTGTAACATCTTTTCTTGTAAATTTGTGTACAATGAAGAATATATATACGAGGGGCGTTTGAAAAGTTCGTAGCCTGACAAGGAAAACGAACAGCTATATTTTTTTTTATAATTTATTTTTCAACATAATCTCCTCCGAGTTCAAAACACTTTTTCCACCTGCCTAGTAACGCTTCTATTCCAGCTTTAAAAAATTCTTCATCCAAACCCTCAAAATATGCATCAACAGCGGCTTTGACCTCTTGATTTGTGGAAAATTTTTGACCTCCTAAGTGGTTTTTAAGCTTTGGAAATAGATAAAAGTCTGATGGAGCTAGATCAGGTGAATATGGGGCGTGGGGTAACAATTCAAAGCCGCACTGATGAATTTCTGCCATGCTTTCAACTGATGTGTGAACTCGCGCATTATCCTGGTGAAACAAAACTTTTCTTCTCAGTAAACCAGGCCACTTTTCTTTAATTTTTTCTCTTAAACGTCGGAGTAGATTGCAGTAGTAAGCAGAGTTTATAGTTTCACCTTTTTCTAAATAATCGACCATAATAACACCCTTTGAATCCCAGAAAACTGAGGCCATTACTTTTCCGGCGGATAAAACCACTTTTGCCTTTCTTGGAATAGGAGATCCTGGTCTTTTCCACTGTTTGGTCTGTACTTTTGTCTCTGGAGTATAGTGGTGTACCCAGGTTTCATCCATGGTCACAAATCTTCCAATAAATTCCTGTGGATCAGCCTCAAAGAGCTCTAAGCATTCACGGGAGATCGTCAGGCGAACGCGTTTTTGTTCCACTGAAAGCAGTCGAGGCACCCATCGGGCAGACACCTTAGAAAAGTGTAATTCATTGGTAATTATATGATGCGTTCGTACAGTTGAGATGCCAATAGTGTCAGCTACCTCCTTGACAGTCAATCTCCGATCAGATAAAATCATGTCACAAATTGTTTCAACGTTAGCGTTGGTGGTTGATGTTGATGGTCGACCACTACGTGGGTCATCTTCAACGCTCTCACGACCGCGTTTGAACTCCGCCACCCATTTTTTTACAGTAGCATATGAAGGCCCTGATTCAGCTAAAGTTTCTGACATGTCTTCATAAATCACTTTTGGTGTTAAGCCTTTCTTATTCAAGTACTTAATCACTGCACGATACTCAATTTTTTCCATTTTCAAAAATCGTCACACTTGTACGACGGGATCGCGTGAGAAATCGTATCAAATGCAAATAAACGAATGAAATTTTATGTCGTTACTATTGAATCATGTAGCTTTAAAATGAGGGTAATTTGAAAAATATACGATGTTCCGATATACGTTAGGCTACGAACTTTTCAAACGCCCCTCGTATAAAGAAGAGTACTTAAGGCGACGCATTGAAAATATGGGTAGCAGGGATTTCAATTTTTCTCCGCAGTTACAAAACATTTGAAACTGATATTTAGGTACTTCATTTACCAAGTCTTTGAGAACAATTTGGTAATAGCATTTCACGATTGGATGACTTTTACAGCACAGAAAAAAATTTCAAAAAACGCTCTTTAAAAACATAGATTTTCATTTTACAGGGAAACGAGACCAATATAAGTATCAAAATTTACTGTAAAGATTACTCTAAACACACACTTCAAATTTGTAATTCAATTTTATAAACTAAGCAATAGTTTTTATTATAAACGAAAAATACTATTTTGGCGCATACGTCCTTACGGCATAAGCTAGCTCGCGTGCGTTTTTGTATGTAATCTGCCCTCCCTCAGTCCGCTACTGACCATAGTCAGCGCCGGATCTGTGTGACTTGATCACACACACTAACTTACAAAAAATTGGGAAAAATATGTAAAAATGGTTTAAAAAGGTAAATAAACATCATGATTTTAATAACGGTGAAATCATATATACCTTTGTGTATGTAGGTACATACATACATCGTATGTTTGTATCTACTAATTATTGAAAACTCCGAGTTGCGGTTAGATTAGAATTTTCTTAGGATAGTTGGTTACAAAACTTTTACTTTTACTTACTTTTATTCAGTTTTACTTTCCACCATCACAACTTTACAAGCAAAATGGCCTGCATATGATTGATGTGCTTGGGTGGAATATGCATGTACCTTCAAAAACATTTATTACGGAAATAATATTTTGGGAAACTATCGTCAGAACATCAGAACAAAAACTGTTTTTTATATTTAAATTCTTATTATTTATAAATGAATCCGTTGTTGATTACAGCCTTTGCTACATGAATAAGTTCTATCTTTTTATCTATGAACTAGCTGTGCCCGCGACTTCGTCCGCGTGGAATAGTAACTTTTGTTCAAGTTGATAAAAAGTAGCCTATGTTATACCTTATATAATTAGCTATCTATTAGTGAAAGTCCCGTCAATATCGGTCCAGCCGTTCCGGAGATTAGCGGGAACAAACAGACAGACAGACAAAAAGTTTTAAATTGTGTTTTTGTTATTGGTACTCGTTATACATTCATACCCATTCAGTAAAAACTCGTCATTTTGATATTACAAACAGACACTTCAATTTTATTTATTTGTATAGATTAGGTAGATTTTATAACACGTACCTACTCATACCTAACAATCTTGATTAATACGGAATTTTTACACTATTATAAATCCGTAAATATGAATATACATTATAATTATAAAATATGAAATTTGACATTCCTACAAAAAAGGGGACTCTATGATGTCTCGCACTCGACAACTGTCCTAACTTAAAAAATAGAGAAATTGACTTTTGATTACCTACGAAAGAAATTATTTTTTATCTACATACTACAGGGTGTAACTGAACACCCCAATAACATTTAAGGGTATGTATCTATCAGAAGTAGATATTCTGTAGGAAAAATATTAGGGCTAACAAACCTACTTTTTTCCCATACAAACTAAATAAATTATTTTCTGGTATTAAGTGCCGAAAGCCCTACGTAAGCGTACGAGGAATACTACGCTCATGTCTGTACGTGTCATTTTGTGTTTAAATTTCTTTTGTGTTAAGAGCTGATTATGTTTGTCACTTGAAAGCTTTCAGTTTGAAATCAAATAACTATGAAAGTATTGGGGTTCTAGGTCTCAGACAAGCACCGAAGGTCCATTTAGTATCTAACTTAATTGCCCCTTAAATGTTATTGGGGTGTTCAGTTACACCCGGTATAAAGGCACTAATGTAAAAAGATAAGTTTTGTAAAAGATATGAAAAAGAAATCCCTTTTTCCTCCAACGCACTCACTCTTAGTGCAAGGCAACAATGTTCCTTCCCAGTTACTGCGCAGTCGGGACTTCGGGAGCGGTTTTTTTGCCACCCGCGCCATGTAATAGAGTCCTTTCTTAGTTAGTGCGCCCCTGAAGTCACAAAACTGTCGAAGTAAGAAAGTCCGCAAAGACACATTTTGCGATATGACTATATTTACTGTATAGCAATCAAAGATTTTGTGTTATGACAATATTGACTTTACAAAGATTCCTTCTTCAATATATTATTTTTGTTACGACTCTTTTACATTTTATTTTTATGCGTATTTTGTAAACTGATACTAAACTAGAAAGTGTTAAAATTTGTCACCGACTTCAATATAGAAGAAGATTATTTTTAAGTTTTCAGTGCTTTTGAAGTCGGTTCTATTTTTTGTAAAAAAAAAATATTTTTATCTTTTTAGTGAATGAAATCTTTTTAGTGAAAGAAAACCGGAATTTAATACCTCGGTTTTCCTCGATTTTCTATGGGATCCCATCATCCGATCCTGACTTTGCAGTATACTCTATCAAATACAAAAATAATTTTAGAAATCGGTTTAAAAATGACGGAGTTATGAGGTCACAAAAAAAAATTACAACCGAATTGATAACCTCCTCCTTTTTTGAAGTCGGTTAAAAAAGAGATAACTGAAAATTTCACAGATAACTGAAATAGACATTGTTCTTGTTTACTACAAGATAAGGTAATATTATGAATAAATAAAGCATTTACTACTACCGGCTTAGGAAAATGCGGCAACGTCACATTATTCATTCAAGCAAGATCAATCTACAACTCGTTTGAAATAAGAGTTATTATTGCACTAGACACTACAATAGCGAATGACAGAGATAGTCGGCGGCGGCGTTTTGTTGCTTACTGTCGCTTGTCGGAGTTATCGGCGCGGGCCGCCCCGGCCGGCTTTAGTTCGCGTTTGACCCCGGCGCGCGTGAACGTATCGCGATGTCGCACCCGCGCCTGACGCGCGGCAATCGGGCGCATTCGAAATTTTAGTTTCAAAGTCAACACATCTCGCGAATACACAGACCTTACTCCGGTAGACTGTAGACTTTTACTTGTGGAGTGAAATTAAGTGTTTGGTGTACGCAAGTGAAACCACAAACGTAAGACTTGAAGGGACGTATGAAAACTGCATTTCGAGACATTAAAAACTAACCAAAGTGATGTTGATGGCGCCTAAAGTCGACGCCACCAAGTCGGCGTTTCGCCAATTCTACTGATTTTGAAACCGAATACAAGAGTATCGTAATTACCTTTAATCCGGTCCGGTCTCCGTATGTAGCCGGTGGACTTCCTGAGCTAGCTCGAAGGAAGTCGCGGCTCCTAAAGGGCTGCTGTCAATCCACCGAACCACGACCGGAACACATAGGCCTATTAGGCCACCACGGCTCACACACGCGACGATAAAACTTTTGGCAAACACTCACAAGCGGACTTTTGCAACCCCCATATTAGGTGCGCCGCGCAAAAAACAATCAATTATCGATTTTCTCGAAAACGCGCCGCGTGATAACCTATTTCAATGTCATTACAAATTCGACTCGACTGACATGTCACATGCGGCCGGCCGCCACAGGCCCTCACGTGCACAGACTATATGCAGTGTTGCCACTCGCTCTTCCTCGAGCGTAAACAGATGTGTTGTGGTCATGTATCTCAAACAGAACAGTTTTAAGCGTGCACGACTATGTATGAGTCTGAGGACTTCCTTTAGATTAAGAACTCTTTTGTGGTTAGAACTAAAGTTGATTTAAAATGTTTCTTAGGTAGGTTTTATTTTTTGTAAAAAAATTTAAAAAATATAACAGCAAAATATTCCATTCTTTTGTAATAACTACAATTTGACTGTGATAACCATTGATTTACTACCAAACGTAGATAGAGCGCTTCATATAAAAACGCGCTTGAAATCTGTCACCTAATTGACTATACATTGTACACGCTGATATATCAAAAATCTTTATTCAATATATACTTGAATATACACGCCCGAATGAAAATTGCCATAAAGAAAGTATCGTATTTATCGAATTCAACCTTATTCTGCATTATTACGGCAACTATTTCAAGTACAACCGTGGGAAGTTACATCATTTACCTAGCCACAGATCCAACGACGCTTTAGTAATTGCTACAAGAAAATATCAACTTTATACTCTCAAACATAATGATTGAAATTGCTTATCGCGTTGTCGCTCCAACGCATGATTGAGATAACACATCGTGATATGACGCCCGTGCGAGCGAGACGATTGTGATGTACTGACACTGACGCGAAGCGACATGTTTATGATTAAAATAATTGTTTTTGATTGGTTTTTACGTATAAATCGAATATTTGAATACACGATAAGATGTGTAATTAGTTTACTCACGCAAAATATGAAATCCCGTCTTTTTTCTGCCGTTTCTGGCTATTGTTACCACAACTTTTTAATGCGCACTTCGGCATGTTTACGTGTCGACAGCTAATCACTCACTATGGAAAGGAACTGCACGAGTTGCGATTGAGCAGTTCTTCACCGGCCTACTTTTCGATCGTTCATGAGTTATCTACGTTTGGTAGTAAATCAAGAGAGACACAATACAGTCGTATATTTATTTAATACAGCGATAATTTACAGGATTAACAAAGGTTGTAGAAGGAAATAAAGACCTAAACAGATTTGTTTTAATTAAAGCACAGGATACAGAGTCATAACTACGAACTTTTTTTATATAGGAAAAAAGAAAGACTAAAATCAAGGTATTTACTGTTTTTGTTATTTAACTAACAAAATCATTATTTACACATTTTTTTCCTACTTGAATCATTAAAATAAGTTTTTAAGTTATTTTTTCCAAATTTTTGAAAATTCAATCAGCCGTTACCCAAAATATAAAATTTTGAGTTATGACGGTATATGTTGTCACGTGCGGTCTATGTTCCCGCGAAGCGCGCGAGTCGCATCAAGGCGGCGCGGGTTGCCGCGCGCCAGTCGGTCGCATCGCGTAACTTTACCGGGGTGCGAGCGGAGCGCGGGGCGCGGCACCCGATTTCAAAGTAATAGTTTATCAAGGCGTCGCCTTAACACGTTAAAAAAAATCATCTCGGCTTTTGCATCCCTTGATCCGCTCAGCCCCCGTAGCACGTCCACCAAAACACGATATGATAAAGCAATTTATCGCGGTGAACCGTCAAAATACAACGAAACCCTATTGTATTTTGACAGTTCACCGCGATAAACCGCTTTATCATATCGCGTTTTGGTGGACGTGCTAGGGGGGCAGGATTCTATCTAGAATCTACTTTAGAATCCTTCGCTACTCTCGGGATACTCGAATTTAGAATTCACCTTTTTTTCACTTGTTGGGTAATCTACTATTATCACTCACAGTAAAGCCTGCCATTAGCTCTGGCGTGATTTGCGATGGATTCGATTCCACAATCACATTTAATCCCTTAAATTGTTTCTGCAACGCTGGTACCGCGGCAAATCTCATATTCGCAAATAACGCGATATTTTAAGTTTTCCATTTTGTGCACGGTACGATGACAAAGAAGAATCAATTAGTGCGAAATCAAGTGGAATCACTAAATTCGAAACAAAAATACACGAGCCTAAATTTGAAATAAATTTATATGGATTTTCGAAGCAAACGCCAGCAGGCGTAGCACGGGCTGCCAAGAAGTTTGTGATAAGACTCAGTGACACGTATCCCTTGAGGAGCGTCAAGAAATTTTCTCATGTCAGTCACACTAAGGCTGCGTTCCGAAAATCAACAAGAGTCGCTATTAGTATTAGCGCGCTCAAACGTGTCCTGAAATGTTGTGAGCGCGCTAATGTTAACCGGCATGAAGAGCGAAATGACGTCATCGTTAACGTCATAAATAGAACTTACGGCGCTAATGCTCTGGAGTGTAATCACTTTATGCGAACTGTCAGTCTGACGTTCGATAATTATGTTTTCGGTTCAAAATGAATGTACATGTTTTTCGTAAGCAGCATTTTCAGTGTTCTCTTTAATTTGGACAAGGCGATTATAATCGTTAGCACTGTGAGCGCTGTTATCGGACCGCAGCCTCAATAGGCGCCGCCGTGCTACTCTTTATGACATAGATATTATGTCACTGAAATTGTGAGATATTGCGTGACTCAAGTCCCGGCTTGGCAGCCCGGGCTACGCCTGCTGATATGCTTATTTCATGTGTAAGGACCTAATTACCTTAGAGAATTTAACCTAGGCTAAGGCCTAATACTTTTACTTCAGCCGCCGTAGCATGAACACCGAAACAATATATGATAAAACGATAACTCGATATGAACTGTCAAAATATATTGCATACAATGGCCACATTGAAATTCTATTCACATTAATACTATATAAATAATGCCCAAAATAACAATACCAATATCCAAAACACACTCAAAACATCAAGATAACTTAAAAAAGCCAACTTTTTTAATAGCTTATATCAATATATCATTTTATCATATCGTGTTTCGGTGGTCATGCTAGGGGGGCAGGTGGCATTGCTGTGGGACGGCCATTATAGGGGTTGACAATTGACATGACTACAAAAGGTCCTAAACTGCATTCATAGCAGTACAGGTAGTAGTACCTTTTAAACACAGAATATTCTGTTTTTTTACCTAAGAACAACTTTTATATGACGGTATTTTAATTGCCTTATCGCGAAGTTTGAACACTGTTATCCTTATGTCACTAGTTCAAGGTTAATTATATAATTCTGAAGCAGACAATTGATTAATGATGTCTGATCAATTCGAAACGGGTCGTTAGGTTTCACAAGATGGCCGACCGAACTGGTAATTGTAATATTGAACAAATTACGCGGATGCATGTAAATCTGTCGTATCATCGGCATAAATAGATTACATACCTTTTGTGACTTGAAGATAATGTACTATTTTCCTGCTGTCCGTGAGTATTGGTTTTGATTCCTTTTTGAAATTGCAAAATATGCGACATAAACAGTCAATGGACCTACAAAAGATCCGTGAAAAAATCATATATTTTGATCACAGTGACTTACAAGTTTTAATTTTTTTATAGCTGAAAGAGATCGTAGACCAATTTTTTCAGCTTGATATCTTAAGGGAGTGAAGACCCTTTTAAAGGAATGCCTTAAAGGGTCTTACTTGACATACAGACGGACAACGAAGTGGTCCTATGAGGGTTTCGTTTTTCCTTAAGAGATAAGGAACCCTAAAACCGGCCAAGAGCGAATTGGACTCGTACACCGGCGGTTATAAACAAACTTATTCAGATATTTTCATAAGTTTCTAACTATGTACAGTTTTGTATTTACAGTTTTTAGATTTTTTCCATAAGTCCTATTTTTCCGTTTTCAAGCAATTTCGATTTACTCTACTGCCACAAATATAAAACATACAGATCTCAAATTCATATGATATTGTTGAACATATTATGTAAACATTCTTAAAGATAGAAAAAAAAAACAAAGATCACTGTGTTCAATATTTTAAAACGGTTGTGAATCAGAAAATGCAATAATGAATGACATAAAAGTTTTACCAATAGATGTGCATTTTTATTGTCTAGAAAATTGCAAAAAAAGCATGTTTTATTTTGTACTCCAGTTTTTAAAAAAATCGATTAAAACGTGTAAAAACAAAAAGTAACGTTTTCGTTTGGTCGCAGCGCGTAAACGACATTAGAAGCTATGCAATTATCACCTATTATTAAATTCCTAGCAGGAGTATCTTAAATAATATTCCGGTTAAGATCAAACTGGTTTATTTAACTGGTTCCTCTATTACAATGTTATTAAAAGTCATCAAACTAACTTCGCTACAAAGTCAAAGACACCCACACACTCCCACAATTTCCAGGCATATGTACAAATAGTAGTTTCAGCATTCACGAATTTATCTAAAGTTCAAGATGCATGAGGGTTAAATTTTTGGGTAAATTAAATATGAGATTAACCTCAAGTACCTAAGAGCGATCAAATAAAAACAGCCTGTCCCTGATTTCCTTCCCATAGAATTTGTAAATCTCTGCAATGGAAAAATTCCAACAATTTAGATAACGCGATACACCCGTCATTTTAATAGTCCAATTTTTAGAGTTCCGTACCCCAAAAGGAAAAACGGAACCATTATAGGATCACTTTATTGTCCGTTTGGCTCTCAAGACCCATTATCTCGGAAACGCGTGAAAGTATCAAGTTGAAATCAAAACCATACTATAAATACACAGGTCTACTGTTAGACCTGAGTACTTATACGAGTACTTATAGTTTGATTTTTTCACAACTTCAAGGGACTGTAACAGTCCCTTGAAGTTATAAAAAATCAAACTTCTAAGTTAACGTAAAAAAGATACGTCCGTTTATGCCGCAAAAAAACGTATATTTCGAGACTCTTAAGGTAATCAAAATGTATGTAATGTACTTTTCGTTGATTTCTAGAACTATGAAATTTGGCAAGTCATACCTATAGTCTTATACTACAAGTACAGGGAAAAATCTCAAACTCTACATTTGTATTTAAATCATAAAAAATATAGTCTCTATATAAAGTATAACCTATAATTTTGTACGGAACCCTCGGTGGGCGAGTCCGACTCGCACATCCCATTTTTAGCCTCATGAACGGCCAGCCTGACCATACCAAAGAGACACAGCAGCTATTAGCTGGATAAGTTATATAAGAATATCTACCCTTAATTATTTATGTTATATTTCTCGTAATAAAATCATTTGAGTATTAGGGATCTATTTAATACCTGCATAATATAATTATCGACGTTGAATTGAAACAAGGTGAGTGATGAGCACGACATCACTGGATCAAGGTGAAGCTGTAACAGTCATCTGCGGCTAACAGCATAGGTCCTCAAAAAAAAACGACATCACTGGGCGAAGAAGTGACAAGTGAGAATTAGTGACAACCTACAAAATTTCAAAACATCTTGCATATACTCGTACGTGTCTCTGTCTTACTTCTATTAGCAGCGCCCAATGTCAAAGACCGCCATGTACCAATGTGTTTTTCGTTTCGAATTTCATATGTACATTTGTCTGACGCTCCTACGGTGAAGGAAAACATCGTGAGGCAACCTGCATACATCTGCGAAGAAATTCAATGATGTATGTGAAGTCGACCAATCCGCACTGGGTCAGCGTGGTTGACTAAGGCCTAATCACCCTAACATAGGGTAGGCGCGAACCCCTTGGTGGGGACGTATATGAGCTGTGATGATGATGATGATGAATGTCAAAGTAAGTCAAATATATTGAGTTCAGTAGCTATTTTAGCTAGGTTTCTATGCTTTAGTTATTCTTCTGAGTGTCTAAACCTCTGTCGCGTCTCTGCTCTCTCCCAATCCCAACATGGCCGCTTCGCGCGCCTTTTTAATTGAAGTTTCAAAAAGATTGTTGACTAATTTTATTTATTTTAACCGATTTCAAAAAAGGAGGAGGTTCTCAATTCGATGTGTATGTTTTTTTTTGTGTGTATGTTACGCGATTACGCCGCCAATTGTGGACCGATTTTCAAAATTCTTTTTGTATTCGATAGAGTATACTCCAAGGGTGGTCCCATGGTCACCAAAGTCATTATCTGATGATTGGATCCCATGAAAAACGAGGGAAACGCTAATTAAATATTTATTACGGTATCTTTCACTAAAAAGATTTCATTCACTAAAAAGTTAAAAATAAAAAATATTTTACAAAAAATAAAAACCGACTTCAAAAACACTGAAAAGTTAAAAATAATATAAGAATTGGTACAGACAACGTCACACTTCTATATTGAAGTCGGTGACAAATTTTAAGACTTTCTAGGAGATATTATTTTTAACTTTTCAGTGTTTTTGAAGTCGGTTTTTATTTTTTGTAAAATATTTTTTATTCTTCCATATGATGAATCGTTTCGTGAATTGGGATATTTACCAATATTTTTGGATCGTCATGCGTCAACACTATGTTACCTTGCAATAAAGCAGTCGCCGTGCATGAGTAGATTTCCTGGGTGGGACACGGCGCCTAAAATGTGCAATAAAGACAGCTTCTTCGACGGACAGCTTTCGTTGAACGAAGTGACGCTATAAGGGTTCCGTCTTTTCCTTTTGACGTACGGAACCCAAAAACACAAAAAATTGGCACAATATGTTTCAGCATTCGTATATAGTCTTCAGACTAAAGTTGGTGAGTGTCGAGAGTGAAGATCAACATCACATCAGATTAATTATTTCACTACAGTCATTTCACATATATTGTGATGTGATGCGTGCCACGCAAACATGGAGACAAGGCATTATTTCATAATGATTATTGCTATGGGGTTTAAGATTTCAATTATTGTTCTGTTACTGGAGAGAGCAGTTCGCGCAATTTATAATTAATTGCCAATTTACTGGCTAGAGACTCACTCACAAAATTAAATATGTAACTTTGTATGAGTTTATGTATGTATGTATATGTATGATAAACACTATGAAACATTCGATAAAAATAAAAATATGTATTTGGTGTTTGACTGACTGAGGTATCAACGTAAAGCCCAAACTACTGGAATTATAATAAGCATGAAATTCGGTACAGGGGTTTGTTGGCTTTTATGTAGGCGGCCGCGGCCACTAAGGAACAATTTTTTTAAAATTCCCACAGGAAGCTAAGAAATCCGCATACAAAAAATAAGGAAAAACCGACGAAGCCATCGAATTATAACAACATGACGGGCGTAAAATTATCCTGTCAAATCTGTTACATACTTTAGTGTCACATGTTATAGGTATCAATGGAAAATTTCCATGTAATTTTTTTATATCTTCACCGTCGACCGTCGGCGTCGTAAGGCAAAAGAATCAATTCCATACAATCAATTTGTTCACTCACCTTATTTTTTATTTTGCTTATTTGTTAAAAGTTCTCATTTTATTGTGCAATATAATACACGAACATTTACCTTTTTAATTTCTAATATTTTTTTACGAAATTTGTAAAAAATCTAAATTTGATGTTGAATCTTGGCTATTATAACGACGAGTAAAGTCTACTTTAGTTTAGTGAAGTAAAAAGAAATCAATAAAGTTGAAATTTTGTTTTGGTTGTATTGCATAAGTCCTCGGCGGATTATTAGCTTTATTTGATGAAAATGTTTTTTTCGTTGACTTGAACAAATCAAACAATTTGACGATTTAAAAGTGGATAGAAATGAGACCTTTTGAGATTCTTGCCTGTTTTTCTCCCAATTTCCGAACTTTGGTATATATCTATTTGTACACGTAATTTCATTTGAAATATGTATGTTAAAATATTAAGTCTGACGTCGTAATTAGAATGATATTATGTGCTTTTTCAGTCTATTCTTGTTTACAGCCCCCTAACCACGATCGCTCAAACAATATTGAAACCGCACTGAGAGCGGACGCAGCAAGAGCGGTGTCTGTTTTAATATTGTTTTAACATTGGTATACGCGATCATGGTAAGGCTCCAGTTCAGTACCTACTAAGTATGGTAGATCGGTAATGTTGGTTTCAACGTATTTCGTCCACTTCGCATTGGCTATTGTTGCATTTGAAATAAAATTTGTTGTAACACCGAATACTTTCGATATAAAAACAGTAGCATTTCAACAAATTTCTACCACCTTTAACGAATTCGTAGTTCACTTCATCATATTGATTTTATTTAGCGCTTAAGTGGAGCACGCCCATTATACTCGACTCTTGCCACGAATTCACGAAGGCGATGACGTTAGACTCTAGAATCCTGCGGTTCACGTCTCACGTGATTCTATGAATATTAACACCAGCTGTGTTATCTAGTCATTAATTTGTCGCCCGTGCCACAAAGGCTGCGTTTTTTATGTTTTGTACTTTGTTGGGATCCAAATACAAAATTACCGAGTACCTACTCAAATCAGTTTTAGGAACAAAACAGTACGAGAACGTTGATTACTTGTTTTTCAAGATAGAGTAAGAACATACGTGCAATTAATCATTCTGCGATAATCGCGTCGTCGTGCAACTATTGCACAAACGTGACACATTTAGGCTAATGCAATTGCAGTTTGGACATGGATTTCGTTGTAATTACTTGTTAAGATTTTTAATAGTGGAATAATTTTTGAACCTTTGAACCTCCGTTGTTCCCGTTCCCGTGGGATTACCGGGACAGAATAAGCAACATACCATTAAACTCCATTAAAAGTAAGCATTTCATTGGCAAAGAATTGTTAGATTTAGTCCAGTGGATTCGGAAAAGGCATTTCACCCACGTAGTTCCCGTCCGCTCCCCTTGGAATTTCGGAAAATCCTTTTTTATTACTTGTCCATAGGCAGTAAAAGAGACCTACTGACCATATTTCAGCACTCTAGGTCAGCTATTTTGGCTCCGCGTTGATAATAAGTCAGTCAGTGTGCGAAACGTAGTTCGCGGGCACAGCTTAGTGTATTTATAAAACTAACCTACTTTTCCCTTTTTCCAGACTCTTACACTAGTTAGTTGAGCTGTGAATAATATTCGTATTGCCCTAAACTAGTTACAAAGTTTCTTTTTGTCTTACATTTGGAGGTTCTTGCAAATTTTGTTTTGGTGGTTTAATTTCAACATTAAAACCAGATGCCTTGCCTGTGACCAATTATAATACCACGCAGTCTTTGACTATTTATGCAGTATTGTCGTTCCTATAGCTATTGATGTTTTGTATAAATGTTACTAAAGATGAGACGTATTCATGTCTCATCTCTAGTATAAACTAGACGCGTTATAAATAAGGTCAAAAGAAACTGATTTTGTCATGTTATGTTGAGCTCTAAAATTAGAGGGTTATTGGTTATTCGAGATTTTGTTGTTTTTAACAATATCAAGATTCGACCATTTAAAATCTAAAATAAATTACCGTTATTCCTATAAGAAGTCAATCTGTGCAATCAAGATAAACAATAACTTGGCCAGAAAGTACTGCCCCTTTCATAATAATGGTCTTTGTAAATGCGATTTTTTTTAATTTTAGGAATAAACATAACATGACATAAACATCGATTGCTTTTGATCTTATCATTCACATTTTAACAGGAATAGGTACGTCACATTTTAGTAAAACTGCATAATTTTTTGTTTACCGGTAACCTACGAGATGGTTTTTTTTATATTCCCATTCAAATTGTTCCCACAAGGAGTTGCACACTCCTATAAAATTAAGTTAGAAAAGTTCAGACTGAATTCATCGGATTTCTTCGTTTGGCAATGAAAATGCATCATCACTTACTATCAGCCAATCCTCATGCTTGTTGTGGTATAAAAATCTGTCTTTAGCAGTTTGACGTTAATCATTAATCTTTCACCGTATATGAACCCTCAATATTGCAGTACCTGGTCATGCAGCTATTTGCAATTTGCTCGAGCCATGCGTGGGTGGTTGACAAGTATGAATCAACAAATGTGGGCTGTCCGTCAAGGACTTCCTTCTATTGCATTAAAGGAAGTAATACATTATTCGTGCTGTTATCGAATAAAACTGTCACGTGCAACGCGCAGACTCTTAAGGCGAGGATTTCCCAAATTTGCCGATCTTAGAACGTCTAGATCTGGATAATATTAGAACCCACAATTCTGAAATTCACACACCTTAAACTTGAAGATATAATCTAGTGAACTGTGAAAGCAGAAACACGATTTACTCCATTTCACTTGATAGAAAAAAAATCCAAACATAGGTCTAAATCAAAAACTAAAACCACGATTTGAAATCGAAATATACATAAAACAGTATAAAAGTTATACCAAAACATGTAGTTCGTTATTATCTAGTGAACTGTGAAGACAGATTTTTTGATGTCATATAAAATATTTAGGAAAATGACGAAAATTCTATAATTTCGCTTGGTTGCAATCGCGCTCCATATAAGACAGTACTCGCCAAGTCGTCTCAGGGTATGGTCATGTCGCTTCGTGTCGCGGGCGCAAAAAAATATATTACGTGTTTCTTTACGATCGAATTTTAATTTTGCAGTTTGCGTTTATTTTGTTAACTTTCATTATTATTATAGATTAGTGTAGTAATATGGTGAATAGTGTAAATAATGGATTAGGTATTATAAAGGAGAAAACTACTTTAATCCTTCTTCCTAAATTATTTAATGTGTGAAAAAATATGTTTTTCGTTCTTTTTTCCTATAAGTTATTTTATGTGTAAAAATCGCTAATAAAAGAAGTCAAAGACGAAATGTTAAATCAAATGCATACAAAAAATGCTGAAAGAAAAGTGGTAAATATTTATTTCCCAAATGTTTATATTTTATTGCCGCGGCCATATAGCACAGTGCAGTGTTAATAAACCAGTATGATAATTTCTTCAAGTAAATATGCAACGATTCATAGGTTCAAAATAATGTTTCCTATAAAACTTTATTGCTGAATTCCTTTAAATACTTAATGTTACCCCCTTTATTCACAACGCCTTGCATCAAAGCTTTAGAAGGTAGAATCAACAGCACATTATACATGTAGCTAAATAATAGAGTTTTATTCGAGCCTATGTATTATATATGATTATGAACAGCAAAACAGTATTTTAGGAATCTTTTAAATTTCGTAACATTTATGGTCAAGCGTGAGTTGATTATAAAAAAGTAAAAAATAATTAACATAAATTTCCGTTCGATTTATGTAAAGATCACTTCATTGTATTAAAAGAAAATATCTGATCAGCGGAATTTTGTGAAACTTTATAAAATATTTGCTTTTGCCCGCTGCTTCGCCCGCATAAATGTCATAGAGGTTCCATACAAACTATTATTTTTTAGTTTTACCCCCTTAGATGGCGAATTTCCAACATACATGTCAAATTTCCGCTTTTTGTGCCTTTTAATTACGGCTGGGCGTAATCTGCCAGTCACTCAGTAATGAAAGTGTTTTTATATAAATACGTCGGCCCACACTAGGATTTTCAACTGTGTCGTAGGTGCAGTTTTTTTCTTTTTGAAAACGTCGCCCCACACTAAGATTTTCTCCTGTGTTGTGGGTGCAGTTACGAACATAGAATATCACATTACATACGCCCAGACCGGAAAAAAATTCTGTAGGCCATACAAAATATTTGTCCCGTACGGGAATCGAACCCGCGACCCGTTGCGCAATAGGCGATCATTCGACCTCTGCGCTAACCGTGTCATCAAAGTTACAAACATAGAATATATTACATATCACATGCACATACGCCCAGACCGGAACATATTTCTGTATTCCATACATAATATTTGTCCCGTAACTACAAAAAAATATTTTACAAAAAATAAAAACCGACTTCAAAAACACTGAAAACTTAAAAATAATATAAGAATAGGTACAGACAACATCACACTTCTGTATTGAAGTCGTCGCCAAACGATAATCTCCTAGAAAGTGTTAAAATTTGTCACCGACTTCAATATAGAAGTGTGATGTTGTCTGTTCCTATTCTTATATTATTTTTAAGCTTTCAGTGTTTTTGAAGTCGTTTCTTATTTTTTGTAAAATATTTTTTATTTTTAACTTTTCAGTGAATGAAATCTTTTTAGTGAAAGAAGTGTGTTTTTAGTGCTTTCCTCGATTTTCTATGGGATCCCATCATCAAATCCTGACTTTGGTGACCATGAGACCACCCTTGCTCTATACTCTATCGAATACAAAAATAATTTTGGACATCGGTTTAAAAATGACGGAGTTATGAGGTAACAAACATAAAAAATACAACCGAATTGATAACCTCCTCCTTTTTTGAAGTCGGATAAAAATATTTGGGAATCGAACCCGCGACCAGTTGCGTAGTAGGCGATCACTCGAAATCTGTGCGCTAACCGTGTCGTCAAATGTAAAGTCATCATGGTAAAGAACGCTAGCTGTGTAGTACTTCCCGAGTTTTCTTACAGGCCTAAGGTGGTAGAATATTAATTAATATTTTAAAACCAGTTTGCTTAGAAACTAATACGGTTGCTTGATATTCATAGCCATTTGTGGCTTTCTTCTTGATAATCTTGTTTAGTACATGCACGCCCCTGTCACTCACGCAATGCAGCGTTATAAATACCTACCACTAAGTAGCGCGCCGGCGCGCCGACCGCTGCACACACGTGTAAAGAAATTCTTAGGTTGTGAAGTCGACCAACCCGCACTTGGCCAGCGTTGATGATGGTAGCACATCAAAAACAGATTTGAGCTTGTTTCGAATTCATCTAATAATAATATGATGGATGACATACCTGCCAGAGATACCTGTCACAAAAATTGGGATATAATTAAAAACAAAAATACTATCGTTTTTGATGCTTGCTAAGGCAAGGATAAAAATACCTCCGTCTTACCTATTTCTGCCGCAAATCAGCAGTGCTTGCATTGCTGTGTTCCGGTGTGAAGGGTAAGATATGGCACTGAAATTACTGGGTACCGTGACTTTACATCTGATGTCACAAGTTGGCAACGTACACTGTGGTTCTTGTGGGGCTTGCAGTTTTACTGCGAATCGCACAGGAACCACATGTATTATAGGTGACTGTTACCACTTACCATCAGGTGGGCAGTTTGCTTGTTTGCCAACTTAGTAGCAATAAAATAAAACACACAACATTACATTTTTATTTTGAAGTAGTTTTTGTTTTGAGGTGATGTCGGTATTTTTGTAAAAAAAATATTTTTATTTTTTTCGTGAAATTAATAATAGCTCTCTGAGTCAACTTGAAAGAATATACCTAACTGAGAGTCAATACGTACCTTTTATATCTAAAGTCTAACTCCCTAACTCCTTAAAGTTAAGGAGGAAGTAAGCTCAGCATAGTGGAAGAATCCTTGAGATGATGTCTTTCAGACGCAAATACCTGAATAGCTTCAGAAAAAAAAACAGGAAAGACGTTGGACGTGCCTATTCTCTCGATTTTCTTGGGATTCTAATACTAGATCCTGACTTGATAGCATGGAACCACTTCGGGGGTATACTTTTCTAAATACAAAAAGAATTTTGAAAATCAGTTAATAAATGACGAAGCTATGAGTGTGATATGTATGTGTTACCTCATAACTTCGTGAAGTCAGTGAAGTCGGTTAACAAATCAAATCGAAATAAGTTATAGTACTTATTTATTCAGTACTGTATTAAAATACCTACATATATCTATATCTATTAAAATATTTTTCTTCAAACTACTCATTAATTTTACTCTAATCGTCGGAAAAGGCAACACTAAGTAATACATTACTACCTGGAAAACGGCAGTAGTATTGTATGAAATTTCATTAATGACCCGTTCAACATAATTGCCCTGTTGTTTGTTTTTCTAATTTAAAAAGAAATTACAATTCATATTCATACAATTCATACAAAATGTAGGCATTTTTCCAAAGAGATTTGAGTGGTTGTATAACATGTCACAAAAAATACACATGCGCAAAACAAGTTAGATAGGACCCTACAAAGCCAATTTTATTTAAAAAAGAGAGGCAATTGGCTTTAATGGCGAAGATTAGCTTTTATTTTAATAAATTAAAAATTGTATTCGAGTGAATATTGTGCAGTGAAAGTGGTTTCACTGCACAACATTCATGTTGACGGCAAGAAATAAGGGTTTTGTGGTGTACATGACAGTGAGTTTTTTTTTTGTGGATTTTCCACTTCCGTCACCACCGTCAAGATAAGGTTTGGTTTCTTAATAAGAACAATTTGCATTTTTTTTTGTCATAAATACATAAGTTTTTCTACAGTCAACTTCAGTTTTTTATTATTTTTTAATAAGTTGAAGGAAAAGCAGATTACACACCTCGTAAGTGAGCTATTAATGCCCTCGGGTTATTAGTGCCCTCGAGCAAGTGCTCGTGCACCAAACATCCGCGGGCATTAATAAGTTACTTAGCGCTCGGTGTAACAATCTACTATTTCTAAATCAAACAATATAGTCGTCGAAGTCAAACAAAAAAATTTAACAGAGCTTTATAACATATATGCCGCCGCGTCAGTCATCTTCTTAGCTTTTGTTTTAAATACTACTTCTAGCTAATCGAGCATTTCTTGTATTCTAGTGATGCATTCTATACTGCACAAAAGAAATATGCATAAAATTTGAATTTACATTTTATTAATAACACATCATAGAAACATTTAAAACCTTTGAAATTGTGAAGAAACGGTCTAATTATGATGAATCTTGAAAAAGTCTAATTATTGATAATTGCTTTACGTCTCTTTCTTATAAAATATATGTTTGTATCGGTATTATAATGGTGGACGAGTACAATGACGTCACTAGCAAATAAAAGCTTTTTAAACTTTGTTATTTTTTAAGTTATTAAAAAAATCACGTGGTTGTTTGTCAAATAAAAATACTATGTAATGTAACAATTAAAAAGTGTCCATATTTACATACAAGTAAAGATACAATAAAAAATAGCAATGAAGTCATAAAGCTATATCTTTATTGGTTGTATTACTGTAGGTACTTACCTCAGTTTATAAATCAATACTTATTTGTAACCTAGCAAAAAGTATATTGCATACGATATAAAAAGTCCTTGTTGTACTGTTATATTTTTACTGTGCGGCACATGATGTTGGCGCCTGTTCAGTGGCCGCGTCCGCGCTAACGTCATGTACAAATGAACGGTGTGAAGTGCGGAACATATGGGCTTGCACGTGGAAATTCCTCGCCTTAAACGATGAGTTTTTTTTTATCAAATAATTGTAAAATTCCTTTTACAATCAGCAGGCTGATTACATTTACCAGAGTCGCAATGCGAATTGTATGTTTTCGTAATGAGTAGTATGACTTTTTTCCCCCATGAGCTCTTATCTAAAATTGTATATAGTTTTATAGCTATTTACATCCCAAGTGTTTCAATCATAAAATTTATCTATTATTAGAATATTTATAAAGCCAAACTAAACAAATGTAGGTAAACGAAACTAAGAGATAGCACAGATCACCCAAAGTGGCTGACAGTGCGACACATGCACATCCTTGATCTTCATGGACTCAGTGCCACTGACGCAAGAAAATATAATTTGTGTAGCGATATTCCAAAAGATCTATTTCGGTGGTTCACAACACCCACCTACTGGATAGACAGTGTACCGGCGTTGGTCGGAGACGAAAGATCTGCCGCTCGATATTGATTGTGAACAGGTGTACGCTAGGGAAACCAGTGTCTGTTTGTAAAAACCTTTCTTAGTTTCTTTTGATCCGTTTGACCTGTGCCCCGACTGTGCAGCTGACTGACGAGCTGTGGCGATGACAGTGTAAAATGAAGAGAAATGTGAGTACGAAACACAGTCCAGTCATGTCCATTTGATAACCAATCAATAATATCAGCAAAACTTCTGATACCTACCTTAAAATTAGACAATTGTTGACATATATATCATGGCGCCTAATTGCTTAACGTGATCGATCGATCACAAGAAACGTTCGTCCTTAATTTAATCGTGTCAATAATGGCGTCGACTCTCTCATCCTTACTATTTACAGAACACATTGGTGTTTTTTTTTAATATAGTTTTTATAAAATTTCGGACGATTATTGCGTACCTACTTGTTAAAAATTTAAGTAAAATATTGGTAAGTAGACGAAAGCAATATTAAAATAAAAAATTGTTAGGTAGAACTAGAAGGTGTTCTTATGCTCGTGGCTGTTAAAAATATACCTACCATTTTATAAATACTTCATATTCTACAAGCGAGCTCTCTCGTGTTTATCAACTTTCGTATCTTTCGGCCTTTACTTATTTCGCATTTAATAAAACCAAATTAGTTTATTTGGTTTTATTAAATGCTTGTATTGTATACAAAACCAAACAAAGGCTAATAAGAATTATTTATGACTAATAATTTATGTAAATAATATTAATAGTTTCAAATGCAAATAATTTTAACTAAAATAATTCAACATTTTTTTTTCAATTTATTATTTAGATTAAGTAAAATAGTAGTAGTAAAATAATAAATCTGATATTACTCTGTGATCCCCACCAGCTTCAGTCGTCCTAAGATCACGAATGTTGCAAAGCGTTCGAAACGTCTCGGGCTAAATAAATAAAATATTTTTAAAGCTAAATATGCGCGAGCAACCCAAAAAGTGTAGTTTTATTTAAATGTGTAGTACTCTTGCAAATAAAATACAGTATTAAAAACTATCATACCTTTTAAGAGGACTACTGTGAAGTGCCAATTCATGGCTCGAGTATGCACTTTCAAAAATGCAGTTTGTTGCACACCGCTTAGAGTTGAAAGTCGAGGCAAGACCCTACATTTCTTATTGAAATATTGTTTCGGGCGATAACGGTTTTACCCCCCTAAACCTTTACGAAATTAGACACTTTTGGTCTCATTAGATTCAGTATACCTTAATCTGTGTTTGTGCTTTTTTGTAATTCTGTATAATTTAGTAAAAAAAAGATCAAATTTCTCGAGGTAGTTTTTAAGTCTCAAATATAGATATTTAGATGCTGATAATTTATATTCTGAGCAATCAAAACGTACATACCTAGATATTCATTATATCTACAACATTTCCAAAAATTATGAAAATTAGACTATGCAAACAGGGAGAAAATCGTTATCGCTTTTTGTATGAAAATTAACAGCTTCACAATCCTCTTAAGTTAAACCATATTAAATACAGTATGCCAAATTTCTTCAAATTCTGTTATTAAGTAGTTTTAGAGTTTATCCCGGACAAACACTGTGACACGAGATTTTTATATAAGTATATAGATTGTAACGCAAATAACAATTCACGCGTGAAAAAAACCACTCTTCGAAATATCAAATACTCTCGAAAACATGTTAAATATTTAAAATGTCTTAGGTAGTCAAAATCTAAACTGGACACCGCGGCCGACAAGAACAAACACAAAGTAAATTTTGTGCTAAAAGTTAGTTGCGTCATACACACATATACGTAATATATCTCAACACTTATTTAAGTCATTGAAAATATTTAAGCATCCTTACAGTATTTTGATCACATGACATATTGTATAGAGTTAAGACGTTTGTACCTACTGCCTCCATAGCATAACCACCAAAACACGATATTATGATAAAGTGGTTTATCGCGGTGAATTGTCAAAATACGATAAAATGTATTGTATTTTGACATTTCATCGCTATAAACCGCTTTATCATAACGTGTTAAGTGTTGGTGGTCACGCTACTACGGGGGATGGAATATCAACAATTTTAATCATAATGCATGCAGACGGGATCCTTTTTTAACTGATGTCACTGCGCATAGAATACGGGTCGTATTCTATGCGCAGTGACATCAGTTAATCCCAAGTCCACGATTCAGTGATACAATGAACCCATTCAGTCGCAACCCGAGATTTATATTAGAGGTATTAAGGTAAATTTTGAATACCCTCTGTATTCAAAATTTACAAATGAATTCAAAGGAATATTTTGGCTTATCCTATGTCCTTTCCCGGGATTCAAACTATCTCTTTACCAAATTTCATCACAATCTGTTCAGCGGTTTAAGCGTGAAGATGCATCAGACAGACACACTTTCGTAATTATAATACACTGGCTGTGACCGCGAACTACGTTTCGCCATAAATTTTTTCCCCGATTTTGCTGCATTTTTCATTGATGCTCAGCTTCTATAACTCATAGCGTGATGTTATATAGCCTAAAGCCTTCCTCGATTAATGGACTATCCAACACAAAAATAATTTTTCAATTTGAATCAGTAGTTCCTGAGATTAGCGCGTTCAAGCAAACAAATAAACAAGCTCTTCAGCTTTATAATATTAGTATAGATAAATGATGGATTAATAGCATGGATAAGAAAATCTCAAAATTAGTTTTAGGCAAAGAAAAACCTTTTTTCGAGGGGAATGCGTGATCGCACCGTACCCGCCGTTGGTTAGACGACGAGCGTGTGTGGGGCTCTCCCAGCAGGGTGCTAGGCCTACCCACTAAACCCCCTGTTGTTCTCCCAGCCCTTATGGGCACGCGAGGTAGGGTCCACAATGTGATACCACTACCCACGCGCCCCGGCTAGCTATCGCCAAAGGCAAAGAAAAACCTAGGGTTTAGTCGTTAAATGACACATTCTGGATATGTCACATTTGATCAAAAACGACAAATTCTATGTATGACAAATTCTGTATTTGCCAAATTCTATAAATGACATATTCCGCAAAAGACAGATTCTCGAAATGGCAGATTCTATTAATGACATATTCTATAAAGGCCAAATTATCGTTAAATTAATTTAAAGCAGGAATTGTGATTAAATAGCAATACTTGAGATACTTTTTATCTGCAATTAATAATACTATAAAATATTTTTTGAAAAGGAAAATAATTAAAATAAGTTTTTAAATAAATTGAAAAATATAATCATCTTTTTTAAATAAAACATCATAATGTTCTCCTTCTTTTACGAATAAAACATAATAATTTCCTCATACTTTGCTTAATAATATAAGGTAATAAATCAAAATATTTTTCAGATTTTTGTTATGTAAAAGGAAACAAGTTCATACGATACCTAAAATCCCAAATCAGCGGCAAACTAAAGTATTAGCAATAGGTATATAGCTTTTTAGAAAAAATGCTCACTATATAATCTATATTAAAAAAGCATTTATCATTACTCAATTTTTTGTAGCGTTCGTTGAAACGTAAGAATTCTTTTTTATAAAATTTGGAATTTTTATGAAATGAAAATCTCAATCTCATGCGTACGACGCATGAACAACCAGCTATATTTTACGAATTTACGACACTAAAAGTCTGACATTATTAGAATCTGGCATTAACAGAATCTAGCGTTAATAGAATCTGTCGTTTATAAAATCTGCCATTTATAGAATCTGGTGTTTAAAGAATTCGTCATTCATAGACTTTGGCGTTTTAAGACTCGGTTGTCATTTCCAGAATATGGCATTCATCGACTAAACCAAACCTAGAATAGACATAATAGCTTTTATCGTGGTTTTAAACTTTTATGTGTCACTACAGTACTTAGTAATTTCATATTCTTAAACAGTTGTTAACGTAGCCAACACATTTCCAAATAAAGTTAATTTATACACGCAAATTCAATGTACTGAGATAGGAATCAATCCAGTGTTTTATTGACTGGACAAATTGTTATTCAAAATCACAACTCACATTACAATTCGTTTTTCTGTTTTGGTTTCCATACCAAACCTCTCCGTCCAAACTTCGAGAACAAAATTTTTGAAACGTATATCTTGTAAATGTACGTTTAATTATTTGTGTCAAACACGATTAACAGCAAAAATGAAATTTAAATATACTTTAACAACCAATTATATTTTTAGTAAAATATCTTTGCGACCAACTCTCTCTTAACTATTTTGTAAATATTTACACAATATTACCAAAAATTTTTAGAAATAAATTGGCCGCCACCATTATGTCATCTTTTTTCCTATTGCGTTCGTTGCTTCTACTTAACCATCCTAAACTAGGTAATAACATAAATCAAACTTTTTGGTGTGCTGAAGAAATTGTTTACATAATATCAAGTAACGTACACCTCCCTCGACGTCCATTTATCTTAATGGTGGACATTTACATAAACAGACGTTCAGGGAAGTGGACTTTCAGGTAAATAGATGTTTAAACTGACGTAGTGAACTGACTGGACATTCGGTTAAAAGGACCTAACCGGCCAAAAGGGCTCATTTCTTTTCGTTTTATCTTGTCGTTTAAATTTGTAGGAGACCTCAATTTTTTATTTATTTACTTATAAAAAAGTAAATCCATGTCGTGATTTTAATATTGGAAAGTTCTCTTTTTTTATGTGTGCCAAAAGTCATTGTATAAATACCATTTAAGGCGCATAGTGCTCCCAATGACCTTGCGTCGATCGTCCCGCATTGATTACATAGGACTATAGGAGTGAGTGAGTGAGAGTGAGGGGAATATTTAAGCAAACCTTTACGCGTAAAATGAATTATTTCAATTAAAAATTAATAAAGGTGAATAAGAAAAATCTAAAAAGACCATCCGCTAGAATATTGTTCACTTTATTTATTGAAATCGAAAGTATATGATTTAACCTAATATTTACGACGCGATTAGGTTTAAAGTTTTAAAATCGAGGTATGTTTGGGTCACACTTTAACCAAGTTTTAATTAATTTATCAAAAAATTAAAAAGACCACCCTCTAAAGAATGCTTTGAATAATAACATGTCTTTTTTAAAGATTTTTTAAATCAATATTTATGAAGAGAACCGGTTTTTTCTGCAGTGATTTTTTTATGATGGACCCTACTGTGCGCCTTAATGCTTGCAATTTCCTCTCCTCACATACACATAAAGGTAAATGGGCATTTTGTGCGAGTTTGTCACCAGCGACCACTAACGAAACTAGTGGGAATATGTTATTGTGTGTGACAGAGAGCCTCTAAACTATGTATTGCATTGTGGATTGCGTCTTACGTGTGCCAGAGAGCGTATCACAGTTAGTAGTGAATATTGAAAATCAATAATTGGGAAAAATATGGAAAGATATCAATTTTGTGTTGAACCACATAACTTTTTTCTCCATACATTTGGAATAAAATAAATACATTCTGTAAAATGTTAACCGTAAACCTTCAAAATGAACCACACTTCAATAATGGACTGAGGTACCGGGTCAAAATACCCAATATCCATTAATTAGAATATGGAGTTTTAATGTAGAAACTATCTTCACACTAGCCTAACTTACCTAATAGAAGTTCGTTAGATAAGACGATAACTTCTTTCTGTCATATCCAGGGAGCAAAATATCATCTGCGGATGATCCTAGAAATCTATTTTTTATAGTAAACCCTCAGCTTCCATTTTGTCCTCACAAGTTTTATTATTGCGTTTACTAAACTCTGCCCTCCCCAAGACTCAACCGGTATATTATACTATACTGCAAAATTTGACAAAATTAGTATACGCTCGCGCGCGGCGAAATTTGTCCTCAGTACAACAAGATAAGACTGCACAGTAAAAACAAGATTGGAACCTGGACCAAACGGACTAGTCTTTTGTCTCCATCGAATATAATTTTTTATGCACGGTAACAGTATGTGACTTTCACAACCGAGCGTTTTACACTGCCGTTTTTGTTTCCGACCGTGTAGAGTCGAGGATACAATAGCGGGCATGCTGCAACAGATATTGAAATTGTTTCTCGCGAGGTTGCCAGTTTCCTCGATCGTTCGCGTACTTTCGAGAACCGTCGAGACGGGCCCACGGTCGCCATATAAACAGCTGTGGGCCGCCGAGCGCCACAGTATAAAGCCGGATATCGTACCGATACATAGTTTCAATTGGTATTACAAAGTGATTTTCAAGCATCGGTGAAGTGATTGTCTGTGATTATTATATATTTAAGATAGTACTAACGGTCAAGAAATGGAATCTCCGGTAGTGATTGATAAACCGCCTGAGTATCATGGAAATGCAAGTGACAATGAGGTTGGTAATTACTATAGGTATTTTTTTTTCATTTACCATAATACAAATTTCTTCTTTTCATTATTTAAAAAAAATGTGATTATATCACTTGAGTGTATAATTAAGCTTAATCTAGATTAGTGCGTTATTTCCCTTGTCAGCGCTTGGAAGCCAGCCAGGTGGTGGCATGGTCAAATCCACGATGTCATACATTCGCCTTTTTGTTTATATTTACCAGCTGAGAAGTACGCTTATTCATTGACGCTGATTCACCCAAAGTGTTACAGTGGATGTTCAATACTTTGTTGTCATCTAAAACCAAAATCTGATAACTTAGAAAATTTCATGTGGTCATTTCAATTGTTTTTTCTTTTTACCGTTATTTACAGAATTATCAGGCTTTCATGCCAGGTAGGCATGGAGTCAGGTTTTGTTACAAGATGTCTTTAATCAATACCTCTGTAAAGCTTCAGTCTTAACGTTTCTCCGAAAAACTAATGATGTATCTCAGATGTCTTTTTGCCCTTGTGTGCTTGTTGTAATGTTATTCATCGAAACTCGATTTTTTTTTATTAGCTGCCCTAGATTAATGCCACACGCTAACTTTTCCGCAGTCGTTCCTCAGAAAAAATGTATGGAGATGACATTAGCTGCGGAAAAAATAGCGTGAGGTTGTCGAAAGCTAATGTCATTTCCATACATTTTTTTTTGCGGAACGACTGTGGAAAAGTTAGTGTGTGGCATTTGTCTAGGGCCTCTGTAACGTGTTCTGTAGAGCTATATTTTACACCCCACAAGATTTATAAGAGAAAATTATGTAATTATGTAAATTATGTAGTTCCAAAAATATAAGTCGTAAATAATCGAATATAAAACTCGATTCCGTAGTAGTTCATCGAAAGTTTAGGTTTCAATAATCACTTTCGATAATTTACTTTGGGACCGTCGATATATATTTTTCAATATTGATCTATGCAGCTTGTCTCTTTGTTTTTCAAAGGATTGAGTTCCGAGAATTCATTTTTATCGCATTCCATATTCAGTAAATAAAAAAGGTAAAAATGCGTGCGCGTAAACATTTGACGTCATATGCGTGCGCGTCGCGTGAGTCACTCGGCAATGCGGCGGCTCATTTATATAGCTGGTCCAGACTGGCCATTTATAGGTTGGCACTGTAAACATAGAAAATTTAAATTGAACAGAGTAAACCCACTTTCCTTTAAGGGCTCAAACCTAACTGGGTATCAACTTAATAAAGTTTAACTTTGATGCTGCAGTGATGTCATTTTTATCAGCCAAATCTTTAGGTTAGGAGACATCTCACCCGCAGGCGAAGTTTTTTACGGTGAAAAGTTAGTACCGCACTCGCCGAAATGTATTTTTACTATTGGGCTCTTTACACTTTTGAAAATGAGCTGAGTGGAGTGGACCATTTAATAGGCCTAGTTTTGAAAATACATTCTGGCATGGCCTCTAACATTTCTACGAAGGAAAAATATGCTCGCATCAGGCGAGATGTTTCCCAACCTAAAGTTTTAGTTAGCCTCTCCTAATGATAAGGTCACTGTTTCCTAAAGGAAAATTTTGAACAAGGATGAGGATTGACATTTTTTAACTTTTAAATTTGCCAGTCGTGAGAATCGGTACCATTACGTCATCACGTGTCTTTGTAAAAAATAGTCCACAAAATCCAGATGATCAGAGCGCTTATTAATTTTCCACTTTGAATTTGCCTGCCGCCAGAACCTGTAGCAATATCGCTTTCACCTATTGCTGCAGTTCCCTTGCCAGTTTACCATACGAGGTACGGTTTACTCAAATACCGTCATATTAACGCGTTAGATTGCATTCTTACATATTATTATTATTTATTGACTACAGCGCGTCGGTCCGATTTTGGGTTATACATACGACGGCGAATTAACAAATATTTAGCCTACAAAAGAAAAACGAAAATTTTAAGAAAGTAGAGATTTATTTTTCAACATAGTCTCCTTTCAATTCAATACACTTGGCCCAGCGATGCTCCAACTTTTTTAACCCGTCCAAAAAATACGATTTCCCGAGGTCTTCAAAATAGGTCTCTGTGGCGGCGATGACCTCATCATTCGACCCAAATATTTTGCCGGCGAGTGACTTTTTCAGATTTGGGAACAAGAAGAAGTCACAGGGAGCCAAATCTGGAGAATACGGTGGATTGGGCAGCAATTCGTAGCGCAACTCGACCAATTTGGCCATGACGACGGCGGAGGTGTGAGCCGGCGCGTTGTCATGGTGGAACAGCACTTTTTTCTTTGCCAAATGGGGCCGAATTCGGCGTTCAATTCGGCGTCGAATCGGCCTAATAAGTCGGAATAGTAGAGCCCCGTGATTGTTTTACCCTTCTCGAGGTAATCGATGTAGATCACTCCGTGTGAGTCCCAAAAAACACTGGCCATCACCTTTCCGGCCGATTGAACAGTCTTCGCCTTCTTTGGAGCACGTTCGCCGGGTAAAGTCCACTGTTTCGACTGTTCCTTGATCTCTGGTGTGTACCAGTGAACCCATGTTTCGTCGACGGTCACAAAACGACGCAAGAACTCTGCTGGATTGCGTTGAAACAGCGCCAAACATGTCGCCGATGTGGTCTCACGGTTGCGCTTGTTGTCTGGTGTGAGCAAACGCGGCACCCATCGCGCCGATAACTTTTTCATACCCAGTTCTTCGTGCAGAATATGATGCACTGTCCCTTCTGCGATGCCTACAGTCTCAGCTATCTCGCGAATGTTCAATCGCCGGTCTGCCAACACGAGATCGTGGATTTTTTTTACGTTTTCCGCCATAGTAGCCGTTTTCGGTGCACCTGGGCGTGGCTCATCAAAAACCGACGTGCGGCCACGAGCAAACTCGTTAAACCAATTTTTGACGGTCGCCATCGAAGAAGAGTCACCGTACACAGCATCCAAGCGCTCTTTGATTTCGCTGCGCGTTTTCCCTCCCAAAAACAAGAATCTAATCACTGAACGATATTGTTCTTTTTCCATTTTTGTAAAACCGACCGACACGCTCGCTTCCAAAGGCTGTCAAAACAAAAAAAATGAAGGGTTAAGATTGAAAACTTCTTAGTAGACTTCAAAAAGTATTTACTGCACGATAGTAAAACTCTTTTGTAACAACAGCGCCATCGGGCGGCGAGGCTAAGTAATAATTGAATGCCCCTCGTATATGGGTGTCTAGCTATCTACTCATAATGCTCGCAAAAGTTTTTGTAGTTTTGGTAAGTTATAACCTCATCCATCCATCCAATCATTCAAATTTCTACTATGAGTAGGACGATACAAGTATAATGTTTTTGACCTCAACGCTTGGACAGAATTCGAACTTTCTGTTTACACATTTTTTATCTTGTCCATACTTGTCAACACAATATACTATTTATATTAACATTCTTGTAACTGGGTCATGCTTGCTTTCGTCTTTCTTCAGATTATCAAATATTACCAATCCACCTTCTATTAGAGTCCTATGCACGCTTCTGTTTTCATAGTAATTATTTATTACAGTTAATTTGTAATGGCGCCTTGCATAAAAGTATATTTACTATATACGCTGAACACGTTTAAATCAATGTTCAGTGTCTGTCAATTTCAAACAAATGATAATATTTAAGTATTAATCGTATTCAATGTCTATTGCGCAACTCGCTCAAAGTCTGTAAATGTAAAGTTAGCTTAAATATTTAAAGTCTAATGTAGCGACTACATAAGTGCACGTATGTAAGGGTAAAGATAGGTTCTGCCTTAATTTTTAATTCAGGGCCAAGCAAATGACTCCATTCCACCTGGTGGTATATGGAAATAGAGTCCAAATGCGAAGATAGCTAGTTTATGTTTTAGTTAGGTAATAATCATTCAAAGTAAATATCCTTTGAAGCATTAAATATACGGTTAGTAGTGATAATATTGATTTGAATGCTTCTGCTTTCACTCTCCAGGCTTATGTGCTCTGAATTCAGAAATAGATCGTTGCTTTGCAGAATAGATAATATACTGAACGTATTTCCTTATAAAGGAACTCTAACACTCACGTTACTCACATAATTTGATTTTTTTTTCTTTCTTCATCTAAAACAAAGTTTATCTGATTGTGCTTTTGTCAAACCTAATAAGTTATTGTTAATTTGATACTATGAACAATTTATTTGTATTTCCAAACTACACAATCAAAACCACAATGCTGCAAAGTATTGAATTATATCGTTGAAGTATTATAAAATACTCAATAATGTTGAGTACAATAAAATTACAAGACGTCAAGTTCACGGTCCAGTGGTTACAACAAATTTGCGTGTTTCTAAAACCTTGTAAACAACTAAGTTGAGGCGATGATCTCATACCACTATTTATCTTAGATGGCAAAATGTCTTGCTTATAGGTACTTACTTAAACGGACTTATTTGTCCCGTCATATGTGTCACGCGCCGCCCACTGTCGATTTGCAGTTGAACTGAACGCCTAGAGTTTTCTTTATTACAAACGATTATGGTGTAAGGAATTATGTTAATACGTACTACGCTTATTTTGTTGATGTAGGTCAATCGATTATGAAATGTCAAAGAATAATCGTGTTTGGTAATAAAGACAAAATCGAATCTATAATGTTTAATCTGCAGTTTTAGTTTTTTTTTATACGTCTACGTTTGACTGAAAAGGTTCAATACACCTACCGAAGATTTGAGTTATGTGGCATTATGCAGGTCATTGACTTGATTACGTCAGCTGATCGTCGCTACAACTACAGTGGGGTTATTATTGGCACGGAGCAATAACGTTTGATAGCTTGTGTAGTGATATGGTTCAATTTCTCTTCTACTTCTTGCTTGCTTGATAGGTAATTGGAAATAATTAGAAAACTGTTTAATATGAGATATATAATTAAATTCGTCCGGAAGTTTTAGCGAATTGAAGTCTCTTAGAGACATATCGCAGAAAATTTACAGAACATTCTACAAATCCATTTCCTTTAATTAACTTGACCATTCAATCACTTTAGTAGTGCTAATAAGCTATCAATATACACTTTTTTGGAATATTCCATCCCGAATTAATATTTCCATTGAATTCACTGCAACAAAACACGTAAATATAATCTGTGATGACGTAAGGTCGCTATTGGTTTTTGTTCATCTCACCCACTGAAGTGATGTCATCCTGCGGACATGTTAATAGAGTTTATATAATAGGTAGGTAAAAAAGAAATTATACGTGTGGTTAGTAATGTTACGTTAACTTTTTATACGGAATAATGGATGAAAGTGATTTTATAAATTCAGTTTAGAATTAGACTCCCAACTAAAATGTTGAAATTCTGCAGTATTTGGATATTTGGTAAGATATAGAGACTATTTGAATTATTAAGGATGAGAGACAAAATTTCTGTAACGATGTGCTACATCTTCAATCATGATACTTAATGCAACTTGTTGCATTCCCGCCTAACCTGACTGCATTAAAATTTTTAATATGTTTATCACAATTTCATACTTTCTTTGCCGTGACTCAATTGCCGATATCAAGACGTTAAAAAAGTCACGATGCCACAATGAATATAAAATAATTATTTCATAACAATATCGTCTCGGGCTAAAATAATATAATTATAGTCTCCTTTCCTCCTAAACGGCTCGAGGTTAAATAATTTTGGT
The DNA here is from genome assembly GCA_963935595.1 of Schoenobius gigantellus. Classification (NCBI taxonomy): domain Eukaryota; kingdom Metazoa; phylum Arthropoda; class Insecta; order Lepidoptera; family Crambidae; genus Schoenobius; species Schoenobius gigantellus. The sequence continues at coordinate 25,475,795 of OZ012543.1, forward strand.
ACCGTGTGGCACACTCTGCTTTTCATCCCCCTCTATAAGAATAATAAATAAGAGATTCTTTTAGTAGTGAAGAATATATTTACATTTACATAACCAAGTTACAAATAATAATTATTATAAATTATCATAGGCGATCATATTAGATATTTTTCTCTTAATTACTTTGGTAGTAAATTGTTTATGACAGTTTCTGCGTTTAATTTTACACTTTCTGGTGTTAATATTTCACTTTCACTGCTAGAACTCATCTTTTATTCAATTTGTGGGAATCAAGTCTAAATTGTGTGTAATATTTTGATAAAAAGTAATAAAAAATCGAATAAGAAGTTCCTGCGTATTTTTTTTTTATTTGGCCAATGCCGCGTTGGCAGACGCGCTTTTTTTATTACCGGCCAGCAGGCCTATTCTGTAACTTCGGTTGCTAACTAGAACTGTCATTTTTGAAAGGAACTTAACATTCATTACTGCTATCATTTACGCTGCCGTAACACATAAGATCACTAAACCAGTAATGGATATAGAGTGTCTTCCAAAAATGACAATTCTAGTTACCAACCGTAGTAAGCGAATAGGCCTGCAGGACTTTTTCGAAGCAAATTGCGAAAAACACTCTACATACGCCAATGCATGCACAGCATCGACATAAACGCTAAACAGTGATGGTGGCAAACAGCTTGTCAATGTAGCGGCTGTTCTTACCACGCGTCTGAATTGAAACGCGATACAACATCGAAGCGTACATTTGCATCGATACAAGCGCGACAGCAGCATCAAAATCATCTCGATGTAAATGCGAGTGCATTGTTAGAAACGCGCGCGTTTATACGGATGCTCTCTAGCGTCGCGCCGCGATGCAGTCGAGCGGCTGCGAAATGCCCATTTCAGGGGTCGAAACTGGTCAGTAAAATCAGTAATAGTCAGTTTTTTTGAGCATGGTCAGTAAATGTCAGTTTTTTGAGAAAATGGTCAGTTTTTTCAGTTTTTTGAGATCAACACACATATTGCCCCATAAATTTTTTTGGAACCTTATTAATATTTTACTGATACAATTTTGTCTGTCTGTGTGTACCTGTGTCGTTCCTATATCCGCCTACCTTCTTCAATCTAGATTTTGCTTAAGTAATATCTCATAATATATTGTGTCAACAAAAACCAAATTTTAGTCATTTCTCATTTTCTTAGCCGGGCCCAGTGATGGTTTGAGGGCAACACACAACTGATGCTCTATTATGATGTCTTGTGGCAACTTAATATTGTAGCATCATTATTTCGAGGAAAATTAGTCAAATCCTACTATTTTTTCTCGAAATAAACACATATTAATGATAAAAAAACTGTTAATTATTTGTAAACTTTTTAACAATAAAAAGGTGATGATGGTTGGCTATGGGGATGGTGGAGGCCAATAATTGTAAAAGTATTTTTTCAATTCCACATGAATCTTTTATTTTAAGAGGATTGTGAAGCTGTAAATTTTCATACAAAAAGCGATAACGCTTTTCTCCCTCTTTAAATAGTCCAATTTTCATAATTTTTGGAAATGTTGTAGATATAATGAAGATATATGTTTGCACGTTTCGATTTTGAAAATATGTTGTTTAGAATATAAATTATTAGCATCAAAATATCCATATTTTAGACTTAATAACTACCTTGATCATTTTTATCTTTTTTGACTAAATTATACTGAATTACAAAAAAAGCAATACGTACAAACATAGATTAAGGTATACTGAATCTAATGAGATCAAAAGTGTCTAATTTTGGAAAGGTTTAGGGGGGTAAAACAGTTATCGCCCTAAACAATATTTCAATAAGAAATGTAGGCACTTGCCTCGGACTTTCAACTTTAAGCGGTATGCATCAAACTGCATTTTTGCAAGTGCATACTCGAGCCATGAATTGGCTCTTCACAGTCCTCTTAAGTTAGTTCAGATGGTCAGTAAAAGTCAGTTTTTTTAGATTTCTGGTCAGTAAAATCAGTATTTTTGAACACTGAACCTGTTTCGACCCCTGCCATTTGTATCACTGCAAAAGTCGCACCGTAGAATTGCTGGGCCTTTAATAAACAATGTAGTGAAATAATAATAATGACTGAATTTCAGAGATATTTTGAAGATAGGGGCGATCCGCAATCAATTCATAAAATTCCAAAATCAAATCATATTTTTAAATTCGATTTTTGAGATGTAAATGTGCAACAAATACGACATTTTAGCCCATTTTTGGTAATTCTCCTTTGTAATTGTATTTTTTTTCATATATTATTTGTCTATAGTCTGTTGTTTATATAGCCGTTAATTTATTAAAAATAAATAAAATAAAATACAATAAGAATCAAAACTGTTCTTAGTTAGTTAACTATGACCGCCCGTTAAGCGTTGGTGAAATTCGACTTAAAGCACCCAAACACGATTTTTTTGGTGAAATTTCGAAATGCAGAATCAAAAATGAAAAATATAAATAGAGATTTTGATTGAAGTATTTACCGTTTTGAAACGTATTGATTGATCTGTTCGAAAGTCTTGCTGGTGTTCTCAATGGGCAAAAGGGATTTTGAGATGGAAGCTAGTTCAACAAACAACAACTCCATAGCTTCTTCTTAATGAATCCGTGAAAAAGTAAACCTGTTTCGAACTATTATTTTTATCTTTGTATGATCACGAACGAACGACTGACGCCCGAATTCAGGGGTTAAGTTCGTCGCGACAGCAAGGTCGTTTCGCCACGTCCTTGCCGTATATGGACACTTCTCCACTGGAGTATATTATATAGCGTGTGTTTTAAATGTTCAGTCACGGCATTATTGAGTATAAGCAATAAACAACTCTCGCCCGCGTTTGTTAAGTCGTTTTTTCAGCAGCAGAGTTGTTCACGTGCACTGCTTCGGCCCTACAGTCGAATTAACGCCAGCTTCTTGCTCACTGCAGGTGACAATTTTTACAATTTACGACATGACAATTGTAAAAATTGACAATATAATGTTTCGTTATCGTATGAAAAATAGACCTAAAAACACTAACTGTGCACAGTTATGGATTGATTCTAACGTCGTATTTTCACATTGTTAAGTTTAATAAACGTATGTGTTTGTTACAGCGCGGTTTCCCTTTTGATGAGGAAGAAGGGTCGGGCGCTTGGAGTGAGCTCGCGGCGCGGCATCCCGATATAGCGGCGCGCCTGCGGCAGCGGCCCGCCAACTGGGCCAGGAAGCGACGCCCCTCTAGTCAGGACGCCACTGAAGGTGAGCCAGACACATATACGAGCCTTTTCAGTTTAGCATTTTAAGGCGCCTCTTCACAATGGACCATGATGGCCCATCAAATGATCGTCCATCAATGCCGCCATGATCGGGCAGCTCTCCACACAATCGTGAACATTCATTTACTAACTGTTTACTGTTATGATAAGACGTCTATCGAAAATGGACATCGAAGAGATCGCGGCTGCGGCAATATTTTTACTTAGCTCTTATAATCATCTACTTAATAAGCGTGAAAAAAGAAACACTATAGAGCAAAGGGGGAATGGCCGATGGCCATACTAACTTAGGCCCACAACGCACACATGTAAACGAATGTGAAAATTATAGTGCATAATACCAGCATTTGATTGGTAAAAGAAAAAAATTAAAAACATCTTGGTGAATCTTTTTTAATGTATTTTTTATTTTTCATAAAATCATTAAATGTATAAGATAACCATTATGGTAACATGTTATTTATGTCCATTACATTACTAATATATATTGAGAATTGTACACAGTATGTTAAAATTACTAATAAATATACATCGTGCAACCCATTACTTAGGAAGACATTGCACAGATATAATGATATATATTTTTATTTCATGTGGATCTGAAATATAGTTGATTTACAGTGTAGTATTCCCCTTCCGCTTGTCTACGGCATCGCGATTTATTCAGAGTTTAAAAAATAAACATATATTTACTCTGTGTCGCCCTGCTACCTTACGTCACTTTTTCTTTTCGCGAACTCGCCGGCATCATGTGTTCCGTGGGAAAATCAGTAATTTAATAGTTAAACTAGCGATTTCTGTTTGCTAACAGATTGTTAATTGTGTGCTGTGCTCAAAATTTGTCCAGTAAGAGAAAAATAAGCAGAAAGGTTGTTATAAGTATATCAAATGCATTTTGATTTACGGAATTGAAAACGGCGTTCTAGTTCAAACAGCTCCAAGCTCCAAATGGGGCCCTAGGAACACTAGACCGAGCCCACGGAAACTTAGAAGCCCAAACATCATGGATTGTGATATCTCTTCTTGTCATGGAAGTTGAGCTCAAACTTTTGCTTTGAGGTCAGCTTCCAATTGACGACTGTAACAAAACCAAAATTGTAAATGGCGATTTAAAAGAGGAGATAAAAAAATTTGACCTTTCGAGTTTCTTGCCTGTTCTTCTCGAGAAGGCTCTCCCAATTTCCGAACAGGTGTAGAGTCAAATTTTTTTTTTCATTCCTACTTGTATTTGCAGACATCTTGAATATATTCAGGATGTATGCACATACAAGGTTAATATGATTTCTTTAAATTAGATTGTTTTGCTTTGTTTTGACGTCAATAAGTGCCTGTAAAGGCCTATGTTGAATAAAGATTTTTGAATTTGAATTTGAATTGAATCTACAGAAGGTAAATAGATTTTGATATCCTTTTAGAAAACAAAAGATAACCTCAAATTTACCACCAGGGTACGAGATATCCTTACGTGGAAATCAAGATTACGCACGCGATGCAACTTTGATAAAATTATTCTTTTTTTTAAAAAAAAAAGATTACCTCAAATCTTACCACGGGCATACGAAATATCCTTGAACGAGGAGATCAAAGTCGCGCACGCGATGCTTTATTACAACTTTGATAAAACTTTATCCTTTTGGAAATAAAAATATTGCCTCAAACTGTACCACGACGGTACGAGATACCTATTTTATAAGCGTGGTGATCAAAGTTCCGCACGCGATGCTACAACTTTGATAAAACACAACTAAATCTGAGCAACAAAACCAGCGTTGATACGAGATATCTTTAACGCGATCATAAATCTTGGTGCGTGACATTGAGGTTTTGATTTGGTACGTTTCATAACAAGCGCAAAACTGCGTCTGTAACATTAAGCTTCGTGGTCTGTCTGTAATACCTAGTCTTCCAACATGAATGCGACACGAGATGTTACTGTTTTAAAACGTGAGATTGTTCAATACTATTCGCTATACAGGGAAATACATTCTAATGTATCTATACATATCTTAATTAGATCACTATAATATCAGAATCTGTGTTTCAGGTGCAAATTGTACCACAGTAAAGTAACAAAATTTGTCCAAACATTTTGAGATATGAAATTTCTAGAAAGAAATATAAAAGTTTCCACAAGGAAAGGTTGTATATCAACCAATTGAGAATATGAGCTTGCTAATAGATGTGTCAACAAAACCAATAAATGGATTTCAAATTCCTGTATTGACAAGAATTCTTTGCCAAAATTTTGAAGAACATAAATGAATGGATGGCCTCACTAAAAAAGAGTAAAACTCTATTACATAAATTTTACTGACAGAGACTTGTCAACCTCAAGGCGTTGATTCTGAATGATAACCTGATATAAGTCTAAACAGAAAGCGTTCAAGTTAGAGACTGCTCCCTTGAACTAGTACATAATCCGCTGACGGTTGCAACCACTAGTGTAATGCCCACTCTAATTCAATAAAGTACTGTTAGTAAGCAAACTCAAGCATCCAAATTTCTTTATGATATACATTTTAATGAAATAATAACTAGAAGACTGCTGATACCACCTATCTTAGATAAGCATATTTACCAGCTGATTGAACATGTTTAGCAAGATCAGAACCTTAATAGCACAGACTTGGATACAAGAATAAAATTGAGTCAAAAAATGAAATCATCACGTTAAAAAGCCTGGAGTACCAAACAATATTAAAGTGAAGTCCAAGACAGAAAACAAGTATGGTCTGCCTCAGACTTAACATTAACATAGCGGGGCAAATGCCAGCAGAAATGAACTAAAAACCAGGGTGAACGGGCAGCCACCATCTCACCGGGCAGGCCCAGCCAACCACACCCCTGGGGGCTGTTTGGCAAGGGGCACACACGATATGTTAGACAACAAGGTACAGTAAGCTCCCATTCAAGCTATACATTTACACTACGAAAACCGCCACTATTACGAGCGACATAAGAACGGTCCAAAGGTCAAACAGTATAGCTTGATAAGGAGCTTACTGTACACACAGGCAACTGAACCAATTACTTACTTTATTACCAATGATCTATTATTCTTGCAATTAATAGTACCACTGGCCCTTTGAAAGATTACTTATTCAAAATGTAATCTGAAAAATAACATATTCAAAATAGATCTAGGTAAACAATAGGCACAGGCTATCAAAAGTTTATTGGAATTAGGAGTAGTACAAAATATATGTAAACATATAATGGTCAAATTTGGTTAAATAATATTCTTATAAGCTTGGCCAAATGGAAAGTTTAAACCACTATTTAATTTAAAGTCTCCTTACAAATTAATTAGTAAATAACTATTTGAAATAGAGGATATTATATATTAAAATTATTTACAATATTATATAGATCTAAAATAATAATATCCTTTAAATTCCAATTACTCCAGAACACAGAAAGAATCTATGTTTGGAAGGTATTATTTATTTATCAGTTTACAGCATTACCTAACTTATGGCCTTTGTACTACCCCTAGTGTTTTCAAAAAAATTGTAAAGCCTCAATATTGAATTTAAAAACAAGGATTGGTTTCAACTGTGTACCCCAATTATCATTACTTGTGATTACCTAATGTACATAGCAAAGATATGCTACCCTTAATATATTTAAATGCTTAGTCTATTATGAATTTTGAAAAAGCAATCACATACCAAGCACATTATACAAGTTCCTTGGGATCATTATAAACTATCATATCATGACATTACAGTTGCCATGACATAAAAGAAATAAGTACTGAATTATCACTTTTTACAAAAATTCATTAACCTCAAATATTGCAAAATATGGGATTTGGCTAAATTAGTAAGGTTTTGAGTAGTTGCCTGTCTGGCAGTATCTGCTTATAGCTAATACACACAAAAATTATAAAAAGTCAAAAATATTTGGTCTTACTTTAAAACTCTTATGACACAGTGATGATGTTAACTCTAATCATTCTATACCACCTAGATTGGTGGATTCATACTGTAAGCAAAATATTTTTTAAATGTGTTACCAAACAGACCAGGAGCATTGCAATGAGGAGTCTTATGGAATTCGCTCAGAACACCTCATCGGTTATTCTCAACAACTACTCATCATCATCATAACAGCTCATATACGTTCCCACCGAGGGGCATGAGCCTACCCTAACTAGTTAGGGCGACTAGGCCTTAGTCAAACCACGCTGGCCTAGTGAGGATTGGTACTGCTTCTCGTATTAACCAATTAATTTGTTTGCTATGTTATAAAATTGTAACATACTTCTCTGCAATGTTAATACTACTACCATTGCATGCATAAATGAAATGGGAAATGTCTTATTCCCACACCCAAACCATACCAGATCCCTAGAAATATTTGGGATTTTGTGCTCACACCACAACCTTATATTTATTGCTCATATAAGTTCTAAGAAAAATGTTGACTGATAATAAATCGCACACATTAAGTGGAAAATAATAAATGTGCTTTTTATATAATCTCTGGTCAATTTGGCATGCCTCAAATAGATACATGCTACCAGGATAATAACTGCTTATAAGCAGTGTAACATTCTTGATTCTGTAAAAGATTACTCATTCAATATAAATGCTTATGACGTTTGGCTTGGGTTTATATTTTTTGTGCGCTTTGCCACCATTTGCTTTAATAACAAAATGCATACAAAAATTGAAACCAACAAGTGCAAAGGCATTTTGTAGTTTATCTTGTCAGGATATGATAGCTTGAGATTGAAAAACTTTTAAATTTTGCACTGTCATCTTATCTATTAAAATCTCCATTCAGAATAGAATACCAGTTGAACTCTGCCCGCGGTGAGCCTCTTCTGCTACATGCATTCAGATGTTGAGAACTTGTTGAGCATTATGCTTGCGTCTCCACAGGTACATTGAAACAATACTGCTTATTCAAGTAGGTGGTAATTCTGCAAGGCTCACAACAAAGAACCAATTTTAACATCCCTCCATCCCTCTCATAATAATGTTTAAACTTTAACACAAAAGTATAATGATGGGCCAGGTTTTGACACCCTAAACAGCACTGTCATGGGTGAGTCGATAGGAACAGTTAATAAAATCAAAAGATCACTGAGAGGTGTGTTTAAACTTAGACTCGCCATGGCATTATGCATGGAATCTTTGTATCCCAAGCATAGTTTTTTAAATATTTTGCCCAAATATAACAAAACACAACATTGAGTCTTGAAATGTGAACAGAATAACCTCCTCCTTTTTTGAAGTCGGTTAAAACCTAGTAAGTAGTAAGCTATAAGACATCTACAACCGAAACAAGTCAGGATTATATGAAATGCTGGAGGCGGCGACGCTAACGGCATGGCGGTGCACTTCGCAGAGGACCTGAGAGTCGTCTGCGATGCCGCCATGCCGCGGGCGAAACCTGGCGCCCGCAAGCGGCAGGTATACTGGTGGTCGCAGACCATCGCGGATCTGCGCGCCACCAGTTGTAGGGTGAGGCGCGTCTACCTGCGGTGCAGAAGGCGCGCCACCAGGAGGACGCCCGACGAAGAGGAAACCCTGCGTCGGGCGTCCTACTGGAAGCGAATAAGGTCCTCAAGACGGAGATCTCGAGGGCCAAAACGGAGCCGTGGAACTCTTTTATAGAGCTCCTCGACTCCGACCCCTGGGCCGGCCGTACCGACTGGTGAAGGGGAAGTACCAAAACGGTGCTCCCCCGATACACCAGTTGGACGAGGGGCTTGTACAGAGGGTTCTAGGGTCGCTCTTCCCCGACCCTGGACCCTTCGAGCCCCCGAGGATGGTCGCCCCCAGCGCCTCCCTCGAAGTGGAGGAAGCGGGCCCTCCCGTGTCGGACCTCGAGTCCGACGCGGTGAGGGAGCGGTTCCGGCGCAAGGGGAAAGGGAAGGCGCCGGGACCGGACGGGGTGCCAGCGAGGGTCCTGTGCCTGGCATTGGGCCCCCTGGAGGAGCGGTTCCGGGCGGTGCTCAATACGAGCATCGCCTCGGGCCGTTTCCCTCAGTGCTGGAAGGTGGGGCGACTCTACCTTCTGCGGAAGCCGAATCGCCCCGCCGATGCCCCGTCGGGGTACAGGCCGGTGGTGCTGCTCGACGAGGCCGGGAAGTTTTTTGAGAAAATTCTCGCTTCCCGGGTCGTCGAGCATCTGGAGGGCCTGGGACCGGACTTGGCTGAGTGCCAGTTCGGTTTCCGCACCGGCCGGTCCACCGTGGACGCCGTGGCCCACCTCAAGAGGTGGACTGAGGGGGCCACGTCGGCGGGGGAGGTTGTCGTTGCGGTGTCGTTAGACATCCCCAACGCATTCAACAGCCTCCCCCACGAATGCATAGAGGAGGCACTGCGTTTTCACGGAGTGCCCCTCTACCTCCGCTCCCTCATCACCGATTACCTCCGCGGGAGGGAAATCGTGTATGAGGGGGCGGACGGTCGCGTCCACAGGTGGCCGATGGTGGCGGGAGTACCCCAGGGTTCCGTGCTGGGCCCTCTGCTCTGGAACCTGGGGTACAACTGGGTTCTGCGGGGCAACCTCCTGCCGAACATGGAGGTTGTCTGCTTCGCCGACGACACCCTTGTCGCGGCGAAGGGGCGCACGTATGAGGAGGCGGTCCATCTGGCGTCGGTCGGCACGACGATGGTCGTCCGGCGCATCCGCCTCCTCGGGCTGGACGTGGCCGTCGAGAAGACGACGGCCATTACGTTCAGGCCGCCGCGTCGCCGCAGACCCCAGGCGGGGCTCCGTGTCCGAGTAGAGGGGGTGCAAGTCGAGATCGAGAGCTCGATGAAGTATCTCGGTCTGGTGCTGGACCCCCGATGGGATTTCGGGGAGCACTTTAAGCTCCTCGCCCCAAGGCTGTCTACCGCCGCGGCAGCCCTCAGACGGGTGCTCCCCAACGTGAGGGGACCAGGCGCAGCAAGCCGTCGACTTTATCAGACGGTGATAAAGTCGATGGCGCTGTACGGAGCCCCGATTTGGGCGTAGCGTCTCGCCCCCCGAACGGTGGCCCTCCTGCGTAGGCCGCAGAGGGTCATTGCCACCCGGGCCGTGCGGGCCTACCGCACTGTCTCTCACGGGGCGGCCTGCGTTCTAGCGGGCTCGCCTCCGTGGGATGTCGAGACACGTGTCCTTGCGGCCGTGCACCGACATCGGGTGGCAGCGAGGAGTCGGGGGGAGCGCCCCCTCCCGTAGGAGGTGGCGCGCACAAGGCACCTGGCGCAGAGTGAGGCTCTCCGCCAGTGGGCCGAGACGCTCGCCCACCCAGCTGCCGGCCACTGGACGATCGAGGCCGTTCGTCCAGTGTTGGAGGAGTGGGTTGGGCGCCGGCGGGGCAGCCTCGCCTACCGGATGGTGCAGATGATGACCGGGCACGGGTGCTTCGGCAATTATCTGCACCATGTCGCACGGAGGGAGCAGACGCCGCAGTGTCATCATTGCGGCGCTCCCGACGACACGGCCGAGCACACCCTTTCGGAGTGCCCGGCCTGGCGACCCCAGCGTGATGCATTAGCCCTCGCGCTGGGCCTAGGCAGGGGTGCGCCCGTTGCGCTGGCCAGCGTCGCACGTGAGATGCTGACCAGCGCGGCGGCGTGGGAGGCTGTCGCCTTCTTCTGTGAGGATGTTATCTCGCAGAAGGAGGCTGCGGAGCGGGCCGGAGAGGATGACCCTCTCGCCGCACCGCTCCGGCGCAGGCGGTTGGGGAGGAGGAGGCGAGCGTTCGAAAAAAAGGATTATTTGAAATAACTCAAAACAACAGTGACTCAAGGAATCACACTGTCATACACCTGTTCACACTCCCTAGAACCTAAATATGCTCAGCTAATAAATTGTCCACTAGGTACTATACCTAGTCTTGCCATAAATATTGTAAGATAGAAAAAACATTTTTTTTAACTGCTTAAAACATTTATTACTTTTACACTATGTTAGTTTAGTACATAAATATAAAACAATTAAAAATATATAAAGCTTATTCGAAGTGGTCTCCATTGGCTGCAATACAGTCCTTTAAACGTTGAGGCCAGTTATCAATAGAAGCACGCACTCTTTCCATGGGAAAATTCTTCACTGCCAATCGTATAGACTGTTTTAGGGACTCCAAATTATCATGGCGTTTAGAGCAAGCTGTACTCTCTAAAATTGACCATAAATCATAGTCTAGTGGATTAAGATCGGGACTAGACGACGGCCAGTCTTCAGCTCTGATGAAGTCCGAAACGTTCGCTTCTAACCAAGACTGCGTGGAACGAGCTTTATGACCCGGCGCCGAGTCTTGCTGGAAGGACCATACTTGGTTATTGAACATGGTGATGTTAAGGGGCTTAAATACCTTCTCAAGAATGGTATCTTGATATACTTGTGCCGATGTTTTGATACCTTTTTCACAAAAATATGGCTCAGTCACTCCTTCATAGCTAACACCCCACCAAACCATCACTGAACTCGGATAATGTCCACGTTGCACTCTGTCGACTTATTGGGAAGCTTCCTTAGAGCTTTGAGCATAAATACGGTCATATTGTTTGTTAAAATGTTGCTCTATTGTAAAAATTTTCTCATCCGTAAACAAAATTTTTCTGTGACTTCCCTTTGCGTACCGCTTCAGTAGTTGTTTCGATTTTACCACCCTATTCTTCTTTAAATTATCAGTTAAGAAGTGACCAGTGCGTCTCTTATAGGCTGCAAGTCCTAAGTCATCTTTTAAAATACGTCACATGGTTCTAGGTGCTATCTTCATTTCTCGAGATAAAATCTTTTGCTTTCGGACAGGATTTCTTCGAATTCTTTCCCTTACTGCTTTGACCACCTTTTTCGTACGAACACTACGTGGACGGCCAGATCTTTTTCTATCACAAACAGAGGAAGTCTCATTGTACCTACTAATAGCCCGGTACACAAACATTTTACTAATACCAAGGGTATGGAGAGTTTTAAAAATTGCATTTGGCTCCATACCTACTTTGTGTAATGCAATCACAACGATTCGGTTCTCTTTATCACCCCACTCCATTTTAATATCGCAAAATATTATAAAATGTATTGGCGCCAAAATGAGAAAACACAATGAACAACCGTATAAAAATCACAGATTCGAAATTCAAATGTAATATTTTTTTATTTTTAAGTGTAACAGTATTTATGGCCAGACTAAGTATATACTTACTGAACACAGTTGTCATCTTTAGAGATAAACAATTATATTTACTCATTACCACTAACTACCACCATGCTTGAAAACCAATTAGCAGTAGATAGGTAAAATTAACTGTAGAATAGTGGTAACATATTGTTATGTTTTAACCAGTGGGATGTGTGGTTAAGTTTTAACCACACAGCCCTTGCCACTGAGCCACATTGTCAGCTAGCTAGGTAGGGTATCAATAAAGTTATAAGGAAAACGGCTGGTGGGCAAAAACTTAACTGACTTTTGCAGATATTTATAATTGATGTGATGTTTCACTCATTTTTATTTACTTATAACACTGAATAAATTACACTGCTTTGTATTTTGATTTTGTATTGATTAATCAATAATTAAATAATTAAGTTCCTATTTGTATATGAAAAGATGATTGAGTAATATAAATACTGTTGATACTTATTCTCAGTGGCTAGCATCGATTTACATTTACACTGATGTTATTTATTTTTATAATTAGCTCATAAAAATAACCTAATTATAATTGGGATGATGACTGAATTCTAATTTTTACGTCTCGTAATTAAATATTAAAATACCGTGGAAAAAGATGCAGTCCTGTGCAATTAGAATTAAAATCGGCTTAGAAATACATTAGATACAAGCATTTTAAATTGTTAATTTGAAGGCGATTAGACAGAGAGATCCGACATCAACCGCGACGTCATTGTTGAGTACGGCCATATAAACTCCTTGTAAATAGCCGTTTTGCTAGAAAGAGATGGAGAGAAATCTTTAATACCTTATATCTTGGTTGTTTTTATAGTTATTCGAAAACCGATTTTTTCTTTCTGTTTATTATATGAATGAGCTTCTATTAAAGCCCAAATTTTTTTTTGTCATCTAGCCTATTGTCTCTGTTTATAATAATAGTGTTTATGACCAGAGGCATAGTTCAATTCAAAACATAGTATTAAAATAATGATTGATATAAATCTTGTAATATTAGAATCAAAGTAATTAAGCAAACAATGCATGTATATACCTTATATGTTTTATTAAAATACATTCACTTAGCCTTACCCATTGAATTAAGCTCTAAACAGCTACACTGTAAATCAATTATATTTCAGATCCACATGAAATAAAATTCATAATTGGACGAACTTACCTAAGTGAAGTCCAATTGTAATTTTATGAATGTGGATCTGAAATATAATAATCTGCCACCCAGCCCTAGAAATTGACCCTGAATACACTGGGTAAGACAGATTGGTAGGTAGGTAGCATATTCAATAATACTGCTAGTAGCACTATAACCTACTAGTGCTATATATCTACCTACCAATGTTATCCAGCTCTAAATTAGTGACGTAAGGTTGACACAGAGTAAAAATATGTTTATTTTTTAAACTCTGAATAAATCGCGATGCCGTAGACAAGCGGAAGGGGAATACTACACTGTAAATCAATTATATTTCAGATCCACATTCATAAAATTACAATTGGACTTCACTTAGGTAAGTTCGTCCAATTATCAATTTTTTATTAGTCTATGTTATTGTCATATATGACGAAAACATCATCTAAAAATTGAGCAGGTGCAGTACATACTACATAATATAAATCAAAGTCGCTCCCGCTGTCTGTACGCCTAGATCTTTTAAACTACGTAACGGATTTTAATGCAGTTTTCACCGATAGATAGAGTGATTCAAGAAGAAGGTTTATATTTTTATCACAAGCATATTTATAGTATAGAAAAGCCGAGAAATACAAAGAGATCTATCACCTGCTAAGGTGATACAAAGTTTACCGGGTCAGCTAGTATTGTATAATTACTAAAATATGTCTAACATATAAAGATATCTAAATAGAACGAAAAATCAGTTACGAATATTTTATTATTTTATACTGTATCGAATTTGTTGTGTATTCAGGGCCTAAAATCGCCATTCCCCTCCGAGAAGTCTTACACTGTACTCGAGACAAATACGTACTGAGTAATCGGCGATTGTGTGGACGCGTATGCGATCATGTGCCATAATTCCTTTGATGTACCGACAATTTACCGATTACTCACGATTACCGGCGATGATGGCCGCTCATAGACAATCATGCCCTCTACACAATCGTGCATGTCTATACTCTCGCCCATCATGGGCCATTGTGAAGAGGCGCCTTTATACAAGTGTATATTATGCTCGTTTTTCGAAGCGCATGTAAGTGCGTATAGGCGCGCCCTTTTACCACGTGCGAGACCAAGGCCTCATTAACAGAGACGCGGGGCGTTGCGCGTTGCGCGTTGCGATGAGCGGCGCGGCCCGCACTGAATTCAAACATATGGCGTTGTATGAGTGCCTTTACAGAGAAGCGATTTTATACACCTTTGCTGGAAAATAGAGCGTTTTTTGCGGCCGAGCGCATATGCCGCGCTAAAAAAATGGCTAGAATGAAAGGCGCTCTACCTTAGATTAGATTTTGTTGCTCGTCAAAATAAAATTGACAATGAATGACAAAAAGTCGATCCGCGATATCTTTACAAAGGTGACACTTTGAAACGCATACTGTTAATTGTCATAATTTCGATTGGCATACATCATATGGCATAAAAATCAAAAAGCATAATAAAATTTGGCATAACATATCAATAGGCATAAACATTATAAGTAATGAAGAATTGTCGAAAGTCATAATATTAAAAATCATAATCTTTGAAAGGTATAATTTGGTTTGCCATAATTTTATAAAGCATACTTAAAAACGCATAATTTTATAACTGTTACTATCCATAATTTTGTTTGACATAATTTAACTATGCATAACTCACTAAAGATATAGTTTTATAAAGAACTAACTGTACCCGGCATGCGTTGCAATGACACGTAAATGCCATTTCTTTTTTTTTCTTTTTTTTTTTGCTAGGAACCCTCACGGGTGTCCCCATAACACCCTACCAAAGTTTCATTACAATCTGATGAATGGTTTCGGAACGCATAGAGGACAAACAAACATACTAATACATTGATTTTTATAGATAATAACTGTAAATAGGAATCCATAAATCTTCTTTGACATAATCCGGGATGTATTTTTCTCCATACGAGGATTACTAATTATCAAAAAAAAAACTAGTGCTATTTAAAACCGACTCAGTCAACCCCGACTCCACGTAGTCTTGTCTGCCCTACCCCTAGAGTGTTATTCAGAACCGCGAAGGCACGGAGGAGTGAGGCGGCCCGCCTGCTGAGGAGCTGCAGGTGGCTATGAGCGAGCCGCCGAGGCTGCGATGGTGAGCGAAAGCCATCTGTGACGATTAGCATGCGTGGGACCGCTAGAACCCAGCAGTGCCGGAGCTATGGCAGAAGTCTTTCATGCTGCATGCCTGCTTGCATGCCAGCTTGCATGTCTTCATGTATGCAAAATGATAAAATATAATATGTATGTCTTTTGAATATTATGCCTTTGAAATATTATGGCAAACATAAATTATGCCTTTTGTTACTTATGCTTATTCAAATTATGCCTTTTCATGGTTATCTCTTACATATTTCGTATAATATTATGCGTTATGAAATTATGATATAAAGACTTATGGCAAGTAACGATTATGGCAATTAACATTATGGATGTTTATGACGAAAAATGTTATGCGTTTCAATAGGTAACCCTTTACAAATCTAAATGTGTAAACACACAATTAGTATGTATTGTTAGAAAGTTTTTATTCCAAAAAACATTAATTTGAAGAAAGTAATGGCCCGTTCCTAATAACTCGTATTAGGCGGAATCATGGGTGTAACATTTCGGAATGACAGACTAGTAGTTCATTAGGTGATGTTCATGTTTATGTTTTTGACTTTGATGCCCACTAAGAAAACCACTAGCCACCAGATAGGAATTTTGCCCACCAACTGGGGGTTTCAAAACACCAAAACTAGTGGAAAATCCACTAACATGGCAACACTGCTGTCCAATTTAGGATTCAATTTAGTGTAGTGTGATCAGTAGCTTCTGACTTTCTAATAAGATCGTTCCTATTTAGGATTTCTACAAATTGAATAGTATAATAATAAGCTCTTTATAAAGGATTATATATTGGACCATTAGTACAACTGTCAATAGTCAACAAAAAGTTGATAAATACAAATCTAAGCTTTGTGCTCATTGAATACAGGTTGTATAAGCAAACGTTTCCATTATTTCAGATTTTGGCGACCGATTTGGAGGATTTGACAGATTTCCCTTCGAGGACATCCCGCCAGAATTCAGAGAACATTTTCCTACACATTGGAATAGAAGATTTAGTCCCCGAGACGAACCACAACCGCAACCACAAGGACCACAGCCGTCATCGCCCCAGCAACACACTACGACAGCTACACAAACAGAGGAAACCCCAGGGCCATCCGATCAATCTGAACAAACAAATCTGTCACAACACGGACTAAGAAACACAGTAGATCTCGGCCAAAAGAGTCCAACTGATCCCAGCCTGATTGATGCTGAAGAAAGGAATCAAAGGTCTATGTCAGCGCCTCCTGACAGTTGTACAGTAAACCAAAGTAACATACCTAAAATGAGTGCACAGAATCACCAGGAACAGACACAGCACCCCCAACATTCAGACCACCCGCAGCAACAGCAGTCCAATGTGCGACATATACCTATTTTCGTGGAGGGCAGAGACGAGCCAGTAATCAACAAGAATGTCGATCACAGCACAAATTTCGGCGATACGAAGCCTTCCTACGTTCCTCCCCCGCAACAACAACAACCACCACACATGGACAGAGAGCGATACTTTCCAGATGATGGGCCGGTGTTCAATCCTCCGCCTAACTTTTCTAGATCCTTTGGAACACCTTTCAACAAAGGCTTTAGGCAAGGATCTCAGCCATTCACCCAACAAAAAGTATACCCACAGGCTGCGTTCAACCGAGGTGCGTCGCCTCAGAGATCTCAGTCGCCTAAACCTCAAATGCATCCTGAAGACCACTATGTTAAAGTGCCAGTACATCACGAGCACAAACAAGGACCGCCTCGAGCTCAACAACAGAAGCCTACGCAGCAGCAGCAGCAGCAACAACAGCAGCAGCCGCCGCCGCCGCCGCCGCAGCAGGCCCCGCAGCATCAGCAGTCTCCACCACCTCAGCCTAAACCGCAGCAACAGAATCCTGCCAATGATCCAATAACACAAATATTAGGTATTCAGACAGATGTCTTAAATCTGATGTCGGAGGTAGAGAATTTCACTGGCACCAAAAAAGACAAGAAATATTTATACCTGGATGAGATGTTGACTAGGAATCTCATCAAACTAGACAATATTGAAACTGATGGCAAGGAGAATATTAGACAAGCAAGAAAGGAAGCTATTAGATGTATTCAAAAATGCATAGCCGTACTAGAAGCCAAAGCAGAAAAGGGCGGTAGCACACCACAGCCTCAGGATGTTGATATGAACAATACCGAGCCTGCTACCGAACAGTCGGCGAAAGAGAATGGAGTTGAGGTCGAAATGAAAGTGGTTGCAAATGAGGAATCGAAAGTTGAACCCCAGACAGAACAGCAACAAACTGTTATGCCACAAGAAGAGCAGAAAGCTCAGGTAGAAACTGAATCCGCCCAAACGTCTGAAGTCACAGAAAAGGCAGAGCCTCAAGCTGCTGACATAAGACCAGAAGAAAAGATTGCAGAACAAAATACGGAAAAAGAAGAAAAAAAGGAACAGGGAAAGCCGAGCCCTAAAAAAGGCACAAAAAATGTAAAGAAACGCGATAAGAGTAAAGATAAGAAGGAACCGTCTAAAGATAGCAATAAAGATGAAAAAACGGAGGTGAAGGTGGAAGCTATGCAAACAGATGATAAGAGTGAGAAAACAGACACTCAAGCGATGGAAGTAGATGGTGCTGCTAGTCAATAATTTAGATTTACCGTAGTGAATTATTTCATGTAGATACACTATTTAATGCACAGGCCTTATTGTTCTGCCTTCCTTCCTGATCTTAACTTTTGAGCATAATAAATAACCCAGGTGTTATATTGTATAGTGTTTGTTTGTACAATTCATGTTTTTAATATTAAAACAAATATGTAAAGGAATCCGTTTTCCTTTAGGATTTGAAGTGGTCTCTTCTTATTTAAATCCTAATATTTAATTAATTTATTGTTTATCAATACTGATAACATTTTTCATATTAAATAATAAGTTCTCAAATGTTTTTTTTTATTTAATAATGTCTTAACGCGTCATAGACCGAAGCTTCGGGACGATAGGCACAGGTGGGGCCAAAGGGTTAGACAATAACCCACTGTCACAGTTTAACAATGTATATACACGATGTTTCTTAATAACCATTAGATAATCAATTCTTTATCGAAAACTCATTATTAAGTGTTTACACGTAATGTCATTCAACCCAAAATTTTTATGTAAGTCATAGACATGATGATGATACTGTGATTGATTTACATGAAAATTTTGGGTTGCATGACATTCCGTGTAAACACATTTTAATAATGAGTTTTCGATAAAGCATTGATTATTTATTGGTTATTAATGTTATTATGAAACACCGTGTATAGTTATGAAACGAACGTGTTTGCGCAGAGCAACGTGTGGCTGACCCCAGCCGGGCCACAAAAAAAAAGTGTATAAAATAGATTGTTTTGAGTAGGTCGCTATAATGTCTAGAGTTTGTCAGAGTTTGTTGGCAAGTTTCAGAGTTTGTCGCCTGCGCGTTTCAGAGATCTGTGTGGCCCGGCTGGGGATACGTTACCCCAGCCGGGCCACACATCTCGAAAACGAAACGACCTAGTGAAAATCTGTTTGCTGATATAGATAGGCGGCAGTTTGTCGAAGTTTGTTGGACAAGTTTGAGTTTTCATCGGGCTCGCGTTTAAGCGGGCTGTGTGGCCCGGCTGGGGTAACGTTACTCCAGCCGGGCCACACAAATCTCCAAAACCAAACGACATAGCGATAATCTGTTTGCCGATATAGGTAGGCGGCAGTTTGTCAGAGTTTGTCGGACAAGTTTTAGAGTTTGTCGATCCACCATTTCAGAGCTCACCTGCAGCAAAGTTGCTGCAACCGATCTAGCTGGATCTCGAAAACAAAGCGACATAGAGAAAAACTGTTTGCTGGAATAGTGAAGCGGTAGTTTGTCGAACAAATTCCACAGTTTGAGACATGCGCATTTCCGAGATATGCGTGGCCCGGCTGGAGAAACGTTACCCCAGCCGGGCCACCTGGATCTCGAAAACGAAACGACCTAGCAAAAATCTGCTTACTGAAAAAGATAGGTGGTAGTTTGTCGATACATTCTTCAAAGATTCAGATTTTGTCAACGCCTCAATCCAAAGAACGAAAGAATTCTTTATGTGGGGAAATAGTCTAGGAGCCTGGAGTCCCAAATGTGCGAGGTTTCTTTATTTTTTATGATTTATGTACTTACTTACAATAAGCAGTTAATGTAAAATAGTTAATTGAATTCAGTGATGAAACAGTAACCGTTAATATTTACATTTATGTAAATCCTCGATAAGTGATTGATATTTTTTAATGCATTATTTAAGCAACATTTGGCATCTGGTCTCATTGTCTATCTATATAAAGTAATGTACAGTCGCGTACAACTTTCTCTAAAAAAGTAAGTTTTATGAGGTTTTGTTTGTTATACACGGTGTTTCATAATAACCAAAAAATAATCAATGCGTTATTCAAAACTAATTATTAAAATGTGTTTACACGTAATGTCATTCAACCCAAAATTTTAATTTGTATATCATAGTATCATCATGTCTATGATTTACATGAAAATTTTGGGTTGAATAACATTACGTGTAAACACATTTTAATAATTAGTTTTAGATAACGCATTGATTATTTATTGGTTATTATGAAATACCGTGTATATGCTGAAAAGAATAATTTTTGTATAAAACATCCATAAAGTTTATTACGAATTCATTGTTTTCATGTTCAAAGTTGTTGTCCTTTCATGCCCCCCACGGTGAAACTTTACAATGCTTTGGAAAGCCTGGCTCGATTTTGATTAAATAAAACCTATTAGTATAGTATTTGCACGAGTACGCGAATGAAATGCAGTAACTTTTATAGTAATAGTTTGATGTGATTGTGTGACTATCATTATTAATGGATTGGAATAGATCCAACCTACTTTCAAATAAGAATTATATTAAAGTAAAAAAATAATAATGAATTTAATATGTTGCGAAAAACAATTCCATTACCTATCCATAAGATGGTTACCTATAGGTAATCAAATTGTTTTCCGCAACACGGTGAGGATTTTTATTTTCCTAAGTTTTTATACTTTTACTACTTTAGTACTATTATCTATTCTGTGCTTTTACCACAGATATTTTGATTGAAGTCAATTCAATTAATTCATCTCACTTGTTTAATTCACAAAAGTCCATCTCAAGAGATGTAAAATCTATAGGCACATAGATTTTTTTTCGTTGCACCGTTATTAATGTACCGTCGTTAATGTTTACTTGCGTTGATATACGGAGTGGGTGGAAAGGACAACAACTTTTAACATGAAACAATGAATTCGTAATAAACTTTATGGATGCTTTATACAAAAATTATTCTTTTCAGCATATACATCTAACAAACAAAACCTCATTAAACTTACTTTGCATGCACTTATTAAAATCGATTTTTTTAAAGAAAGTTGTACGCGACTGTACATTACTTCATATAGATAGACAAGGAGACGAGATGCCAAATGTTGCTTAAATATACATTAAAAAAATACCAATCACTCATCGAGGATTTACATAAATTTAAATATTAACGGTTACTGTTTCATCACTGAATTCAATTAACTATTTTACATTAACTGCTTATTGTAAGTAAGTACATGAATCATAAAAAATAACGAAACCTCGCACATTTGGGACTACAGGCTCCTAGACTATTTACCCAAATAAAAAATTCTTTCGTTCTTTGGATTGAGACGTCGACAAACTCTGAATCTTTGAAGAATGTATCGACAAACTACCACCTATCTTTGTCAGTAAGCAGATTTTTGCTAGGTCGTTTCGTTTTCGAGATCCAGGTGGCCCGGCTGGGGTAACGTTTCTCCAGCCGGGCCACACATATCTCGGAAATGCGCATGTCTAAAACTGTGGAATTTGTTCGAAAAACTCCGACAAACTACCGCTTCACCATTCCAGCAAACAGTTTTTCTCTACGTCGCTTTGTTTTCGAGATCCAGCTAGCTCAGTTGCAGCAACTTTGCTGCAGGTGAGCTCTGAAATGGTGGATCGACAAACTCTGAAACTTGTCCGACAAACTCTGACAAACTGCCGCCTATCTATATCAGCAAACAGATTTTCGCTATGTCGTTTGGTTTTGGAGATCTATGTGGCCCGGCTGGGGTAACGTTACCCCAGCCGGGCCACACAGCCCCCTTAAACGCGAGCCCGATGAAAACTCAAACTTGTCCGGCAAACTTCGACAAACTGCCGCCTATCTATATCAGCAAACAGATTTTCACTAGGTCGTTTCGTTTTCGAGATCGGCGGCTGGGGATACGTTACCCCAGCCGGGCCACACAGATCTCTGAAACGCGCAGGCGACAAACTCTGACAAACTCTAGACATTATAGCGACCTACTCAAACAATCTATTTTTTACACTTTTTTTTGTGGCCCGGCTGGGGTCAGCCACACCAGAGCAACAGCGGGGCACTCACGGGGAAGCGGGCGGCGCGGTCCGTCGCCCCAAACTAGCTGAGTTTGCGCACTCGAACGTTGAGGGTTGAAGGCAAACGCCTGTGTGATTCGCGAGTGAGTTTTTACGAGAATCGTTGATTACATTATTTAAAATGGTGCACACTTGTTGTTTTGTGTACGATAGTAAGTTTATGATAACTACTAGATAGATATACTACAAACTGACGGTCGGTCAGTACATTTCCTGAGGACTGAAGGTACGCTACGCACCAACGGTTGGCTTAGCACTGAAACCGGCCGGATATCATTTAATCAGTCATTTAAATAAAAAACATAATAACACCAATATATAATTTTATATATTAATTATTTATATACATGTTAAACATTTTACATATTTATATTCGCTTATTAATCTTAACTTTATCACAGAAACAAAAATACAAAGTAACAACATATTCAGACATCGATCGACCGCACATTTTTCTTAAAAAACAGTATTGCTTTGGTACACACTTTAAAGCCCTCGAAATTCAGATCAGAAACAAACAAGGATAAACATTAGGCCGCAAAGTGCACTAGTATGCACCAAGATCAGCGGTCTCCTACTCCCAGTCGCGCAGCACTTGCGGCCAGTCTTGGTCGGTGATGAAGGGGCGGTCGATGGAGTCGACCACGTGGTCGCCGCAGAGCGCGCACTGCGCCGCCACGAGCGCGTCGAGCCGCTCGCGCAGCTCGGCCCGCAGCGGCCGCCCGCCCGCCGTGGTCTCACGCAGCTCCACACTCGACAGCAGCCGCAACTGCCGCTCGATGTCTATGGTCTCGCTGCGCTGCGCGTCCGCTGCAACCAACCGTATGAACGACGTCTTACTTACAGTAGGGGAGGCCAGAATGCTAAATTTGTAGTCACTCGAGCGTGTTTGGGACTCATTGTACTTTGAAGATAAGGTTGTAGGGACCAAAAAATGTTATATAATATTTTTCATTTCACTGGTGGGGAAGGCGGCCAGGGGGTTTCAAAGATTTCAAGTAAAAATAGTGGACACATAAAAATGGTTTAACGTGTCAGACTCATGCAAGTTAGGTTAATTACACGCTAAAAAGTATGTGCTGTTAAAATCTGACGATTCGAATCTGTCACAATCACAAGGTAGTATGAGAGTCACAAAGTTACAAACCAAAAATTGGAAAAAAATCACTGAAGTATTAATGATAGCAGTCAAATTAATTTTTATTTGAAAGAAAATAATAACGGTAATAAGGGGAGATTCTGACGATTTCAGTTAGCCGAAGTAAAAAAAATATATGAACCCCCCTCCCCCCACCACAAAAGGCTCACATGTAGTGGAGGTTCTTCTACAGTGTGCAAGGTATCCCTCATATCTTAATCTGAAGCGCTCGAGTAACTGCAAACCTCCCCTCTTGGGCTCCCCTACTATTATTACTACCGCAAAGTATGACTTTCAATATTACCTACATTGTGATGCGAGCGTGGAAAGTGGGTTATTGCAAACAAGCTGTCACTAACAAGCCCGAACCGAAGTTAACGCACCCGTGTATCACACATTTTTCAATACAGTTGTGGAAAATAGTAAAAAACAAATCAAAGAATTAATTATGTTTTAAGTGGTTGTTTTTCATATTTTATTGCTAGTTTTAATTTAGGTAGTGACGCCGCTGTCGGAGCCGGCAATTTGAACAGCTGCTGGAGCTAGCAATATTGTACAACTACCGGAGCAGAGGTGGGAATGCGTACACAATAATAGTGACAGAACCCAATTAGTCAACCCTGACTCCACGTAGTTGCAACTTTCAGTCGGCGGTCACAACTCGCTCACTTACAACGCTGCGTCCTCTTCTATAGTAAGATTTAATAATAATAATAAGATTTATTTTCCCAAAAATCAAATACAAAAATATACAAACATTGGCTTAGAATCTATCGCACGGGATATTTAGCTCGAACCTCTTCAAAAATTTCACCTTTCAAAACTTAACAACCCTCATTCTTCACAGATTTTTATAGGCAACCCTATATCATCGTATTCGCAATAAAATTGAGCTCATTTTGATATGATATTTATGTATTAAGCAAATATGTGAAGATAACTGTTATCGATTTACCTGCTTATTATACCTGGCAACCCAGTAGTAAGGCCAGGAAAAAATAGACAACCCAACGTTTGTAAATTGTATAGGCTTTATACTTTGGGTTGATATTCAATTTATTCGTTTAACTCAAGAGTACAATATTTAAGAAAAAGTCATTTTTAAATTTTTAATTAATCATAGGCTGGCCAGGAATTTTTAGACAACCCACTCGAGATATATTTTCTAATATATTAAATACTTTCCATCCATTTAACAGATGGGTTAAGGTCGTTTCTAGTGCGGATCCTCTACTAATAGTAAATGCTAAGTGTCACTGGTGTGGCACAAAAAAAGGAATCTTACGCAGCGTAGGCAGTATCTCGGTGAGCAGGCAGTCCGCGTGGAACTTGTGCCCGCACGGGAAAAGGTAGAAGGGGCGCAGCAGTAGCGCAATGTCACAGAGGCAGCACGCGTCCGTCACGCTGACCAGCGCGCTGCGGTTGCGGAACGACTGGATCTCCTCGCGCACCTGACGAACACACCGCCACAGATTAGATAATAGTTACTACGTAACAGATACATCACTCCCATAGAAACGCTCGAATCGTTGTAATAATAATAGCCAAAACCGACAGACAAAAGTCGCTGCAAGAAGAAAAGGTCTCTATGAACGCGCGCTGAGAGTCGAGATTCCCGCGTACACCGCGTGATTGCGTCATCGAGCGAAAACTTAAGGGTTGTACAAAGAACATGAACAAAATAGTCAAAGTAAAACTTTAATGTTATTATTTTATTGATATACGTAGGATTAAAATGAAATAAAGTGATTGCGAGGCAAGCCCCTGACTCAAATGTGCTTTAATTTTATAAAATGATAAATAATAATAATAGTACTTACTTAATTTGCAAGAATATGGTAAAATACATGATTGGTGTTAATCATTACATTATTCCTCATAATCTACTTCTAAATTGGCAGTGCGCATATATTTAAGAATTTAAAATAGTATATGTTAAAAAATAAGAGAATAGAATATTACTTTATCGTCATTAATACATTTAAAAATTATAAAAAATACAAATTATTAAAAAATTACCAATCCCACCCAAGGCGAAATTTTTTTTTCATTGATTTTATTAATTTGTCAAATTACAAACGATTAAAAAAATTACGAATTATTATGAAAAATACATGATCGATGTTTTTTTTTTCATGTTTGAAATCACGGTTATTCAATTTTACTATGGAAAATATCCTGAATCGCATGAATAATTGTCAATCTTTTCAAAACAGGACCGGTTCATCGAGGCTTTATTATTTTTTTAATAAAACAAAGTAGGCAATCAAGCAGGCTGCCTATTTTTTTTATACAAACAACAGAGAAGCTGTTGGCTTTCATCTCAGCCGATGATAAGTGACGAAAGGTCTAAGATGAAAGTAAGCTCAACCTGAACTCCTCAGGAAGTGAGGCACTAGACTGAGGACTGAAGATTGTTACTATGGCGATGAATTACTATCTAATTAGTTCGAACGAAAATTTTCGGAAAACTATTCGATTTAGGTATAAAAATCCCGTTCTTAGTTCTGAAAAGAAAATTATAAATAAAAAAAATTATTGATAAAAAACTAAAAGAAATTAAAAACCAAAAATTAATAAAGCAATGAAATAAAGGAAAAAAAAAACAATAAAAACAAAACAAAAAAAAATACAAAATTCGATAATAAAGTCTCGCGGGCTGCGCGGCGGGTGGCGGCGGCCCTCTGTCGGCCGGCGCGCCGGCGCGCTACTTAGCGGTAGGTATTTATAACGCTGCATTGCGCGAGTGACGGGGGCCTGACACCGCCTCGTTGCAATGCAATAAAACTATCAATCGACCGTCCAAGGGCTTAATTCTGCTAGCGTCAACGCATTTGTTTTTTTTTCTTTTAAAACCACTGGTTCACGCAGGGCAGGTATACCACTTTCTTGGCCGACCGTTCGACAATTTCTTGATAAGTCAACAGTGACAAACTTTTTAGTTACAACGGACCTCGCGCATTAGACGGCCACCACCACGACGTGGCCGCATGCGACGTGTGACTGATCCCAGCCGAGCCACAAAAAAATCTGGGAAACAGATTGTTTGAGTATGCCGGTATAATGTCTAGAGTTTGTCGGTTAAGTTTCAGAGTTGGTTATAGTAGAGGATCCGAACTAGAAGCGACCTTCACCCATCTGTTAACTGGATGAAAAGTATTCTATATCAAATTAAATATACTAGAAAATATATCTCAAGTGGGTTCTCGAAGAAATTCCTGGCCAGACTATGATTAAATCAAAATTGAAAAATGATTTTTTTAAAATTGCACTCATGAGTTTAACGAATAATTGAATACCGAAAAGAAAGACCAACCGAAAGTATGAAGCCTATTGAATATAGAAACGTTGGGTTCTCTATTTTTTCCTGGCATTACTACTGGGTTGCTAGGTATAAATAGGTAACTCAATATAGTTATTTTCACCTATTTGTTAAATAAATAAATCTTATATCAAAATGAGCGCTATTGAATTGCGAATACGATGATATAGGGTTGCCTGTAAAAAACCTGGCCTGAATGACGGTTGTCGAGTTTTGAAAGGTGAACATTTTATGTGTGTGGAAACTTGTGAGAAAGAGGTCAGAGCTTAATATCCCTTGTGATAGAAGAGGGTTGTGGCTGAGCGAGATGTGACAGAGGTGACATCAATAAATGTTGAACGGGAAGGGACATTAGAATCTAAACATTTTGTTCCTTCATCAGAGCCAGAAGTTTTGATGTCCTCCTAGAAGTATTTTTTTTATTATGAAATGATCTTGTTTGGACATAATTTTTTGAGATGTTTCATTTACATCGTGAAATGAAAATATTGCCTTTATTTCAGAAAGTCGCAAAAATTGTAATTTCTTTGGCTTATTGGCTAACCAAAAATTCTTTAAAGAAATTAAAAAAAATATAAAGAATGTGGTAAATTAAAAAACCGTAGGTACAAAAAAATATTTTGGTAATAATTGACGATACGTTTAGCGCAGAGGTCGAGAGATCACCTACTGCGCAACGGGTCGCGGGTTCGATACGCAACCCGTTGTACCCCAGATAGCAATGGCTTGTCGTACAAGTTTGAATAAAACTTTCTAGTTCCCAATGACAAACTTGCGTAAGTTTTGTTTTTTTCGGCAGTATACAATGTTGCAAATGTTGCAATGGTGTGCATTACCGCAGCAAAATGTTGTGCTTTAGAGAAGTGAGAGTATATCAAATAATTAGTTCATCATGAGGAGAAATTAGTTCATGAATAGCAAAATTTGTTCGCATTGTAGTTTTAAAGTTATTCGAGAAAAACAGATTTTGCTGGAGTAATGTTCGAAACGTTACCCTGGCAAATTTTTTGTCATTCATTCTTGTCATTCAACCCAAAATTTTTATGTAAATCATAGATATGATGATGATACTATGATATACATGAAAATATTGGGTTAAATGACATTACGTGTAAACACATTTTTAATAATTATTTTTCGATATCGCATTAATTATTTATTGGTTATTATGGAACACCGTGTATAGTTTGTTTCTCAGATCGCACAAACATGGCTCTGTATGAAGGATATTTTCATTGTCTTATTGTTCCCGGGAGTATTACGCGGCTCAACAGATCAATGTCACTCTACCAATCCGATGATTTTATATTCACGTATAATGTGCATGTGTGCCTTATAAAAATTATCTGTTATTTTTTATAAGTAAAAAATATCATTTGTATAAGACTGATTTTTAAATAAAAAAATGTCGTTCTCGTTTCATTATTTTATTATACCCTTTTTTTCGCAACTGTACTAACGAAACATCAATATTATACCGTTCATTTAAAATGGTTAGCCTTATGTATGATGCGGTCGCTTTTACGCAACCTTTATAATTCGGTCGGCTTATTGACAAATTACTGATATATCTTATTTTTGATATAACTTTCATAATAGCCGTAATTCAAAGCTGGAATTAACAGGATTGTTTATTGATGGAACATTTTAATTTGTTCATAGTATGCCATGTTTCCTTGTTTAATGGAAGCTTGCGTATTCGATGACTTAAAAAAACCTTTTTAAAATTCTCTATATGTTCATATTGCGTAAAGTTACATAATCTAAGTTTACTGTCGTTATAAAGGTGTACCAAGGGTACATGTTACAGCCTTTTATTTTATTGTAAGTGTACTGGTTTACTGAGAAATTCGTTTTTTCTGATTTTTGAAAACATTTAATTACATTGGTATTCATCAAGCAAATCAAAAACTAATGCTTGAACAAATTTGAACAAATTAAGGTCTATTATTGGTATTTTTTTCAAACTTCTATGTTCAACCGATTTCGAGATCTGGGATATCCTAAAACGTTACCGCAGCAAAATCTTAAATAACTTAAGAAATACAACATGCACAAATTTTGCTATTCACAAACATTTAATACGCAACAAAAGCTATCTATTCATGTATTTGGTTCTGGATGGAAACGATTTTATAAAAAAAATTTGCCAGGGTAACGTTTCGAACATTACTCCAGCAAAATCTGTTTTTCTACACTTTAAAACTACAATGCGAACAAATTTTGCTATTCATGAACTAATTTCTCCTCATGATGAACTAATTATTTGATATACTCTCACTTCTCTAAAGCACAACATTTTGCTGCGGTAATGCACACGTTGCAATGCCCCAACAAACTTTAAAAAGCGACTAGTTTGTTGAGACAATATTGTATGTACATTGCGTTATTGAAAAAACAAACATCATGCAAGCTTAAAACAAACATGATTCAAGCTTGTTGTTGGGAAACTAGAAAGTTTGATTCAAACTTGCCTCAAGTTTGGCAAGTTTGCATGCTATCTGGGACGGGACAATGCCATACAAAACATTTGTCCCATAAACAGAAATTTATTTCGGTCTGGGCGTATGTGCATGTGATATTCTATGTTTGTAACTGCACCCACGATACAGGAGAAAATCCTAATGTGGGTCGACGTTTTTTTTTAAAAAAAATAAGTACTTTAACTGAAACTAATTTAATCAAAGTAAGAATATCAAATTTTCCATTGTTATATTCGTTCATTGTAAAGTAAATATAGAAGAAATATTTAATAGTTATTAAATAATAATAATTTTGAAGAATAATACATTATATACTTACTGTATTCTGCGTACAAAAAATTCTCAATTCTTCATTAAGTATATTTATTTCCTAAAACAATCACCTTCTTATAACACGTGGTATGGTAACCAACAAAATCGAGTGATGCCTCAGTTAGCTCAACTTCGTTGTATTTAAAATTCTTTTTTTTTACGAACAGCTAACTTTAATGAGCAATTTTAAGTTTCATTATAAAAGTCAATCAACGAATCGACCGAGTCACACAAAAAACACTTTTTAGACATTTTTCAATACAATACCTTTATTGTCAATAAATAACGATACTCAGTAACAAATGTTCTCAATATTTTAGGTTATTCATTATAAAATAATGTTCAGTATATATAGTCTATTCAACATTAGGAGATTCCCGTGACAGGTCGAAGTTTTCCATTCCATGAATACTAGTTTTCGTGATTAAAAATATTATGTTTTAAAAATATAACTAGGTAATCTCTTTAAGTTGTTTTTATCATAAATACAATAATTCCACAGTTAATAGAAAAAAGAATATCAGTCCAGTTAAATAAAATTATAATTGTGAAAAAATAATTGTTATTTGTAAAAAGTGTAAGTGTATGTACTTGAATCGTTCCGATTCATGATTCAAATACATACTTACTTAATTTAAAAATATTTTTTTCAGAATTATTAGTAGATTTTACAAGTGCAAAAAACGAACCATTTTTATCGGTTCGGCTCGGCCTGATAGTAATGTCGAGGATAAAACTTGACCGACTTCTAAATAACTGCATTCGATTCGTCTTTAATTTAAGAAAATATGATCATGTTTCGGCATTCCGAATGCGCTTAAAATGGTTACCTATTCGGCAGCGTAGGCAGATGAGAGCCTTAATGACTTTATACTCCTTACTTCATAACCCTAACACACCCTCCTACCTCAAGACACATTTTCAGAACTTATGTACCTCTCATAACAAAACCCTTCGTTCTGCCTTCAATGGTATTCTCATAGTTCCTCCTCATCGCTCTGATATTGTTCACTCATCCTTTTTTGTCCAATCTATTCTTTTATGGAACGCCCTCCCTCTAGAGGTAAGTAACGCCCCAAGCAAGCTTAGCTTCAAACATAAATTGCGAAGGCATTTTGCACAACAGAATTGATTTTTTTTTAGACATTGGCAATCAAATGATTGCAATTATGGTATTCGTAGGCATTTTAGATAATATATATTAGTTTATTTTAATTATTTTATTTGTGTAGTAGAATTTTATGTTATATATAATATTCTTAATAAGCTGTTCCATTTCTCGGTACATCTACCGCATCACCCTTTTCTGCACCACCCTAAGGTTGACTGGAAGAAAATGCCACAGGCATTAAGTCCGCCTTTGTACGAACATTGTGTACATAAAGAATAAATAAATAAATAAATAAAATGGTTTTGTGGACGAGTTATAACCTCTGCTTTTCACTTCGACTGCGAGGAAATAAAACAGTAGTATAACATAACATTTCTTTATGTCTTAAAAACACAAAAGGCAAATAAAATAAAGTAAATATAATAAAAATGGAAATTCTATCTATGAACTTCTTATTGTGTTTGGCTGTATGGCTCATTTTCTTTGCCTTAATATAGATACATTTATGTTGAGTAGATACGTTAATGCACTTGTGCACAAAATTCTATTTTGTGCAGCCTATATCCTGCACAAATAAGCACTTTCAGAGCATGAGAAGTGAAAAAATAATTATGTTTAATTGGACTGATATTCTTGTTTCTATTTAATGTGGAATTAATTATTGCATTTTTAATAAAAATAACCTAAAGATGATTGTAATGAAGCAGGCGCTTCCAAATGGTGGGCGGTGACTTGGAGTACAATAAGTACACGACAACACCTTGAAAATTGTATATTTTACACACTGATACAATTTAGTGAATAAATAGGTACAATTACTTTGCGAATAGATGCTTATACAGACAGACAATATTAGATGAACTAACGCCGCGATAACAATTTAGCGGCTTTTTATGCAATTAACACAATAGATAAACAATTTACCCTCTTGTATTATAATAAAAATATCAGACCCTACAGCCGGGGGGCTCAAACAGTCGATCGCGAGTAGGGTTGCCACCTTATTTTTGTTGCCACTTTATTTTGAGCAACTTGAACAAGTTTGAGCACCCCTGCCCTACAGTGACGCTAAATTAATAACAAAAATACCTTCAGTTTACAAAAATATCATTATAAATTACCTTCAACATATTAAATAAATAATAAATTAAAAATTCCGTCGCCAACAAAGATGTAATAACATAATTTTTTACACAAATTAGTATGCATGAAACAGAAAACTTCGACCTGTCACAGGAATCTTCTTATCCTGAATATACTTTGATATATATCGCTGTCCTTCTCTGTTGCACGACTAAATAGCGCGTAGCTCTATCACATGGGATAGCTCTGACCTCTTTGTTGCACCTTTCAGCCGGCTGTCACGTCTCGCTCAGTCACAACAACCCTCTTCTATCACACGCGATATTAAGCTCGGACCTCTTTCTTACAAGTTTCCACACGCATAAAATGTTCACCTTTCAAAACTCGAGAACCGTCATTCAGGCCAGGTTTTTTGCAGACAACCCTAGAACCGTCATTCAGGCCAGGTTTTTTGCAGACAACCCTATATCATCGTATTCGCAATTTAATAGCGCTCATTTTGATATAAGATTTATTTATTTATCAAATAGTTGAAAATAACTACATCGAGATACCTGTTTATACCTGGCAACCCAGTAGTAATGCCAGGAAAAAAATAGACAACCTAACGCTTCTATCTTCTATAGACTTCATACTTTCGGTTAGTATTAAATTTATTCGTTAAACTCATGAGTGCAATTTTCAAAAAAAAATTTTTTTTTTTCCCTTTTTTATTAATCATAGTCTGGCCAGGAATTTTCGAGACAACCCACTCGAGATATATTTTCTTATATATTAAATTTGATATTAAATACTTTTCATTCAATTAACAGATGGGTGAAGGTCGTTTCTAGTTCGAATCTTAGACTATTAGCTTAAGATATGTGTGGCTCAGCTGGGGTAACGTTACCCCCGCAGAGCCACGCGGATCTCGAAAACGAAAAGACAGCGAAAATCTGTTTGTTAATATAGATAGACGGCAGTTTGCCGATGTTTGTCGGACAAGTTTCAGTGTTAATAGATTTTCGTTATGTCTTTTCGTTTTCGAGATACGCGTGACTCAGCTAGGGTAACGTTACCCCAGCTGAGCCACAGATACCTTAAGTTAACCAACTCTGAAACTTAGCCGACAATCTCTGGACATTATACCGGCATACTCAAACAATCTGTTTCCCAGATTTTTTTGTGGCTCAGCTGGGATCAGCCACACGTCGCATGCGGTCACTGGTTGTGGTGGTGGCCGTCTAATGCGCGGGATCCGTTGTAACTAAAAAGTTTGTCACTGTTGACGTATCAAGAAATTGTAGAACGGTCGGCCAAGAAAGTGGTATACCTGCCCTGCGCATGGACTTGTCGATCGCCATTATATCTATCGACAAAATCATCTGTCCTTTCCACTCCTTAGGCATATCTGTCAAATTTATCGATTTTTGTGAGTATGTCGATCTTAGCTGTCAAATTTTGTTTATCGAGAGTTCCATGCTCGCAACGCAGTTTTGACAAAACTTCGCGTATATACAAAACATCGTTAAGGTTACCTTAGTAGCTGCAGTGTATTGTTTTGACATGACACTGAATTTCAACCTTAGGGTGGTGAACCATGCTGTCGCCTCCTTCTGCGAGGACGTCATCTCGCAGAAGGACTGAGCGGGAGGCAGATCCTCAAGCCGCTCCCATCCGCCACAGACGGATAGGCAGGCGAAGGCGGCTATTCGCACAAGCGATGCCCGTCTAATGACCCTGCCGTGGAGGCCTGCGTGCACGGTTGGCCCCGTGCATGCCGCCGTAAGGCCACCCGTCTGGGGATTGCTCTGGCGTTCTCGGGCAATCCCCCCTTAGCGATAGCCCGACCAGTTGGTCGGGCTTGCCCGGGCGCGTGGGGAGTCGCAGTGTGGACCTTACCTAGCGCGCCCATAAGGGCAGGGAGAACACCGGGGGGTTTAACTGGGTAGGCGTGGCACTCTGCCGGGAGAGCCCCACACACGGTCGCCGTCTAGCCTACGGCGGGTACGGTGCCGTTAAGCATTTCCCGTCGAAAAAAAAGGTGGTGAACTATTTTTTGGCTAACTAACAAATAAATTGCACCGCAAAAAGGGTATCAAA
Organism: Schoenobius gigantellus; assembly: GCA_963935595.1. Classification (NCBI taxonomy): domain Eukaryota; kingdom Metazoa; phylum Arthropoda; class Insecta; order Lepidoptera; family Crambidae; genus Schoenobius; species Schoenobius gigantellus. The sequence continues at coordinate 25,509,461 of OZ012543.1, forward strand.
CTGACAAAAGCAGTTTTATTGAAACCTAATCAAGAAACGATAACAATGTTAAGATACAGCAGAATTGGGCCCCAGTCTGATTGCGCAGTGGGCGTGAAGTTCCAACTACAACTTCATACCAAATGCAATTGGAATTTTGGAACACGTCAGAGACAACCTGATTCAGGTCTGGGCGCTGAGCTCATATAGTCTTGCTTAAAACTGTTTGTCACTATCATAACAATGTTACTAATTATTATGTACGACAAATAGGCATGATGACTGTGTATGAAAAGTATTTTTTAAAATTCCGTAGTGGCACTCTACTATTTAAATGTAGATAAGTAAAAAAACAATAAACACGTATTTTTTGCTATCTTTATTGACACAATTTAAAAAAAACTGTAATCAGGCGTAACCTCATGTGAGATTTCCAATCAATATAAATATTATCACAAGCTGTTCACTGATTATGAAAAAAAAAACGTGACCAGTCCCCCTAGGCAAAAGCCATACGCTCAGTTTTCCGAAGTCGTTCCACAACAAAAATGTATGCAAATGACATTAGCTTGTAACAGTCTCACGCTATTTTTTCCGCAGCGAATGTCTTCATACATTTTTTCTGCGGAACGACTGCTGAAAACTTTGCGTGTGGCTTTTGTCTAGGGGTGCTGTATTTTTAGTTGACCACACAGATTACAAAAAAAAATGTCATCATCTCTAGTACAAGCAAATAGACAGTTTTCATGGGCTGCATGAGCTTTCTTGCCAGGAATTAATAATGTTGGAAATGCCTCAACAGCTATATTTTAAAAAAAACTCACATATTCGGCTGATGCCGTGGCTTCCTCCATCTCTGCTTTGAGCTCTTCGATTTGATTGTTGTATTCCTAACAAACAGTTGACCAAACTAGTAAGTTTTGTTATAAAAGGTTAATTCATAGCATCCTAAATTATAATAATTTTCCTACCTCCAAAGATTGACAAATTGGCTCTCTGAAGTGATCGATAGTGACAACATCGCTAAAGAAAGGCAGGATGTCTTCAATTTTGATAAGAGGACATTCCTGTAGGAAATTCATCGCCTCCTTTATATCCTGGTTTTTTGTGATCACATGTTCAGCTGTAAAGAGAATTAACAATAAATTTTTTTAAATAGAATGACTGGAAAATCAGGTTCTTGATCAAAAACCAAGGCTTTTGATCAAGGACCGGAAGACAAATTTATTACTTTTTTATCATAAGCCATAAGAAAAACCGCTAACTACAGGCATAATCTGCAGGCACCAAGCCGAAGTTGGGTAGGTGAGCTTGAGGTGCCTGCAATTTGTTACGTGCATGTGCGGAGAGGCTGCACTTCCCTCAGCGCCGGAGATATTGAAAGGTCTTAAGAAGGAATAGCAACTGACATTGTTTTTATCATAAACCTAGACAAGTTCAGGAGTATGATCAAAAACCTGAATTTTCTCAGGTTTATGATAAAATAAAGTAATTAATTGGTCTACTTCCGGTCCTTGATCAAAAGTCTAGGTGTTTCAACAAGAACCTGATTTTGTCACAAACACCTCGGTGCACCACAAGTACAAAACGTTCCAGTTATAGGTCTAATTCCTAGGTAAAACTGAACTGGTAGTTAGACCACGCGGGTAATAAGCCATCACATCCGGCTGTACTCAAAATACGTACCTATGGTGAGCCACATCTGTCGCTGCTGCTCGGGCTCGTCGGGCATGGCGGCCACCTCCTTGGCCAGCGGCAGCCCCACGCGCAGCGCCAGCTCCACCGCCGCCTCCCACAGCCCCAGCAGCGCTGACAACTTCACACACGCTTCAGTCAGGTCTTTTTCACGACATAGCCTGTGACAAATGACTTCGTATTGATACACCTCAGGAAGCGATTATAGTTGCCTGTAGACACTTTCGACGAGAGTCACTTTTATTATTTTCAAAACTAAAGTCCTTTTTACCTTAATGCGTAGTGAACGTCATAGTTCACCATGACAACATCCATTCCTTGACGTTCCAAGTATTTCATTAAAGTTGCATTATCATGCTCCGAGTACAGTGTCAATAAGTAATTGTGTATGGCTTTGTCTTTTACATTGAAGTTCTGCAGCATAAACTCTAAGTACCTGATTATCTCTGTGACATGCAACTCATCAGGTTGACATGACAGAAAAGCTGGCAAAAGCTTTGAAGGACTCAGTCGAGCTCCCTGAGCAATCATAGCATTGACCGTTTGTTTAGGAATCTCTTCAATTAACGTTGGGGCAAACTGATAAAACAAGTCAGCTTTCTTGAGAGTCTGCAGCATGTTTAATGCCTCTAAATATGATTTTTTGTAAATATGTTGTTCTATCACATTTTCATAATCTTCATTCATCAGAGTCAACTTGATTAAATTCTGTTTATCCCCATGTGAAGACATTAGGTCGTAAATTACAGATTTGATATGCTGCATGCATTTAGTTACTTTGGGATGTAAAAGGAATACTTCAAAATCACTTTGGATCTGATGATAACACTCCGAATTTTCTTTGCCAGTGCGCCGTAGAAGACCCAATCTTGATAAATACAGTTCGGTCATCCATATCACTATCATAGCAATTAATGTCTTATTATCTTCATCTATTGCTTCAAATCGCTTGAACAAATACACTTTAAGGGCTTGAAGTTCCTCTTTCTCCAGGAACTTGAGGCAAACTGACTCAAAACTGTTTTGCGTATCAGCATATATAGAAGCGCTTTCTTCATATTGTCCTTTAGTGAATAGGAGTTCCGCGTGTTTTACGTTGATAACATCTATGAATGCTGGATTATGATGACAGTACTCCTTAGCTAGTTCAAACTGTTCCCGCTCACAATATATGCGCCATACGTTTCTTTTCTCCCTTACTACTTTGAATCTAAATACAGCTTTTTCAGTTACAGCCCAAATAGTTTTTCGTTTTGGATCTTTTATCAAGTTTTTCAATTGACCATGAGCTTCAGAGAAAAGTTCCTCAGACACTAACTCCTCGTTAAGCAACGAAACAGCTTTGACTTTATTAGTATACATCAGGAGGACATGGAATTCAGTTAATACAAATGATATAGGAGCTTTTTCTACCAGTGCTGGATCAGACACCACCGGGTAGTTAATTAAATCACGATGTGTTAACACAGAATTTGAGTTCTGTTGTGACATAGTGTCTAGCTAAAATATACAAAATGTTTAATTTTAGTACCTATAAAGTCTTTTGATATAACAGTAATTCACAAGTTAAATTCTTTTTTTTTTGTTAATACAAACCTGACCAAAGTAAACTCCCGGTTCTGTCAGCCATGCAAATAACTTGGGTACATTTGTTTTGTCAAAATAAAACTGTAGTTTTGAGTACTTCAAGGTTGATGGAATTTCTAAAAAGCCAGTCTCTGGTGTTGTTAGATAGGGGTAAAATATGGACTGTAGAGACAGCTTTCCATCTGTAACTACAGCGGGCGCCATGAACTGGTAAAGTCTGGTAGATGTAGTGATAAATATGAAGAACTTATTTGATTTTCCAATGCGGTGGAATTGTATACCCGTGATTGGCATATCTGTTCCATGACCAAGGTCAAATATCTGAAACGTAGAATTGTTTTTATTTAAAACCTTCGAGAAAATTTTAAAATTACAAACCCATTTGTGGGAGTTTAGGAATGAGAGATCAAGATAGATATGTATTTACAAACATATACACTTATTGACGTAGTTGAAACCTGTCTGTTTATTTTTAAAGTACAGTAAAGAAGCCAGTGCTCTATGTGTAGTCGCCATATCGGATTTTAGCCAATTTGTTTTCTAGATGTGAAAGAAAGAATGCACGAACGAATTTCACGCGCCCCACGATTTTATTTTTGCGTCTAATCAAAGCCCTAAATTGATGAGGAGAGAGAGAGATTAATAGAATATGCTACATTACTATTCCAATGCCGCAAGGTATAAGATGGTGCGGTTCTCCTAGCTTCTCAACAGAGAAAGTTTACATGCTTCACAAAAGTGAAAGAAAACTGCGTCTACAACGTCGAGAAAGTACCACCATTATACCAGACGAGCCAACCAAAACTTGATAGATTTTGGTCAATTTACCAAAATGCCGCTTTTTATTTAAAACAGGCGCCGCGCGGTGTCCCGTTTTTGAGATTTTTTATAGATATTTTGAAGTACAGTAAGCTCCCATTCAAGCTATGGGTGATACTTAAATAAATTACTGAAAACTTTAAAAAATCAAAGTTTTTTTACGACATATTGCAATGCACATGAACAAGCTTAATACCCCCAAGAAAGGTAAAAAAGGGGGGCTTAAGCACGGCTGTGACAGACTGTGCCTCGGTTGTGACATTACTGAACGTGGCTGTGACTCTCTTTGCCATGGATGTGACAATTTTTCATTTTCACTGCAATTGTTAATATGTTATTGAATTTGTGTCATCTTAAATTAGTTGAAATTGTTTGAGTTATAAATAAAACGCTGAATTAGTTTAATCAACAGTATTTGTTTGGTATTTGGTATACTTTTTTCTGAACATCAAATAATTAAATCAGAATTGAGATCCCGTCAAGAATACGGTCAGGTAATCAGATCTACTAATACAACAAATCCTTTTATTCTTAGAACTAACTAATCACAGGCAGCATTGTTCCGATATCACAAAGTACCTATCATCATCATCATCATCACAGCTCATATACGTCCTATTTTAGTAAATATTAAACATTATAATTAAGTATGAAATTTGGACTTATTTTTATCCTGTAGTAGATATTTTCAAACACAAGTAAAAAGTCAATCTTATAGAAAGAAAGTTAATCTAACGAAATAAAACGAAACAAAATAAAACTTAAAATAAATAAAACAATATCAGTGATTAAACATCTCAAAAAAAACTTATAACCAACACGTTATACGTTTTATAAAGTGGGATCATCAAATAAAGAACATTCAAATTTGTAAATTAGTTCTCCTCGCCTATACCAGGAGTGGGTTCTTGAAACAGATACAATGTCTTCAACGCAAAGATCTGCACAAGCATTGTTCTGGAATAACAGACTGTGTCTCCTGATATCACGTTATGATATTCCTTAGTAAATTTAATATAATAAGGTGCATCAGGATTGTCATTATTAGATTCGGAAAATTGTTACCGTTTAAAGGTTCAATTAGATTAGGATTAGTCGTAATAACACTTGACCCTGCATCACGTTTAGTAGTCAATCGTACTATCGAATGTCTTGAAGTATTATCCCTCTTCAAGACATACGATAGTAATAAAAGATAATAGTAATTTATATTTTATTTTACAGCAGGTACAAGAAAGCCCCGTGTGATGATAGAATTACACCTGAGCTTTTGAAAGTGAGTGGACTACCAGTCCGGAAAGCGCTGCAGAGACTATTTAACTCCGCCATACTCGAGGGCAAAATGTCTATAGCATGGCACAGGGGTGGTGGTACTTTTCTTCAAAAAGGCCCATCACGCTCCTGAATCAAGTATACAAGCTGTTCTCGAGAGACATCACGAATCGTCTAGCGCGCAGGTTTGACGACATCCAGCCTCCCGAACAAGTATAGACCACATCGTATGCAGCTTATACAGAAGACCGAGGAGTATAATCTACCAATATGCTTGACGTTTGTGGACTATGAGAAAGCCTTCAATTCTGTCGAGACCTGGGCCGCGCTTAAGTCACTCCAGAGGTGCCAATTAGACTATCGGTACATCCAAGTGTTGCAGTCATTGTACGAAAACGTCATCATGTCAGTCCGTTTTCAAGCCGAAAGCTCGAAACCAATACTACTTCAGCGCGGCATGAGACAGGGCGACGTTATATCGCCGAAACTGTTTACAGCTGCGTTGGAGGATGTATTTAAGCTTTTGGACTGGAGAGGACTCCGCATCAACATAAACGGCGAGTACATGACTCACCTTCGTTTTGCTGATGATATCGCAGTCATGGCTGAGACCGTGGAAGATCTTGGCACAATGCTCGAAGACCTCTGTAGAGTTTCCCAACAAGTGGGTCTTAAAATGAACATGGACAAGACTAAAATTATGTCGAATTCCCATGTAGTACCCACTCTTGTGAATGTTGGAGGCTCTACACTGGAAGTTGTTGACGAATATGTTTACCTGGGGCAAATCATCCAGCTCGGTAAGTGTAACTTCCAGAAAGAGGTAAGAGGTAAATCAACGAATCCAACTCGACTGGGCAGCGTTCGGGAAGCTACGCAGCATATTCTCGGCCCATCTTTCGCAGTGTCTGAAGACGAAAGTCTTCAATTCGTGCGTGTTGCCAGTGTTGACGTACGAAACTGAGACGTGACCGTTTACAATGGCTCTTATCAGAAGGCTCAATGTCACTCAAAGGGTAACGGAGAGGGTATGCTCGGGGTTTCTCTACGCGATCACATCAGAAATGATGAGATCCGTAGAAGAACTAGAGTCACCGTCATAGCCCAAAGAATTGCATACCTTAAGTGGCAGTGGGCAGGATACATAACTCGCAGGCCTGACGGCCGTTGAGGCGGAAAGGTCCTCGAGTGATGGCCGCGTTTAGGAAGACGCAGCGTTGGTACCGATGATCTGATGAAGGTCGCGGGAAGCCGCTGGATGCGGGAGACACAGGACCGATCGGTTTGGAAATCCCTGGGAGAGGCCTATGTCCAACAGTGGGCATTTCTTGGCTAAGATGATGACACGAAAGCTCAATTATATTAAGCATTGTGGGTTCTTCAGTATTTCACGTTAACTAATACATATTCTTTGCGCCTAGTATGCTAAAATCATTCAGCGAGCAATGGAGAGAGCAATGGTCTCCTTGCGTGATCGGATCCGAAATGATGAGATCCAAAGGAGGACAAAAGTAACCGACATTGCTAGAAGGATTGCTGAGTTAAAGTGGCAGTGGGTGGGACACAGCGAGAAAAACCGATGGCCTTTGGGGCCGAACGATTCCTGAATGGCGACCACGTACCGGACGACACGACGCTCAGTGGGTAGGCCCCCGACCAGATGAATCGACGATCTGGCAAAGGTCGCGGGAAGCCGCTGGATGCGGCCAGCACAAGACCGATCTTTGTGGAGATCCATGGGGGAGGCCTACGCCCAGCAGTGGGCGTTGTGCGGCTGAAATGATGAAATGTCACGACCACGCATTATATGTATCACGACCATGTACTCAAAAAGTCTATGGCGGTGACATTTTTTTCACACCATGGCCGTGACAATTTTAAACGTGTTCGATATAACCTAAAAGCTAGCCATGATCTCGCGAATGTTAAGCAATTACCTTAAGCTACACTGTATGAGGTATACATTAAGTTTCAAACAATCGTGTGACACCGGTACTTACATTCAAAATTCGGACACGGCGTTGACGTGTTAAGGTTGACCCTTTTTATAAATAATATTTTCAGATTTTTTTGTGACATTCAGCCATTTGCAAATCTGACAAGAGGACAGTTTTGTTGTTCTAAAAAAACTTAGAATGGGCTGCCAACATCGAAGATGATTTTCTGCTGAGTACCGAATTTTTATAGTATTGTACATGGTTGTGACACAAAAACGACTCACAAACTGTATGTTATTAAAAATCCTCAATTATCATTATTATTTATATATTTCTTAAACAGACTTATTAAACAAAGATTAGTCTTGCATAATTGCTGTAGTATTTCGCAAAATAACATTACATTTTTTCAGAAAAAAATATTTTATTTCCAAATCCGGCAATCTCACACTACACGGTCCGTTACAATTTGGACTACTAAATTCTTTTTATATCTACCTAATAATTTTACGACAAAAATTATATTCAGATATTATACTAGAGGTAATTTGCTAAATAAATAAATATACAGTTTTCTGGTTTTCCGTAAAAATATATGCAATTCTTACAACTCACACGAAAAAACGTAAGAATAAGAATTACCCACATTTACACTACAAAAACCGACAGTGTTACGAGCGACATAAGAACATTATATTTGCATTTATTTATTAACAATCTAATAATTTTATACCTACATTTTGTTAACCGATTCGTTACGGCGCCCATTTTTGAAAACTTTTCGCCATGGCTGTGAACAAATTTTCTATGACACGACTGGCGTGTCAAGCGCCATAGAAGTTGATGGCACGCGTAACGTGCCATCAGCCATGTATATAAAACCACATGCTTTTTTTGCTTTTTCACTGGTTTAGACTTGATTCAAGTTTAGTTGACATCAAACTACGGTAGTGTACGGCACGATACGTTAATTAAATCGGTTTTGAAGAGGTTAAATACGTGTTTTCCCTAAAATGGAAGGTAAGTGACTTTACTTTTTCAGATGTTGCAAACCTTTTGTGATGTTGTTTAATTTCTTTGTTGTATTCAACGAATTGGTAAAAAAACTAAATACATTTTATTCGACTTGGGCATTATTCATTGAAAACGAAAGGCAATTTGCGGTGTGGGAATTTACATGGTGAGTGGGGTATCTTGCTTTGGGGGGAGGAGGGTTGTTATTATTACTTACATAACTACAATGGATGGACAATAGATTTTTGTATCAATAACTCATTTCTGATTTAATAATAGCAAAATGTTTCCATGTTTTTTCTTCTTATATGTAGTATGTTACAGACAAAGTGATAAATCAGATATTATGCACTAGCTATTATACAGGGTGTCCCAAAAAATAGTGTCAAGCGTAAGTCCAGAGTTAGAGCATCTCTTGGAGTACCCGAATCACCCCCATGTATGTTCCGCGATTATTCGTAGTTTTCGAGTAATAATTTTTTTTCTGACTTTTTGAAAATTTTGATCCAAAGAACTTAAAAATTTTAAATAAAAAAAAGTAGAACATATTTTAATGTTTTTCTTTTTGCCACTGAATCATCTTTAGTGTTTCTTTTATGTCTAAAATAATCAGCTTCGTAACTTTTGTGGAAATTTAGAAAACAGTAGTGTAAAGTCAAAATTTCAATGTTAGTGAATAATTACTTAAAAATTCATCTTTAAATTAAAAATCTAAACAGGCGAATTCATGGTTTCTAAGTATGTGTAAAAACTTCTCTAGACTCTCTGCTTTCATAATAATAAAAAAAAAGTACTTAATAGGGCTACTTTGGCTTAAATCGGCCATCAAAGACAGCAAGGTGAAAATTTCATAAAACTCGACTTCTGAATAATTTTTTTTTTAATTCCAATTATTTATTAATAAACCAAAAATGATTGTAGAAAAGCTAAAAATTTATTATTTGAAGGTCAAAAATAACTGTTCCTGCTGCCATCTTTAATAACCTTTGAAGGTTTATTATAACTTAATAAATGAAACAAAACATTATTTTCAAAGTATTTATTATTCGATCGCTTAAAGAAAGTTTTCAAAATGACGACCTTCTTGCTCAATACATATTCTACATCGTCTAAAAAAGTTTTCTTTTAAATTTATAAATGCAATTCTGTTGTATTTTATTGTTTCTTCCGCTTGTCTTAATTTTGTTCTTAACACTGTGACGTTTGTAATGTCCTTGGCGTATACTAATTCCTTGTAGTATCCCCAGACGAAAAAATCTATGGGGTTCAAGTCGGGGGACCGTGGCGGCCACGCAATGGGCCCTCCACGACCGATCCATCTGCCTGGAAATGTTTCAGACAAATGTTGTCTAACATTTCTAGCAAAATGGCATGGAGCGCCGTCGTTTTGAAAAATTATATTTCTCCGCGTTAATAGGTCTACATCTTCTAATAAGACGCCGAGATCACGTTGTAGAAATTGCAAGTAGGCCTCGCTGTTCAGTCGGTCCGGTAGTTTGAACGGACCAATCAGCTGTCTGTTTAGGATGCCTGACCACAAATTGATACTAAATTGTTCTTGGAAATTAGATTCCCTTGTGAGGTGTGGATTTTCAATACTCCACGAATGGTAGTTATGCGCATTAAACACCCCACATCGCTTAAAATGTGATTCATCAGTCCATAGAATATTTTTAAAGAAATTTTCGTTTTCAGCTTGTCTCCGTAACATTTCCTGACAAAATGCCACCCTTCTCGGGTAGTCTGCGGGCTTGAGCTGCTGAACTTTCTGGATGTGATATGGGTGAAAACGCTCTTAATTAAGTATTCGATGTGCTTGTGATTTCGGAATTCCGATTCGACGTTCTATTGTTCTTACACTAACTGATGGATCTCTCACCACTTCTTCGACCACTGATTGGACAGTATCTGGGTCACTCATTTCAGATGGGCGCCCCGATCTTCTACCTGGTAGGCGTCCTTCCATGTAAGAGTTATGTACTCTTAAAATCATGCGATGATCAGGCCAAGTTTCAGGCTGAGGTCCACCTCCATTTTGTACTTGCTGCCGGAACAACCTGGCTGCTTCAGAAGCATTTCCTCTTGCATATCCATAAAAGTAATGCATAAGAGCATATTCTTGCGATGAAAAAGACATCACAAAATGAAGAGCTTGAAAAGTCCGTTAAGAATGCCAAATTTGTCAAAATCCCGTATTCACACAAAACCAAATCGTAATCGCACTCAAGGTCCGTAAAGAAAGCAAAGTTCGTCAAATAATCACAAATGAGCGTATCGTACGTAAGGCGCAAACAAAAGCAGGCAAACGACTGGCGCCAGAACACAATAGGCGCTCGGACTACACCCCCCGCCTCATCCCCTTGTCACAAAGAATAGCATTCCTCAGTTACAGTTATCCATTTCGCCAATGAGAGTGAGAGAGATAGCAATAATGCGGTCTCTATGTTCTATGTTCTATGTTATCGGGGTCGGTTTCCGCACTTAATCCTTAAGGTGGACCATTGTACGTGAGGGCGGCCGTCACTCCAGCCAGCCCACCTCCCTCCAGAAGCGTATGAGATCTCCGAGTCTGTCCAGAGATTCTGTAACAGAATTGGGAGATCCAAGGGTGTTTTTCCGTATTTCGGTGACACCTGTGCACTCAAGGAGCACATGTGACACCGTTTCCTCGGCCCCTAAGCATGCTCTGCATAGGGGGCTATCTGTTATGCCTATGGTGTGGAAGTGTTTGTTTAGTGAGCAGTGTCCAGTGATGGTTCCCGTCACCAGCCGCAGACTGTTCCTGTCCAGACGCAATATGCGTCTGGTCAGTTTGTTATTTAGGATTGGCATGGCTTCCTTTGACTGTCTGCACCCTGGAGTCGAGAACCAGTGGTCTTGTGCTTGTGTGTGAGTGAGCTCTTGCAGCCATCCGCGAATCTGGCTGAAGGGAATTGGTACGATGGGCTCGGGTCCGAAAGCCGTTATGTCGGATCCCCTCCTAGCCAGCTCGTCGGCCGCGTCATTGCCCAGTGATCCGCTGTGTCCTTTTATCCATTGTAGTGTCACTGTGTTCCGGTTGGAAATCACAATTCGTTCTAACACGTTGTGACATTCCAATACAAGTTCCGAAGTGACATGGGTTTTGTTTAGGGATTTGAGTACCGAAGCACTATCAGAGACTATGCGGATGTGAGAATCCATAATTCCTTTAGATTCTATGGCGAGGGCCGCCAGGATAATACCTACGCATTCCGCTTGGAATACGGTGTTGAATCTACCTAGCGGTTTGGATATCTTGATGTTAAGCTCATTTGAGTATACGCCTGCCCCGGTTCCTGAGTTGGTCTTGGAGCCATCAGTGTATATTCTGAGCTCTTTTGGGCCTGAGTAATCGTGTGATTCCTCTTCGAGCTGTATATTATAGTGCTTCTGGAAATTGAAACTCTTCAGAATCCTATCATTGGGTGATGTCATCATCGGGTGATGTTTGGTAGCTTGTTCTTTTATGCGTATGTGTTTGATTCTGGGGTCCTTTCCCAGTGTGCCAGCATTGTGGAGTCTGAACGCTGCTAGTGCTGCCTCCTCTTTAACAACTAGGTGCAAAGGTGGCAGCCCCAACATAGCTTGCAATGCGGCTGTGGGTGCGGTTCTCATACTACTAGTGATAGCCACGCAGGCATTTCGCTGTAGTTTTTCTAGTGCTCTTTGGCCGTTTGCCTGGTCTGTCCTGGGCCACCAGACTAGGGAGCCATATGTTATAATTGGTCGAATAACCGTAGTGTATAGCCAGTAAGTGGCTTTGGGACTAATGCCCCAGTTTTTTCCAAGCAGTCGCTTGCATTGCCACAGTGATATACTAGCTTTTGTGGTGATGTAGTCAGTGTGTTTAGCCCAGTTCAGTTGTTTGTCCAAATAGATGCCCAGGTATTTGGTCTCCGATGTTAGGCTTAGGGTGGATCCGTAGAATTTTGGTAATTGTAGATTTGCTAGTTTCCTCTTTTTGGTGAAGAGGACTAGCTCTGTTTTTGTGGGGTTGACTGTTAGTTTGTGCTCCTTGCACCAGTCCTCTACTATTTTCAAGGCTTGGCGCATGAGGTTGCACAGTGTGTTTTCGTGAGTGCCATTTATTATAATGGTTATGTCGTCGGCGTAGCCTACGGTGAAGAAGCCTTTGTCGTTTAGACGGTCTAGAAGACTGTTCACAACGAGGTTCCACAGTAATGCGGTCTCTTTCATATCCTCTTACTCGGGCAATTTTTTAACAGGTAAGTACTGCGTTACATCCAACACTACAACCGATGTGATCCGCGAGAAAAATATTTAAATATGGGTTTCATGTAGTTAATTTTTGCTAAATTGTAATTAATCTGAACCTTAGAAATTATAAAAAGACCAGATATTTTTTTTTATCATCTGATAGGAATTTGGTAAATTTTATGAAATTTTCACCTCACTGTCTTTGATGGCCGATTTAAGCCAAAGTAGCCCTATTAAGTACTTCTTTTTTTAAATGATTATGAAAGCAGAGAGTCTAGAGAAGTTTTTACACATACTTAGAAACCATGAATTCGCCTGTTTAGATTTTTAATTTAAAGATGAATTTTTAAGTAATTATTCACTAACATTCAAATTTTGACTTTACACTACTGTTTTCTAAATTTCCACTAAAGTTACGAAGCTGATTATTTTAGACATAAAAGAAGCACTAAAGATGATTCAGTGGCAAAAAGAAAAACATTAAAATATGTTCTACTTTTTTTTATTTAAAATTTTTAAGTTCTTTGGATCAAAATTGTCAAAAAGTCAGAAAAAAAATTATTACTCTAAAACTACGAATAATCGCGGAACATACATGGGGGTGATTCGGGTACTCCAAGAGGTGCTCTAACTCTGGACTTTCGCTTGACACTATTTTTTGGGACACCCTGTATATAATATCTTGGAAGACTTGGTTAGAGTAATAAATACAAGTAAAATTTAAAAGGTTAGGGTTAAGAATAAACGTTAAGAAAGGGTTAAGAAGAATGTCCATGTAATATATTAGGTTAGGGTTATTTTTTTGTAAACCATCTAAAGAAATGTTTAAAAGGTAATAAATCACTTTGACTGTAAAATAGCGATGGGCGATTGTTACTAAAACAATCGAATTATTCGATTGTTGTGTTTATTCGAATGCATTCGAATAACTATCGGTGTTATTTGATTATTGCGTCGATTGTCGGTCGCAGGTGCGGACTGGCCGGGCGCGCGGCTTACAACAATTTATTCGTGATAATCAATGCTTGGTCTATTAGTAATTTAGTACAGCGCGAGAGACGAAATTCATTCATATTCATATTCATTTATTTACTCATAAACATAGGTACATTGATGTTAGAATTAAAATTACAAGCTCAGCTATGTTTAAATTCACACGAAAAAGCGGCTGTCTTCCTTAAATTTTTCAAAAAGTTACAAACTATTGATGCGCACTTTGTTTACTTATGTTAATTTGTAGTAATTACATTTTTTACTCTTTTATTTTTAAAAATCGTTCACACTTAACTGAGACTCATCATAATTATTTATTATAATTATTTATTTACCCGACACTTACAACAAACAACTACTTGCCATAAATAATTTTAATATCTGTGAAATTCCCAAAAACATTGGAGACACAGTCTACGGCCACCTTATACTTAAACAATTTTATTGTAAGTCTACCTATCCATTTTTCGCAAAAATAAACAAACCAATGGCGAAAACATATGGGTCTTTGAGACGCTCCAGAAAGTTGTTTACAAATTGTGTCTTTGGTCGATCACGGATGGCAACACCAGATAAGTATTTTTCCACAACTTTATGTTACAAAATGTGTATTTTTTGTCAAAACTAACGTTACAACGCACCTCAAAAGCATCGATGAAAAAAAACCGCACTCGTTTGGTAAAAAATTATCGTCACACACATTGTATTAATTATCTAAAAATGAAAAAAAAAAACTACTTTCGAAATCATGATAGTTATATTCTAGGTAACTTCCCTTTAAAATTTAATTTGAGGGTGTTACAATCGATTCAAAAATGACACGCCTATCATGTCATGCGCCACACGTTAAAAATAATTCAATGCAAGTTATGAAGGTTGTCAACCCCTGCAACTTCTGAATTCACACAATATCCAGAAACTAACACAACAGGCTAGATCTACGTGGAAAAACATGATTGTTTTATGCTAGGCAGATCCTTCTAAAACTTAATTTGAGGGTGTAGCAATCATTCAAAAAATGAAACGCCTATCGTGTCATAAGCCACAAGTTAAAAACATTGATGACACGCCTGTCGTGCCATCAGCAACGAATCGGTTAATTGAACATATTTTCTTCAACTGCCCCAAGTACCCGATTTCCGTTTATGATCTTCTCCCCCATTCATTCCTAGACCTACTAATTTTAAACTCCTCTTATCATTTGTTAATTCCCCATTTATAGAAATTTTAAGCAACTATATAACCTCCAATAAGATTAAATTGTAATTTCCTTCATAAATATTACTCATTAAATGTCACATTTATATGTTATGCGAATGTGTTGTGTTTGTGTTTTTGCAGATAATTCAACCATCTCGCATTCAGTTCAATATTATATTACATAAATAAATGAGATAAGTTACACATTATGAATTCACGACACCTGAAGAAATGGCAGAGTTTAATATTGTAGCAACAAAAATCTAAGCGGAATACTTGAAGTTGGCGGAATCCTTAAGGACAGCGCCACCACCCAAAGAATAGAATAGAATTTGTTGATACAAATAGCTTTCACTATTTGAATTACAATGAAATCAATTATGTGATAAGGCTATTTGAGTGAAATAAAATATGAAGCGGCTTTTCCTGTAACAAATACCATGTATTGCCTTATTCATCAAATACAAATAAATGATTTACCAGTCCATCTATCTCCCTATTTCCATACAATGGAAGATAGTTTGGCAGCTTGAAACAGAAAAACATTGCACATTGAAATAAAATCTTTAAATATAAAATGAAATGAATGAAGAATAAAAACAAAGTATGTTTGAACTCTGTTTTATAAATGCGTGACTTATAGAAAATAGCAGTCAAATGCCTCAAGTATGCGCATCATCATCACAGCTCATATACATCCCCACCCAGGTGCTCGAGCCTACCCTATGTTAGGGTGATTAGGCCTTAGTCAACCACGCTGGCCCAGTGCAGATTGGTATGTTCATATAAGTATGTTCATATGACTAAGTATTCTCAGAACAGAAAATCTGTTTGTAATAAAGGCACTATAAAGAGCAAAAAGAGAAGTAAATATAAAATATAGGTTGGTGCAGTGAATTTTGTGAAGAAACAGCAAATTATGATTACAGATAACAAATTTCTCAATTGCAAAACATTACTTAAGCCAATCTGAACACATTTTTTTAATCTAGAGATGGAAAAGACCAGTTAAGCCTCAAAAAACTACAAAACTCAACATTATTAGTCTTTCTTTTATAAATTATAAGGACTGTTATTTATGTATTCGTAACTGGCTACCTACATAAAGCTTATTTAAAAAGTAACAATTACATTTTTTGTAAGGTATCCTGCATACATCTGTGAAGAAATTCAAAGGTGAAGTCGAACAATCCACACTAGGCCAGCATGGTTGACTAAGGGCTAAACACCCTAATATAGGGTAGATTTGAGCCCCTCAGTGGGGAGGTATATGAGCTGTGATGTTGATCATGATTAAAGCAGCCCTCGTACTAGAGGCAACTACCAAAATATGATTATCCCAAGTATTCAACAGAAGAGGCATTTTATGTCCCATTACATGTAACATTAATAAACCCTAGAGAAAGTAGATATAATGTGTAGAGAAAGTAGATTAGTCTCATGGAAGAGTATACTTGACAAGAAGGCAAACAACTTATGCATAATTAAGATTAACCTGTCAGCCACCAACTGGTCGCATGCGACCGGTGTGGTATTACGCTATATAATAATGAAAAATACGGAAGGGCTTTAGATTTGCAACCCACGATTTGGGGGGTGGGGGTGGGTGGTGGAGGGGGGGGTGTTTGGTGGGAGGGGAGGAGGGGAGCTACCCCCCTGTACCACTCCCCCCTCTCGGCAATGCGTAGTTTTCGAGATAAATTTTTAAATTTTTCACAAACCTAACCTTAAAATGTATGGGAAAAGGTTGGGTTGTGTATTAACTCATGTTTGCGCCGCATCTAGAACCTATTTAAGAATTAGAAGATGTATAAATTGGAAGATCAAAGAATTAATTATATGATTTTAGTGGTATAGGTTCCCAGAGAATAGTATGACGCTCCGCTGCGCATGGTCATGTTCTGAACCTAACCTAACTACAGTAGGCTATTTCGTCACCTATTTTCTTTTTTAATCCCCCTCCGTCCCCCTGCTCTTTAGTCTTCTAGACAAAAAGATGATGTAAATTACGCGGCTGCGACTGACGTGTTCTGACTTTGACACTTGACAGCTTGAAATCAAAATGGTCGCCACTTCATTGCGTTTTGTTAGTAACAAAGTGATAAAAATATGATAATTAAATTCTTAAAATACTAATTATTTTGCAAATGAAATATGTCATTATTATTAAGTAACATTATTTTTAATATATTTGTCATTTTAATTAGTTATATTGCTTAAAACAAATTGGTTTAGTATCGATGATCAATGTAACGAAACGCATCTCACTAAAAAATGGCAAACCGCAAAGTCTAAAGGGCCGTTGCCATCAAATACAAGATAGAAGAAACTTAATCAATATTTTTCATACAAAACCACAACAACCCGCACAAGCACTTCTTGAGTAATAGAGTGGTCAGAGCGTGGAATAAATTACCAGACAACACGATCACAGCTCAAAGCGTCAACAGTGTTAAGAATAGATTGGATACATATTTAAATAATAATAAATAATGTAAATTTTAAATGAGTAACAGGATACAGGCACTATCAGTTGTATCAACTGCCTGCCTGATAAATAATAATAATAATAATAATAATAAATTTAAGGATATTTTTGAATAAATGGATAATAATAATAAATTACAAACTTTATTTAATTATTACAAATAAACTATAAGTTTCCGAAACGTAAAACTTCACAAATGTACTTAAAAAAATATAGTCTTTCCGATGATAAGTATCTGAATGTGCAAATCGTGGGTTGTTAATCTAAAGGTGAGCCCTGAAATATATTTTTTTTTGTGAAAAAGAATTTTTTGAAAGTATTTTTAAAAAATTTTCATAGTGTGACATCACACCGGTCGCATGCGACCGCCTAGACCGGAGTGGTAAATGAACTCATTGTGGATATTGCAATAAATAAAAAATAACTAATTATACATTTTACCTGTCTCCAGTATTGCTGATTTGCAGTAAACATTTTATCACTATCAGCTTCTAACTCAGTTTCCAAGATGTGGCCTTGTGATGTGCCAAGCAGTATAGGTCCAGTATTAGCTTCCGATGTGTTCTCATAGTTCCAGCCTACTTCAGTAACTTCATAGTTTCTAGATTTGCTAACAGACTTCAATTTACCACTTCTTCGGTGCAAATAAACCAATTCTGGATACCCATCTTTGTTTCTATTTGTAATAGCTAAAAGTAAGTGGAAACCAAGTGGGTCTAGGAAAATGCCAGTTAGTTTTCCATTTGGATGAAATTTGCTATATTCAATTTCTGGAAAAAAGGTAGTAAAAAAATAAGAAATTATAAAGAGGAAGGGCCTATTCGACTATTTGACTTTTGTAACTTGCTTAATACCTTCATGTTCATCAGGATTTTTCAGGTCCATCCTAAACAATTTTCCATTGGCCATCGCTAGAACTAAAAAGTCGCTCGCAACTGCTACATGGGTTATGGAATCCGATGGATTGAAGTTCATCTTTTGTTTAGAAAATATTGGAGTGTTGTCTTCAATTTGCATATTGATAAAGCCCGAAGAAGTCATTGGTTCAGACACTGCTTTATTGCGATGATATATTTGGGATGCTTGTTCGTGTTGATCCAAAATTGATGTCATTATGTTTTACTATTTGATTATCACTGTCAACAACTTAAAAACGTATAATTTTTTCAGAATTATGAAGATTTAAATATTTCCAATTCCAAAATTACAATATATATATTATATATTTTTTTATAATATTTTTGGCTTGGCTTCTAGGCCTTTGAGCCATTAAAATATATATCACATTATTGACTACTTACAGATCACAAATTATATTAGAGTTACATACTCTTTGAATTATATATTGCACCTCAGATTAAGTAAACCAATGGATTCGCAATGTTATTATGGTAGTTTTCCAATTACAGAGCATAATGCGACTCAGTGGCGCACAATGCCGAATTATGCTGATGCTTAATTGGAACGTGAATTAGTTTTCAAATGCACCAGCAGAGTGCGCTAAGTTCAGTGTTGAAAAAAAGAAATATTCATAGAGTTAGCAATAACCTCATTAATGTGTAAATAATGTGGTATACATAATAATTGGTTGAAAACTATTTACGGTTATTTTAAGTAATTTGGATTTTGATTATTTCATTACCATTTTTTTGTTTTGAGTAATTTTTGTACCTTCATCCATACTTATATTTATTTTTTAACACAGTTTGAATTAACTTTGATTATTTAAAAAAAAACTACAATGAAACGAAAGCTTTAAAAATTTTTCAACAATAAATAATATTACTAACGATTATATATAAATAAAACATTTCGATCAATGCCAACTTAAAGAAAAAACACTTGTTAATTTTCTGTCACTGAGTTGGTATCGATTGCACGCATCACACGAAAACATTACTTTTGAGAGTGCTCGATTGTGCGAAGTGTTGCTGTAGTTGAAACATTCAACGTTAAGCATTATGCCGCATAATGCGCTCTAGTGCTGTAATTGGAAAACTACCTTAATGTCTAAAATTGTTGTGCTAAAATATCAGTCGGTGAGCATTATTTGTGAGTGCATTTTACAGTTATACGTTTTTTATTGATTTTTTTAATGAATTCTATAAAGAAAAACATAAAAAGTGTGAAATCTTGGATGCGGCGTCCCTAGTTTTTTTCCGCCATCTTAGAGCACCAACCCAAATGCTGGCACGCTTTTTTCGTAGGTATTTCATGTCTATTGGTATCTATTGTCTAAGTATTGCACAGAGTGAGTACTTTAAACGTTGCATGCAACCTTAGACTATAGATACCAATACACATGAAATTCCTAGGAAAAAAGCGTGCCAACATTTGGGTCGGTGCTCTAAGATGGCGGAAAAAAATTAGGGACGCTGCATCCAAGATTGACTTTAACTTGATTAAACTTTAACTTGACGCGGTAAATTGTGGAAAATACAAAAAAAAATATTGTAGCAAGTTTGCACATTGCAATTTACTCCAAGTTCACAAAGATGATAGCGACAGCGAATGATCATGAAATATATACTCTCTACCGTGAGATAGCGATATACATAATATGAGAGAGAGGTTAGAAAATCTCTTTTTACCCCGTTCCAAAACTGATTTTCTTTACCCGACAAAGGAAATTTTGTTTCGGAACGCAGCCTTATATATATATCCTAGAAAATTCAGGAGGCCTGCGGCCGTACCGCCTAACTCAAAGCGAGCACTCGCTATCGTTATCATGACATTAGAACAATAGTTTTTATGTCACAGATGACATTAGAGCTATTGTTCTAATGTCACGAAGCGATAGCGAGTGATCGCTCCGTTCCAGTTAACCACGGAGGCGCGTTCAGCGCCTCTGGGTGTAGTTGTCCGGTTGTTTTTTAACTCGCTCAAAGGCTTTGAACGGACTGCAGCAACCAAATCTTTTATCTCCCTCTTTCACATGATTTTTTATTTCTCTCTCTTTCTAGTAGATGACATTATAGAATATGGCCGCCAATATCATCCAATCACGTAAGAGTATTTCAGTCATAAACGTCAGAGCGTTTTACAACCATCAAATTCGATGGTATGTTCGGTTGTAACTCGCGCCGACACTCAAAAGTCTTGAACGGGCCGGTTGTTTCACCCGGTTGTCACGCTCGAAGGCATTGAACGGAGTTAGAGCGAAAAGTTTTACTTCGCGTGAAGACTGAACGCGCCTCTGATTTGCAACATTTTCAAAATTTTTAAGTGGGTGACTTTTGTCACGGCGACAGAAATGTTTTTGTAACTGTCACGTCACGCAGGTGCGCGCACGGAAGGCGACAGTGAGTGACGAAACATTTTTGATATCGAAGCGTCCAGTGTTGCCAAGTTAGTGAATTTTCCACTAGTTCCGGTGGTTTGTTGGTGAGCATTAAATGTCAACAACTTATGAACTTCATCTAATGATATACTAGTCTGTCGTCCCGAAATGTCACACTTGAGATTCCGCCTAACATCAGTTACAAAATTATTACATTTTTGGTAATAAATACTTTTAAATTCTAACAATACATTCTAATAGTGTGTCTACACATTATTTGATTTTTTTAATTACATACACATGTCATTTTTATGGAAAATATTAGTATAATTTAGTTTTTTTTATAAATTGTGTATTTTTACTGTCTTTTTTGTTATTTGAAGTTGTGTTAAAGTAAAATATATTTTTAAGAAATCATTATTTAATGTTCATTGTAGTGGTTTCTCAATATATTTGGTGATTATGAAGTTGATTTTTTATAATAAAGTACCAAGGGCGTAACCAGGATTCTATGTAGGGGAGGGTGGGGCAGGTCCATGAAGCAAATACAAAGAGGAGGTGCCCTATCGCGTTTTCCGTATGAAATCAAGTGAAGCCGGAAATCGGGGTGCGGGGGGAGGGTGCGCGACGCCACTGTCACCGTGTAGCGAGTAGAATTTTTTTTTTTTTTTTTTATGGATGGCCCGGCAAATGACCTCCTCCCGCCTGATGTTAAGCGGTGAAAGAGGCCCAAATAAGTTGACAGATAGAGTAGGGACGACATCCACTCTCCTACCTGCCCGCCCCTTGCCGGCCCAAAAGATGCTTTTTCACGCCTCTTTTGAAGGAACCCATGTTGTAGGATGGAGGAAACAACTGCGCAGGTAGAGAATTCCAAGTGTGGGATGAACGACAGAAGAAGGAATCTTGGAATTTCTTGGTACGGTGTGAAAAGGAGGACACAGTGTACGGATGACTCCGAAGGCCCTTACGCGTGTTTCTGTTAAGGAATGGAGAGGGAGGGATAAGGTTAAAGAGCTCCTCAGAGCATTCCCCATGGAACATTCGGTAAAAGGCGCTAAGAGAGGCGATGTCACGACGAAGTTGTAGAGGCTCGAGGGTGTTAGTTGCCTCTACATCGCCAATTATGCGAATAGCGCGACGCTGCAATCTGTCCAGAGCATCGAGGAGGTACTGAGCGGAGCCGTCCCAAAGGTGCGAGCAATATTCCACGCAAGACCTAACCTGAGTTTTATACAACAAGCATAGTTGGTCCGGCGCAAAATACCTACGCACCTTGTTCAGGACACCGAGTTTCCGTGAGGCAGTAGTTATGACGGATTCGATGTAGTCTCTGGGGTTCAGATCGCAGCGAATGTTCATTCCGAGCAAGGTGATGTTGCTCTGTGTGTGAAGGGTTGTGCCCTGAAGAGAAGGAAGGGGGAGGAAAGGTGACCTTTTCGCCGAGAACACGCACACCTGTGTTTTCTTAGCATTGAACTCAACAAGATTGTTGGAGCCCCATTCGGAGACGAGGTCCAGCGTCCTGTTGAGCTCAATGATAAGATTCTGCCTTTCCCTACCAATATCACCACGAGCAGCCCCCGAGGCTCCGTGATATCCCCCATGCACTGTACTGTCGTCTGCATAGCAATGTATAGCTCCCAAGGAAAGCATATCATTGATATGCAGAAGAAACAATGTGGGGGATAGAACGGAGCCTTGCGGAACACCAGCGTTCACTGCCACGAACCGCGAAGCGCAGCCGTCAACGACAACGCGAATTCTACGCTCGTGGAGGAAGCTGGCAATCCACGTACAGAACTGCGCGGGTAATCCGTATGCCGGAAGCTTGGAAAGAAGAGCCTTGTGCCAGACTCTATCAAAAGCTTTGGCGATGTCGAGACTAATAGCCACCGATTCGCCGCGCTTATCGATAGATTCACCCCATTTGTGCAAAAGGAACGCTAGAAGGTCACCTGTTGACCGTTTAGGACGAAACCCATACTGTCGGTCATTAAGTAACGAGTGACCTTCCAGGTAACGGATCAGCTGTGTATTAAGGATCCTCTCCATGATTTTACACAAAATGGAAGTGACGGCTATAGGGCGATAGTTAGCCGGATCAGAACGATCTCCCTTTTTGGGAACCGGCTGGACATTGGCCTCTTTCCAAGATTTCGGCACACAACCAGCAGAGAACGACAGACGGTATAGACGCGTAAGGACCGGAGTCAACTCCGCTGCACACTTCTTAAGAACAATCGCAGGAATGCCGTCTGGTCCACTTGCTTTTCGAATATCGAAAAGCAAGCAATTACTAAAATGCCAGCATTATTGACGTTAATATAAAAGTTTTGCTATACATTACTAGGTGGCAGTAAAAGATACATTCGTAGGAGAAAGATAATTATGTTAAAAGATACATTCGTAGGAGAAAGATAATTTATTAGGTGCTGTGTCAATATAATCTAAAAATAAAAATCGTTAAAACTGCTTATATTAATTCACGTGTTTTGTTTTCGCCCTTAATACATCCTACGTTTTCGTTAGTTTTTTTACTCGCCACTAGAGGGCCTTTTGTGCTTTATCGGGACATTGACAGAAGCGTCCATGTGGCGTCGAACATTCTAGAAGCAATACGTCAAGTAATAAATTAATAATGCTTGTTTAATGTACTTACAAATGGAAAGAGATTTTTTTTTCGTTCACTTTGTTTCTGTCGTCTTAGTAACTTTTGCACGATAGAATACAACATTTCATTTTGTATTTAGGTAATTTAAAACTAAAATAAAAGAAGAGCGTACGACGTACTAATCCGACAGATAAAAAGATCGACTGTTGTCAGCGCCTCTGGCGTTAAGTAGCTAAAACTAAAAATGCGTGACGTCAGGACTCTGGTGATAGGAGCTGGACCTAGATGCTTATAACATCTCCTCTTTGTATTTGCTTCATGGGCAGGTCATCATTACTGCATCGTCAAGATGAAAATAATAACCAGAATAAGGAAAAGTTAGCGTGTGGCATTTGTCGAGGGGGTCTGGTCTGTTTTCCACTTCTATAATAATATCATTATTATCAATATCGTCTTCATGCACATTTAACTTTCGCGAAGACGTTGACGCCATTTGTGTGCTTTTATCAATAGTCGCAATGTAAATGATAAAATGATAAACTACGCGGAGTATCTACAGCATTGCCAAGTCGGATTTCAAAAAATGCGTAGGCCATATTAGGAAATTACGTAAAAATAGTAAAGCACATGATAAATTCACAGACCTACGTTTTTTCGAATATAATGAAGAGTGGGTAGGTTAAAACAACTCAAAAATAATTTCTCGTTTATACATGATTACTTTTTATCACCCTGGAAAAATGGGACGCTTCAGGGGGGTTATTGTCTAAGAAAAAATCTATCATCGCGATAGATTTTTTCTGACAATTTGACAGTCTCAGCCCATCCATTACTCCTTTATAAAAGGAAGTCGGTACAGAGTCTTATGTTCAAGGCGCAATGGCTGTCAAAATTATAAGCGATCGTGATAGATTTTTTCCTTGAGAATAATACGAATGGCTAGGGCATTCCTCTGCGTAACCCTTGTCTAACATGTTGTTAACAAAGTTTTTATAAGCGTCAGCAAATTCGGGTTCACGCAACATGCGCCTTTCAAGGCTAAGGAACCGCGATAACGCTTGGGGATAACTATCAGGGACATGTTGTGTGCTCTCGCGCCATGGCATGTCAACCTCAAATCGGCCTGATGATAAGCGTTTGGATGTCGCCTCTAAAATGTCAATTGCGCGTTGATCATCTTTGCAATGTGACTTAGGTTGTAATAATATTCCTAAGGAATTATTTTATATTTTATTTATATTGTTCCTTTATGAGAAACTCTATGTCATCATTTATTGATGAGTCAGTAACTGAAGTATGGTTGACAAATTCAATGAGCTTTGTTTTACTAGAAGAGGTGCCATACAGCGTCCAACCGAGCGCCGTTAAACAGGCTACAGGTTCATTTCTTCTACAGCACGTACTTAACGGTTGATAGATAGATGCCAGTGTTCCGCGCTAATTAAAATAGTTGGAGTGGCATTATCATATAGTAAAAAATCAGATAAGTCGACTAAATGCGTATATGAGTATGAATCGATTGTTTCTCGTAGAACAGTCTGTGGCCGTAAACAAAGTGAATCTATGGCTCTAGCGTTTTTAATTAAAAATGTTTCTTCTGTGTATTTACCTTTGAACTGTAGTATTATGTTATCTGTGGTCTCAATGCACGTGGGAAGTCATAGATATAGAATGAAATAGATGGGCTATAATAGCCGTCAAACATGAGGAAAAGAGATAAACTTATACACATTGCCAAAGGAAAGAAGAAGATGGCATCATTTTTTTTGTCCTTGTTACCGTATATAGGTGAAACTGGTAGTGGGGATTGTTTATCACCAGCGTCTGGTGCTAAACAAATACGTGGAAGAAATTTGTTGTGTGAATTATAGCTTACTGTGTAATTATTTAACACTTTAATTAGTGTAATTGTGAACTATTTCAACATTTAAATCATGGTGCACTGCTCCGTTTTAGGTTGTAATAGTGATAGTGCTAGAAAACAGGAAAATATAACCTTTTACAGGTAAGACCTAAATTGTGTCAATAAAAAGCTCCAAAACTATTTTTTAAATTATAAATACAAGTTATATTGCAATATTTTATCATTCTACTATGGTTCTCAATCATATTATGGGATTAAACATGAAATTTCAAACTAAGTAGTAAGGTTACTGTTAACCTAACAAGCTAGGAATGTCGCCATACAATATGGCCACGTATACAGCCAACGCGTATAACATTTTGCCGGGTTATAATGATACCAGTTACGCTACGACTATTTTTCCTTGATTCGTAGGTAATTTGTTACGTGAAAGGGAACTCACATATTAGTTTCTGTGTTACATTAATATTGACATATTTACGTATAAAATTTTGAGCATTTTAGATAACAAAGTTAATTCTTTTGAAGTGAGACTTTTCATTTGCTTGTTTGTCTGTATTTAACAGATTTCCTTCGGAGATAACTACTCGAAAACAGTTGGGTTAAAGCTACTGGTCGATTGAATTGGCAGCCAACCAAGCATACCCGAATGTGTTCTAAGCATTTTGAACAACAGTGGATTCAGAAAAACAAAAAAGGCACTTTTCTTAGGAGTGGTGCTATTCCTAAACTTTTTTTACAGATCAGTAACTTATACATATTATATCTACAAGGTACATACCCTATCAAGCCAAAACCTAAATTTATTTTTCACAAACCCAACTATTTCTATGGGGGATTTCGAAATTTATTTTACAGTTTTGGATTAACATGGATAGGGTAGGTACCAAATCCTTTTCTATTATTTTGATATGGCCAAACATATTATTAATGGTTTGATTTTGGTCATTTTCTATTAATATAACAAGTCTGACCATTAGTACAGACACAGTTTAAAAATTTATTAATTAATATTTTTAATGTTGTAAAATTAGAACCTGCTTTTATTTTTAACCTGTATACATATTGTTTCAGGACGCATCGGTGTTGGATTTCGGTTCAAATTTGAATACGCCCCGAAAGAGAAAAATGCGGCTTCAAATGCTGGGTTTGAAACAATCAGCGAGGTCATCAAATAAAAAACTACGGCCAGTGCGTCAATCGCTTAGACGATTGGGAAAAAAAGTAGTCACACTTGAAAATGTGTAAAGTGATTTGAAGTGTAAGTTAATGATGCAAAATTAGTAGTTGGACATTTTAGATACTGTAGGAGGAACCAATAGAGATTTTCAGAAAAGATTTTTAGGAGTTGACAAAAGAAAGTATTCTGAACCTTTAAGGAAATTCGCGCTGTGCTTACACTTTTTAAGTTCAAAGGCATATGAGTTTGTACGTAAGCAATTTAATACGTGTTTACCACACCCAAAAACAGCTGGTGAGTGGCGAGGAGTAGACAGCCTCTAGAAAATGTTTGTGATTTATTAGCAATTTTGTGCCAAAGCTAGTAATCTGGCTTAATCCAAATGAAATAAGTCATATCTCTACTTTGTCTGAATATTTAACAAGAACACATAGGATGTAGATATAGCTCTATGCACCGAACAAGTGTTTCTAATTAATTATATAGGTACTTGACAGAACATAATCTTCCTCAGAGATCTACAAATTGGTCTTGTCTTGCGCTATTTCCAAGTTGCCGCCAGCGGCAACTTGGAAAAGCGCGCCAGCCAGCCAGCGGCAACACGGGCAACTAAGAATAACCAGCTATCTACATCGGCATCTTGCGTTCTTTGCCAGATCTTTTTTCCACATTGTGAGCAAGCTTACCAACTTTGGGCTTTTAGCACCATATTGAGTGCGGTATCAGTAGTTCAATTCTTGAACTTACCCAGCCCAAGTGAATTTTTACCTGTATTGTAGTGAATTTTATCTCTGTAAGCCGAAGTCCTTTATTCGATGACAATAACGGTGCTATTGAAATATAATTTTAGAAAATGTTTATTTAAAATTTAATATTATACATTTTCTAAATCTTCACAAATATTTAGTAAATGTGTAAATATTGGATTTTAAATAAACTGCAGAGATAAAGAAAAAACAATGATTATTGCCCGCTGTATTCTTAATCGAGCGACGATCTTCGCAAGGTACCTAGCTGGCAAAAGCTGGAAGCGAGTGGTCGCGGATCGTGCTCAGTGGCAAGCACTTGGAGAGGCCTATGTCCAGCAGTGGACGCGTGTGGATGATGATGATGATTCCTAATATTTTTTCTTATATTTGTAAAGATGTTTACATAATAGCTTAAATAAATAATAGTAAAATGTTTTAAAACGAAATATACTCGAGTAAATCCGAAAAGTGTAGTTTTATTTAAAAGTGTAAATAACTTTAGACTGCGGCGAAGGTTGAATGAAGAATTCAATAAAAAAAATCGCAACTTCCTCCCACTTTTATTTTTTGAGACATATTATTGAGCGAGGGGCGCCCATTATGTTATAGTGGTAAAAGCTACTATAAACATAAAGTAGGGTAAAACTTAAAGCAACACTGGTATACCCATCTACTTTAGGCAGGTATGACGTCATCTATGTCTGTCCCTTACGGGTATACGGTCACGTCCTATCTATTCATTCTTTATCTAAATGGGAAGTGGAAATTTAATGGTTCACAGGCCGACAATTTTGCCACTTTTTTTTCATCTCTCTTGTCTCCTTAGGATTTTTCAATTGTATAGCATGTAGATAAAATTGAATTATTTATACTAGTTTGTGTTGTTTATATCATACTAGACACCATTATTTTTTTATTAATTAACAGTTAGTTAATTACTAGATTAGATTTTTTCGTACAAAAGTGGGCTTTTTCTCTAATAATCGCGTGTCTCCTGTACTGAGTAACTTGGCATTTTTGTCACTCTAAATTTAATATTGCGTTTACATTTAAGGTAATTAATTCTACAAAACCACCATGAAATTAGCTAATTATTTAACCATATCTTCATTATAATCATCATACATTTCATAGTTTAAAAAATAGTTTTTTATATTGGTACCAATTTTATGTTTTATATAACTTTTTTCATGTAACGAAATTAAGCAGTTTATTTTTGAACCAACCGTTTGGTTTTGTAGTTTTTCGAAGGTGGCAACATCACCACACACTGTCATGGAAATGTCAAAACACCTCAAATTAAGTACACCAATGGATTCGCAATGTTATTATATGTCTCAAATTTTGCGTCCAGTTCAGTCCGCCATTACAAAGCACCGTGTTTGTTGTTGTGCTAAAATATCAGTCGGTGAGCATTATTTGTGAGTGCATTTTACAGTTATACGTTTTTTATTGATTTTTTTAATGAATTCTATAAAGAAAAACATAAAAAGTGTGGAATCTTGGATGCGGCGTCCCTAGTTTTTTTCCGCCATCTTAGAGCACCAACCCAAATGCTGGCACGCTTTTTTCGTAGGTATTTCATGTCTATTGGTATCTATTGTGTAAGCAAAACACTAACCACCATATTTTTTTATTTATCAGTATTTTTCTTCAATGAAGTGTGCGTGGTAACGTGGTTACGGAGGTTGTTTTGAAGAATATAAAGGTAAGTACCCAAGATTTCTGTCATCATTTTGGATATAACTATACTTGTAGGCATTAGTAATCGTATCACCTTCATATAAGTAAGATATCCTTTTGATGGTTTTCAGAGCAAAATTCTGTGTTTATGTAACGACAATGTAACGCTTATGTAACACGTTACTTATAAATTTATGTCGCGTTACATATAATATTACCTAAAGCTTAGTTTACATCAGAAACATCTAACACCAGAAAGAATAATATTTATTGGCATTAAAATAAGAGGATATTATTTTGATTTATAGGCAATAAATCAAAATACGACGGGAGCTTCAAAAAATATTATTGCTGTGATTTTTCATGTTTTTTATGTTTTGCAGTTCTTTGTTCGATTGTTTGTATCACGAAGGTACAGTCAGCACCACATCATGCTATGCATGTTCACTACTAAAACAGTCGCTATTACGAGCCGCATGAGAGCTGTCCAAAGATCAAAATGCTTGAAGTGGCGCCTACTACACCTATATGTATATTTTTAGTAGTTTTTGGTACTTATAAAGATCGTTCTATCCTTCTTTTTGTCTACAGAAGTTACTATTCGTGAACAAGGGGGTGAAAAAATATATGTTTACAAAAACACGTGGAGGTATAAAACTGAAATACGTACGACTACATCAATGCTTAACTTACCTTTTATGCTGTATAAAACTTGTTGTTATAAAATATTAAGTTAAAAAATAATAATGTATTTTTTTCATTATACTGTAAATAATAAAGTGATTGGTACCTTATTATATTTTGTTTTTTTTATAAACATCTGGTCATGAGTTACCAGCTTTACAATTATAGGTAACGTTTTTATGTAACGTTTATGTTATTGTTACATATATTCTATGTAACATTTTATGTCACTATGTGGCAAAATTGTCGGCCTGACCCATTAATCAATGTTTCCAAAAAAATTCTATGATCATATTTTGTACACACAAAGAACACATGATTATACATTCGTTGCTTCGTCCTTTGAGATTATAATAATTGTAGTAACACGTATCATGTCGCCTTTCATCCACTAAGTTTAAGTAGGTATTCACACTTTTTTTTTTATGGTGGTACACAAACCTTCCCAGAGACACCAACCATATAGTCGCTCATTCGCGTTTTAGTGCTTCGCCGATCACCACGTATCCTACTTAATTTCTTAGAACGTTACTATGCCGAAACGAAACCATAAGGAGGAAGATAGTGATTATTTACGCAAGAAAATAAGAAAGATAGAAATGATGTTAAAAAAGCGCGAAAAGCGTACGCGCAATCGAATAATTTCAAACAATAGTTAGCTCGTCGTGCCCAGCCTCACCGGCGGTGGCACTTCTGACGCTATCAGAACGGATCACAGATTTAGAGCCTACTCTAAATCTGTGGCACGGATACTGTAGTATTATATTATCTGTGGCACGGATTACCGTGCTATTAGGAAACGAAGGTACGCAGGTGTTAAATAATATTATACTTATTTATTAAAAGTGGTTAACAATTGTATCACTTAATGTGATGTACTAATGTGTTCCTATATTTATATGGGATTATTTCATAACGAAAGACCACCACTGGTTTTTAATATTGTGTAGTGTACATCTTATACGGGGATGTTACCGGCACAAAATATTATACCTAATAATATTAAAGTACCTGCCTGTTACCTATAACAGATTAGTTATGGGCGTTATAAACCGTAAACAGTTATTGAAACTATTTATTAGCAACAATACCGAAAACTATGTATTGACTTCTTCAGAAACTATTTATCGGGAGTAACTATTTATTGTGTGGAACGGACGGTACACTTGCTGTCGCTCGCAACGCGGTACCCGAGCGAGAGCCGATACTAGGCGCCAGGCTGACGGAACCGACGGCAAACGAAAATTCCCGAACGGGCACTCAGCTTGCTGCTCTAGATGCGATGATTGATTCGCGCCAAATTGTAAAATAGGAATTGTAAATACAAAACTTCGAAACATAGTGTAAATAAAAACGTGTAAAATATCAAATAGGTTTATAGTAAAGTGTAAATATTGTAGATATGTACAGAATAACAATGTTGTACATAAAATCAAATGAACTTTTAATTTAAATACGCCTGCCGCCTGGCAGCCAGTCCTAAGCCCGGTCAAAGTATGAAGGAAAGTTCATTTTTATTTATCAAAATAATATTGGTTACTATCGAACACCCAATACTCCGTCACGTCAATCACAGAATAGATAATAGTACTACGTACAGAACGGCCACTCACCTCCTCGCACTCATTTCAAATACCTCGTCCTACCCGGCACTTCCCTGTAGACATCACTGACAAGTAAACAAGGGCGCGCGCGATCGCTCGGACGAGTAGACGCGAGCGCCGGGCGATAACAGAGACAGCGCTATGCGGGTGAAAGAGAAGGCAGTCGCTGCACTTCCCGCGTCATTGCGATTGATAACCGCTCACTCAGCCCTACTAGATTCCACGCACACATTTGCGCGTGTATGAACGTCATTTGTTTAAGTAGTAGTAATAGGTAATTGATTTGCGAACGTTGTATGGAGTGTCCGGGGTGTGACGTCAATAGATAGTTGCCGAATAAAATCATTTATTCAATAAAACATGATTTTCCTTCGAACCGAAACCGAGCCTTTCTTGCGATACCCGATACCCATTCAATAACTAGTTATTAAAATAAATAGTTTCAAAAACCGTTATTACAAACTAAACCAATACATAGTTTCGGTATTGCAAAAACGCGTACCGACCCACCACTATAACAGATGTATAATCTTTAGTGATGTGTATATCTATATGGGATATTACCTACCGTCACAAATAATTGTTAAGAAAGAAGATTCCGTTTGTTAATGGTATCTTTTTCTTTATTACTGTCGCATAGCAACTTGATGTTTTGTTACTTGTCATTGACTTTTATTAAAAGAAATACATTGGTAAAATTTCCTGAATTCAACTGTGTTGATATTGTCGTAATTGTTATTGTGGTAGCAGATCTTGGAATTAAAACATGGAGAAATCCATAGTTGAAGCTTCGAAAGTCCAAATCGGAAACCTAAACGACAAAAATTATAAAACATGGTGTTTCAAAATTTCAATTTTTCTGAAGGCTATGCCAGGAGCTCTAGACCTACTAAGCGGCAAAAAGTCGAGGACTAGCTTGCCACCTGATGCTGCCGGAGATCTAAGAAAAGCAATTGAAGAGGAAATAAAAGAATTTAACATCCTTGACACAACCGTTCAAGTTTTGCTTACAACCAACATGGAAGAGGCTATTTTTATAAAGATAATGAGGTTCACAACAGCAAAGGATATCTGGGATGAGCTGGAGAGGCTGTACGGAGGGACAGAGGACAAGAGTTACGATTTATGTCTCAATTTCTTTGGATATAAAAAAGTGCAAGAGCATGATATGGCTACGCATATTTCACACTTGAAGAATATTTGGCACGAACTCAACCTAGCCCTGAAAAGCAAGGAGGATTTACCAGATATACTTCTGATCTGCAAGATCCTTGACACTCTACTAGCAGAATACTTCGGATTTAAGTCAAGCTGGGTGCTTATCCCCAAGCAGCAAAGAACCATAGAAAACTTGACTAGCCAAATATGCGCCCATGAAAAAGCCTTGCTCAATCAAGCCGAAGGAGAAAGCAGCAATGCTACAGAAGCCCTTTACATAGCTGGAAGAAGCATTAACAAACGGAAATCCAAGGATCAAATAAAATTTCTAAAATGCGGTTATTGTAACACAACCGGACATAGAGTAAGAAAATGCCAGAAGTGGATAGCCGATGGCAGGCCACCAAAGGACCCATCTAACCCAAGGACTGTGAAAAGCGCACATCTGACAACGGTTCTAGCAGTAGAAGGCGGAGCAGTAGATAATAGCAACTGGTACGTTGATAATGGGGCAACCAGTCACGTGACCAACAGAAAGGATTATTTTCAAAGCTTTGAATATTTTAAGACTGCACATACTGTCATGGGAGCCAACGGACAATGTATCGAAGCTCTAGGAGTAGGTACAATCCGAGCTGAAGCTGAAATAGATGGAGGGATGGAACCAATATTACTGAAAGATGTCTGGTATGTACCTAGCATAAAAAGAAATTTATTTTCGGTGTTAGCAGTCCACGACCGATCTGAAAACAGTGTCTTTGAGTCCACTCCCCGTAAATGCACACTGAAGTTAAATGGAAACGCTAAAGTGATCAGAACTCGCAACGTAAGTGGGG
Source organism: Schoenobius gigantellus (assembly GCA_963935595.1). Lineage (NCBI taxonomy): Eukaryota > Metazoa > Arthropoda > Insecta > Lepidoptera > Crambidae > Schoenobius > Schoenobius gigantellus. Next base: position 25,542,336 of record OZ012543.1, read on the forward strand.
GTCTTTATCAATTAAAAATAAAGTGCCTGAAACCAGCCGTTGAAGTCAACCACATAACTACGCCAAATTTGCTTCAACTGTACCATGAAAGGTTTGGACACCAAAACAAGACGCATGTTAAGAGTGTTCTGGAGCAGGAACTGAATATAAAAGTCGACGCTAAGAAAGAACTGTGCGAAGGTTGCATTTATGGCAAAGCTCACAGAGTAAAGTTTGGCGCTAGACCTAAAGCGACACAACCTGGTGAATTGGTTAGCACTGATTTATGTGGACCATTCGCGAATTCTTTGTCGAAATATCGTTATATCTGCTTATTTAAAGATGAATTTACAAAGTTTAGACTTGTTTATTTTCTACGCCTAAAATCTGAGGTTTATACAATTTTACCACTTATGCTTAAGGAAGTCAAAGCAGCTGGTTACGCGGTGAAAGAGCTTCTAAGTGATAATGGAGGTGAATTTGATAACCCTAAAATAAGAGATATACTGAAAACAGAAGGTGTTACACAACGTCTGACTATGCCATACACACCTCATCAAAATCCTACAGAACGCGAAAACCGAACTGTTGTGGAAATGACGAGAAGCCTAATGCATGCGCATGAAAAAATTCCAGATGGCTTTTGGGCTGAGATTGTGCTTGCGTCAGTATATGTCCTTAACCGCACTGGCCCAGGCGTGAATGGAGTATCACCTTACGAAGCGTGGCGCAACAAAAAACCTAGAATTAACCATTTGAGGATAATAGGATCCGTATGTTACCCTCACATTCCTAAGCGGAAGCGAAAGAAGTTAGGAAAAAAGGCGCAAAAGGGTATCCTACTTGGCTACGATGGTGATGAAGGTTACCGCATTTGGGACACTGAAAACTTTCGACTCATACGTTCGAGAGACGTTACATTTGATGAGAATCCACTTATATGTGGACCGAATGAATATAAGAAGTCGAAGAACCCCAGAGTCATTTTCATTTTGGATTGCGAGATGATGACGCAAAAGACCGTAAAGAGCCACTAACAAGCCCTTTAAGCGATAACGCAACTGATACGCTGATTGTCTCTGAATCTAACAGGCCTATGGCTGATGACCATATAGATAGGCAGGGTATAGGAGCTAACATACAAGATGTTGTTTCAAATGAGATCGACAGTAGTGGACTAGAGCCATCTGACGAGCCAGAGTCTTACAGAGAGGATATTGACGAAACTGATACCAATGAGTTGTCTCCAGTCGAAATAGAAACTGAGAGTAAAATGACACTCAGGAACCGCAGTGAGATCAAACCCCCTAGTCGATACAAAGACTACGTATGCACCTGTATGCAAAGCGACACCCTTTCCACTGAACCTACTACGTATAAGCAATCTTTAGAAGGCAAAGACAGTAACGAATGGCGTACAGCTATGGACTGTGAACTAAAATCGCTAGAAGAAAATGACACATGGGAGATGGTAGACCTTCCCCCAGGAAGGAAGGCTCTTCCGAACAAATGGGTATTTAAAATAAAAACGAACCCAGACGGTTCTATCGATAAGTATAAAGCTCGATTAGTAATCAAGGGGTATTCGCAAAAGAAGGACCTAGACTATCATGCGACCTTCAGCCCAGTGGCAAAAGTCAATACAGTCAGAGCAGTATTAAGCATTGCAGCGAAGGAGAACCTAACATTGTGTCAATTTGACGTTTCGACAGCCTTCCTGTATGGAACACTAAATGAAGACATTTACATGAAACCCCCCGAAGGTTATTCGAATGTTGAAGACAAAAAGGTCTGCAAACTTAAAAAGAGTCTATACGGACTTAAACAAGCTCCACGTTGCTGGAACAATTGCATAAGTGACTATATACTAAAAATTGGGTTCAAACAAAGTGAAAGCGACCCTTGTCTGTTTGTACGGAACAAAGATAACGTGAACAAAAAGATAATTTTGGCACTATATGTAGATGATGGACTTATAGCGTCCGCTCAAGCTTCAGAAACAGAAAACTTCTTAAAAGAAATGAGGCAAAGGTACAAAATAACTACTAAGCCTGGTTCATACTTTCTTGGCATTGAAATTGAGCGAGGCAAGGATGGGTCAGTCAAAATTCATCAAAAAAGTTATGCCAAGAAGTTACTACAACGTTTCGGGATGCAGGACTGCAGAGCAGCTGTGACCCCCATCGTTAAAGACGCAGTACTCCCAAAGAAGGTAGAGGAGACAGTTAGAGATGGACAATTATTTCCATACCGACAAGTGGTGGGAGCACTGTCGTACCTCATGGTAGGCACACGCCCCGACATTGCATATGCAGTCGGGGTTGTCTCGAGGACGTTAGACAATCCGTCTCCAGAGGACGTTTTGAGAGTTCAACATATCCTAAGATACATCAAGGGCACAGTGGATTATGGAATCACATATCAATCATGCACGCCCACTCCAGACCCCCTAGACAAGATGCCTTTCGATAATCGCAAACGCAATCGCTAGAAGGAAAATGTATGCGATTTGACATAAGCCCTCGTTTAGCTTTCGAGTGCAATTGTCAAATGTCATACATTATCCATTTAGCGATTGCGTTTGCGATTATCGAAAGGCATCTTGTCTAGGGGGGCTGAATACTTAATGGCATACAGCGACGCAGATCACGGAGGTGATTCCAAATCTGGTCGTTCAACAAGTGGAATGATCTGCCTGTTCTCAAGAAGAGCAATTGCTTGGCAGAGCAAAAGACAGTCCACCGTAGCAATATCAACCGCAGAAGCGGAAATAGTAGCCGCAAGTGCAGCTGCTCGTGAACTCATTTGGTTGAGGAGAATATTCGATTTCATTCAAGGAGAGATGATTCCTGAACTATATATAGACAATGAAACAGCAATAAAGCTTGCTCATGATCCTCCATACGAGCTGCACCAAAGAACGAAACACATCCGTCTCAGACATTTTTTTGTGCGAGAATGTGTGACAAATGCATGCATCATGGTAAAACACATCAAATCGCCTAATCAACTTGCGGACTTTCTGACCAAGGCAATGTTTAAGCCAAGGCTTGGCGAACTCTGCAAAAGAGTTGGATTGCAGTGATACCACCATGCGTTGCCATGCTAAATAGGAGAGGGAATGTTAAGAAAGAAGATTCCGTTTGTTAATGGTATCTTTTTTTTTATTACTGTATTACCTACCGTCACAAATAATTACCACTGGTATCTTGTATGTAGTGTACATCTATGCGGGATGTTACCGTCACAATATGTTTATGTACTGTGTACATTTTATAGTATATTATGTTACCTTCATGACTATGTGCACATTTTAATGGAATGTTGCCTTTTAAAGTTTCATACGACACTAAGGGGTTTATTCTCACAAACATTGGTCGTTGATATACAACCGCATTTAAAATATAAAGCAGCTGTTATGGATATCTGACAGAGGTGTATTCTTCTGTGTCATATGTATTTTTGGACACACAGTTACCTGTATGCGACACAAACGTATTGCAGGTGAAAGTGAAGTGCAATCAGAGGTCGACATAGTCTCGATTGTAGAAGAGATCAATTCAGATCCATCCACTTCTATGGCTGCAACTGCAACAACAGCTTTACAGCCTTTAGATTCTACCGAACTACCTGCACATGTGAGCAGTGAACCAGTTCGTGTTGAATTGGATGAAGAGATTTTAAGTCTTTTGGGTGAAACAACTTCCAAGAAAAAAAAACTGGGCCCTGATATTCATCAAGATTTAGCTCCGCGACTAGAACATATTGCGACTACGGGTTTAACTAAGTAAAATAGAAAGGAACTTCTAGAAAAACATCTTATTCACAAGAACTGTATAAAAATAAACACACCAAAGTTTAACCCCGAGATAAAGGCAGCCTTATCGGAAATGCTTGTTAAGAAAGATAAAGCATTAGAAAATAAACAAATACAGCAGGCAGTTGCTATATCTTACATTGGTGACGCTCGAACCACATTATTTTCATTAGAACATAAAGACCAGTGAGTCTAAAAACTGTTAATCGAGGCCAGCCGTTTAATGTGCGATGCACAACATACCGAGTCAAAAAACAAGACGCTTTTTTATTTTTTCAGCAGTAAAAAATGACCTAAAGGAGCAACAATACAATGCTGAAATTGACAGTTTTCTATTTGGGGACAAATTAGTCGATACTCTCGAAGCCGCAAAGGCGATATCGAAGTCTGGTGCTGAGATAAAGATTACTTCATCAACCAAGAAAACGCTTGCGGCGACAAAACCAAAGTAACCTTAAATCCTGTCCTTTAAAGCAGAAGCCTCCGCTCCCGAGGGCCAGGAAGGTGGGAGCACCGCGGAGGACGGAACTGGCCCCGCCGCAGGCACTGCGCCCACCGCGACAACAGCAGCTGCCGCGACCGCCGCCGCGCTCGCAGCAGCACCTAGGCCCACGTCGCTAAATTCGGTATGTTCAGCAGGTCGTCGTTTAAGTAATTTTTACGATAATTGGCAACTCTTAACTGATGACCCGCTCATACTTTGATGGATAAAGGGTTATAAGATAGCTTTTTCAGACCTATTCATAAATTATGGGAACCTAAACTGCCAACCTTGTCAGCTTCTGAATCTTTACAATATAGAGTGGCCATTACTGAATTGATTGATTCAGGAGCTATTTCACCTTGTCAACCAAGTGAAATAAACAGTTCTTGTCCAGCTAATTTATTATTAAACAACCAATATGTAAAAACAGTTTTTTTTTTAAACTTAAAACCTATAAATAAACTCATATCATAACAACAGGGCATTTTAAAATTGAAGATTACAGAACTACAATGAAATTAGTTTCAAAAAACAGTTTCATGGCCACCCTAGATTTAAAAGATGCCTATTTTTTAATTTCAATCCACCCAGCTCATAAAAAATATTTACAGCCTTACAAATAAACGTGGCATAAAGTTAAACTCGAGAATAAATTAAGAATAAGCAAAATGTCTACTAATAAACCAAGAATAACTTATACTGAGTATAACATTGACATTTCTATTGATACAAACGTTATTCCGAAGTTATACCAGCCCGCACCCTTGTATAAACCTAGTATAACTCGATTTGTGCTTGTTTGCTATGGTCATTTGAGGTTATAATATTTAAATATAATTAATGGATACACTAAAGTAGTCTTTATTCACTGTTAAAAATTAACAAAGTTCAAATGAGAGAATCATCATCATCATTTCAGCCAACAGACGCCCTCTGTTGGACATAGGCCTCCCCCAAGGATCTCCACACCGATCGGTCCTGCGCCTCCCGCATCCAGCGGCTTACCGCGACCTTCATCAGGTCGTCGGCCCACCTTTTAGGGGGCTTACCAACGCGGCGTCTCTTACGGATCTCATCATTACTGATGTGTTCACGTAAAGAAACTCCGAGAATTTAACATTTGTATTAACAAAGTTGCTTAAGGCGGTGATGTTGTGATGTTGTCGCGGTGGGCGCGGTGCTTGCGGCGGGGCCAGCTCCGTCCTCCGCGGTGCTCCCACCTGCCTGGCCCTCGGGAGCGGAGGCTTCTGCTTTAAAGGACGATTTAAGGTTACTTTGTTTTTTTCGCCGCAAGCGTTTTCTTGGTTGATTGGTTGATGAAGTAATCTTTATCTCAGCACCTGACTTCGATATCGCCTTTGCGGCTTCGAGAGTGTCGACTAATTTGTCCCCAAATAGAAAACTGTCAATTTCGGCATTGTATTGTTGCTCCTTTAGGTCATTTTTTACTGCTGACAAAATAAAAAAGCGTCTTATTTTTTGACTCGGTATGTTGTGCATCGCACATTAAACGGCTGGCTTCGATTAACAGTTTTTAGACTCACTGGTCTTTCACTGGACCCACATACATATTTCGTGACTTAATTTCAGTTAATTGTTATACAAATCATGGAAGAAAACAATACTTATATATACAATTTTACCAATAGCTTTATTTGGGTTGAATAATGAAACTAAGGGCTTGCGGTCTGTGACCAAGGTGAAGGTATTACCTTTGAAATATAAGTCAAATTTTTTTACAGCCCACACAATAGACTATGCTTCTTTATCTGAATTAAAGTATTCTCAGATAGATAAAGAAGCATAGTCTATTGTGTGGGCTGTAAAAAAATTCAACCCAAATAAAGCTATTGGTAAAATTTATGCTGATAGAATGGTTAGGTAGGCATTAATATTAAGCAGTTATACATATGTTATACAGTACCGGAAGTCGCACCAAAATGCTAGTGCAGATTTTCCATCCAGGCTGCCCCTACCTATTAGTAAAAAGGATGAAGTCGATTCTGAAGATAATATTCCTTTTGTAAATAGTATTGTGTTAAAATGTCCTCCTGTTACCCAAACTGAAATCGTAGCAGCAACGCAAAAAGACCATACCTTAAGTAAGATTTATTATTATGTAGAGCATGGATGGCCTAATAAAGTTGATTCTGATTGTATTAATTATAAAGGTAAAGAATTGGAATTACATATTGTTAATGGTTGTATTATATGGAGAGGTAGACCTGTTATTCCTGTCAAGTTAAGAGAAAAACTGTTAAACTAATTACATTCTGGACACTTAGGTTCAATGAAAATGAAAGACTTGGCCAAAAGCTACTTTTGGTGGCCAAACATGAATAATGATATTGAGAACATTACTCAAAATTGTAAAGGTTGTATACAAGTTAGAAATAAACCAGAATGTAAGCCGTTACACAGTTGGGAATGGCCTAGCAAACCGTGGCAAAGGATTCACGCAGATTTTGCTGGTCCATTCTTTGGCTCAATGTGGTTGATTGTAATTGATGCACATTCTAAATGGCCAGAAGTGGTTCGGATGTCAAAAACAACTTCTGAATTAACTATTAAATATTTAAGAACTATGTTCGCTCGTTTTGGAATTCCAGAAACACTTGTCACTGATAATGGTCCTCAATGGACATCAGAAGAGTTTGCTACCTTCTGTAAGAATAATAACATCCGACACACTTTCACAGCACCTTACCATCCTGCTAGTAATGGTTTGGCAGAGAGAGGAGTACAGTCTTTTAAGAAAGCATTAAAGGCTGCAAATGTTGATTGTAATAATGTAGATGCTAACTTGCAAGCATGGCTCCTTAGCTATAGATCTGCTCCTCATGCTACAACTGGCAAGGCTCCTTGTGAGCTGATGTTTGGCAGACATCTTAGAACTCATTCCAAGACAATCTAAAATCACCCAATCTGGTAAACAACCTAAGCAGTACATGCCTGGTGATAACGTCCATGTTGCATTGTATAATGATTCCCAAAAGTGGTCTGAAGGTATTGTAAAAGAACCCATTGGTAACGTGATGTATAAAGTGATAACAAAGAATGGTACGGTAACTAGAAATGTGACACAAATGATTCCAAATAAGTCTTGCAGCCAAACTGGTTCTATCTCAGGCCCTATTAGTGGTGATGGTCAGGAGCATACTGCAGCCATTTCTAATTACGAACCCACTGACGTTATTCCTGTTGTGAGTCAAGACGTAACAAATGATTGCACTAACGCTCCTGTTCAGTTAAGACGCAGTACACGCGTTCCCAAGCCTAGGCATGTCTTAGATCCATAGGTTAAGAACTTAAGAGGGAAGGAGTGTTGCATATTTAGTATCTAATTTCGGACCGTAATCAAACGCAGCGCTCGCTCCGGCGTTTTTAGGCTGTCAGATGAAGGTCGTGACTAGTCAGTGATTGATTATAACCATGTTTTGATTTAAGTGTAAAATTATTGTTAAACAAGTAAATAAAGCCCAGTTTGTGTTTGATACTTTGCCATTCTTATTTACAACAACCTCTGGAGTTGTAACAATTATAATTTTCATGATAAACACACACACCAACACAACCTGCCACACATTCTTTTGAAGCATCTGAGTAGAGAAAGTTCCACCCCTCCCAGTACTGATCCCTCAACCTGAGAAATTGTTTATAAGCAAACTGATCCTTCTTCACTAAGCCTAAGGAAAGACATAAAGAAGGTTTAAACAGTAAAACATCATATGAAAATTCATAAACTGGGAACTTAGATGTCCTTCTGACATGATATTTTAAATGCTGCAAGTACTGGTGACTTATGACCATACAAGGAATTTTTTTATGACGCCAATACCTAGAAGATAAAGCATACCTAGACAACAATTGTAATTTCGGAAAAAGTGGATGAGACGATAACTAAAAAGCCCGATATAAAAACCTATCCGACAAAAATTGCCATCTCAGATCAAGAGGTGGATCGACACACTCCACCTGCAAAGAATTAATTGGAGACGATCTCATGGCACCACAAATAATTCTTAAGGCTCTGGATTGAATACCGTCAATCTTTGATAGATACTGCTTGGAAGCTGGCTCGAAAAGAAACGAGGCGTAATCAAGTACACTTCGAATTATAGCATTGTAGAGCTTTAGATAGAAAGGGTGCGCACCCCACCAGATGCCCGCTAAGCACCGCAAAATACTAAGATTTTTCTCACATTTCGTCAAAATATATTCAAGGTGAGAGACAAAAGAAAGTTTTGAGTCTAAGATAACACCTAAAAATTTACATTCATTTCTAACCGGGATTCTAACTCTTCTAACCACAATATCAATGCGAGGTCTTAGTCTTTTTCGAGTAAATATAACAACTGAGCTTTTTTCGGGGGATATAGACAAACAATTAGAGTCTAACCACCCAACAAGGGATATAGTACCTTGTGAGATATCATCAGAAGCTTTTTTGATATCTTTGTGCGATGAGAAAAGGACTAGATCATCAGCATATTGCAGCAATCTACAAAAGGAAGAAACATAATTGAAAAGATCATAAGTGTACAAATTAAATAAAAGGGGACTCAAGACAGACCCCTGTGGGAGGCCCTTAAATAGAGTCCTGGAGCCAGTAATTACTAATTAATTAAATAGAATTGTTAATAATAGCTGCGTTGGACGGTAAACTGAAAGTGTTAAGAAGGCTTGTTAAGGCCTGAATAATATCAGATAGGGGAGAAAAGAATAGAGTCGGATTTGAATTTAGAGCTACCCCATTTGTAATGAGAAGCTGAGGGTCTCGTACAAGATTGTCATGAACAGTTCGATCATATCCTACCCGAACAGAAGACATTCGTGGTTTGACTTTATTTGGTATACTTGTTTTATACGAGGTGGAATTATGATTTGATTGAGAAACTGGAGCTGAATGTTCGACTACCTCGCTGTAACTTTTTGCAACAGGACCATGCTACTTAGAGGCTTCGCCATAAGAAATATTTTTTTCGGCCATCGTAATTTTTATAGACCTTTGTCTCGCATATTCTGGGCAGGATTTGTCAATGGCAAAGTGTACACCCGAACATGAAATGCAATGTGCCCTAGACTCTTCAACACCACAGGTATTCCCACCGTGATCCATACTACCACATTTGTAACATCTTTGCCTTGATCTACAATTTTACACATCATGTCCAAAGCGGCAACAGTTATAACACTGGACTTACGGGTAATAATATTTCTCTACAGCCAGTTAATTATAGCAGATAAAAATTCTAGGTGGTAGAAATTGTCCGTCAAACGACAAGACACATGATTGAGATGGCTTCCAAGCTGTTATACCATTAGTCACTACTTTGAAATTTAATCGCCTGACCTTTACCACAGGGCCACATCCATCTGGGACCTTAATATTTTCAATGATTTTTTCCTCACTCCAATCTGTCGGTATACCCTCTACCAACCCGAGCCTGATAGTACTGTATGATGGAATAAATGCTTTATACCCATTATCTATAACCACCTCGTTATTTAAAAATTCATTTGCTGTAATCGCACTAGAGAATGTCACCCTATTTCTTCCGATGCTCTGGACACTACCATTAATAATATTAATAAAATTATTTTTTGAAAGAAAGCGACCAAAATTTACTGGTTGTATGTAGATAGGGAGCAGATGACTCACCATCCATCCTCTGAATATGTACAACATAAGGACCTTTATCATAATCTTTATAAACTTGGCGTCCAGATGGACGCTGAAATGGTAGAGAAATTGTTTGTGGAGGGGACTGGTCCGGTGACACTAATAAGTCCGTGATCCCTGAGAAGACCGACTCAGGATTTACTCTTTCCTTCTGTCCTAGTGGGATTTCTGATGTCAACTGTGACTTAACAACATCTACTGCACTGTCACAATCAAAAGAGTCCAGCTGCGGTCTCTCTGACTGATGCTCTTTATGTTTTGTAGATACTTTTCGCTTTTTTCCCTGCGCTGAGTAGAAATCATGATAAGAAACAAGAACTTGACTATCAGTGTCGCTGGACGATGATGATCTATCATCCCTCACTGTCTCAAACCCGCCAGGGGACGGGATTTCATTAACCTCCATTTCATTCCCGACACACTGGAGGGAGACTCTGTACCAGGGTCGTCTGCTTAGGTACCTCCGTCTTACCTATTTCTGCCGCAAAGCAGCTGTGCTTGCATTGCTGTGTTCCGGTTTGAAGGGTAAGATATGGCAGTGAAATTACTGGGTACTGTGACTTTACATCTTGTGTCACAAGTTGGCAACGTACACTGTGGTTCTTGTGGGGGTTGCAGTTTTGCTGCGAATCTCACACGAGCCACATGTATTATAGGCGACTGTTACCACTTACCATCAGGTGGGCAGTTTGCTTGTTTGCCAACTTCCTGCAATAATAAAAAAAAAACAAAAACAAACAGCTTCTATATCCGGGGGTTCCTTACCCCCAGAAGTAGTCGCCATAGCTACATGAAAATGGGGCAGTCAAATCAAATTAAAAACAAGTGACTATGAAACTAACTCGTTTTAAATTATACAGAAAATACTTACATGAATCACTATAAATGATGTAACTACACTGTATTTACACTAAATTACATAAATGAAAAATGAAACTACTCAAATTAAAGCATTAATAAATATTTTTCCTTCAACGAAATTTATACCCGACCGCGCAACTGACGATCAACCAGCCAAAAAAAACCTTTTCTGGAATGTTGGAAGAAAGAACCACAAAAAAACGGCTTACTGCCATAGACTACGTGTATACTCGTAGGTTCGTTCTGAAATACGCTCAGAACAATCACGATTAACCTGGCCAAACGCATACAATAGGGTAGTTGACTCATATCAAAATTTATTAAAATATTGTTTATTTCTAACAGTATTTGGCATAAGGTTCCACAATATACCGATTTTAATAAATAACAATGAATGATTACTGTAAAATTTTAATTTGAAAATGCTAGAAATAATCTTTTTTTATCTCACGCCGTAAACGCTTTGATAACCTGTGGTTAGCGCCGTGACGTCACTCATATAGTAAACAAAGAAATGTCAAATTTGATTCAACAACTCGTCGATTTGCTCTATTCTTTCCTAAAACTGGCAAAAAATCGTCCAAATCTCCGTTATTATATGTGTAAATATCGTAAATTATTTGTATCAATAGCAAAATCAACCATTGATGGTGGATTTGTGAGAGCAGATAGTACAAATCTTCCGAAAATCGACAGATTGATGGTCATTAGATTCTTTGTGTTTCGCTCTAAACAATATAAGTACAGTTTCAATACTGTTATAATGAAGAACAGGTTAGAAGTGTACTTGTCAAGATTGTCACGCGGCAGAAGAGAGTTGCAAACATGCATTTTTGGTGTGGTTGCACCATCACAGTGAGGAGCTATTTTGTACAGCAGTTGAATGCTATTGGATAGAATCCTATCTCTCAAAAGTCAAATAAACACTAAAAGTATTTACTTCAAGAGAAATGTTCAAAAGAAAACATCAGGATTCAGGATCATGTGTCAAATACCAGTGTAGTACTGCAAGAATTTGTAAATGAACATAAAAAGAGGAATATTGGCAATTGTTCATTTGTCAAGCATGAAGAAAATTACTGGAGGAAAAATATATATACATTCACAGACACAGATTGTGACATATTTCTTAAAAAATTAAAGATCTCTTCAATGAAGAAGGAATAAAGTGCATAGAAAACTAAACCCGGAATCATCAATACAGAAGTGCTCTTTAGTTCGAGCTTCGTTATAAAGAATAACAGCTTTTATGTGCTATGAAGTCAGCCAGTGCATAACACATGATGGTTCTTCCGTTAGGAAGATTTTTGGTAGGAAATCTTGCAGACACATACAATTAAATGCGGATAAAAGTTGAAAGATAAAGATTTGGGTTGAAATTTGCAAAATGTGACCTCTTCATTTCTGATTAATACGGAAAACTGTGAATTTAAAAGACGGAAAACTGTGAACAGTATGCTTAACTCAAGTATAGATGCAGATATTTTGTGCTAAAGCAAAACTTATATACTTTTGTGTTGCTAGCAGTAACTTTGAAAACACTCAAAAGGTGACAATATTAGCTATAATAGGTATTTGTTCTAACAATCTGTATGTCAAAAAACTTATTGATCAAATAGTGCCATTTTGGAAACTATACTACATTTTTCCTAAATTATATGAAAGTATTACTCTATTATTATTTTGACTTTTATTACCTGCGACCCTAACGCAATATATGACAAATTAATAAATTTGATCTAACTCTATTCAAACCTATTTGTACTTGAGTAACAATGATAAATATGAACAACAAACCTATAAAATATTATAAATCTTTTAAGGTGTAACGGAAAAATAAAACACATGTATTTTAAAATAAAAAAATTTGATTAACCTTAAACCTTTACAAGTCATTATTGTCAAATAAACATGCAACATTCTTTTTAGTGAAGAACATTGTTGAGTAGCAATATTCATATACATAAAACTGTAAATGTCATTTTTGGTTTGGCGCCTTTTTAATCTGTAACATGTCATATATTGTTCTGTGAAGCTCACTGCGTTTTCAAGGTTCGGTGTGTCATGTTTGTGTTTTTAATAATTTAGAAACCGGGTTGTGTCTCCAAATAAAACTAATCATACAAGTCTTTCTTTTATTTAATCACAATAGGTTATGGGCCCAGAAACGCCTATCTATTGATAAAATACGAAGAAATCTTCGGTGTGGTGAAGAAAGTAAAACCACGTGTTGGTTTGAACAGAAGATAGTTTTTTTTCTTGTGTGGACACAGACGGGAAAAGAAAGGGAAATAAAAACATCATTATGATGGATCAAGGAATCACCGTCGTTAAATTGACGGGTGCCGAGAACTGGGGGCTTTGGAAATTTCAAACCCGTGTAGTTCTAAATGGTATGGGCTTGTTCGGAGTGGTGGACAAGACGTCCACAAAAGAAGCCATAAAACCAGAAGATTGGGATGTAATGGATGCAAAGGCACAGACACATATAGTATCTCGAGTTTCCGAGTCAGTAATGCAACATTTATTATCATGTTCTACAGCAGAAGCAATGTGGTCAAAGTTGTGCAGTATTTTTGAATTAAAAGGTGCAAGTAGTGTGCACCTTATAAATGAAAAGTTCATGAAATATAAATATGAAGGAGGAGGCATGGCCAACTTTTTTAGCAAAATAGAACAAATGACAAACCAATTGAAACAGTTGGGAGAACCAGTATCAGAAAAGATGGTTATAACTAAAATATTAATGACTTTGCCTGCACAATATAAACACTTTATCTCAGCTTGGGAAAGTGTGGACAAAGATCGGCAGACATTAAGTGAGCTTCAAGTGCGTTTACTCATTGAGGAAGAGCGCATTCAGGAGTGTGAGGAACCAGTAGCCTTAGCAGCAAAGTCGATGATATGTTTTAAGTGTGGCAGATCAGGTCATACTCAGTATAAGTGCAAAATTAAAAAGTGTTCTTATTGTAAGAAAAATGGTCACCTTGCAGAGCAGTGCTTCTTTAAGAAAAATAAGCAAGTCAAAAAGGATGATAAAATGCATAGTGTGAAATATGGAAATGCATTTATTTCAAGTGCTTATGTTGGACAGAACTCATTAAACAACAATAAATGGCTAGTTGACAGTGGAGCCAGCGACCATATGACCTTTGAAAAGGAATGTTTTGTAAATTTAACATACTTAACTAGTGAAAAATTTGTAACTGTCGGTGATGGCAGGAGACTTCAGGTTAAAGGTATGGGTCAAATTTTATTAGAATCTTTTGATGGATATAATTATATAGAAACTTCATTGAACAATGTTTTATATGTGCCTGAACTAAAAATGAATTTATTTTCTGTCATTAGTGCTGTAAATAACGGTTACACTATGAAAATAACAGGTGATAAGTGTGAATTTTATAAATATAAAACTGTTTGTGCTATAGGTCACAGAGTTCATAGTTTTTATGTAATGGATTTTATATGTACAGTCAATACTGCTAATATAGTATGTGCTAAGGATACATTACTCAACTGGCATGAAAAGTTAGCTCACCAAAATTTTGATTACTGTCGACAAATATTAAAAAGAAACAATATTGAATATATTGAGTCTACTGAATCATGTATTGCATGCATAGAGGGAAAATGTCATAGGCTGCCATTTCCTATTAGTTTATCAAAAACTGTTGCTTGTTGCGAAATTATACATGCAGATGTGTGTGGTCCCTTAGAGGTCCCTTCTATTGCAGGCTCAAAATACATTTTAGTGTTAAAAGATGATTATTCTAAATATAGAAAAGTCTATTTTATGGAGCATAAGTCAGCAGTACCTAGTAATATTAAACATTTTATAACTCATGCTGAAACTGAAACTGGCAACAAAGTTAAAATTTTACAGTCAGATAATGGCACTGAATTTGTAAATAAATCTTTAGAATTATTTTTGAGTGACAAGGGTATTTTACATCAAAAAACAGTTGCCTACACTCCCGAACAAAATGGGAAAATTGAAAGGGAGATGCGTACTATAATGGAAGCTGCTCGTACTTTGTTAATACAGTCTAATTTGAACAAAAACTTATGGGCAGAAGCTGTTAATACAGTAGTATATATCTTAAATAGGACTTATATAAAAAATAAAAATACAAATAAAACTCCATATGAATGTTGGTCTCAGAAAACATTTAATATTTTAGAACTTTATAAATTTGGATGTGCGGTTGTTTGTCACATACCTAAGGAAAAGCGTTCTAAACTGGAAAGTAAAGGTAGAAAGGGATATTTTGTAGGTTATGGAGAAGGAACAAAAGGTCTAAGAATTTATTTTGAAAAAGAAAATAAGATAGAAATTAAGAGAGATTTAGTATTTTTAATTTCAGATAGGAATGTAAGGAAAGAAAATAATAGAAGTAATTCTCAAAATGCTAATCATTACTTAGATATAAATATTGAAAAATTTGATCAGAATGTAGAAAATCAAAATAGTATAATTAATAAAATAAATGTTCTAGATACGGATAATTCATTTGATAATATTGAAGTTCATAGTAATATTAGTAATGATGACTGTCAATCTGATAACCCTGTGCCAAATGATGATTTGCAGGTAGATTCTATATCGTCAGAATTACATTATAATAATGAAAACCTATCTGATGATTCCAATAATAATGAAAATACCATAGTACAAAATGAAAATAGGAAATTAAGACCTAAAAATAAAATAAAACCACCTGAATGGCATAACGATTATTTCTCATATTTAAGCTTTATGGAAAATGATCCTACCACTTATAAAGAGGCATTAGAGAGTAATAACTGTAAGGAATGGAAAAGAGCAATGGAAGAGGAGATGGATAGTTTGATAAGAAATAATACATGGAAATTAATTAAGAAACCAGAGAATTGTAAAGTTATTGATAGTAAGTGGGTTTATAAGAAAAAGCTGGATGAGAATGGCATAAATACTTACAAAGCTAGACTCGTTGCTAGAGGCTTCCAGCAATGTGAATTTATGGATGAGGACATGTATGCACCTGTTGCTAAGCTGCCTACAGTACGTACATTTTTAGCAGTTTGTAACCAAAAACGTCTACTGGTGCATCAAATGGATGTGAAGAATGCCTTTCTTCATGGGGACATTGAAGATGAAGTATTTATGTCATTGCCAGAAGGTTATAATTGTAATGATAATAAGAATATGGTATGTAAATTACAAAAATCTTTATATGGTCTTAAGAATTCACCTAAAAATTGGAACAAGAAATTTAATTCAGTAATATTAAATCTAGGTTATGTTCAGTCTAAGTCAGATTATGGTTTGTATGTAAAACAAGATAAGGAAAATATAATTTACTTACTACTATATGTCGATGACTTACTGATTGCAGGCACTGATGTGAGCTGTGTTAATGACACAAAGGATTATCTTAAACAAAATTTTTGTATGAAAGACTTGGGTGAGGCTAAGCATTTTTTAGGTATATCAATTGAACAAAATATTGAAACAGGAATTCTTAAAATAAATCAAACTATGTTTTTGACCCAGATTTTATCTAAATTTAATATGTCAGACTGTAAAAGCCTAGCTACACCCATGGATCCTAAATTTAAGAGTGTTGAATTGCAGAGAGAAATGTCAGAAAGTCCAGAATTAGAACTGCGTTGTAGAAAATTAATTGGTTGTTTATTGTATGTTGTGTTAGGTACTAGACCTGATTTATGTGCGAGTGTTTCGATTCTGAGTCGTTTTCAAAAATGTGCTAGTATTCATCTATGGAATATGCTGAAACGTATACTTAGATACATTAAGGGTACACTTTATTTAAAATTACATTTTAAGCATGATGCAAATTGTGACTTAATAGGATTTGTGGACTCAGATTGGGGAGGAGACTTGTCAGACAGGAGGTCTACAGCTGGTTACTTATTTAAAATTTCTGATAGTCCTATATCTTGGTGTACTAGAAAGCAACCAACTGTAGCTTTATCGTCTACCGAGGCCGAGTATATGGCTCTAAGTATGTCTGTTACAGAAGCATGCTGGCTTAAGCAATTATTGAGTGATTTTTTGATTAATATTGATTGTATTAATATTTTTGAAGACAATCAAAGTACCATAAAGTTTGCTAAAAATCCAGTTATGCATAAAAGAATGAAGCATATAGATATAAAACATCATTTTGTTCGTGAAAAGGTAGTTGATGGTACTGTACTATTAAATTATATTGAGACAAATAAGCAAGTAGCAGACATACTAACAAAGCCATTACCAGCAACTACTTTTGTAAGGCTCCGTGAATTGTTAAACATACAATAAGCACCCATAAGTAGTTATGTATTTGTATATTGAGGGGTGGTGTTGAGTAGCAATATTCATATACATAAAACTGTAAATGTCATTTTTGGTTTGGCGCCTTTTTAATCTGTAACATGTCATATATTGTTCTGTGAAGCTCACTGCGTTTTCAAGGTTCGGTGTGTCATGTTTGTGTTTTTAATAATTTAGAAACCGGGTTGTGTCTCCAAATAAAACTAATCATACAAGTCTTTCTTTTATTTAATCACAATAAACATAATGTCTAATATATTACAAAAATTTGTTGTCATCTTTAGATGTTAGTTATGTATAAAGTAAAGAAAAAAAATTCTTTATATTATTTATTTAATAACAAGGGTCTTGTAAATTAGGAAGAGCACAGGCTGACAACACAGCAATCACATTTAATATTTAATATACGGCTTTAAAATGGATAACTTGCATATTCTTGCGTAAGCTGTTCTGAAATTTACTTTCTTCTAGTAAGGAAGTTACTATCACTAATACTGCTTTCATATCCTGTATATATTAAGCTGACTAAACCATCAGGTAGTCACGCTAATAAATATTCAATAGTATTTGCTTTTTTATACTCAGGCCAAGTTAGTGCTTGTTAAATGACTATTGGGTTTTTGAATTTAATTTCTTCACAATCTATGTTTACCCTTTTATACTTATGGTGAAACACTAGAAGTAACTTTTTTTATTGTGCTTTTGGTTAAAAGGTCTAATAAAAGTTCACTGACTTTCTTCCTTCTTTTCTTCATAAGTTTCCTGAAGAGCTTTATTTTGATAGAAATAATATATCAACTATTAAATAAAGTTCTTTAGGTATCCCTATGTATATTCTTGGTTTGTGCCTTATCATAAAAAAAGTACTGTCCAGATTTAATTTTTAGTTATTGTGATTTTTCCCTTTTTATATGTCTTCAGTTGTCCGACTTGATAGCTTGATGGAGAAGACTTAAGTAATGATCCAACTAGTGAAGGTATATGAAATGTCATTATCATAATTTTCCTCACTTGGAAATAATAATTTTTAATAATGTTTGGCCAGATATAGGTGGTTTGCAGCACTTTACTTCAGACAATTTATTCGGAGATGTTGCAGTTGATTGGTGGTGAGCAGCAGGTTTATTCAGTGAAGATATAATTTCTTTCAGTATTACCAAACTGGACCTATTTACTTCTATGATGCTTTGGTATATGAATACTTGAGTTATTTTGTTGACATAATGTTGTTCTAGTTGACGAGCCACATTTTGATGTTGTGGATGAGCATGCACTGCTTTGTATTATGTTGCACAACTTTTACTGCTTTATCAATCTCGTTGTCAAGAGGAGAACAGAGTAGTACACAATAGTTCTATTAAGTAACCTCTGAAAGCAACAAATTTTAAGGTTCTCAGTAAATTCAAGTAAAAGTTGTTTAGATAAATATATTCATTATTATGAAACTGGGATAGTTTGTATTACATACATTTTAATTAATATTCAATTACATCATTACATCATTATTCATTTGGATATAAGTACATATTCTTTTCTTTAAAACATCATCTAGTGTCAGTGTATAACTTAGATTAAATCAAAAAGGCGTGAATGGTCAAGTTCTCTACGTCTGGCGTTAAAATTTGGTTGGTCGGCTGCAGTCAGTTTTCATTCCAACTGAAAGATAAAAATTTAATTAATGATTAAATTTTTATCTTTCATGTCACATACAACCTATAAACTTCTATTTTGTTTAAGTTGAAATTGAAGTACCTACACAGATAGAGTTATTCATTTATAGTACTTACATTAATGTGATTTTCGCAAAAATACATTTGAGTTTCAGTAGATAGTTACAGGATTTCTTTAAGCGAGTGATAACCAAATATTTCGCATGTCTATATCACTGGGTACGTCTAATCCACAGCTTTCCTGGAGTCTTTGAAGAGGTAATTTATATATTCCTGTTCTATTGTCCCGTTCCATATACAGTTTTACTATATTTTGTGATATTTAATAGAATGCATTGTTTTTGTGAGGTTATTTCGCCTCGGTGCTTTGTTTACTATAAGACTGACGTCATTTGACGTATGCCACAGATAATCAACAGACTATCATGGCTGACCGTGTTTTCGGTCCAAAATTGAAAATCTTAATTTAAAATAGATTTTTTGCCCTTTTTAGCCATCGAAAAAAATAATATTCATGTGCTATGGTCTAATATAACAATAATGAACATTTTAAGCCCTACTTAAAAAAAGGGTCAACTAGCCTATTATAGAAATTAAAAATATTTATGTAGCAAGTTTAGGAAATCATCAGAAACATTCCTGTTTATAAATTATAAAAAAGGATATTAATATCAAAATTAAGCTTATCAATTGATTTCTGAACGTAAACGAGTATTTATTTTGAGCGCACTTTCGTAATGATATTTTTATATACAGGATGTCCCTAAAACAATGGATAAACCTGAAACTATAGATGGACTTCATCATGGCCTCCCTTACCACAAATTTTGACCTTAATGAAAATATCACGGTTTCAGAGATATTTATTGTTTTTGAATTTTTCGAAAATTTCCAAATGCGATTAGTTTTTATAGTGCCATTTCTACAAATAGAGAGGTTTTTCGAATTCGTTTTTTTCCATTTCGCAAACGATAGTTCAGCTATCAAAAACAAAAACTTAAATTTAACAAACTAGCGTACTTAAAGAATTTAAAAAAAATTAAAACACAAGGAAAATTAAAAATGAAATTAATTTTCTTTAATGTTTGATCAGCTACAGTGTAAAAAAATGTAGGACGCTCATCGTGCCCATCATCTTAAAAAGTTGCTTAGCTACTCTAGATTCCAAAAAGGTATCATAAGCCTAGGCATTCTGAATATGTTTAATTTCATGACTACTTGAATAACAAATAGTATAAAAATTTAAAAAATCTGTATTTGTCGTAATAATTACTCTAAGGTTCTGTGTTAATATAAAGGTATAATGAGCCTAGATATTCTGTATTTTTAATCTCATGACTACTTAAAGAGTATGAAAATTTCAATGTACCTACTCGGTAAAAAACACATTATTCCGTAAAAAAGTTCAAATTGGCCTTGGCCATTATACACGTCCTACACCTTTTAATTAAAGAATGTTTAATGCAGTGCGCGCAACCCGACGTTTTGATGTATGAATTTGAAATGCGATGCAACTCCGCAATCAAGGATACTGACATCGCGTACACGAGGTCTTTTAGACACTCCTAATAAAAAATCCAAGGCATTTATATCCGGTGATTTTGGCGGCAATAAAATAGGACCAAGCCTGCCTTTCGACCTTTGTGGGTAATTTTTGTTTAAGTGATTTCTCACTCTTTCAAAATTAATGTTTACATTTCAAACCTTTCTGCGTACTGTCGAGCAGCAGCGTTGGCATTGCCTTGACACTCGCCATAAGTAATATGCATGTTTGCATATTCGAATGTTGTGTACTGATGTTCAAAGTCCGAATAACGACTGCCTATTGTCAGAAGGTATTACAAACAAACAGTATCCAAATCGTAAAGCTAGTAAATTCAGGCTAGGCGAGGCCAGTATCCTCGATGGCGCAGTTGCGGACTCGCATCCAAAATAGCTGCATTTTGGATGCGAGTCCGCAACTCTTACATCGAAACGTCGGGTTACACTCACCGCATTAAATATTCTTTTATTAAAAGGTCTAGGACGTGTATAAGGGCGCAAAGTCGGGCTCAATTTGTAGAAATGGCACTATAAACTTATCCATTGCTTTAGGGACATTCTGTATAAATTATCTGAAGATAATTAAAACTTATGCAGTATTAGGGTAGTTGACTCATATCAAAATTTATTAAAATATTGTTTATTTCTAACAGTATTTGGCATAAGGTTCCACAATATACCGATTTTAATAAATAACAATGAATGATTGCTGTAAAATTTTAATTTGAAAATGCTAGAAATAATCTTTTTTTATCTCACGCCGTAAACGCTTTGATATCCTGTGGTCAGGGCCGTGACGTCAATCATATAGTAAACAAAGAAATGTCAAATTTGATTTAACAACTCGTCGATTTGCACTATTCTTTCCTAAAACTGGCAAAAAATCGTCCAAGTCTCCGTTATTATATTTGTAAATATCGTAAATTATTTGTATTATTAGCAAAATCAACCATTGATGTTGGATTTGTGAGAGCAGATAGTACAAATCTTCCGAAAATAGACAGATTGATGGTCAGGAGATTCTTTGTGTATCGCTCTAAACAATATAAGTACAGTTTCAATACTGTTATAATGAAGAACGGTTACAAGTGTACTTGTCAAGATTGTCACGCGGCAGAAGAGAGTTGCAAACATGCATTTTTGGTGTGGTTGCACCATCACAGTGAGGAGCTATTTTGTACAGCAGTTGAATGCTATTGGATAGAATTCTATCTCTCAAAAGTCAAATAAACACTAAAAATATTTACTTCAAGAGAAATGTTGAAAAGAAAACATCAGGATCATGTGTCAAATACCAGTGTAGTACTGCAAGAATTTGTAAATGAACATAAAAAGAGAAAGATTGGCAGTTGTTCATTTGTCAAGCATGAAAAAAATTACTTATAATATGTATACATTCACAGACACAGATTGTGACATATTTCTTAAAAAATAAAAGACCTCTTCAATGAAGAAAGAATAAAGTGCATAGAAAACTAAACCACGAATCATCAATACAGAAGTGCTCTTTAGTTCGAGCTTCGTTATAAACAATAACAGCTTCCATGTGCTATAAAGTCAGCCAGTGCATAACACATGATGGTTCTTTTGTTGGGAAGATTTTTGGTCGGAAATCTTGCAGACACCTACGAG
The DNA here is from genome assembly GCA_963935595.1 of Schoenobius gigantellus. NCBI lineage: Eukaryota > Metazoa > Arthropoda > Insecta > Lepidoptera > Crambidae > Schoenobius > Schoenobius gigantellus. The sequence continues at coordinate 25,564,323 of OZ012543.1, forward strand.
TATAATGAAATATGGATAAAAGTTGAAAAATGAAGATTTGGGTTGAAATTTGCAAAATGTGACCTCATTTCTGATTAATACCCTGTAATAGTCTATTCAACAAAAGGTATCCATAAAATTAGATTAATACAAAATTGTCATGCTCTTTTACTGAAGATAATGTTAATTATCAAAGACGGAAAACTGTGAACAGTATGCTTAACTCAAATATAGATGCAGAGGTTTGTGCTAAAGCAAACAAAACTTATATACTTTTGTGTTGCTAGCAGTATGTCATTTTGACAATATTAGCTATAATAGGTATTTGTTCTAACAATCTGAATGTCAAAAAACTTATTGATCAAATAGTGTCATTTTGGAAACTATACTACATTTTTCCTAAATTATATGAAAGTATTACTTCATAATAAATCACTTTACTATTATTTTGACTTTTATTACCTGCGACCTTAAGGCAATATATACAAATTAATAAATTTGATCTAACTCTATTCAACCTATTTGTACTTTTGGAACATATACTATATTTGAGTAACAATGATAAAAATGAGCAACAAACCTATAAAATATTATAAATCTTTTAAGGTGTAACAGAAAAATAAAACGCATGCATTTCAAATTAAAATATTTTGATTCAACTTAAACCTATACAAGTCATTATTGTCAAATAAACATAGAACATTTTTTTTTGTGAAGAACATAATGACTAATGTAGTACAAAAATTTATTATGTCATCTTTAGATGTTAGTTATGTATAAAGTAAAGAAAAAAAAATTCTTTATATTATTTATTTAATAAGAAGGGTCTTGTAAATTAATAAGAGCACAGGCTGACAACACAGCAATCACATTTAATATATTTGTATACGGCTTTAAAATGGATAACTTGCATATTCTTGCGTAAGCTGTTCTGAAATTTACCAGCCATGGTGGCCAGCAGGTTTAATCAGTGAAGATATAACATCTTTCAGTTTTACCAAACTGGACCTATTTACTTCTATGGTGCTTTGGTATATGAATACTTGAGTTATTTTGTTGACATAATGTTGTTCTAGTTGACGGGTCACATTTTGATGTTTTGGCTGAGCATGCACTGCTTTGTATTATGTTGCACAACTTTTACTGCCTTATCAATCTCGTTGTCAAGAGGAGGACAGGTTAGTACACAATAGTTCTCATTAAGTAACCACTGAAAGCAACAAATTTTAATTAGGTACTCAGTAAATTCAAGTAAAAGTTGTTTAGATAAATATATTCATTATGAAACTTTGATATTTTTGTTTGTATTACATACTTTTTAATTAATATTCAATTACATCATTATTCAATTGGACATAAGTACATATTCTTTTCCTTGAAACATCATCTAGTGTCAGTGTATAACTTAGATTAAATCAAAAAGGCGTAAATGGTCAAGTTTTCTCTCAGTTTTCTGGTCAAGTTAAAATTTGGTTGGTCGGCTGCAGTCAGTTTTCATTCTAACTGAAAGATAAAAATTTTATTAATTTACATACAGATTTGATTTTACATACAACCTAAAAACTTCTATTTTGTTTAAGTTGAAACTGAAGTACCTACACAGATTGAGTTATTCAGTTATAGTACTTACATTAATGTGATTTTCGCAAAAATACATTTGAGTTTCAGTAGATAGTTACAGGATTTCTTTAAGCGAGTGTTAACCAAATATTTCGCATGTCTATATCACTGGGTACGTCTAATCCACAGATTTCCTGGACTCTTTGAAGAGGTATTTCTATATTACTGTTCTATTGTCCCGTTCCATATACAGTTTTACTATATTTTGTGATATTTAATAGAAAGCATTGTTTTTGTGAGGTTATTTCGCCCCCGTGCTTTGTTTACTATAAGACTGACGTCATTGCCACAGATAATGAACAGACTATCATGGCTGACCGTGTTTTCGGTCCAAAATTGAAAATCTTAATTTAAAATAGATTTTTTGCACTTTTTAGCCATCGAAAAAAATAATATTCATGTGCTATGGTCTAATACAACAATTATGAACATTTTAAGCCCTACTTTAAAAAAGGGTCAACTAGCCTATTGAGTAGGCGTTTTGAAAAAAAAAAGAAAATCTATTCCAATCTTAGGTTTAACAAAAAAAATTAAACAAATTTACCTTTTTCTAGTTTATTTCATTTAAAGGTTTTCTCCTGATTCCAGGAAGAAAATGCCTTTACCGATGGCCTTTTTATTAGGGGTGTCTAAAATACCCGTGTACGCGAGGTCAGTATCCTCGATTGCGGAGTTGCGGACTCTCATCCAAAATGCAACTGCTTACATCGAAATGTCAGGTTACGTGCACGGCATTAAACATTGTAACGCGGGCCTAAACTTTACCGTGAGAATTAATGCTTCGCGCGCTCCACATTCCTCGCTTATCTCAAACCGCAACGATGTCACGCGATTACTTCGGCGCCCACGCCTCTCTTCCCCAACCCCTCTCGCTCCGCCACGACATGAAGCGCGCCGGACTCGTCAAGAAACAGCCTAGCGAGGCGCAACGAAAGCAGGACTATGCGCTCAGTGCTTCCGTTTTGCCGCGAAATCTATGTTCCATGTGTACGCGTGATAAATGTTTTCTGTAAATTGGTTGCTACGACTAATAAACGTTTTACAAGCGAGATAATGGCCTATTTGTGATATGAGCTATTATAGTGGCGTCCCAACTTGTGGCAAGAAATCACGACGAGAGTGAAAAAGTGCATTATTATCGCCATCTTTAATTCGGATTATTACGTCGCCGGCTTTTCTGCAACATGCCGCGCACGACGCGCCGAAATAACACCGAGGACTCAGAGAACCTTTCTGAAGAACCGGCGATGGCTGACAACACAAACAGTTCCGCCGAAAACGTATTGACGATGACCGATGCGCAACTGACGGCAATCGTCGCCGCAGTCTCCCGAAGTTTCATGCATGGTGCAGCGGCAGCATCGACGCCGACACATGATGACACGACCTGCGTTCAACCACAACTCCGACCTGGGAATTTCGCGAAGTGCACTGCACGTTTCGACGGTAAAGGACACTGTGACGATATTCTTGAAGCATTCATCGACTCCATTGAGATATACAGAGAATGTACGAACATCAGCGACGATCACGCGCTACGAGGTATGCCTATGTTGTTGACTGGCGACGCCGCGATATGGTGGGCCGGCGTAAAGTCATCGATTACCACATGGCCAGAGGCATTGCGAAGACTCCGCGGCCGCTTCGGAACACCGCGACCTGCCTATAAAATATTACGCGACGTGTATGCAACTGAACAGGGGAACGAGCGAGCCGATAGCTTCGTGAGCCGCATACGTGCCATACTGTGCAAGCTGCCATATGAAGTATCCGAAGAGATGAAGATCTACATTATTTATGGACTTTTAGATAGAAAAACGCGCAAATATGTGCCCCGCGATACCGTGCGTAACTTAGAAAACCTGATCGAGTTAGCGAGGAACGTTGAGAAATCCCGTGCAGAATTCAATGACCGTAAGCTGTTTGATTCGGTAAGTCAGCAAAAACCATTACAATTACCATCTAATTCGAACGATGCGACATTCCACGATAAAACTTTACCTAAACGCGTTAGACCGCGATGTTCATATTGTAATATATTTGGTCACACCTTTGCAAACTGTCGTAACTTAGAAAATAAAAAAAATTCGCCAAGTAGTTCCGTTTTTAATGACAGTAACTTACAGATACGTGAAAAAAATTCAGAAATCTCTAAACGTGACTTATGCAGTTCTAATGATTTCAACCCCTCAAAGGCAGAATTTAGTAAGCCGGAAAATACCAATTTTTCCTCTAACATAAATAGTGGTATTCGGTGCTATGGATGTGGTCAATTTGGGGTTGTGCGGTCCAAATGCGACAAATGCCGCCCGAGAAGCGACCCAAAGGCCCCGGCGAAAGGAGGCGAACCCGGTCGAAAGGAAAAACCGCGATCTCAAGCCGCAGCTGGCTTCGCTCGTTGGTCGCGATCACAGCTCATGGGATCAGTACTTACCAGCGATCAGGTTTGCTATGAACTCCGCCGTGACTGCTAGTACTAGTTTCTCCCCAGCTTACCTTACCTTCGGCAGAGAGCTCCGTGCGCCGTCCGACGCTGCCACAGATATGCGCCGAATACTGGAGGATGATAACTTCATACCAGCCATAACTCCTTACCTGAAAAAACTCTCTACTTGTCTCATCGAGGCCAGAGACGTGCACGAGAAGGCACAAGCTACCTGGAAGAAGAACGCCGACGAGGGTCGCCGGCCTGCACCTGATTACAAGACAGGAGACTTAGTCCTCCTCAAAACCCAGGGGGCTAACGACACCGGTCAGGGGCAAACCGCTAAGTTTATCCCTAGGCGTGATGGCCCGTACCGTGTTAAGGAGGCCACCAGTCAAACTACTTACCTGCTAGAAAGAATAAGTGACGGGGAGACTTTAGGCAAGTATCATGTGTCGCAACTCACGCCCTTCGTTGGCCAAGTCCAAGCACCCGTCAGAGAAAAGCGTAAACGAGGTAGGCCGCGTAGATATGATTGCTAACCCAAACGCGAGGTCGCATCGTTCGGATTAGAGGGGGAGGTTGTAACGCGGGCCTAAACTTTACCGTGAGAATTAATGCTTCGCGCGCTCCACATTCCTCGCTTATCTCAAACCGCAACGATGTCACGCGATTACTTCGGCGCCCACGCCTCTCTTCCCCAACCCCTCTCGCTCCGCCACGACATGAAGCGCGCCGGACTCGTCAAGAAACAGCCTAGCGAGGCGCAACGAAAGCAGGACTATGCGCTCAGTGCTTCCGTTTTGCCGCGAAATCTATGTTCCATGTGTACGCGTGATAAATGTTTTCTGTAAATTGGTTGCTACGACTAATAAACGTTTTACAAGCGAGATAATGGCCTATTTGTGATATGAGCTATTATAACATTATTTTATTAAATGTTAATGTATGTAAGGTCAATTTCATTTTTATACGAATAAATGTTTTTTTTTACCGACTACTTTGAAATTTTTATACTCTTTAAGTAGCCATGAGATTAAAAAATACAGAATACCAAGGTTCATTATACGTTTACATTAACACAGAACCTTAGAGTAATTATTACGACAAAAACAGATTTTAAATTTTTTTATACTATTTGCTATTCAAGTAGTCATGAAATTAAATATATTCAGAATGCCAAGGCTTGTAATACCTTTTTAAAATCTAGAAAAAAGCTAATTTTTAAGATGATGGACACGATGAGCGTCCTACATTTTTTTACACTGTAGCTGATCAAACATGAAAGAAAATTCATTTCATTTTTAATTCTCTTTGTTTTTTTTTATTCTTTACGCTAGTTTGTTATAAGTCTTTGTTTTTGATAGCTGAACTATCGCTTGCGAAATGGAAAAAAACAAAATTGAAAAACCTCTCCATTTGTAGAAATTGTACTATGAAAACTAATCGCATTTGGAAATTTTCGAAAAATTCAAAAACAATAAATATCTCTGAAATCGTGATATTTTCACTAAGATCAAAATTTGTGGTAAGGGAGACCATGATGAAGTCCATCTATAGTTTCAAGTTTATCCATTGTTTTAGGGACACCTGTATACAACTACCGGCGTAAAATTTCAAACGCAGAATAAACAAAACAACCGAGTTGTGTTGAACTCTTGTTGACAAAAATTAAATCAATTGCGAGTGGTTATTATTGGTTATTAGGCATATTCAGAAAAAGATTACCACATAATGACGTATTTGTATGAAGGGATTACTTGTTAAAATCAAGGTAAGTTTTAAGTTAAGTGGAGATGGTTTTAGAACCGTGACATGTCCGTATCCTGCCCCCCTATTCTGTAACTTCGGTTGCTAACTAGAACTGTCATTTTTGAAAGGAACTTAACATCCATTACTGCTATCATGAACGCTGCCGTAACACATAAGATCACTAAACCCGCAATGGATATAAAGTGGCTTTCAAAAATGACAGAGGCGCGTTCAGGGCCTTCGCGCGAAGTACAACTTTTCGCTCTAACCCCGTTCAATGCCTTCGAGCGTGACAACCGGGTGAAACAACCGCCCGTTCAAGACCTTTGAGTGTCGGCGCGAGTTACAACCGAACAACCATCGAATTTGATGGTTGTAAAACGCTCTGACGTTTATGACTGAAATACTCTTACGTGATTGGATGATATTGGCGGCCATATTCTATAATGTCATCTACTAGAAAGAGAGAGAAATAAAAAATCATGTGAAAGAGGGAGATAAGAGATTTGGTTGCTGCAATCCGTTCAACGCCTTTGAGCGAGTTAAAAAACAACCGGACAACTACACCCAGAGGCGCTGAACGCGCCTCAGTTCTAGTTACCAATCGTAGTTAGCGAATAGGCCTGCAGATCCGAAATATCATATCCATAACATCAAGAGCGAAAAGTTGTACTACGCGCGAAGGCTCTATCGCTGATAGTGGCTTCTAATGATTTTCGGACCGCAGCCTTAAATGACGACTTGTTTGACGTACGTAACTGAAAGTTGTCTATCCTTTTCATAATCAGTAGAAACGATAAAGACGTAAACTTTTCTCTATCGCAGTGTTGCCAAATTCAGAGGATTTCCCTAAATCCTAGGGGTTTTTGCAGGTCTTTGAGGTTTTTTGGAGGTTTTGATATCACGAAATTTATCTAGGGGATTTTCTGAAGGTTTTCTACTATTCTAACCAAATGGCAAATTCCTTTTTATATCAGACAAGACCGACAATTTATTCACCAAATAGAATGAATGGGACACTAAAACTTACGAGTATTAGCTGGCAACACATTATGTTACCATTGAACTGTCTTGTTTATCATAATTCCGGCTAAAAGACTGTTTTCCACAGCCTCACACAGACATTTATAACGAAAAATCCGAATCGACAGACACACAGCTATGTATGTGAAATAAATTAAAATAGGTAATTTGAAGAAAACTTCTAAGTTTTTTATTGTCAATATTAGAAAGCTTATGTATATGACATGGCCAAAATAGTCAGAGGTTTTTTATCAACCAAACTGGAGAAACTAGGGGTTTTTTAAATGTATTTGGGGGGGAAGGTGGAAAAAATCTGGCAACACTGCTCTATCGTAACTTCTGCAAATCCACTTGTTTGTTTACAAAATTCTGAAATTCAGTAAAATTCTTTTTTGTAGATATAGAAAGTAGAAACACAGAAAGTCTAGTTATTTTTTTATGTACTTTTACTTGGACAATACCATAAAACAGACAAATAAAGGATAAGTTTTATTCAATTCGTGATTAGTTTTTTTATTGTTTTAAAATTTTTGCCAGTGGTTTATCTGCAAGAACAAGTTTTAGGAAGTTATGACCTTGTTCGTCCGTTATCAATAATATTGCCTATCGGATTATTCACTGTTTGCTGACTTGTTGAATTCATATCAACTTATATTACACAATGGCATCAGGTGCATTTCTGAAGTCCTGGAAATTGGGTTGTAAGTTTTGAGAATTCAAATAAACTTATGTTAGGCATTTACTTTATAGGGGCTGAAAACCGATTGCCTAGATATAAAATAAAGTTTCTGGCTTTAGAAATCATACATATTGATTTGAATTGTCGAAGAGACTTAGTTCTGCAGCCTACGCTGTATGGAAAATACGTCAGCTGACTGATGTTGATACAGCAAGACTTGTATACTTTGCCTATTTTCATAGTGTGATGTCGTATGGCATTTTGCTGTGGGGAAATACTGCCGACATTCAGACTGTTTTTGTGCTGCAAAAAAGGGCTATTCGTGCTATTTATAACCTTAAAATAAGAGACTCTGAGAGAAAAATTTAAAGAAATTGGTATTATGACCGTCGCGTCGCAATATATTTACGAGAATATAGTATATGTTCATAAAAATATACATTCGTTTTGTAAAAACAGTGATATTCATTCAGTAAATACTAGGCAAAAGAATATGTTAGCGTTACAAAATACTAGGCTTAAAAAAAATATAATTCTTTCAAAGGCCTTTGTGTATGTTTCTACAATAAAATCCCAAATAGTATTAAAGCACTTAACTTGAATAAATTTAAAGTCACTATCAAGGGAGCACTTATGAAAAAAGCATATTATAAAGTGTCTGATTATATGACAGATAAAACTGCTTGGGATTGACAAAAAATGTGATAATTGACGTTCAAAGGGTGTTAACACTTTGTGATAATGGGATAAATTTAATTCGAGTAACGTTCCACTCACACCGACAGACGTTTCTATATCATAAAAAAAAATGTTTGTGAAATATTATATTGTAATGTTGGCATTTTAAAAGAGGAGACAAAAAAAATACAAGACCTTCCGAGTTTCTTGCCTGTTCTTCTCGAGAAGGCTCTCCCAATTTCCGAACAGGTGTAGTCAATTTTTTTTTCATTGACTTGTATTTGCACACATCTTAATAATGGTTGGGGTGTGTGTACATACAAGGATTAAATAATTTAGTTAATTAGATTCTTGGTTGAAGATTTTTGTTTTTTTTTGACGTCAATAAGTGCCTGTAAAGGTCTATATTGAATAAAGATTTTTGAGTTTGAGTATAAATTCTATCTATATCAGGGGTGGCCAGCTTGATTAGATCCTAGATGTACTTTGCACCATTGAAATTTTGTGTGATCACCAATTAGATACTTAATCCTAATCCCCCTCCCCTTTGCCGTATGCTTCCTGCTTCCTGTATTTAGTCCATCACGTACTAGAAAGGTACTTAATACACGAAAGAATAGATGTATAACCTGATGGAATGGTGTTTGAAAAATAATACAAAATGTTGTGTGCAGCAATCTCTGCAGCTGTCTACAAAACCGGAAGTTCCCAAATAGCTACTACTGAAACAAAATTTGTATGTTGTGCAGGCTATTCTACATATTTTTAAATAGTAAGTACTATACACGGTTATTTTTTATCACCCTGGAAAATTTTAGGGACGCTTCAGGACACATCAATTATTATTTAGAAAAAAAAGAAATAAAGATAAATAAATAAAAAATCTAAAAATGCTTCTCTCAACTAGTGCAGCATTTTTTGTATTTCTTTGAAAATTAATATAAAATTAAGTAAGCAAGTTATTTTTTATTCATATTTAAATCATTCTAATACCATGTTGTGAAGCATACCTTAAATTTTTCAGGGTGATAAAAACATAACCGTGTATACAATATATCAAGTTATGGCTCAAAATCACTCAAGGTGCCAAATTTGGCTGGGACCTGGGGCAAAACTATTTTTAAGTATCAGATTTAGCTTATTTTATCTAAATCCGTCAGGAGCGTCAGTGGCGCTGTGGACTCTGCACTTGCCTTCCAATTGGGAGGTCCTAGGTTCGAGACCACCATATAAACAACTTGCCAAATGTGATGTATACCTACTACCAACAATACTAACAAAATAATATGCATTGTCCCCAGGTAACACAATGGGTCAAGTTGTGTTCCTTACTGACTTAGAATAATACACTAACTTCATAAATAAATGTGTCTTTTTTGAACTAGACGTTGGCGGAATTGGCAATGTATAGATAAAGCCCATATTATAAAAAAATCTTTATTTTAATATCTATTTTATTAACATATTTGGGCCATTCCACGGTAATTGACACCACACAAGCATAAAATAAAAGTTAAAGTATAGTTTCAATATGCACTAACTATAACCGTGCATTTGCACTGACGAAACATCTACAAAAAAACATGTTTTTTAAACATGTTTCGGTCAATGTTTACGAACGCGTTTCCATTGTCAACACCCCAACAAGTTGCAAGACATGTTTTATAACTTTGACAACCGAAATTGCGACCACAATCGTGGACAAATCCATAAAAAACGTTGACAGACAACAACTTTTAAGGCGATCCTAACGCCATTTGCAAGAAATCTTAGGATTTGTTCCGAATCCAATACGATTTTCGGGAGTGCGAACGCAAAAGCATACACAACAAGTTTTGAGATTTGGTATCTTACAACAAGTTGTAAAACATTACATGTTTTATGTGTCTCAGTGCAAACGCACGGTAACAGTACATAGTCTAAAGTTTATATAAAAGATTTATACTTTTCATTAATACTGCAATTTTACTTTTTTTGCTCAATAGCAACACTTGGTGTAGCGAAACTCAACACGCAGAATAATTATCTATGGTTATAAAAGTAAATAGGTCCGCCATTTTTTTGCGAATCTATGTGTTGTGACCGTCTATAAACTGAAGAATTAATGAAGATTTACTGCAGAAAATACGAAGCTTCACAGTAAGTTACTTTCTATGATATTATGCAACAATTTATAGTTGGGATGGCGTCCCGACCGTCACATTTTGATTTTTTTTTTAAGTTCTAACCTAAAGTACTAATACGTAAGGTCAAATATGTGCTTAGAAAGTAACAAACAGAGAAAAACTTAGCAACTAGGCATATTTTAACATGGCTATGGGCTGGTGTGCTTTTTATACATAAATATTAAGATATGTCCGACCGTCATAGTTCCAACCGTCACGATCCCAAGTAGCAAAATACTTGTTTTTGCACAATAATCGCTTGCATGCGTTTTAATTAGGTACCTATAGCAATAGCCATAGCGTATCATAGATAATCCACTTTACTGGTTTTTTGTTTTATTTTGCAGGGCTTGAAGTGGTTGTTTTGTGGTGTTGTTTTAGATGCCTATGGACGCGGCAGAGCGAAAACGTCTGTCTAGGGCCAGACAAAGAGAAGACCGGGATAAGAGAAAGATTTTGTTAGAGAAAGAGAAGGAACAAAGTAAGAGAAGAAGAATGGAAGCTAAGAAAAACCAAGACCAAGAATCGAAATCACTGTGTAGGGAAAAAGAACGCATTAGAAAACAAATATATAGAAACAAACTCAAAACAGCCAAAACTGACTTAGAGGTAAATGAGAGTGCCAGTTCGCCAATTGGTTCTTACAAAACGAAGAGAATGCTGAAAAAAGCAATAAATAAAGTCATGGGGGCTATGCCAGAGAGCCCAACAAAAAAGCAGGCTGTTAGGCAGTTGCCTGACAACAGCCTGCTGTTTGCTATGAATATTTTGCGGTCACTGTCATTAGAAAGAAAAGACTGTAAAGATCCAAGATCAGACAGTATTAGCAAAGAAGATGTTGAAGTGGTGCGGAAATTTTATGAACTAGACGAAATCAGTCGGGCTGCTCCTAGAAGAAAAGATACGGTATCAATTAAAGATACAGTTACTGGAAAACGGAGCCATGTCGCAAGAAGACATATGACCATGTCAGTGTCAGAAGCTTATCAGCTTTTCAAAAAAGACCATCCCGATATTAAGATAGGGAAGTCCAAATTCTTTGAATTTCAGCCTCATCACGTAAGAAAAATTGAATGATATGCCTCGTAATGTCTGTGTCTGTCCACAACATGCCAATTTTAATTTTATGTTGGAAACTTTAAAGAAATATATTGAAGGCTTACCAACTACAACTGCTGACTTGTTAACTGCAATAACATGTGATATAAACAGCGAAAAATGTATGATGGAAAACGACTGCCTGGATTGCTTTGACGTCACTGATATCTTGCCGGTCAACCTGGTCACAGACATAGAAGTTGTCTGGAAGAAATGGGAGAAGTCTGAATCCCAGTATCTCGGCAAGGCACACTAAATGATTTAATTCAGGAGATTGACAAACAAACGCTATCTTTCAAGAGACATGTTTTTGTAAAGAGACAACAGTCCAACCATTTTGAAATTCTCCTCGGAAATTGTACTACAGGTTGATTTTGCAGAAAATTTTTCAATTTTGTGCCAAGACGAAATTCAAAGTGCACATTGGTCTCATCCTCAGGTATGTATAGGTAGTATTGGTCGCATTTACCGGATGTGCTTGGAGCAATGGTGCAAAAACTAAACATTCCTATATCATAATGAGTAATGAATTGAACCACGATAAATATGCAGTTTGGGTTTTTATGCGCCAAATAATTGATGACCTCAAACAAAAATATCCAGAAATGAAGAAAGTGTCTGTTTTTTCTAATGGTTGTGCTGCGCAATTTAAAAACAGGTACACATTGCTCAACCTTTGCCATAGTAAATCCTACTGGGGTGTAGAAGTAGATTGAAACTTTTTCGCGTCCAGTCATGGAAAAGAGGCTGTGGACGGTATTGGTGCCACAGCCAAGAGGCTATTGTGGTCAGCAATCATGACCAGACGTGCATATACCGGGTGTAACGAAATACCGAAATAATATTGAAGGTTGTTGATTAACAAAATAAATGTTTTATGACTATTCTTTGTATTTTTATTATATGCCTACTTTCGATTTAATACGCTTAACAGCTAAGCATATTAAATTGAAAGTAGGCATATAATAAAAATACAAAGAATAGTCATAAAACATTTTTTTGTAAATCAACAACCTTAAAATATTATTTCGGTATTCCGTTACACCCGGTATAGTTCAAAGCTATGACTGTTATGCCTACCTCAAATCCAAAAACATTAGCGGAGTAGACCTATATTTTGTGGCCTGTGGGGATATTGATCAGCACAAAGAAGCTCTCCAAAAAAGATAGCCAGAATTTCCTGTTATTCCACATATTCAAAAACACCATAAATTCCAAGCAAAAAATTCTAATATGCTGCTTTACAGTGAAACATGTTATACAACAAACAAACGTATGATCTTCAGTGGCAAATTAAACTATGCTGATATTCTCCAGATGAATCTGGCGATGATTCGCCACCTTCGTTGTGTAGAAGAGATAATTCACCATTTGCCACGCCAGGTCCAAGCGCGACACATGAAAATAAGGAAAATACTATTCAGCATGGTTCTTTTATACTAGTCAGCACTGAAAATCAGAACAGAAAGAACAAATTTTATAGATACGTCGCTATCTGCCAGGGACCTCCAGAAGAGGATGCTGAGGTAAAGGTCATGTACATGAAAAATATTTCCAAAGAGGACGAAGCAAAGCAATTTATAACAAATCCTAACGGTGTGGCATATGTAACGACGTCAGAAATAATTAAGGTGTTACCAGAGCCAACCATCCACACCAATGGTAACAGGATCTATTATGAATTTAATGAAAATGTTAATGTTTTCGAGGCAGGATAGTACCTAACCTATTTCATTATAAAATAATTACATAGAGATGAAAAACTCATTAAAAAATCTATAAAACATACTTATATGTATTTTTCCTAATTTGTTACTTGTCCCAACCGTCACATTGGCGTGTCCCGACCGTCACAATTAAAATGTCAGAATTTGATGAAAAAATCTTAATTTATTTTTAAACAAAATCTTCATGAAACAAATGTTTGATTCTTGTACACAGCCTTATTTGTATTAATATTATGAATATTTTCTTACAAACTTTAAAAAGTAGTTATAAATCTGGAGTAGACTAGAAAGTAAGAGTCCCGACCGTCACAATTTTGAATACAATTTTTTGCATTAAAAAAGATGATCTTAAAATGTGAAATTTAGGTAACTTAAAGCTTATTCATTTAAAATATCACTGTTCATATCAATTGTGTAGCATTCAATATAACCACAAAAATATGTTTAAGTACTTATGAAACAGAGTAAAAATGTCCCGACCGTCACCTTGGAATGGCCCATTTCCAAACTAACTAAGCTTTCCTACATTTATATTTTGAATAAAAATATTTACAGTGGATCCGCGGTAATCAGGACCCTGTCTAATCCGGCACTCCCTGTAATCCGACAAGCCTATCACTGTTGATTGTACATACAAATTTCGTCAAATCTTCACTTCCTATTATTTTTTGTAAGTATTTGTAATTATTTATTGTAAGTACTATAGCACTGATGATGTTATTTATAATAAAATACTAGCTTTCCACTCGTGACTTCGTTCGCGTTATTTTTGTTTTCCCGTGGGAATTTTATATTTTCCGGTAGGAAAATTACCCTATGTCCTTCCCCTGGTCTCGAACTATCCCTATACCAACTTTCATCAAAATCGGTTCAATAGTTTCGAAGCCTATTCAATACAAACAAACACACAATCAAATCTTTCCTCTTTATAATATTAGTTATTAGCTCTCCTTTGTAATGTTTAACTTACTAAATTCCACACACATATTACACACATAGTTATATAGTATGAGTCGTAGTTCAAATAGATTCTTTGATTTTTAATTTGCCGGGTCATAAGGTACTCTTTTATTGAAAACATTCTCGGTTGTAGTCTTAGGCATCCGACAAATTCGATAATCCGATATCGCCCTGCAAAACGTCTGTTGTATTACCGCGGGTCCACTGTAATACTGGGTGACATTGAAATCCTAAAAAAATTATTAAAATGTACAAAACAATTAATGATATTTTTGGAATTCTATGGTGTGATAATTTGTACAAAATTTCACATTTCCAAATTCGCCACCTTAGTGATTTTTGACCCTTACATCTTTTTTCTTTGCCACAATCGACTGTACTAATAGTCGCAATCGACTGGTAGGTGGTAGATTGCAATTGACTGTTTGTGTTGGTCACTCCTGTTATCAATTAGATATTGATATTAGATATTAATATATTGGTTTTATATTTCATAAGAATTAAATTTAAAACAAAGTTATGAATTATGAAATAAGTAATTATGTGATTGTTGTTATTTCAAGTGGTGTCAGTACAATGTAGCCGAACTTTGGGAGTGCCCACCATCCGGAGTTTTACTACTCAGCTGACAGAAGAACAAACTTGTATTCAGACTATGGTTCAAAAGTTCACTACAGAACAGCTGAAACCAAATGCGTCCAAACTTGATTTGGAGGGAAGGTTCCCATTTAGTCCAGTAAGTAAATAGTAGCACTTTAATCTAATAACAATCTTGTGTTTTAATTGGCCAATAGGTTCTATTCGCATGTTGGCCATTGATGTCAACGATGTTGGCCAAATGTTTTTAAAATCTTTTTTAAGAGGCTTTTGTTTGTTAAGTTTTATTATTAGGAAATTTCCAAATCGGCTAATAAATACTGAGGCATGTTTAGAGCTTTTGCACTAAGTACAGCTTTTTGCTCTAACTTCGTTAGATAGTAACTTACTTAGAGTGTAACGCTCGGATGAAACAACCGGCCCATTCAAGACTAGAGTGTCAGCGAGAGTTACAACCGAACTTTACGGTTTTAAAACGCTCAGGAGACGCATTTTTGAATCATTAGAAGTGAATCTTGAATTTGAATAGAACACGAATTCAAATCGTGCGAAATTACTTTCTCAATTTTAAAGATTTTTGAATCACTCAAATTAAGTGTTGTCATTTAAATAAATTCTAAATTAGATACGATTTCGCGCAGAAAAAATAAAAACCTGTGCGTAATAACAGCGATGAATCGCGCGTAAAACCATAAAACGGTACGGATATAGATACGTTTCGTAAATTCTACTAGTAGAAATCAAAAACGAGTGGGTAGGAACCAATCGTTTCGCTGAATGAATATTCAAAAATAGTTTTCGTATTCGAAACTTAATATTTTGAATGCAAATTTCAATTCTATCATTTCGAAAATGCGTCTCCCGACGTTTTTTACTGAAATACTCTTCTATGATAGGATGATATTGGGGCTAGGGATTGCAATCCAGCGCCATTTTCAATCTAGCTCAATTTTCTCTGGATCTGAATAAATCCAGCTAGTTCCAACGCGGATCCAGCATTAGTGGAGTTTTTAAAGATAATATTAACAAATAAAATTAAATCTAGAATCTTTAATAGGTTTCAACATAATTTTCGATAACATATGTTTTTGTAGTTATCAGTAGTTTCTATTGTTAATAAGAGTCGTTGCAAAATATTATTAATTATATAAAATCTCCAATAAACTCTTGTTACAGTTCAGATTGTAATATCTGTTTTTTATGGGACGTCCATTCATGACAAGTCAGTGACACTCTCTCTCCTTTCTTTTTAAGATTCGCGAATTGTGTAACATATTCCTATTGTTCTGGTAGCATAGAGACTGGGTGATTGGAATCCACTTTTTGCAAACAAATACCTTAAATCAGATGATGTACCAAATGAATTGAGAGTCAAGCTATAGCGGCATAGCACACCATTCTAGAAAAAAATGTCATAGAGTTTTCTTTTGAAAAATACGCATCAAAAGTCTTCTTAACCTTTTTATTAGACGTCACTCGGAACATCCTCCGTATCATTTTTTAAGTGGATGGAACTGTATCTGTATTTCAATTAGAAAGTGGTAAGTTGCTATTTCCAGAAGTTACTAATCCAGAAATTCAAGTGCCACCTGTTTTTTTTTTGGGGGAAATGTGTAACCGCACCGTACCCGCCGTTGGCTAGACGGCGAGCGTGTGTGGGGCTCCCGGCAGAGTGCCAGGCCTTTTTACTAAAACCCCCCGGTGTTCTCCCTGCCCTTATGGGTGCGCTAGGTAAGATCCACACTGCGACTCCACTACCCACGCGCCCGGGTAAGCCTGACCTACTGGTCGGGCTATCGCCAAGGGGGGATTGCCTGAGAACACCTGGGCAATCCCCTGACGGAGGGCCTTACGGCGGCGTGCCGCACGCAGGCCTCCACGGCAGGGTCATTAAACGGGCATCGCTTGTGCGAATGCCCGCCTTCGCCTATCCGTCTGCGGCGGATGGGAGCGGCTTGAGGATCTGCCTCCCGCTCCCTCTCAGCGGCCTCCTTCTGCGAGATGACGTCCTCGCAGAAGGAGGCGACAGCCCCCCATTCCGCCTCGCCGCGGAGCATGGCCACGATCATGCTCGGCAGCGAGAGGTTTCCGCCTCCCAGCGCAACGTTGAGCTCGCTGCGCTGGCGTCGCCAAGCCGGGCACGCCAATAGTCTGTGCTCGGCAGTGTCGTCGGGAACGTCGCAGTGACTGCCCAGCCGGCGCCCAACCCACTCCTCCAACACCGGACGTGGTTAGGCAGCTGGGGAGGCGAGTACCTCACCCCACTGGCGCAGAGCCTCCCTCTGCGTCAGGGTACGAATCCGCTCCACCTCCTGTGGAGCAGATCGTCCCCCCGTTCTCGTACAGCAACCCGATGCCGATACACCTCCAAATGGACGCGTGCATCGACATCCAAAATTCAAGTGCCAGCTGCAGTAAATTGCGAAATTGATGCGCTCCACGTTTTACGTTTTCAATAATAAGAGTTGCGAAGCCAACCAAATATTGGCAATGGCAGATAAGGTACAATACTGCAAGAAATCGATGCAACACAGTGATAAGTGACGCCCAAAGACGCCATATACATAACTCTGTAGAAAATGAAGACCCAGCTAAAGTCTGGAAATTCCTCAAATCACTTGGTATTGGTAAATCTCGGATGCACAGTAGTGACTTCAAAGTTGACATTAATCTTCTAAACTTACACTTTACTTCAATTTCGCCCTTATTATTTATTTATTTACGATTTATTGTACACAATGATACACAGATAATACAACACAAACAACATACAAATTTGCACAAAAAGGTTTGCCTTATCTAATGCGAAATCTCTTCCTGCCAAACTACAAAAGGAAAATTTTCGCGAATAAAACAAAAATTAATGCGGTGTATACACAAAATTAAATATTACAAAATGAATTACACTAACACTTAAAACTAAAAATATGAATAAGAAAAATATAATGGTATATATAAACAAGGAAAAAAATAATCAAAAACATAAAGGAAAACTCACTCAATCCAATGATTATATTGTAGATGCAAGGTAAAATTCCTTCACTCTCTTCTTAAATAATGGGAGAGTTTGAATATCCCGAATGTGAGGAGGCAGCGAGTTCAACAATCTAACGGCATGGACAGTGAAGGACCACTTATAGAACTGTGTTAAAGGAGGGAAACTGAAGCAGCGTACGAAGGTGTGATCTACAAATAGTGTCAGGAGAACGAGCAAACTCAAAACGCTCACGAAGGTAACACGGAGAAGTGGGGTTACGTAAGATATTAAAAAGAAAACAAAGGATGCGTAAATTTCTTCGAAGCCGGATAGGAAGCCACTTAAGTTGTGCACGAAACTGGGAGACATGATCATACTTACGTAACCCAAAAATGAATCTGATACAAACATTTTGAAGTCTTTCGAGTTTATTAAGCAATTCCTCTGTGATGTCTAGATAACTGACATCGGCATAATCCAAGATCGGAAGAATTAATAATTGAGCCAGTGAAATTCTAGTTTGAACCGGAAGGAAGTACTGAAGGGATTTGAGAAACTTTAGTGGTGATCGTAAAGCTGATACCTTAAATTACCTTTTTTCATTACCTTTACATCAGGTAAACACTTCGTTCGCTATTGAAACATTTACGGATAGTGATGTCAAGAGAACTATTACTTCTATAACTTCTGGTGAAGTTCCTATAGGCAGTAATTGCATTAGTCGCAAAATGATCCTCCCTATCTTAGATATCCTTCCCCCAATTATCACCCAAATCCTTAATACTTCCATCGCGTCTGGTGTATTTCCCTCTGCATGAAATAATGCTTTTGATATTCCTCTTCCAAAGAAAACTAATCCTGGCTCCTTTTCTGATTTTCGTCCTATTTCCATTCTCCCGTTCCTTTCCAAAGTCCTTGACAAACTTGTCTATCGACAACTTCTCAGATTCCTCAATGTTAACAAACTTTTGAATCCTTTACAATCCGGCATCCGCGTGGGTCATAGCACGACTACTGCTTTAGCTAAAATCACTCGCGACATTCACCAGGGCATGGAAAATCGCCAACTTCCACTACTTACGCTCTTAGATTTCAGCAATGCGTTCAATTCGGTGGATTTTGATGTGCTCATCGGTATCCTACGTTCTCTTGGCATATCTTCTACCGTAATTCACTGGTTTCATAGTTACCTGTTGGAACGTCGGCAGCGAATACGCATTGAGGACTCCTTGTCTGATTGGTGCACTATCGCTGCCGGTGTCCTCCAGGGTGGCGTATTTTCTCCGCTTCTTTTCTCGATATTCATAAATTCCATTACGCGATCATTTTGATGTCTCTATTACTTGTATACTGATGACTTGCAGATCTACACGCAAACCCCATTATCTTATTTTTCACGGGGTATCTCGATAACCAAGATTGATCTTAGTATAATTGACAACTGGAGTAAATATTACGGTCTTGTTATTAATCCATGCAAAACACAGACAATCATTATCGGCAGTTTCTATTTCATTTCACGTATTTATTACAGTTTGCTGCCAGCAGTGATCTTTGATGGAACAGTTATTCCATTCAGCAAATCCGTAAAAAATCTAGGTATAGTTTTTGATCAGTGCCTATCATGGCGACCTCAGGTTGAAGTTCTTCACAAGAAACTGTGTGCCGCATATTATTCTATCATCTGATTCCGTAACTTTTCCCAGTGGCTACCAAAACAGTGTTAGCTCAATCACTTCTACTCTCCTTAATTGACTACGCTTACGCCGCCTGGGCGGATTTGTCGGAGGAGTTACTAGACAATTGGCTAGTAGACTAAAAAAAATTTTTTGCTTTAATAGAAGCTCATTCATATAATAAACAGAAAGAAAAAAATCGGTTTTCGAATAACTATAAAAACAACCAAGATATAAGGTATTAAAGATTTTTCTCCATCTCTTTCTAGCAAAACGGCATTTTACATGGAGTTTATATGGCCGTACTCAACGATGACGTCATGGTTGATGTCGGATCTCTCTGTCTAATCGCTTCAAAATTAACAGCTTAAAATGCTTGTATCTTATGTATTTCTAAGCCGATTTTAATTCTAATTTCACATGATTGCATCTTTTTCTACGCTATTTTAATATTTTATGTCGAGATGTGAAAATTAGAATTCAGTCATCATCCCAATTTGGAGCGTCTACAAAATGTGGTCATTAGGTTTATTTTTAATCTGCGTTTTGACCATGTTTCTTACTATCTCTCTCAACTTAAATGGCTCCCAATTCGCCAGCGCAGAGATTTACATGTTTTATCCCTACTTTATAATGTTTTGTTTCTTACAACCTCCCCATCATATCTAAAGTCACAGTTCTCTTTTCGGTTCACTTCTTCGAGTCGTATTTTACGATCGAATTTTAATTTAACTCTTGACATTCCACCCCACAGTACTGATTTTCTTTCATACTCTTTTCCCGCATATGCCGTTCGGCTATGGAACTCTCTCCCTGAGAGTATTAAGAGAGCTCGTACGCTGGAGTCCTTTAAGAATCAAGTCTGAAATCACTTCCTATCCTTAAATCCTTAGCTAAATCACTCCTTTATTGTCCATATTTAGCTACTACTGCACCCATCCCCGATTTGAATTCCCTTTTTGTATTTCCCTGGGACCCAATTCTACTACCGACTCGACCGATCGGAGCGCTTATATTGCCATTCAACTGTTCGATGACGTGATAGTGTGGCGTTCTGATTGGTCGAGCGTAACGGTTCAGTTTCGATTCAGCTGAAACTTTTTAGTAGAATTGGGCCTCTGGTCCAAGGTTGCCTGGAAGAGATTGCTTATTAGCAGTGTGTTGTAAATTTGTGCTGTTTTAAAAATTTTCTGTTTCTATATCTTTGTGTGCAATAAAGTATTTATTATTATTATTAAATATCTTCTATTTCTACTGTTTTGTGCATTTTTTGTTTAAAACTTTTAAATGTTTTTTTTGTGAAACGTGGTGTTTATTTTCTTTTTAAAACAAATATTATTTTCGTACTTTTTAGTCCTGTCTATATCTGATGCAGCCGTTTTTGGTCACCTTAAAATTAATTTGTTTACAAATAGTAGCAAAATTGCACAATAAAGTTAATATAATGATTGAATCCAGATATTTAAATCGTTAGATGCGCCCTTCCCATACATAATGCCTGCACTACATTATCGGCGATGATCGTTGATCGTGTACTCGTCTATAATCGGCACGATCATCGTGCAAGCATCCACACGATCGTCTGTTATAAGCAACCACCAGGAAACCGACAATTCACGGGTCGCAGGCGGTCATAGACGATGATCGGCGCGCACAGCCTAGTACAGCCGAGTATGCTTAATTTTATGGCGATGTGTGCTATCTCGACCTGAATGCAGATTTTCTCAATAAACTTCACCGACTTCTAAATAACTGCATTCGATTCGTTTTTAATTTTCGTAAATATGACCATGTATCTACTCATTGTCAAACCTTAAAATGGTTGCCTATACGACAGCGAAGAAAGATAAGATCCCTAACAACTGTTTTCTCTTCTACATTCCCCTCATTCCCCGCCTTATTAAAAATCTCAGTTTCAATACTTGAGTACTTCCCATGATAAAAACCTTCGCTCGTCCTTCAATCGACTGCTTAAATGTCCATCTCATGACTCTGATATTCTCCATTCTTCAATCTTTGTGCAATCGATTCATTTCTGGAATACTCTCCCTCCCGCAATTGGGATGATGACTGAATTCTAATTTTTATGTCTCGTCTTATTAAAAAGATATCGTATTAAAAAGATGCAGTCCTGTGAAATTAGAATTAAAATCGGCTTAGAAATACATTAGATACAAGCATTTTAAGTTGTTAATTTGAAGGCGATTAGACAGAGAGATCAGACATCAACCGTGACGTCATTGTTGAGTACGCCCATATAAACTCCTTGTAAATTGCCGTTTTGCTAGAAAGAGATGGAGAAAAATCTTTAATGCCTTATATCTCTGTTGTTTTTATAGTTATTCGAAAACCGATTTTTTCTTTCTGTTTATTAAATAAATGAGCTTATATTAAAGCAAAAAAATTTTTTTAGTCATCTAGCCTATTAGATTGGCCTCCAGCTTGTATGCATTCAAAAGGAGGCTACGGAGGCTGCTATCAGAATGCCATCAATAATTTGAATCTCGAAAAGAACCTTCCCTTTATTTTTATCTCTAGAGTCACCAGCAATCTCTCTATTTAGCAATAGATATTTATATATACTTATATATATTTATATTTATATATATTCATATATGTATATTGTAATATTTATATATTAATATAAATATTAAACATTTATTATATTTATAACTTTTAAATTGATTTGCGTATTTTTTTTAGTTGTTTATTGTTCCGAATGATGTTGTTTGTTTTAACATCTACCTTGGATTCTCTGAATCACCCCAAGGTCGACTGGCAGAGAATGCCCGTGGCATTAAGTCCGCCTTTGTACGCAGTACATGAAGAATAAATAAATAAATAAATATGCCCTCTACACAATCGTGCTCGCGCGTAATCGTCTGTATTCGCCGATAATGAAGAGGAGCCATAAGGCGCTCGAAAATGTGTAAACGTTGAAAAAAGTGAGCTCCCTCATTCCGTCGTGTTTTCTTTCCCTAATTTCAAGTGTAAAATAATAAAATAATTATGCCTTCTTGTGCCTTTAGAAAGTGTTTTAATAACTCGAGGAATACCAAGAAATCTAAGGGAATTACATTTTATGCTTATCTACCTATTTATTAATTATTTTCATAATTTCCCAAATAAATCACTTACTTAATTTGACGTCCGGTACGTGTTTGTACGAGCGAGACCGAACAATACGTGCGTGAGCGAGATCGGTATACGTGTCATTGTTTTGTCGTTTAAACCAAATTAGTTTGACCCCTTGCATAATTCACCGTTAGCGATTTTAGGTGTCAAAGTTCTAAGGCGCGTCGCGTTGTTGTGTGAATTTGTTATATACACAGACATAAAATGTAGTCACTTTTTGGAAGCGCAAGGCGCATCTCACGATTTAAATCTCTGATTGAATCATGCATTGTCGTTGAGTTCTGGTCTCTCTTGAAAATTTTAACTCTAATAACTATAGTCGCAAAATGCTCCAAAAAATCGATTGCAAGATTTGCCTGGACAGAAAGACGAAAGCGAGCTAAGTAAAACCTAATAAAATCCAGAATTCTTGAAGATCGAGCATGAGTACATAAGCGTTAAGTTTATACAGCACTCTAAAATCTATCATATATTGTTTCTCGTATAACAGATAAAGCAGCTCACCCACCTAGGGTTGATGGGAGCTACGGTCGATGAAGAGTATGGTGGCTTAGGCCTGGACTATCTCTCTTTAGCCATTGCCATAGAAGAGCTGTCCCGTGGCTGCGCTAGCACAGGAATGATTCTGTCCATCCACAATTTTTTATATGCAAACTTGGTCAATGAAAAGGGTACTCCAGAACAAAAGGAAATATTTTTAAAAGATTTCACAAGAGGAGGTTCTATAGGATGTTTTGCGCTAAGTGAAACAGGTATGTCTCAGTCAGTCCTAACTTATTACATTACATAATCATATTTCATAAATAAGGCAGTGTATCATTATTTCTATCTATACATCTATACAAATAAATAAAATTGAAGTGTCCGTTTGTAATGTCAAAATAACAAGTTTTTACTAAATGGGTATGAATGTATATCAGGTACCAATAACAAAAACACAATTTTAAATTTTTTGTGTGTCTGTCTGTCTATTTGTTCCCGCTAATCTCCGGAACGGCTGGACTGATTATGACGGGACTTTCACTAATAGAGAGCTAATTATAAAGGTATAACATAGGCTGCTTTTCATCAAGATGTTAAAAAATTGCCAGCAAAAATCATAATGCTGCCAAAAGTACGCGGGCACAGCTAGATTTTAATATTGTAAAAGTTATTTTGTGGATTCAATTTTATGATTTTATATGATGGGTATGTGAGTCTTCACAATGTGCACATTTCAAAATGAGGGAAACAAATAACGTAGGTATTAAAAATGTATGTTTAAGTTTTGTACTAAAACTATCAGTATAACTTTGATTAACTAAAAGATCTATCACGACGAAACAAACCCAGTAATAATTCGAAGTACCTACGCGTTTGCATAGAATGAATATTTTTGGGTATTTCTCCCATATTTTTTCACAAAAATCTGTTGTTTTATCAATTTTAACACAATTTTTAAATTACATATTCAATAAAATGCTTCCTTTTAAATTTTTTTTTTCACCTTATTATTTAAGAGCTTTGAGCGAAATATGTGATCACGCTAGCTTCGTTTTGTCTTAATGTAATCAATTTACAGCCCCAACCTAAGAATAAAGATAAATAAAATCAATAACTTTTTTAGTAGACTCGGATAATGGTTAGGCTAAAAATTTAAATAACCATCCAACATCTTGTTTATTTCTATTAAGAGCACTATTCATATAGTAAAGATCTTAAATTAATATTCCGCTCACATTCTATAACTCAATAAATGTTGACCGTCGTCTAAACTAAAACTCCACACACTGTACAATCTGAAGATTCTGTTAATTTTAATAAATATTAAAAATTTGTTTAATTGTATAAGTATGAAAGACATAATTTTATCTTTTTTTTTTGTATATCTTTGTTCTCATTTATAGCAACTAACTCTTCAGTCATAATTTTGAAAATTGCAAACTTTTTAAAGTTGAGGGTTAAAAAATGGAGCCTCCCACAATATTAGTGCTCTCGGATTCATCTGTATACACCGCTATTTTTAAGTTATGACAAAAATTTTGTGTGCTTGTTCAGACAAGCAAACTGAACAACTTTCACTATGGGACCAACTTCGAAATCGCAAAAAAAGTCAGCTATTTCATACATTTAGGTTCAGTGAATGTTGAACATTTGTATGGAACAGCTGATTTTTTTTTGCGATTTCGAAGTTGGTCCCATAGTGAAAGTTGTTCAGTTTGCTTGTCTGAACAAGCACACAAAATTTTTGTCATAACTAAAAAATAAACTTGTATAAGGTGAGATGGATTTACTTCTATTCTCATTAAAAGCTTGTATACGTTCAGTAGAGTAGCGGGGCCTGCACAAGAATTCGTGTTGTTACTAAACAGGATTTGTGTACACTGCAACGCCACAAAAAAAAGTGTCTGCGCTAGATATGAATCTGCAAACAAAAGACTTAAAGTACAGTCGGCTTCAAAGTAGATAATCATTGCAGTACCATGTCACACCAACTATTAACATGCAATATAGTTGTAACGATACTAAATAAAAGGAATAGTTGGTGTGACATAGTACTAAAAGATCCATCTACTTCTGAAGCTGACTGTACATTTGTAGAAATTACTTACCATGCAACCTAAAGCAATTAACGCTTTGTTCTATTGTCACTATTGTTGAAGGAGATGGCAAACTAAGCGATTTCAACCTGCATTGTGTTTTTAGTTGATGTTCAAATGCCAGCCCCCGTAGCACGTCCACCAAAACACGATATGATAAAGCGATTTATCGCGGTGAACTGTCAAAATACGACGAAACCCTATTGTATTTTGACAGTTCACCGCGATAAACCGCTTTATCATATCGTGTTTTGGTGGACGTGCTAGGGGGGCAGATGTCTTGACGTCAGACGTAAACAGATAGTGTCATCTGCCAACTCAATAAAAACTACTTTTCAATGTTATTTCTGTGTATTTATGTAATAATAATATTAAATTGTAACCTTTCCTGTTTACCTACTGTCCTTGACCCTAATCTCCGTCTATCCCGTTTCTATATAATGTTTAAAACACTTTGTTTCCCTACCTTTGACCTTGTCCGTGGCTAATGCACAAGCCGTGCAAGCCAAATGAAAGAGAAAAAAAAATGTGTTGGTTTAATTGTTGGCTTGAGTCTGTACATACATGTAGCGAATTTCTTGTGTTGTTTCATCATACAATACCTTAGCGTTTATCTCCACCAGCTAATAGCTGCGCACTCTTTCTTCAACTCTTGTATCTACATAAATATTTTAGATGCGGGCAGCGATGTCGCTAGTATAGGAATGACTGCCAAACCTGACGGCGACCATTGGATCCTGAATGGCAAGAAGAGCTGGGTCACCTCTGCTATAGAAGGCTCAGCCACCGCAGTGTTTGCCACTTTCGATCCACAGCTTCGGCACAAAGGACTGGCATGTAATTATTATTATTTCACTCTTTAATGCATTTAAAGTTAAATTACAAAGTTACAGGTTTATTACAAAGTATCACAATGTATAACTAAACTACAAAGGGATATTGTACGAGTATCAGTGTTGTAACTATAAAAAAGTCAGGTTCAGCTTTCGTTGGCCAGACTCTACGCTTTGTTGCTTTTGCGAAAAAACGACAAATACACATTTGATATTGCTCGCGCCATCTATTACTCATGGTTATAACTAATTTTAGAAACATTAGACATTGTCAATCCTTTTCTTTAATCATCCTTGGCCATAGTAATTGTATATAGTGTTGCCCAAATTCAGTCTTGGTCTTGCAGTCTTGGTCTTGTTCTTGCGTTTTTGCAAGACCAAGACCAAGAACAAGACCGCGTATTTTTAGCAAGACCAAGACCAAGACTGACCGTGCAAGACTTGAGCAAGAACAAGACATAGCCTGCAAGACTCTTGCGTCTTGCAGCTAGGACTTAGCGCTATTTCACTGAGTAGTTAGGTGTAACAGTTCGGTGTATAGGTAGGTACGCTTAGGAATTCTATGAGACGCAAAAAACTGTATCAAAGAATATGAAAAACTGGACCTATGCGCATTACGACTAATACCATAAACATAGCGAATAAAAAAATATCTATTAAAATCAAACTGAGTGCATGCATAGTTATGTTTTAACCATCGGCACTTTGATAATGCGGCATCAAAGGTTTTGTACTTACTTCTCAAAGAAATTTGCCGCTTTTCGGAAGTACATGGTTATGATACACGCGCCGGCGGCTTCTTTTGAAATCTAAAACAATCGTTGCCGCCACGCCGAAATCATAACATTTGACACTATTTGCGTACTATAAATAAAGGAATTATTTTAATTCCAGTCATTTCCAATTGAGTTGTGCTTCGAGTCTAACTTAATAATTGTTTTTACTAATTCTCGTTGTTTTCTAAAAACGTATCACGTGTACAATTTAATATGAGTGACGAAGATTCAAATTATTCTAGTCCGAGTAACGAGAGTTTGAGTCACAGATCTAAAAGACCCAAAAGCAAATTTGAGGAGTTTTTCGAAATAATTCATGCATCCCAAACTGCCTTCTGTAAATTGTGCCAACATAAAAAGATTGAAATAAAAATGAAGAACAGAAACACTTCAGGCTTAAGGAAACATCTAATATCTTTCCACAAAAAGGAATCAGAAATATTTCTTCCTGTTAAACCAAAATTAAGTGGAGATATCACAAGCTTTTTAGTAACCGCTGGAAGAAGTGGACAGGTAAGAATATTTTTTTAACAGTTAAAAGAATTTTAACTTCGCGTAGCTATTCATGCGATACTTTCAAAAACGCCATTAACTTACGTAAGTATTTTTGAGTTAGTGGTGTTTTCATCTAGGGGTGCGACATATTAAGTATGTAATTATCGTCTTAAATATTTTTTATAAACACCCATATTTTCATTTAATCGGCCAGTAACAACTAAGTACTTTATTTTGGTAAATTACAGTACAGTGCAACCTTAATATAACAAATATCAATTTAACGATTTTCTCGATTTAACAACAACAAACCTCCTCCTCTTATACGCTCAAACCTAGTATGTTTTAAATAATAACACAAGATTTATTGTTTTGCTTCAGTCGGAAAACAGCAGTGACAACATCACGACAGCTACAGTTGATTGGGTGGTGAAAAAATATCTTCCCTTCTCATTTTTCGATGACGAAGCTACACAAGTATATTTTCGACGTATTTGCCCTAATATGGTGTTTCCTAAAAGGTCTACACTTAGAAGGAAAGTCAAAGAGCGATTTGAAGAGCTCCAATTGAATCTCAAGGAACGACTTCAACAATTATCATCTAAAATGTATTTTACCATTGATGGGTGGACGTCAATTGCTGGTAGGAGTTACTACGGGGTTACTATTCATTATATAGACAACGCATGGAAGTATCAATCTGTAGTTCTTGATTTTATACCATCACGCGGTCGACATACTGGGGAAGATATTGCAACGATTTTCCATGAATGTTTATTGGAATATGGCATAATTGATAAATTACAAGGTATCACGGTCGACAACGCAACTGCAAATACCAAATTTATGTATGAACTGGGCAAACAGCTGCCGCCACACTTTGATTCAGACAATCAACATTTCCGGTGCTTTGCTCACATTTTAAACCTTGGTGTACAAGATTTATTAAAGACCTTAGCATTACACTGTGAGTCTGACACTAACGCGCAAGATCAGCAGTACGAAGACTATGCAGACGAAACTGAGGATGAGGAAGATGAAGAATCTGCACCAAATATTGCTGACTCGCGTACATCTGTAACAAAGTTACGCAGTATTTCCAGTAAAATAAAAAGAAGTGAGATAGTGAAGAAGAAGTTTCAGTCTGCTTGTGAAGCAGCTGGCGTGCCATCAAATCTAAATGCCATTCTTGACTGTCCAACGAGATGGAATTCCACACATGATATGATTGGATTTGGTTTAAAAGTGAGAGCGGGCATTGACATATTGTGCAGTTCTGTCACCGAATTAAATGATTTTCAAATCACAGCTAATGAATGGCAGGTACTCGAAAAATTACATAAATTTCTAATAAACTTTAAACTTTTAAGTACAAAACTTGGTGGAGACAAATATGTTACATTACCGCTAGTCATTGTATCATTCAATCTCTTGCTAGATAAAATTGAATCCATGGTAAAACAGTTAGATGAGAAACCTAATCGATCTGAAGTGGATGAAAGGCTCATTCTAGCTTTCCAAGCAGCTCGAGACAAAATGCTTAAACATTACAAGAAGAGCAACTGGATTTATTGTACTTCTTTAATTTTAGACCCAAGGCATAAGGCTCAGACTTTTGACCTGACAATGTGGGGGAAGCAACTTAAAACAGAAAGTCTGCGCAAGTTCAATGAACTTTATGAAGAATATAAAAGTCTACACTCACTGAACAAATCTCTGGAATTACCAGAAAAAGAAAATAAAGTATGTGATGAAGATGAAGACGTAATAGACTTTGATAAACTCTATGAATGTCCCTCGACGTCATCTGGATCTTGTCTTCAAGGCTTAGTGATAGACGAGTTGGAGGAGTACCTGAGAAAACCAAGAACTGCCAGCTCGGAAGACATTTTAGATTGGTGGAGGACGCATGAGACAGAGTATCCAATTTTATCGAAAATGGCCCGTGATTTTCTCTCAATACCTGCAACTTCAGTACCTGCTGAGAGGTTATTTTCAAAAGCATCATTAGTAATTAGAAAACATAGAAATAGGTTAAGTGATGAGTCAGCCAGATGGTTACTTTGTATTAATTCTTGGTCAAAAGAATTGATATAAAGTATCATAACCTAATGATAAAGCTGTTGATTTGTGTTGTATTTTATTTTTTATTCAAATAAATGATAAATCGTAAAACTCTTTTATTAAATTTCTTATAAGTTGAGGGTTCAATCTCTTTGTAGACAGATAAGTATTGTTCTTTAAAATACAGTCAAGTTATTGTAATTAATTTGTTTTTTTACATGTTTTAGCAAATGTAAGCTTATAAATCATAAATGTTTATTAAGAAACAGTTACTTCCATGGAAAACGACATATAGGTCAGTTGATTTTTCGAATTTCTTATCAAATCTTCAGTTATTTATTAATCTGCTTGATCTTTACTATGGCTATGTTAATTCAAGCTCACAATGTTCCAATTCTAATACGTTTTTCTAAGATTTAAAGTAAACTTTAATAAATAGTAATAGACTAATAGGTAATTGCAAGACTTGCAAGACTCTTGCTGCAAGACCAAGACCAAGACCAAGACTGGGAGCGCAAGACCAAGACCAAGACCAGGTGTATTGGCGCAAGACCAAGACCAAGACTGGCTAAGTCTCGTCTTGTTCTTGCATTTGGGCAACACTAATTGTATAGTATTATTATATGAACTTTTTACATTCAGTACAACTTTCTAATATGCCCTATAAAATGTTGTTTACAAACATACACGGTGTTACTACAAAAAAAATTTAACACTGTTTAAAGTTAGACACTGTTTAAACATGATGCTGTTTCAGTTTTTCGTAAAGAATAGATAGTGATAGCATCATGTTTAAACAGTGTCTAACTTAAGACAGTGTTTAAAAACTTTTTGTAGTAACACCGACAGTGTCTTATGCATGTCAGTCATTCAACTGTCTAGACGACTTGGCAATAGTATCAAGAGATCGGTTCAGTCAAAAGAAGACCTAGAAGACCAGGGGGCTTATTGTCAAAGAAAAAATCGATCACAATTGCTTTAAATTTTCTAGTCATTGCGGCGCCAATAAAAGACTGTGTCGACTATTTGATAAAAAATTATGATGGATGCACTTTTGACTGTCAAAATGAAAGCGATCGCGAGGGTATTTTTTTGTTGCAACTGGCACAGAGCAACGACGATGACCATTTTTGGTGAGACAGGTGTAGCCGAATCATAAGGTGTAGCCGTGTCCAATGTAAACTTATTAAAGAAATAAGAGGAGTAGGAGTTAGTTTGCAAGCTTACTCCACATAACACCAGCGCCGCGTTCCGTTTCGCGATTATAGTGACCATCAGCACTGTGAGCGCGCTAACAGGCGGCCCGTTTCGGGACAACAGCGTTCACGTTGGATGCGATGACGTCATTGATTGCGTCACAAACAACGTTTACAGTGTTCAGGCCGAATTGGTCAGCACCGTGAGTCAAATGTCATTGCCAAGTTGAGATTTTGTTTTAGTTCGCTAGTTCGATGGTTGAAAATTACTCTGTATTTGAATTGAAGGCAAAAAATAAGCTAAATATTCTAAAAATTGAATTAAATGTAAGGAAAATATGACGACATTAGAATTACCAGTTTTTGTTGAAGAAGAAAACAAAGTAGTTTACCTCAGTCTCCTGAAGACGCTAAAAGGGCAGAAAAGACGGTAAAAGGTAGGTACAGGCAAAGAAAAACTGCTAAATCTTGGATATCACAGAATACAATTGTAATTACGAGTTAAATTCTTTTTGAGGCTATCTTTGTTTTGATATTTTGCGCCAGACCAACTATGCTTGTTGTATAAAACTCAGGTTAGGTCTTGCGTGGAATATTGCTCGCACCTTTGGGACGGCTCCGCTCAGTACCTGCTCGATGCTCTGGACAGATTGCAGCGTCGCGCTATTCGCATTATTGGCGATGTAGAGGTAACTAACACCCTCGAGCCTCTACAACTTCGTCGTGACATCGCCTCTCTTAGCGCCTTTTACCGATTGTTCCATGGGGAATGCTCTGAGGAGCTCTTTAACCTTATCCCTCCCTCTCCATTTCTTAACAGAACCACGCGTAAGGGCCTTCGGAGTCATCCGTACACTGTGTCCTCCTTTTCACACCGTACCAAGAAATTCCAAGATTCCTTCTTCTGTCGTTTATCCCACACTTGGAATTCTCTACCTGCGCACGTGTTTTCTCCATCCTACAACATGGGTTCCTTCAAAAGAGGCGTGAAAAAGCATCTTTTGGGCCGGCAAGGGGCGGGCAGGTGGGATAGTCGATGTCGTCCCTACTCTATCTGTCAACTCATTTGGGCCTCTTTCACCGCTTAACATCAGGCGGGAGGAGGTCATTTGCCGGGTCCTACATAAAAAAAAACATAAGCGCGTTCGTTCCGAAACGATAGCATGCCATTGGCATCATTATCGCGTCTATTGATTCGGTCCGGGCGTGAGCAGTCTGAGTACTGTGAGTAGTGTAATCTCGTAACGGAACGGGGTCCACGAGGCTAAAAAGAGTCATTGTGAATATTGGGAACGTATTACACAATACATTAATTATTAAAATATTGTGGAAAGCATGTCCAGAAGGATGCAAGCTGTGATTTTGACAAGAAGAGGTCATGGTCGTTATTAGGATTTTACATGTTAAAAAACCGGCCAAGTGCGAGTTGGACTCGCGCACCGGGTTCCGTGCAAACCATCTACTTATCCGAGTTTACTTCGGATTAAGACTACCTATCTTCCTACATATTTGCAGTTTGCAGATTTTTTCCTTTTTATGTGTTGTAGTTGTAACACTTTATTGCTTGAATGAATGAAAGGACGATGTCCACTTTTGTATGGATACTTGCCAGACTTACAAACACCATGAACAGAAACAATTATAAGCGCATTTTAAACGTTTGTCGCCCTAGAATAGAAAACAAGTATTGTTTTTTTAATTAAAGCTGCTGTTTCGTAGATATTCATAAAGAAATTGCTCCTCCTAACTTAACCGACCTACTATATACTTGCAGGACGTCAAACTAGTTATACCGAATCATCGATCGAACTATCGTTATATCAATAAAAATTCAGTTATAATATTAATATTTAAAAACGTGCAATGAAGTTTTGCAGAATATTGAAAAAGGTGCTTATTGTAGCTACAGCGAAAAGAAATGCATAAATATGCTGTCTCATTTTGTAACAGGAAATGCTATATTTAATTTGTTGCCGAAATAAAACCGTAGCTTCGATCTGTTTTATATTATTCTTAAAAATCATGTTTTGATTAAACATATTTAATAAGAAATACCGCTTTTTTGGTCCTCGATAGTGGAGCAAAATCCTGCTTCCTCCTTTGTGAATGTCTTAATTTGCACTTGGTCCTTTATTCACTAGAATAAGTACTCCACAACGATGATGGTTGATATTTTTAGACAGTTCGTCAAAATATGCTAAAAAAACGCTTTCTGTGAAAGAATTTATACTTATCTTATTCCTCCAGGCCATAAAACTTTCATAAGATTTTAAGTAAATCTTTCGAGATTTCAGCGGCAAAAGATTAACGATTATGTCCTTTGCTCTGCTAAACCACACTCAACTGCAACTACGAGGGGCGTTCAATGTATTCTCGGTATCGGGGTGATTTGATATTATTGTGGGTAATTAAAATATATCATTAGCTAACAACATTATTTGAGGGTATTCATATAAAATTTCATGTTGCTAACTTGATTAGTTTGTTTGCCACCTCAAAGGCGACGAAAATGGCTGACGCGACAATGTTGAAGAAAATCGAGCATCGTGCAGTGATTAAATTCCTCACTAAACAAGGAAAATATCAAAAAAGTATCCATGAAGAAATGGTAGCTGTTTATGAAGACTGCTCCTTCATTATCGACCGTACAGAGTGATCAAGTGAATTCAAAAATGGCAGGGAAAGTATCGAAGATGACTCCCGCCCAGGTGGGCCAATCATGGCGACTACCAAAGAAAATGTGAAAATTGACGAAAAACGTGTATTACAAGATGCACGTGTAAAAATTAAGATTTGGCAGAAATAATAATAATAATAATGATTTATTTGTTCCAAAAACATACAAAAGTAAGAAAACGAAGATATCTTAATATTACAGAATATTGGAACAAAAAGGGTCTGTAGCTCAGCATAAGACAGACCGGTACGGACTGTCGCTGATATTCTGCCACAACCTATGTACAATGAACATTCACAAAAATTGACATCACAAAACAATCATTATTTACAATGGACATTCACGAAAATTGTCATCACAAAACGATCATTACAATTTAACATTGTTTGTGTATGGTGGATTTAAATTCCCTGTCAGCTGCCTTTTGATCATGTAAGAGCCAGAATTTCCACTTTTTTTTTTGCTATCCGTTGCTATAACTAAGCTATCCGTTGGTACTATACACACTATACTACATGATTATCTCAACCTTACAAATGTCAGTATAAGATGGGTGCCGCGAAAGCTCACTGCGCTTCAAAAGCAGTTTTTAGAGCTGTGCGGCGATGATCCAGCAAGTTACAGTTTTCGAAGGGAGAGTTACAGGTGATGAAACGTGGGTTTATCACTATGACCCTGAAAGTAAACAGGAGTCTATGCAGTGGCATAAAAAGGGATCAGACCCTCCGTAGAAGTTCAAAGTCACTCCATCGGCTGCCAAAATCATGACCACAGTTTTCTGGGATTCTAAACGAATACTATTAATCGAGTACACAAAAAAAGGTGATACTATCAACGCAGAAAAATACTCAACCACTTGTCGCCGTTTGAGAGAAGCAATAAAAGAGAAAAACTGGCAAACAAAGTGCTGCTTCTGCATGACAACGCACCGGTTCACACTGCGCGGCTCCAAGGCTGCTGTACGAGAGTGCGGGTTCGAGGAAATTAAGCACCCACCCAGACCTGGCCCCAGTGACTTTTTTTATTCCCAAATTTAAAAAAAGACCGGGGAAAACAATTTGTTTACGATAATGAGCTTCAAGTCCGCTGTAAATGAGCATTTTTCGGGCCAAGAAGAAAACTATTTATTTAAGGGAATAGAAAAACTTATTTCGCGGTCAAACAAATGTATTGATATCATGGGAGACTATATTGAAAAATAAATTTTTTCAAGGTTTTTTTCTTCTAACATACCCATTCCGAGAATACATTGAACGCCCCTCGTACACTCCCGGACACCTGAAGCAAGCCATCCTGCACTTTTGGATTATATCGTCCATAACTTCATAAGATTATAAGATTATCAATATGCCAGCTATAAAATTGCATAAAACTTTTTGGTTGACCAAACATTTTTAAATATTGTGGACGATATAATCTAACGGCCTCATTAATAAAAATTTTACTCCTTGGATCATCCTCGGATTAGTTACTCCGCGTTTTGTTTTGTTTCCGCACATGTCGGCTGTCATATGTCAAAATAAGACAAAACACGGAGTAACTAATCCGTGGATGATTCAAGGAGTAAAATTTTTAAAGGCCGTAGAAGTGTAAGGTGGCTCGATTTAGGTGTTCGGGAGTGTAGCTTATTTCTCAACCAGACACAGATTACCAAAAACAAATCGCGAAGATAGTCCATAGACAAAGAAGAGTAGAGTAAACTGGGAAGAGCAAAATGGCGGCACCTTTGCGGAAAAGCATAGAACCAAAACCTTCAACATTTCCGTAACGAAGGCAATAATGGTATCTATAATGAATACAATCAAAAAATCGTATTTTGTAAATAATTTCAACAGTCTGTCTGTCTGTCCATGGTCTGTATGAAATTGTTGGTTTTGATTGTTTTGATTTATCATTTTTATTGTGCATTTTTTTAATTTCGTATACAGGTGCCGGCAGGTAGGTTGGCAAGAACGGGGAGTATTATGACATTTATGACTAATATTGGTTCGAATGGTGGATATTAATAATACTGAAATACTACACTATGAATAATAATAATACTGAAATATTATTGGCCAGAATGGAAATTAAATGAAAAGCTAACCATTTTTTTGCACACAAGGGTACAAGGTAAAATCACAAAATCGACGTTAAAATCTTGCCAAATTAGGTACCGGCGAATATAATAAATGTTAATAGTTGTATGCTTGAGCTTATATCAGCTACTGAAGCAAATTCAAAAACCGATTACTTTTTACTCTCCATGGACTAATGTGGTCATTTAAGTTTCGCTCCGTGAGGCTATGTTGACTTACTATTAGAGCATTAAAAAATGAAAAGTTCTTTTCTCAAATGAATTTTCCGTTTTATATACAAACTTAAATTTGTATTGGCGTCATTTATGTTGAAGTATTGGCGTCATTTATTTTTAGATTCATATTTGTGGCCAAAAGGATCAAACTGCTATATGTGCTTGCACTATTGTGTTGCCTGTTAAATAAAAAAATAAAATAAAGAATAACAACACAATACCATTGACGAAATGTCTTAGGCGATTCACACACTGCCACGCACCACGCTGCATATTGCATGTCGACGCACCTACGCGCGTATTTGCGGGAGTGCAGATCCGCATCATCATGCGTGTTTTTTACGCACTCACGCGCGTAGTTGCGTTTCCAAAATCAACGTCAAGCCCTTCCAAAATCACGCACGGCACTGCGGGACTCGGTGTGCCATACCTTGCGTCTCGCCCGCACCTACGCGCGAGGGTGCCTCTTTCTCCGCTTGTAGGCGCATTATCTGCATGCATGCGTGTGGATGCGTTTTCTGTGTTGGACTGTAAGTAAGAAAGGACAAGCAACGTAAGAACACGCATTCACGCGCTACGCTGCGTGGTGCGTGGCAGTGTGTGAATCGCCTTATCGCTCAAAATTGACGCATTTTTTTTAAACTTACTTATACCATTTACAGGTTTCTTGGTGCCGTTAGATGCTGAGGGTGTATTCAGGGGCATAAAGGAGCCGCTGATGGGTGTTCGGTGAATATCTCAGATTTTATTAATATTACCATAACTAATTTTTTATTGCATTATTTATATTTTACCTGGTTCAGACTTAGCGTCCTGGATTCGATTTTAGGTTATGGCAGATTCTTTTTTGCTTTGTTTTCTTAGTGAGTTTTTTCTAAGTTCGTGTGACGAATTACTTAATTACGCTTTGTAGCGTGGAAAATGTTATAATAATAATTGCAACGCTTACAATTTTCAAAACAAAATTTATTTAAAATTGAAACAGCTCCGGCTTTTGGGTCGTATCTAATTATAGCATATATGTATAAATAAGCGTGGGTCGTTCGTCCAGTTCGTGGGATTGAATTGCCGAATAGGGTGGTACTGCCCTGGTAATTGAGGCACGGTAGTTCAGTGATCCGCCTCGTCAGACTCCTCAGGTCAGGTTGCAGCCCGTACAGTGAACCCTATAAATAATCGACCCTGATTAGGAGACGTAAAATAATGGTCCATGTATGCCACCAGACTAGCCTGATTTAAGTTTACAAAAACTATGATAAAATCTAAGTGTTTGTTTGTGGCGGCATACAGAGACCGGAACGGAGATTGATGGAAGTGTAAGTATGAAAAGGTAATACAGATTCGCTTAATGTAAAGAAAAACTAAGAGAAAAATAGCGAAAGTACTATGTTAACATGAAACAAGCAAATTTAATCTGTTTAGCATAGGTACTATAAACATGATGCGCCAGTGCAATACCTATATGAATAACTGATATATGATTATGTAATTCTCTGCGCCATAAACAAATAAAAAAAATACAGTGAGGAAACTAAAGCTATAACATATGATCTACGAGTGATGATAGTGCAAATTCGTTACTACGTAAAACGAAGCGGTTAATACAATAACAAACAGTCTGAACTAATCTAACTTAACACTTAAAATTTGGTAAATAATATCGTTCACACTTACCCAATAAGCGGGGGAAAGACACTCACTGATTAAAACTGTTCTTAAATGTTCCAGTAAGAATTATACAGAGTGAATATCAAAAATGTAGAAACTAGTTATGTATGTGGAACGTAAGGGCGGAAAGCTGAGAGCGATTTACTGGCAGCGACTATTCAACTCCCGAGTTCCAAGGCGAATGACGCCGTGGCGCTGCGCTTGCACACACCGCGTAGTGACGTATTACTTGACCAGTATTGTTAGGGAAGCGGGTCTAGTCGATAACGATATCTTATAGATATCGATAAAAAAAATACGCCGCGCCGTGTAAATATTAAACTTTATTTAGCTAATTAGTTGTTTTGTATTATTATTTATTAAGGTTTTCAAGTTCAATAAACGTTAATTTATATTGCAAATAAAAATAACGTTACAAGTACCCCGCTCGCTCATGAAGGGTTTTTGCTAAAGGACATGGCCAATTTTTGTATGGACGTAGGTGTAGTTATCAATTTTAATTTACAGCAATGGTTTATGGTGTTATGTTTTCGCGAATATTAACAGATTTTATTGCAATATTTAGAAACCCTTAAGAACTTGTCAGTCAAAAGTACAAGACGCCAAAATTTTCGTTTTTACGCTATGATTAGATTATTGACAGCAAATGCGCGCGATATGATTTTGCTATTTAAAAAATTAAGGCGTTTTAATATAGGTTAAATATCCAGGAATGGGCCACTTTCGAATTAAGACCTTTTTTATTAGGATATTTCTAGCATATTAGCAACTTACCATCAGGGGCTAAGCCTTTTTTTTTGTTGGTGATGGTAAATGATGGTAAATGGTAGCAGTCACCTATTAATAGTACATGTGGCTCTTATGAGATTCACAGCAAGTCTGCCACCCCCCACAAGAACCCACTCTGTCTCTTATCAACTTGTGACATAAAATGTTATGTCACGGTACCCAGTAATTTCACTAACATAGATGGACTTATCAATAAATCCATACTAACATTTATTATGTTACCCTTCAAACCGGAACACAGCAATGCAAGCACTGCTGCTTTCCGGCAGAAATAGGTAAGACGGAGGTACCCAAGCAGGCGACCCTGGTACAGGGTCTACCCCCGGTAGTAACTATTAAGTAATCTGTGCCCCCGGTAAAAGCCTGCTTGTTTGTCAACTTAATTATTATTGTTTGTCACTTGAATTGAGTCTTTTAAGTAAGTTTTTAGTATTTTTACTTAAAATTAATAAACTATGGAGTGCTATCTAGGTCATACTAACCGAATATTAAAAGGAAACAAACACAAAATAAAACAAAATGATAAAAACAATCATTTATTTATTGGAAGGCTATACCAACAAACATCCGAGTACCTACTTAAACAAATAAAAAATACTCTGTCGGCGGACAGAAGACTGTCGTCTTCCGATAGAGCAATTATAGTATACATTTACTGGATAAATGCCATATTTTGCCATACTTAACACAAATGAGCGTTTTCATTTTTGAAAGAAAAAATGTCAATCTAAGGTAATTTTTATTTAACAAATACCATTATACTGTAAAAATCACATTTTTTAATATTCCTGTATTGTCAAAAGTAAGTTATCTAAAAATCCTGCTGGGCCTTGAATATTGCTTTGGTATCTGGCCCAGCCAAGGTACCAGATAATAGTCATTACATGACAACAACAGCCCACGGTCCGGTTTCCTATTAGGCAGCTACAGTAGTACCCCAAAATATTGTCTAGTGGAGCATTATCATTAGGTTCTGTATCAAACAACACATAGGTGAAGTAATTTCTCTGCGAAACATGTCGAGACTTAATACGTCCTCTTAATAAATGTGGATTATTCCCACCAACCTGTGCGATCATATTTCGTGAATGTTCCAGTTCTGGACACACTTCGACAACATATATACCATTATCCCTAACATGTTCACCAAAGTATGAACGCGCTTGTTTTACCTGATATGGACCTAACGAAAACAATATTAAATCGTTGTATGTAAAAACAGGGAAGTTATTTAATTGGGGCAAGTTACCGTCAATACGGGTAAACATAACTCGTCTTCTATTTAAATTCATATCCAAAATATATTGACCAAAATGATTAGGTTCATCCATAAATCTTAATGCTCGTTGAATTATTATATCAGCATTAGGACTATCCACTAAAACTGGGTGGAATTTATTTAATAGGGCACCAACAATTTTAAAATCGTCCATCAAATGACTTGACGCATTATTAAAATATCTTTGTCTAAACAACTTGAAATCCCGCTTAAACCTACCATTCACGACTTCCACAACCCATCTACATAATGTTACTTTACGACTTTTGTTTGCTTGAGAATATGTGAGTTGACTTTCTCCTTCATTTAGCGTCTTTGGTTTATATACCCTATAATTACAACTTTCCAGTAAAGGGATGGCATCTCTAAAGCCCCTGTCTAAAACAAAAATATCATTTTCCCTGAAAAGGTTTCTAAAAGGTCCATTTTCATTTTGGAACAAATGCGTCATAATTTCGGCATCAGTTTGGGTGGCAGCATATGGTCCTAGAACATCAATAATGTGACCATCACATGAAACAATCATAAATGGTTTAATCAAATTGTCATACTTGTGCAAACTATATGTTTTCTTTTGAAACATTTTTTTTGAAGGTATATGTATGTTCCATCAAATATGGCAATAGCAGGTCTATCTCCAGTAATAGGCTCATTACCCAATAAGGCTTGTGGAACCCTCAAGTTTCTTTCAGAGATTTCCCTATGAGTCATGTGATTCACACCAATATTATGAGGCACAAAATGTTCTGTTAAATATAACCGAACTTTTTTCATTAAAAACTCTAATGTTGACCGAGGCATATCAAAAACAGTTGCCAGTCTTCTGTTACTCTCGCCTGTTCTTAGTTTGCTTAAATAAATGGCTAGAGCGCGTTTAGGCTGTTTAACAGTTAAAGCAGGCAATAAATTAAAAAGTTGTAAGAATTGTGACACTGTAAGGCCTGTCCAATAATGGCAAAAATGATTTGGCATTTCAGAGACATTTTCAAAATCAAATATATAAGTTTTTGTTTTCAATATATTAATAACATCTTCGATATGGTTGGTAGTAAATGTAAAAATATCACTCATTTAAGGCAACAAATGCCACTGATCATTATACAAATGAATTTCACACACTCGACAGCTGCGAGGGACATAGAAATTATGATCTTGCAATAGAAGCCTTTTTAAAAACTGTGGTACTAAATGCAAAGATCTGTTTCGGCATTGGTCAAATACGCAACGACTAGAAGTGCTTGCAGCACGCTTATAATTTTGTAACCGTATTCCCCTTTGAAATGATGGTAGCGCAGGTGGTTCTGGTCTACTGATCACTTGGACAAATGGTGGTTGTGGAGGTGGTGGTGGTGGGCTGACCACTTCAACATCAGGGGCTGTTGCAGCAGTATCTGAAGCCGATTCTTCAATGGCCCTTGTTGAATCATGTTGTACCAATCTGTTTGCACGCATCCAACACAGATGGCAGACATAGTTGTTTCTTGATGGCTGAAACAAAGTAGAGTTTAGAAAAAAGTAGTAATTATGCTGAGATCTGTATAACCTCTTTGATTTTATTTTAAGTGAAGGTATTTTTATGCTGACAAAATCATCATAAATACTCTCCCTTTATTATTTATTCAGGTTTACAGTTTGATCCATCATAATTATCAGCAAGTTAAATCAAAATAATAGTATGGTTATAATGTAGTAGTATTATTGAATATATTTATCAACCGTTGAATTAAATTAATCAAGAAATTAACCCATACATTCATTAAATATTTTCAACCATATCAAATGAAAATATTCATTCAATTCAAGTTGATTTTAACACAAGAGTAGTATTAATTCGTATATATTATTTATTGGAAGCAACTGATAAAATAATCGTAATTAATAATTTGAATCACAGACCAAACTAATAAAAATATTGACGCCACCATGCTTATAAAAATATTAATATATTGTATTTGAATTAAATATTAACTAATATTTTCAAACATAAAAATTATCTGATATTTTCATTAAACTATTAACCTAAACTAATATTTTTTTTCAACCATTAACACCACCGCTATAGTGTAGCTACTCATTATGATATGATAAAACATGTAGAATATCTACATTAAAACTTAGAACACTTGTTTTCAAATAATTCATTCTATTCTGAAGTCCTGACCTGTAGAGGCTTCAGGCTGATATAACTAAATATTTGGACTTGTTTTTTTAGATATAAAATGAAAGCAAGCTTTATCTGGACTCCTCAACAACTGAGAAACTGGCTATCTTACCTCTAATTGTTGGTACACATCAATATTATAAACATTGTTATGTTATTATGGCAACAAAAATAACACAATGGTAGCTAGCCAGATAGGCTCAGAAACCCTACCACCGATTAATTCAAACAGAAAAACTTCTGCCTTTCTTAAAAATCAAGCCTGAGACCTCCAGATTAATACCAGGTGGTCTCAACCATAAGACCATAGAGGTGGTTTTCTATATATAATATAAATAAGACGGTACATAATGTTTACCTCATAATTAGGGTTTTGTGATAACAGGACTGCCAGCAATGGACTCTCCATATTAACATTGTGATGCCTTAGCCTTCGCACAGATTTTCCACATCCAAGACAAACCATAGTATGCCCCAATAGTCTGTTGTATTCACCAGCTTCCGTATTTAGTAAGATGAAGCATGGATGACAAATAAATGTATTCCAATCCAACTGAAAGACAAGATGAATTACCTTTATAATGTTTTTGATTATTACTTAATAAATCGCATATAAACTTGTTTAAAAATCATAAATGTCATACCTGAGTAGGTAACCAGCGGGAAAGTCTTGTTTGTTGGTGTAGAGAAAGCGAGGATATTATATGCCTTTGCAACCTTTGCACGGCTACTCCGCAATTAACACACCTCATCTTGATGCACAAAACAAATCCAAAACGCAATGAAAATCAGAGTCCTGTGTCAGTAGCAAGGTAATCGAGTGGTAGCAGGTATCAGTCCGTAGAGATAAGCAGGGGTCGGTAGATAAATATCAGAAAACAATAGCACAGTAAACAACGAACGCAAACGCAACGAGGGAACTGCAAGGAAGCGACAGCGACATTAGAAGTTGTCAGATAAACGTGTTCCGTTCCATCAAACAATTTTGAGATGAAATATTTAAATCACTGGTTTGTTACTGTAATAACCTCGCAAAAAATGAAAAGCAAATCTTTTCCGCATGCAGCAAATATTGATTTAAAATAGGTTTATTTTGTTTAAAATGAATCTTATATGAGTATTTTCCGTGTAAGCGACACGCGTACATATAAAGGCTGCATGGAAAGGAACGTCGCATATTGAGAAAGAAGTAACATGGTGTCGAAAAAAATAATAACGCAAATGGCCTTACTAATTATTTTTCATTTATACCTGACAAGTTCAGAGAGGCTAATATTGCACGATAATTTATTTATCAATTTTTGTGATTTAATAAGATTATTTGTGTTAAAGTAAATGGAATGCAGTATTTTGACCATGTCATTTGAATAAAAAAATCCGTTGAACTTATTACTAACGATATTCTAGATGCATGGTTTTAACAAAAATCTAGATAATTACTGAATAGTTTAAATAAGAATATATTTCACTAATTGTTTTAATCTAATAATTAACATTGTTTACTAATTTTATGTCCTTGATGTGCCAAGCGCCAAGATCTTTCCCAGTCATATCAGATAATTCATAGACAAGCGGCGAACGCTTGCCTGTTATAAGACACTTCATAAATTTAGGAGCAAGTTTTTTAGTGAAGTATTGATCTTTATCACTTTGGTAGTACGTCTTTTTCCATACAATATCGTTTTTTAGAATGAGCGTCCCAGAGACGTTTTTGTACCTCATCAAAGATTGTCGCTAGATGACCGACATTTTCAGCATACTGGTCTCGCGGAAGAAAAATAACCTCATCTCCAAGATCGGAATCTAAATAATGCGATCCACAATTGACAAGCTCCCTTCCATACACTAGGAACGCGGGTGTATAACCTGTTGCCTCATTTACTGAGTTATTCATGGCAAACAGTATTTTGGGCAGGTTCACGTCCCAAGCTCTTTGATCATTGTCAATGGTTGTGGAGATGCAAGTGATGATGGTTTTATTATATCTTTCCACTGTATTGATCTGAGGTGTGTATCGAGGTGTAAAAAAAATATTTGGAATTTTATAATTTTTAAAGAAAACTTCCAGATTTTTACTAATAAATTGGCTACCGTTGTCTAAAATAATTGTTTGGGGAACACCATGAACTAAGAATACCGAATCTTCCATGTGACGTATAACTGCATCAGCATTGGCTCTACGAAGAGGGAATGCGAGACAATACTTTGAAAAGCAGCAAACAATTACGAGCAAATATGAATGCTGTTTCCTACTCGTCGGTAGAGGTCCGATAAAATCTATCGATATCATCTGGAACGGACGAGAACATTGTTTTGGTCTTCCCATAACTCCTAATGTTGCATGGTTAGGTAGTTTGTAAGCAAGACAACTAGGGCAACTAGAGACAAATTTTACAATATCAGCGTGCATGCCCGGCCAGAAATAACGTAGGGCCAAGCGGTGGTAGGTCTTGTGTATTCCTAAGTGACCAGCTGTAGGCTCAGAGTGATTAGCTGAGATCACTTGTTGGCGTAGCTCGTTTGGGACTACTTCTTTCCAGGCAAACTCTGATGTAAGACGGCACTTATTCTTTGAGAGTCTATATAAAATATTATTATTAATACAAAAATTAGGCAAGCTAGAAGGAAAATTCAAACAAGTTTTATATTTAGTTTTATACCAGTCATCATTAGTTGCAAAATAAGCGTTTGAACTATTTATGGTGCTTACGGGCATGGCGCGTGACAGAGCATCAGGAATTATATTGTCTACACCTTTGCGATGTTTAATTATAAAATTAAATGACGATAATCTGACGCCCCAACGAGCGAGTCTACCTGTTGGGTTACTAAGTGATAGAAACCATTTAAGCGCAGAATGATCGGTGTAGACAATAAAAGTTTGACCGTTGTCAAG
Source organism: Schoenobius gigantellus (assembly GCA_963935595.1). Lineage (NCBI taxonomy): Eukaryota > Metazoa > Arthropoda > Insecta > Lepidoptera > Crambidae > Schoenobius > Schoenobius gigantellus. The sequence goes on from OZ012543.1 coordinate 25,608,520, forward strand.
ATAGCAACGCCAATGTTCAAGGGCCGTGAGTACAACTAACGTCTCTCTTTCGGTAATACTATAATTTTTCTCTGGACCCGAAAGAGATTTGTCATGTAAGTAATGGGATGCTCCTGGTCGTCAATAATTTGACAAAGCATTGCCCCGATACCATAATTACTGGCATCCGTATGCACTTCGAAAGGTAAGAAGTTTTTCAAAAGCAATATTCGCCTCGGTTGTCCAAGAAATATGTGGGGCGCCTTTTCTGTTTGAAGTAAGCTTATTTAGCGGCCCAGCTATCGTACTAAAATTTGGTACGAACCTCCTGTACCAGGAAGCAGTGCCAAGGAACCGTTTTACCTCTTTCTTAGATGTTGGGGCAGGGTAATTTAAGATGGCTGTTACTTTCTCAGGGTCGGTACGCAGCCCTTGCGAGTCTACAACGTAACCCAAATACTTTAGACTGTCTCTAAAAAATTGTGTCTTTTCGAAATTTATTGTGAGGTTAGCTTCCTGTAGTTTGCTCAATACGCGACGCAAGAGAGTCACGTGGCTAGTAAAACAGGTACTTACACAAATAATATCGTCTAAATAACAGAACACCCTTAGATCAAATTCGGGCCCAAATAACTTGTCTACTAATCGCTGTTGAGTAGCTGAAGCGTTAGTTAGTCCGAAAGCCATAGTTTTGAAGCAAAATGTACCGCGGCTAGGGACAAAGAAGGCGGTCTTATTTCTATCTTCTGGACAAATAGGAATTTGCCAAAAGCTTTTCGAAAGGTCGATACTAGTGAGAAATTTAGCGTCTTTAAGGTTATCTAATATCTCCGATATATAAGGCAAATTGTAGGCGTCTTTAATGGTAACCGAGTTCAATTTACGGCTATCTAGGCAAAATCTCGGTTTGCCATTCTTTTTATTAACAACTAGCACGGGGGAAGACCAAGTGCTCTCACATGGTTCGATGACATCTAACTGCAGCATTTCATCTATCTGTTCATTTATAATTCTGGCCTTCTCAGGTGACATACGATAATAACGTTGTCGTATTGGCATTGAATTTCCAGTATTTATTCGGTGACTAATAAGAGTAGTCCTTCCTAAGCCTTTTTGTTCAAATGAGATATTTTTAAACTCATTAACCAGTTCGTCAGCGATAGTACGCTGAGTGTTGTCTAAATTTTTATAGGGAGTAATATGATGAATATTTGTACAGGAACTTGTTGCAGAAGATTGAGTTATGTTCATAGAGCCAATATATTTGGGACATAACTTGAATTTACGCCAGAAATCAATACCGAGTATGAGTGGAGTATCAATATCTGGAATAACATATCCTTTGATGATGTGGAAAGAGCCTTCGAAGGTTACCGGCAACTCAATGTAACCAATACTACCAAGGGTTTGGCCACCAGCAGCGATAATATGAAGTTTATCATCAGTATGTAAAACAAGGCCCATATTTAGGAAATCTTTATATAATTTGTCACCAATAACTGATATTGCGGCGCCCGAGTCTAGTAATCCACAAATATCAACATTATTAATATCAATTGTAACAAAAGTGCGTATATCATTATTGGGTTTAGCTTGCAGAATTGAAGTTACTTTATATATACTAAAGAAATTTTTAATGAATGACACCCAATCTTGCCATTCCTTTTTAGTTGTGTAACTGCAATTCTGCATTACTGGTTTTTTGTTTCTTCGGAGCAAGACGGCTTTTGGCAGTCAGGACAGACATAAAAACGAAAACCAGGACGACCACAACGGAAACAAACGATAATACGTTCGGCTGTGCAATTTCTTAGTCCATGGGTATCTACCCGGCAGCGAGGACAAAATTTAGGTCTAGTGCCAATAGCATGAACAGGTTTTGGGTTGTTTACTGCATTCCATTGTGATTTTCCTTTAACTAGATTAGAGTAACTGTTAGATTTATAAAACTGCTGGCTTGTATTTTGTGAATATATTTTATTATAATTATAATTAGGATAATTTGGTTTTTGTAAATAGGTTTGATCATTACTTGTTGGTTTTATTGTTTTATTGCCAGACTGAGACTGAGAATAAGCAAATTCAGGTGCAAGAGTATCCGCTGTAACTTTAGGGGGCTCCCGAAACTGTGACAAGCGTGCCTGAACATTTTCAAAGTTTTTACATAGAGATTGAAGGGTATCTATATCCTTTATGTCTGGGCAAGATGTCAGTACATTAGCGTAGCAAGGACGGATATTGTGAAGTATAATCTCCAGTTTATCCTCTTCAGAAAGCTGCTTGTCAAGCTGAGCAAACATTTCTGACATGATCGACAGATAAATTGTTATATTTTCGCGTTCACCTTGCGTACGTGCCCTGATCTCAGCTAGAAAGCGATAGTCATAATCGGAGTGGCTAAAATCAGATTTAAGATATACACAAAGCTCATCCCATGAGTCTATCTTATTCCGAATGCTGCGAAACCAGTGTAATGCATCACCCGTAAATATCTCTGTTGCAAGAGATAAAATTTTGTTAGAAGAAATACCTCTTGCTTTTATAAAGTCATCAACATTAAGAATAAAAGCGCGCACACAAGTTTTGCCATCGAATTTAAGTTTCGAAAGGTCTGAAGACAGACCACGATCGCAGCTAACCGTAACTACCTGCGTTGTAACTTCAGAGAGATCAGCTGACGCGGAAGATGGTTCCTTAGATAGCTGAGAGAGTGTTGATTTAATTGCTTCGAAGCGCTTTGCACAATGATTCCAAGAGTCCAATGCTTCAGGTTGAGTGGAACAATCTACTCTATTTAATCTGTGGTATATATGACAAATTAGATTATTAGTTCTTCCCAGCACATTCTTATCCAGACCCACACTTAACTGTTTAATGTTTTTGTAGACTTTGTCTAAGCTTTCATTTATTGATTTAATATCATCGATAGGTTCGAAAGGTGATGTTAAAATATCCTCCGAAGGAAACAATTGGACAAGCTTTACAATTTGTTTCCGAAGATCCTGAACCGTGTCAGCTGGACTCTCACCTCTTATTTCGACTTCGTAAGCAAGTTCCGATTTTTGAAGTGATAGAAATTTAATGTTGTGTGCCATGATCACTTAAGGAAAATTTAAGATTGGGTAAATGTGAACACAATAAATACGACTTACTGCTAATGACTACTTATTACTATTACCCCGTTCCGTTACACAGTCGACTAATAAAACAGGATTGTTTTCTAGTAGCACCCAGTCTAAATAAGATAAAAAGCAAAAAAAATTGCGTAAAAAGCAAAAACAAAATTAAGCACAGAACAAAAAAAAAAAACAGTAACAAGTGTCTTAGTGTGACAGATTAACAATTTTGCTTAAAACAATTTTCAACAAAATAAGAAATATCAAAATTATCGACTGTCGATAATTTTTTTTCCCACACTAGACCCTGGTTACAAAGCACAAAATAAGAAATGGGTAACTAAAAAAAACAAAGCTTAACATATAGCACGCTCACAAAACAAACTATAAGGCAATCCAAAATATTAGTACCCACTGAACTTAAACCGCGTTGAAGGCGCCACTTGTAGCGTGGAAAATGTTATAATAATAATTGCAACGCTTACAATTTTCAAAACAAAATTTATTTAAAATTGAAACAGCTCCGGCTTTTGGGTCGTATCTAATTATAGCATATATGTATAAATAAGCGTGGGTCGTTCGTCCAGTTCGTGGGATTGAATTGCCGAATAGGGTGGTACTGCCCTGGTAATTGAGGCACGGTAGTTCAGTGATCCGCCTCGTCAGACTCCTCAGGTCAGGTTGCAGCCCGTACAGTGAACCCTATAAATAATCGACCCTGATTAGGAGACGTAAAATAATGGTCCATGTATGCCACCAGACTAGCCTGATTTAAGTTTACAAAAACTATGATAAAATCTAAGTGTTTGTTTGTGGCGGCATACAGAGACCGGAACGGAGATTGATGGAAGTGTAAGTATGAAAAGGTAATACAGATTCGCTTAATGTAAAGAAAAACTAAGAGAAAAATAGCGAAAGTACTATGTGAACATGAAACAAGCAAATTTAATCTGTTTAGCATAGGTACTATAAACATGATGCGCCAGTGCAATACCTATATGAATAACTGATATATGATTATGTAATTCTCTGCGCCATAAACAAATAAAAAAAATACAGTGCGGAAACTAAAGCTATAACATATGATCTACGAGTGATGATAGTGCAAATTCGTTACTACGTAAAACGAAGCGGTTAATACAATAACAAACAGTCTGAACTAATCTAACTTAACACTTAAAATTTGGTAAATAATATCGTTCACACTTACCCAATAAGCGGGGGAAAGACACTCACTGATTAAAACTGTTCTTAAATGTTCCAGTAAGAATTATACAGAGTGAATATCAAAAATGTAGAAACTAGTTATGTATGTGGAACGTAAGGGCGGAAAGCTGAGAGCGATTTACTGGCAGCGACTATTCAACTCCCGAGTTCCAAGGCGAATGACGCCGTGGCGCTGCGCTTGCACACACCGCGTAGTGACGTATTACTTGACCAGTATTGTTAGGGAAGCGGGTCTAGTCGATAACGATATCTTATAGATATCGATAAAAAAAATACGCCGCGCCGTGTAAATATTAAACTTTATTTAGCTAATTAGTTGTTTTGTATTATTATTTATTAAGGTTTTCAAGTTCAATAAACGTTAATTTATATTGCAAATAAAAATAACGTTACAGCTTCGCCATAAAAAATATTGTTTTCCGACAATTCTAGGTAAGAGAGAATAGCGGATTTCTGTATGAACCAAATAAGGTCCTGGCTACGACCTGGCTATTAATTCCAGGGTTTTCTTTGCCTGCCTTTTTTTCTGCGATGGGTAATCTCAAATAAATAGCATTGTTGTTATATATTAATGTTATAAATATAAACACCAATGAATTCGATACTTTACAAATAATAAACCATTCTAAACAATTAACAATAAAATTATAATGAAATGAACTAATAAAAACCTAAAAAAAGTCAGGGAGACGGTACAAATTACTCTTTTGGTAAGATTACGATCAGTACTTGGCCTTTTATTATTGGCAAGGTAACTAAATTATCCGTGATAACAGGGCAGCAACGGCGTGCGACCTGCGCCTGGAACAAGTGCGCGTCCCCAGGGAGTACATGGTGGGCGAGCTGGGCGAGGGCTTCAAGATTGCCATGGAACAGCTGGACCAGGGGCGGATCGGCATCGCTGCGCACGCTGTTGGTATGACTTTTCGCAGTCTAGCGTTTTCCTTTCAGTATTTGGAATGACATTTCTCGAATAAAGAATATGTTGTTGCTCAATTAACGGACAATCGTTATTTAACAATTGACACAATTGACAATTGTTTTTAATTAATCTATAACTTGAATTATGTAACTTGTCATACAGCCAATTGCTACCACATTATAAAAATGTACTATTGGAGCATATTCAATGTGTCTCATATCTCCCCATAAAAATTATAATATTTAATTTTATTTAAACTATCAAAAGTGCCAACCCACAGATAACATAATACCAACCTAAAACTGTTCTAAAAATGAATTCTCATAAATTTGATATGACAAGTTATTAAAGTTGACACATTCTTTTCAATTAAATGAATATTACAATTTTTATGGGGAGTTATTATGAGACACATTGTAAGTATATGAATATGACAACAATTTTATTAAAATGTTGGTATGAAACCACACGAAAATATGCTTAATTTTCGTTGCGAGAGAAAAAAGCCATAATCTGCAGTATTACATTTTTGCGTAAAATATGGCTGGGCTGTATGGGCTTTGTTTCCTTTGCACTAATTGAAAATTAAAAAGTATTACTAAATGCTAGGCTACTATAATTAAAAAATTGCTTGATTTGTTTTTTTATTCATATTATACTCATTTGTTTCCAATTCAATAGAATTTAAAATCTTTAATGCATACCATAATGTGTAAAATAGGTGGTTCACAAAAAATAAGATCATTATGGACCCGTCGCGCAATCGTTGAACAAGAGAGAGGAAGCTTATTATTATTAAGGTAGGTACCTACTATTGTCTTATTTACAGAACATAAAGCTAAATTCAATGATCATATCAATTCACTTATTTACGAATTGATCATAAAGCTAAATTCAAAGTGACCGTGATACGAAGATCACGGCAATTATAAATATTTGAATAAATAGACTAACATTAAACAATATTTTAATATGAAAGGTTTTTATTTAAGTATATGGTATTATTATTACACTGAATTTCATAATTAATTCCAGTATTACGTCTCTCATTATTTCCTCACAATTATTGAGAAAAGCACTATACATACCTCGGCGGGAATGGGATTGCCGGACTCGTAATTAAATTCTAACTCGTAATTTAAAGCATTACTCGTCCAGCAATCTCTTACTTCCCGGCCTCTGCAGTAATGTACTATTATTGTTTAAAATGAGTTCATCATGATGGAGATATTTGAACACTGCCCGAAATTCAAAGAGCGCCAAGTGCTATTATTGACCGAATCGACTGAAATCAGGGACATGTACTTGAAAAAAAAAGTTCAATGGAAAAATGAAGAGAAATCTAAATCTCTAACTGAAAAGGTTTTCTTAGCTCATTTCGGCGAAATGTCTACAAAAAAGTAAAACCAAATACTCTTTTTGAGTAATAAATTCAATATAAAAACAATAATAATGAAAGATTATCGTATTTATTACTAGCTTTTGCCCGCGGCTTCGTCCCCCTTTACTCCCCCTTAAGGGGTGATTACTGCGATAAAAACTATCCTATGTTTTTTTTCTGAGACTTAAACTAGGTATGTCTACACCAAATTTCATCAAAATCGGTTCAGTAGTTTTGGCGTGAAAGCGCGACAGACAGACAGACAGAGTTACTTTCGCATTTATAATATTAAGTATGGATAACTATGGACTAGTATGGATTGCGAGTATATTATTGTTTCAATTTACCGGCATGTTTGAGAAAAGCATTAAAGTTTTGGCCACAATTGAGCATTGCCGGTCTCTGTGATGCATTGCCCGGCAATGCTGCACTTGCGAGCTGCGGCAGTAATGTACTATTCTCTTTGGAGAATACGATTTTCCCTGCTGTCAAATTATTAAAAAACACTATTTTGTCGTTTCTAATTAGCCATGTCGGAATTTTCCATACAGCCACATCTATATTATTTTGAACTTTTAATGAAAATTAATGTAAAATAATACTTGTATTAAGATCACTTACTTGTTTTAATCTTCAGTTGTTTTGCTGCTAAAATTATTTACTTATAAAATGAATTCATCAGTTTATGTTTAACTAATCAGAATATACTAGTCCTTAAATTAGAAATATAAATTTCGTGTTTCCCTCAGGCGACAGACCTATTTAACCCTCGAACATTAGCACGAAGCCTTCGATAGCACGAAGCTTATGAGAAGAGGTTCAATGAATTTTTGTTGCATTGTCGCAGGTATAGCACAGGCGGCTTTGGATACTGCGATCAATTATGCAAAGGAGAGGGTCGCCTTTGGCAAGTGCCTGACGAGACTGCCGTCTGTTAAGGTAAATTACGTCGTGTGGTCAGGTAATTGTAATCATACTTGCTAATTGATTGATGATTAAAATAATTATAATGTTCGTTTTGAAGAGTTAAGTTTACTACAATAGCGATGAAATTAAAAGATTTTCTTGATAATAACTAAAATACAACAAGTTTTCTGAAACTACATACCTACGAGGGTGGGTCAAAAAGTTCGCGGAATGGAGGGTAAAAAGTAAGAAATAAAACACAAAATTATTTTTCCTTCTCAATGTATTCCCCCTTAACTCTAATACATTTATTAGACCTATCAATTAATTTATTAATACCTTCGGAAAAAAATTATTTCTCTTTGTCGTCAAAATAGGCCGAAATTGCGCTCTTCACTTCTTCATCGCTGGAAAATTTCTTCCCTCGAAGCTCTTTTTTCATTTTTGGGAACAAATAATAATCACTTGGGGCTAAATCTGGGCTATAGGGAGGACGTTCCAAGATTTCGAAGCCCACTCTTTGAACAGCAGCCATCGCAACTTGCGCCTTGTGCACGGGTGCATTGTCGTGCAAAAGGAGCACACCTTTAGTCAATTTTCCCCGTCTTTTTTCTCACAGCATCTCGCAGACGTTCTAATAGTGCAGCGTAGTACTCTCCAGTGATAGAGACACCCTTTTCTTTATAATCAATAAGGAGGGTTCCCTCTGAATCCCAGAAAACAGTAGCCATGAGTTTTCTAGCCGACGGAGACACTTTGAATTTCTTCGGAGGTGGTGTGCCCTTTTTGTGCCACTGCATGGAGTCTTGTTTGGACTCAGGCTCATAATGATGAACCCAAGTTTCATCTCCAGTTACAATTCGGTTCAAAACTTCATCCTTTTGTTCACCACAGAGCGCTAAAAACTCGCGACAACACTCAACTCGCCGCTGCTTCTGGTGTGGCGTGAGCATTCTCGGCACCCATCTTGCACACACCTTTGACATGCCAAGATGGTCGTGTAGGATGTTCAAAATGGTTGTAGCTGATACTCCAATCATTTCTGCAAGCTGTTTCTTCTTTAAACGGGCATCTTCCAATATGATTTTTTCAGGGTTTTCGACGTTTTCCTTTGAAGTATATTATGTTTGAGATCGCTTAGATAAATAATGTGAAAATAAACATGTAAAACTTTAAAGCATAAATGTATATTTGTAATTCTGACAATAACAATAATTACGTTGCTAAGCTACAACAACCATAATCTTGACAAAGCTAGGAGTTCCTATCTCAACATCTTCTCTCTTTGTCAGGTTTGAGTTCATGATAGCGTGATGCCAAGTCTCTGACAAATCATTTCTATCCTTGGCTTGTACAGTGGCTTAGTCATCATATCTGCCAGCTGATATTCTGATGGTATCTTCTCTATTACCAAAGTTCCATCATCTACTGCTTCTCGTATAAAGAAATGTCGATTTCGTATATGTTTTGACCTTTGGTGAAACTGATATGGATTTCTTGCTAAATTAATAGCCGACTCATTATCAACATATAAAACCGGCATTCTTTCCATATCCTCGATGCTTACGATCAACCGTTTGAGCCATATTATTTCACGTGCTGTATCGCTGGCTGCAACAATTTCTGCTTCTGTGCTCGAAAGTGCTGTTGATGCTTGTCTATTACTTTTCCATGTAATAGCTCCACCAGCGTATATACATATCATGCCAGAAGTTGAGCGCCCAGTTTCTAGATCACCTCCGTGGTCAGCATCACTGAAACAATCTAAAATTTTATCAGTGGCTCTCTTGTAGACTATGCCTGTATTTATTGTGCCTTTGAGATATCGTATTATGCGTTTGACTCTCGTAATGTCATCTTTCTGAGGATTCTCCAAATGTCTGGATACGACACTTACGGCATAAGCTAAGTCAGGTCTCGTACCGACCATCAGATACATCAATATGCCTACTGCTTCACGGTATGGAAATGTCTCACAATTAGTTTTATCATCTTCTCTTAATTGTAAGTTTTCTTTAAGAATCGGTGTTGCTACTGCTTTACAGTCGCTCATATTCAATTTCTCTAAAAGCTTCTTTGTATAGCTTGTTTGAGCTACTCTTACAGACCCATCACTTAGTTTTTCAATTTCTAGCCCTAAAAAGTAGTTCGCTGGCTTTACTCTTAATTTGAAGCGACTTTGCAATTCCTGCAAAAACATATCAGTATCACTCTGTTTTGTTGACGCTACTAGTCCGTCATCTACGTATAGAGCAATAATCATTTTTGTCTTCTCCCCCGTTTTCTTTACGTAGAGGCAAGGATCAGCTTCACTTTGTCTGAACCCTACTTTCAAAAGAAATTCTTTAATGCAGTTGTTCCAACACAGCGGAGCTTGTTTTAATCCGTATAAGCTACGTTTCAATTTACAGACTCTACCTGATTGGTCATCAAAGCCTTCTGGTTGGCGCATAAAGATCTCTTCGTTTAGTCTACCATATAGAAAAGCAGTGGAAACGTCAAATTGTGTCAGTATCATACCATCTCTCGCTGCAATACTTAGTACTAGTCTAATAGTACTCATTCTTGCTACTGGACTAAAGGTTTCATAGTAGTCAACGTCTTTCTTTTGTAAGTAGCCTTTAATGACCAGTCGGGCTTTATAGCGATCAACACTGCCATCTGGATTTGTTTTAATTTATAGACCCATTTACATGCAAGCGTTTTCTTGCCCTGTGGTAGTGGCTCTAAATCCCAAGTCTCATTTTCTCTTATGCCCGATTTACATTAGGACAGTGTTTAGCGAAGTGGACAGTGGCGAGTGGCGAGCGGCGCGGGCGCCCGGGACAGTAACCGTTTACACTACAGCCAGTTAAGTGGCATTTCTCGTTCGAGATTGAGAGTCAATGACGCGCAATACGCCTTATTCTACGAAAAAGAAATTTAACTAAACCAAAACGAATTTGGGAACGCAAATGAATTACTCTAAGACCTACTTTTGGCTGTAGCCAAAATTTCAACTTGCTGTTGAAGATCGGAAGGAATATCGAGATTCAATGAGAATGACAGAAGAATCGTGCATTTGGTTACTGAACAAAGTTGAATCTGTCATTCCATGATGTTTTACATTCCATAAATACTCATGTAATATGTATTCTTGTACAAACTTATAAGTCGTGCCCTCGGACCACTTCACCATTTTAAAAGTGATATGCATTGAGTACTAAATTTTTCATTAAATAAATGGAAATTAGTTAGTTCCCGCCACGACGCCGTTCAATTATGCACTGTCCTATCTATGGCCGTTTACACTGGGCCAGTGGCGAGTCAACTGTTGTACGGGGGGGTTAAGCGGGCGCGCGAGGGGCGTCACTTGGCCGAAAAATAGAATGGCATTCTATTCGGATCCACTGTCCGGCAACTTGGCAGTCAAGTTGACGCGCCACTGTCCGCGTGGTTTACACGGTTCTACTTGCTCACTGTCCTGTCTCACTGTACTGTCCACTGTCCTAATGTAAATCGGGCTTTCGGGACTGAATCTCATCATACATAGCCTTTTCCCATTGTATTCTGTCCTTGCTTGCAATGGCTTGTTTATATGACTGGTTCTTCCAATTTGTCCATATTTTCCACCAAGCTCATCACATAATCATCAAATCTTGGATGCGGTCGTAGATTTAAGCGATCTCTAAGTGTCATACCTCTATTCCTTTCTATTTCATCTGGATTTGAGAGAATTTCTTCACTTTCTGATTCATCATCTATGCCATAGTCAACATTTGTTTCTGTTACATTATCATCCTTATCATAAGCTGTTTCATCTCGCATTGTTATTTTGTGATAATGCGTTTTCTTTTGTAACAGTTGGGACATTTTCATCAGCGTCATTGATTGGATCATCAGAATATGCATCTAATGGTATATTGATTTCATGTGTCGGCCTTAGTATCTTCTCTTCAAAGATAACGTCTCTTGAATTGATCAAAGAGGTTTTTCTTTGTTCCATACCCTGTATCCTTCATCCTCATTATACCCTATTAAGATGCCTTTCACCGATTTCTTGTCCAATTTTTTTCTGCTGACCTTTGGTATGTGAGCGTAGCATGTACTACCTATAATCCTAAGATGGTGTATTCTTGGTTTCTTGCCATACCAGAGTTCATAAGGAGTGTTGTCTTCCTTTGTTGGACCAGTGCGATTTAATATATAAACCGCTGTGCTGATTAGTTCAGCCCATAGGCCTTGAGGTAGATCTCTTGCATGCATCATTGTTCTGGCCGCTTCAACCACAGTTCTATTTTCCCTCTCACATGCATTCTGCTGTGGAGTATGTGGCATTGTTAGTCTGTGTTTGATGCCTAAATCTTGAAGAATTTTGTTCATATTTTCATTTACAAATTCCCCTCCATTGTCAGTGAATAGTTCTTTAACAATGTGCCCTGTTGCCTTTATTTCGGCTAACACCAGTCTCAACAACATGAACTTCCGACTACTCTTTCAAAAAAAAATAAACATATCGAAATTTGGAAAAAGAATCTTTAAAAAGTAAAAAGTATGTAATTTTTTTGATTGAGTACATAAAAGGGCCGCAAACATCTGCAAAGATAATTTCTCCAGGTTTTGTTGCTCCTTCTCTTGTACCAAATTCTAGTCTATGCGCTTTTCCATACACGCACCCCTCACAGACTTCTTTCTCTACTATATTATCAATTTTCAGCTTGATTCCAAGTTCTCTTTCTAAAACACACATACGTCAAACACATACGTCACATCCGTTTTTAAGTAAACACACACTTTAATTGCTCCTAAACATAATAATAGATTTTGCTTTCATTAGTTCATTTTTCGCTTCTTGAATTGTTTTGAAAAGTCAACACTGCCGAGATTTCCTCGAATTGCGACATAAAATCCACATATTATTGTTGCACAAGAAGATATTTCCCACTTTGATGAAATCGTAAGCATCTGTTATTATTTGAATTTTAATATAAGCACTCAAAATATTTTGCATTGTTGTAATTCGTCCCGAGGCATCGTGACGTGCCCGATGTACGAACAGCTGATTGGTGCATGCTTTTTGACAGTGAATACCTCAGAAAAATCACTGTGAATACTACATCGCTGACCACAGATACCTAATCTAAGGACCACAGCGGATCCCGGCGCGCATAGACAAGTGGACAAAGGGAGCAAAATACATACAGCTTTTGCTTTTTAACTGCAATTTTAATCTGATTTGAGTTGCTTATCATTGCTATCACGAGCCACAGCCGTGAGTCATTGTGTCATCGTCCCCTGTTGTGTCACCGGCCGGGAATTTCACCGTTTTGTGCTATATTCAAGCGTACTATCTACGCTAAGGATCTTGAAAATTTTAGCACCAAGTAGCATTTTTGGAAATAGGAATGAGTAATATTACTTGCAGTGGATGTAATAGCGTCTTAAAGAGTTCTGAAAAAAATATTTGCACCCAACCCCGTTGTAAAAAACAGTTTCACTATTTGTGTGTTAATCTTACCAGTACAAACTTTAAAAAACAGTTGAACTGGAAATGTCCTGATTGTTCTATAGAGATGTTATCTGCTCAGCGACAGACAAAGAATGATGACACACCTTGTAAGAGTTCTGCAATGGCGATTGGGCCTTCATCTGAAGAAACGAGTTTTGTTAACATAAAAGCTCGTGGGACTGGTAACACTTCTCCTACTCATAAGGATGACGTTTGTCTACGCTCAACCATTAGAACCATCATGCATGAAGAGCTGAATGCTATGGTAAGGGAGGTCATAAGAGAAGAGTTTTCATCTTTGAGAAAAGAGATTCGTAGCTTTGAAGATTCGATGAGCTTTATGAATGCCAAATTTGAGGACATGAAGAATAATGTTGATGCCTTCATGCATGATAACAAGCAGCTTCGTTCTGACAATGAATTGCTTCAGCGTAAAGTTAAAGATTTAGAATCAAGATTATCTATAATTGAACAAGATTGTCGTCAGAACAATATAGAGATTCACTGTCTTCCAGTGCATAAACAAGAAAATCTTCCTAAAGTAATGATGCAGATTGGTAAAGTGGTAGGTTTTTCTTTATCCGAGGATGACATCTTGGCATGCAATCGTGTTCAAAAGCAAAACAAGACATCAAACTTGCCTAAAACAGTTATATGCAGACTCGCGAGTAAACTAAAACGTGATAATCTATTAGCAGCCGTGTATAAGTACAACAAATCACACCCAAAGGAAAAGTTAAATACAAAACTACTTGGTTATGGTGACGAGGAATCAGCTGTCTACATCTCAGAGCACCTGACGCAATCTAATAAATCACTCCACGCAACAACAAGATTATGGGCCAAGGAACATAAATTCAAATACGTATGGGTGAGAAATGGAAAAATCTTCCTCAGAAAAGACGAAGAGCACCCAGCAAAGCTGGTACTTCATCAGGACTTTTTGAAATCTCTAGCTTAATTGGCACTGACACTAAAGTTATTTTTTTTTTACTTCTTGGAAGTGATTAGAGCTTTTGTTTTTTTAAAATTCAATTTAAACATTTATTACCAAAACATCCGCGGTATGCGGACAAAACTAATTGATATTTTTCTAGAAGTTAGTGTCAATGATTTTGATCTGATTATATTAACTGAAACTTGGCTCAACGATAGTATATATGATAGTGAAATTTTCGACGATCGTTATCAGGTGTTTAGGAGAGACAGATCATCAAATACTTTTGAAATGGCTGCTGATGGTGGAGGTGTACTTATTGCTGTTAAAAAATCTATCCATGCTTATCGAAATTACACTTTCGAAAGTCGCTGTGAGGATCTGTGGGTTACGTTAATTTTTGGTACTACCAAATTACATATCTGCTGTGTTTATTTGCCATCCCCTATTAAACGTACTCATCTCGAACATTTCTTAGATAAAGGTAGTAGTGTTATGGATAACTTGCAAGACGACGTGTTTTTGTTCGGTGATTTTAACCAGCGGGATATTGACTGGACATCATCCAATTCTAATGCTTCTCTGAGGCCTAGCAATTATAACAGCCTGCGAACTTGTTGACTTTTTGTCTGCGTATGACTTGAAGCAGTTCAATCATATATTGAACCATCAACAAAAGATACTCGACTTAGTACTGAGTAATTCCAGTTGTAGTATTAAAGTGCTAGAGCCGCAAAACATAATTTCTCGAGTAGACGTATATCATCCCCCTTTGCATGTACTCGTGTTCTTACGAGGGCCTAAAATGTTGCGTCCTAACTTTACACCTAGTCGCAATTTCTTTCTGGCAGATTATGAAATGATACAAAGTCGTCTGAGCGAGGTTGACTGGAACTCAGAATTTAAGGCATGTTTAACAATTGATAGCGTAGTAAGTAAATTTTATATTATTTTAAATCAGATTATTATCGAGTATGTGCCTCTCCGGAAGTACAATAAAGGTAAATATCCACCATGGTTTTCCGTTAATCTTATTAAAACGTTGCGAGATAAAGAAAAAGCCCGTCAAAATTACAAAAAATTTAGAAATTGTTTGGATGAATTAGAATATAACATTTTGAAGGATCGAACGTCTTCCTTAATAAAAAAATGTTATCGTAACTATATTGAAAAAGTTGTCAATAGTGTTGTCAAAAACCCTAAATACTTTTGGACTTACATAAGGAGTAAACGAAAATTAAAAAGTGATATACCATCTGTTATGAATTTTGGCGACAAGGTTGCATCCGACGGCGACAGTATCACTAATATGTTTGCGGATAGTTTCGCTTCAGCGTATGGCACAACTGGTGATACTGTTTTGGTTGATGAAACTACATCTCATATTGGTGGCGTTTCGTTGGGCCAGTTATATATATCTAGTAATAAAATAGAAAAAGAGTTAAAAGCTCTCGATTCCAGTAAAGGAGCTGGAAGTGACGGTATACATCCAATCTTTTTTAGAAACTGTGCTAGTAACTTAACAATACCATTGCATATCATTTACAATCGATCTCTTTTGGAAGGCCATTTCCCTAAATTATGGAAGGAGGCCGTAATCGTTCCAATTCATAAAGTGGGCGATAGAAGCAATGTAAATAACTACAGACCCATTAGTATTCTTCCTGTTCTCGCTAAAGTATTTGAGTCTTTGGTATGTCCTTATTTATCGTGGCATATAAAACAAACTGTTGCAGATCAGCAACATGGTTTTCTAAAGAAACGTTCTACGACAACTAATCTTTTAACGTTTGTGGATAGAATAACTACGAGTATGAGTTCGGGAAATGAAGTTGATGTAATCTATACGGACTTCAGTAAAGCATTCGATAAAGTGAATCACGCATTATTAATCAATAAACTTGATAATATCTTTGACATACATGGGTCACTTTTGAAGTGGTTTTCATCCTACCTAAGCAATCGTACGCAACGGGTTGTAGTGAATGGATTTACATCTAAAGAAATTCATCCGTCCTCTGGTGTCCCCCAGGGTTCCCACCTGGGACCAATTCTGTTTGTTATGTTCATTGATGATATTAAGCACTGTTTCTGTAATTCTGAATTTGAACTTTATGCAGATGATTTAAAGATATCCAAAACAGTTCAGAATAGCGTCGATCAGATAAAACTTCAGGAGGACATAGACAGGGTAGCGGTTTGGTGTCATTTGAACGGAATGTCTTTAAATGCAAATAAATGTAGTCACATAAAATTTTCTCGTAAATATAACAAATTGCCAAGCTGTTACAACATAAATGGAACTGTCCTGAATAGAGTGGAACAGGTTAAGGATTTAGGTATTACTCTCGATTCTGAAATGAGATTCAAGAATCACGTAAACAACACAATTAACAAATGCTTGAGAATGTTAGCTTTTATTTTTAGGAATACGAAAGAATTTAAATCTGTTCAAGCTATGAAAGTTTTGTATTTTGCCTTAGTGCGCAGCCACGTAGATTACTGTAGTTTAGTTTGGTACCCGTTTTATCAGAACAATATTCAGCGTATCGAAAAGATTCAAAGAAAGTTTCTGAACAGATTATCCTATATCAACGGTACTTACCGCAGTATAAAAGGTTATTCTGAAAGGTTAGACCATTTTAATTTGCTGTCACTAAGGCAACGTAAAGAACATATGTCCATGATTTTTCTATACAAATTATTAAACCACGAAGTTGATTGTCCGTCTCTCTTATCACAAATCAATGTATTAGTTCCTAGAGTCTCGGCACGACTCCACAATTACAGGCCATTTTCAATAGACTTAAGAAGGAATAATTATGGTAGTCACTCTGCTGTTTATACAATGTTGAGAAACTTTAATCATTTGTATCAAAGTAACAATGCATTAGATGTTATTTGTGAAAAAAGGTCTACTTTTAAAAAGGCTATTTGGAAGTGTTGTGTCGATCATTTTTAATTTTTTTTCTCTGAATTGTTTTTTTATGTGTTATATATATAATAGGTTGGGGAAAAAGTTTCTTCGCATTTTTTAAGAAAATTCAAAACATTTTTTAATATAGTTTATTTACATTTAACTAAAGTATGTAGGTACCATTTTGTTCGATAACTTTTTGCCATCTTGTAGGTAGGGACATGATCCCATTGCTATAGAAATTTTGGGACTTCTGGTCAAAATACCGCGACAAGTGGTTTTGGCAGTCCTCTCGTGATGTTAACCTGACACTGCCTAAAGAATTCTGAAGAGACCGAAACAGGTGGAAATCTGAAGGTGCAAGGTCAGGACTATACGGCGGATGCATTAACACCTCCCAGCCAAACTCTCTTAATTTTTGCTGAGTAGCTAAAGATGTGTGAGGTCTAGCGTTATCATGATGAAAAACCACACCCCTTCTGTTGATTAATTCTGGCCGCTTTCTCTCAACTTCTTGCTTTAATCTCATCAGTTGTTCGCAGTAGAGTTCAGAATCGATGGTCCTGCCTGGTGGTAACAGCTCATAATGAATAATGCCCTTCCAATCCCACCACACACACAGCATCACCTTGTTGCGAGTTAACCCGGGTTTCGCCACAGTCTGTGAAGCCTGACCGGCCTTTGACCACGACCTTTTTCGCACGTTCTTGTCGTACGTGATCCACTTTTCATCACCAGTTATCAGCTTCTTCAAAAATGGTTCGGTTTCATTACGTCGTAATAAAGAATCACAAATGAGTACAAGGTTCATTAGGTTTCTTTCAGTGAGCTCGTGAGGTACCCAAATGTCGAGCTTTTTTGTGTACCCAGTTTTTTTCAAATGCGCCAAAACTGTTTTGTGGTCAATTTCCAGTTCTTCAGCTACGTCGTAACTACTGACATGCCGATCTTGCTCCACTTTTTCAAAAATGGCATCCATTTTATCTGTAATAGGGCGACCAGAGCGACGTGCATCTTTGACATCAAAATTTCCGGATTGAAAACGCTTAAACCAAATTTGTGCTACTCTCACAGACACTGCACTAGGTCCATAAACATCGCAAATTTTTTTCGCGGCTTGCGTTGCATTTTTACCTTTTTTGTAGTAAAATTTTAAAATGTATCGAATTTCTTTATTAGATTCACTCATCTTGGCGGTACGAAAAACAAATGAAAATCACACATTTTCCTAATTTGAATTTGGAATTATGTTCTTTAAAATTTAAACTTTCTATGATACCAAAACCAGCCAGATACAAATAGTATAGCCAAAGAGATTTTATTACAAGTTTATACATACTATAATGCGAAAAGACTTTTTCCCCAACCTAATATATATATATATATATATATATATATATATATATTGTTTTGTAACAGATAGCATATTGTGTGTATAACAATGCTGTGCATGCCTATAATTTAAATGCATATAAGATACCTTTTTTAAAATACTGTTTAAGTAACTTGTCTGTATGTATTTAGTTGGTAAGCCTTATCTAATAAATAAATAAATAAATAAATAAAAACCTTTTTCACTTGTGCCTTATTTTGGTGAGCAAACCTTTCATGGTAAAGCTGTAATGTATAATCCTTGCTCAAAGCATTTACCGTCATTTGATTAAGATGTGTTTCAAATGCAATTTGTAAAGACCTTCTTTCTTTCGATCACCAAAAAGTATTATATTATTATTTACCATTAGCTTACATGTGGTGGCTGTTGAAGTGAATGTACTGTTCGGAAGTTTGTCTTGGGCTGATAACATCGAGAATAAATTTCTTGTGATAGCAGGGACATACCACACGTCATTCAACATTATTTCTTGTGTATAACATCCTACATCCGCTTGGACTACAATGGTTCCTTTACTAATAGCTTGTATAGCTTCACCATTTGCAGTTGTTACAGTATGTAACATCTCAAAGTAATTAAATGTCTTGAACAGATCTTGTCTAAATGTAACATGATTCGTTGCCCCGTTGTCAACGAACCAGTCGTCATGACTTGCTTCCATTATATTGACATTTATTGACATCACGTTCATGTTCACAGCTGCATTTGGATGTATTTTCTTGGGAGTTGGCTTTGGAGGGCGTCCATCGCATTTGATTACCGCAAAGTCGGTGTCGAGTGTACTTACTGTGCCTAATTTTTCACGAATAACATCGTAAAAAAGTAGCTGTTCGGTTCTCCAATCGTGCAATTCTGAAGATAAAGTGGCAGTGTAAAAGTGCAAGTGTTTGCAACCACAGAGATAAGAGATTTCGCAAGAAAATCGCAATATAAGTGTTGTTCATAAAACTAAATATTTATTAAGTGGGGTAAATTAAAAAACAAGTTGAATTTGTCCTTTTCGATCTTTTTCTGCGCCATCTGACGGAGAGTAGCAAATTCACGTAATCATCGTACAGTAAGCGCCATCCAACGACCTTGTAAAGCACCACTGTGACTAGACAGTGCTTTCAACGTTTTGTGCTCCATCTATCGCCTAGTTGCCCAACTTCGTGCCAGCGCCTACCATTGATAGCACAATGCAAAATTGCGGCGGGTGCGGGTAAATTCCTTTCGTCGACAGGGGCCGCCGTTTGTAGCATTTGTCCCGCAAAATTTCACAAAGCGTGCCTGGCGCTCGGAAACAAAGCCACGGTTAGCAAAGACTGGGTGTGCCCCAATTGTAAAAATACTGGGAAGAAGGGAGACGAAACACCGGTAAAGGGGATCCTCGGGGGCTCGGACGGGAAGTCGCCGCCCCCGCTGCGCGACAACGCAGCTTAGCAGGGTAAGACAGAGGTATCGGAGGCGGATCATGACTTGGGCGAGCTCCGGCGGGAATTTCACCTCTGTATAGCTGAGATGCGTGAGTTTCGGCAAGAGATGGAGCGGCTTCGTGAATCCTTCGTGACCGTCACGTCCCGCCTCGATTCGTTGGAGCAAAGAATGGAGGCGCTGGAGCGACGACAACCGGAGAACGGGAACACCCCCGAGCTGGAGCAGACTATTTCCCAGCTCAAGCGAGAACTCAATGACAGGGATCAGGAGGCACTGCTCTCGGACTTGGAAATCGGCAACCTGCCTGAGGAGCCGGGGGAGAGCGCCATCCACGTCGTCACCGTGCTTGCGGGGCGCTTGGGCCTCACGCTGGACGAGCGGGATGTGGTGTTCGCCGAGCGCGTGGGCCCGTCCCCGGCTGAGGCGGACGGCCGCCCGCGCCGCGTCGTCGTGCGCCTGACGCGCCGCCACCTGCGCGATGAGCTGTTGCGCGCCGCGCGCGTGCGTCGCTCGCTCACCGCTTCCAACGGGGCTAGAGTATACCTCAACGAGCGACTGACCCGCCCGAACCGTCAGCTCTTCCATAAAGTCCGCGAGGAGTGCCGTAGGCTTCAGTGGCGGTACTACTGGACGAGGAGAGGCCGTATTTTCGCTCGCTTGGGAGACGGAAAGCCGGTGTTTCAGTTTCGCTCGGAGGAGGATCTCGCCCGTGCCTTTAGCACCGAACCTAAAGACTGAAAAATGTAAAACCAAGGAAAAGGTCATATTGCTGTTTGTCTTGTTATTTGTTTTAATGTTGCTTTTGTTAATGTTCCTATGTAATTGTTTTGCTATTTTTGCTTTTGGTGTGTCTGTGGTTTTGTATTTTATTTTCTATGTCATATTAATATTATTTTTCAAAATAGTCAGGAATAAGTGTGGGAGGCCTTCAAAGGAAAAGATGCGCTGTGTCATTGTGTATGTTGTTGTATATTTTTTTGTAACCAAACAGTTGTTTATTTATTACTTTTTAAAAAATATCATTCATATACATATAATGTCCATCTTAATATTTATAATCAACCTTACTATTTTATTCAGAATTATAGCTAACATCAATTATAACGTAATATTACATCTAATATTTACATTTAATTTAAGTTACACTAAACCTTATTTACAAAAATCAAAATCATACTCGTATATACACAAGTCATTTATAAAAGTCATCTTGTATAATTTAACTTTCTTTCTCACAAACATCAGCTTTAGCAACATTATAATAATATTTGCCTCAACCCTATGAGCACTAAAAACTTAAAAGTTGGAATTTTCAATGCTGGGTCCTTAGGCACTAAACATGAGGAGTTTATAGTTGCTGTACAAAACATGGCCCCAGATGTCATGGCTATAAATGAAACTTGGTTGGGGTCAGGACAGGACGACAAAGCGCCGAGGTTGCCTGGGTACCGCTTGCTACATACCCCGAGACCCATGGGCCGTGGTGGTGGGGTTGGTTTCTATGTACGTAGAGGCTTAAAAGTTCGCACATGTAACCATCCAATCTCAGCGTCAGTGGAACAAATGTGGCTGACTCTGAGTGTAAACAATAAAAAAGTAGCAGTGGGAACAGCCTACAGACCACCTAGACAGGATATAAATGTTTTTTTGGATGCTATCACATGTACCATTAACTCACTGGCTAGGCATGACCATCTGATCTTACTTGGTGATTTTAACATAGACCTCTTGAGGCCCAACTGTGGGAAGTCTAAGTTATTTGCTGAGTTTGCCCACACTGTTAACTTGATGCAGCTAGTTCAAGAGCCCACTCACTTTACAGAGCAAAGTGAAACCCTCATAGATGTGATCTGCACTGACACTGCTGCCACTAGCGTTATAGTTAACCATTCTCCAAGCTTGGGGGGTCACGCAATGATTGTGGCCGACTTTAAAATCAAAAAAGAAAGGCCCAGCCCCCGCTGGCTAACCTACAGGCCAATGCAAACCATCATTGTTGAACAGTTTGAAAACGACCTTAACTGCATTCAATGGGATGCTATCAACAATCTTGAAACTGTCGACGACCTGGCTGAGGCTTTTGTTTCTAGTGTGAGGTTGCTTTTTGACCTTCATGCTCCAATAAAAAGGAGAAAGTTCAAATATCCCTCCCACCCATGGATTACTGACACAGTGAGGATTATGATGCTGACAAGAGATGGATACCATAAAGAATATAAAAAGTTATGTAAATTAAAAAAAGAAGAGGCAAATAAAGTAAAAGTAAATTACAAAACAATGAAACAAATAGTACTCACTGCAATTGAGACAAAAAAAATGTTATTTTGAAAACCACATAAATAAAAATATAAACAACTCAAAAAAATTATGGCAAAATTTAAAAACTACCGTAATTCCAAATAAAAAACAACAATCTGAAATCCCATATTCTTTAGAAAACCCAAATAAAATTAATGCTCATTTTCTTAACGTCCCTGGTGATGGTAAAATTTCAATATCTCAACTGACTTTTTTAGAATACCATGGATTGAGGGATGCATCCTTCTCCTTACAGCCGGTTAGCGAAGATGTTGTGCTGAAGGTTATCATGGGTTTCAAATCCAACGCTCAGGGGGTTGACGGTATTTTACTTGAGATGTTACAACTCACATTACCTCAATCATTGTCAACCCTCACAACTCTTATAAACCGGTCAATAGAGGATGGGGTATTTCCGACATTATGGAAAACTGCTGTGGTCAAACCACTCCCTAAGAACAACCAGCCTGAATCTGTACAGGATCTCCGCCCAATAAGCTTACTGTCATGCGTGTCTAAAGTGCTAGAAAGAGTGGTCTGCGACCAACTAACCAAATACTTAGAGGAAAATGACATCCTTCCTCACACTCAATCTGGCTTTCGCAGGGGCTATGGTACTGCGACGGCCTTGGCAGACGTTGTGGACAACATTCTGGCGGATCAAGACCAGGGTATGATCTGTGCCATGCTCTTATTGGATTTCTCACGCGCCTTTGATGCAATAAATACAACACTACTTTTATCCAAGCTGGCCTACTATGGTGTTGACACTAGGTCGATCGGATGGTTTAATAGTTACCTATCTCATAGGCATCAATACGTTGAACTTTCCCACTCAAACGGTGAGAAAAGCCAGTCGACAAAACTCCCTGTGACTAGAGGAGTTCCGCAGGGATCCATTTTGGGGCCAATCCTCTACATTCTGTACAGCGCTGACATCACTAGAAACATAAAACACTGTCGTCATCACCTCTATGCCGATGACCTACAGATGTATTTGTCTTTCCCGCCATCTAACTGTGCTGTAGCTGAGGGGCAACTAAATGAGGATCTGGCTCAGGTGGCTGCTTGGTCTGAGTCTAACTGCTTAACCCTGAACCCAAAAAAGTCTAAATTAATTTTGTTTGGTAGTAAGAAGAACCTAAATAATTTTAAAAATAATTCTGCCATTTTTAATATATCGCTCAATGGTGTGAAAATTGAACATGTAGATAAGGTCAGAAACCTGGGGCTGGTCATGGATAGCAACCTTACATTCGAATCTCATGTAGCCGAATGTGCACGAAACAGTTTTTATCGTTTAAAACTACTATATAAAATCAGGCCCTATTTGTGTGAAAGACTTAGAATTAGACTGTGTGAGTCATTGGTGCTGTCCAGACTCAACTATTGTGATACAGTGTATGGTCTATGTTTATTGGCTAGGTCCAGGCAGCTCATTCAGAGGGTTCAAAACTCATGTGCACGGTTTTGTTTCCATGTCCCACCTCGCGCTCATGTCACACCGTTCTTCAACTCAGCCAGCTTGCTCAAGATGGAAGCTCGTAGGAAGTTACATCTCACTTGCTTATTATTTGACGTAATTAACACACAGAAACCACGGTATCTATTTGACAAGTTGGCTTGGGCCTGGGAGCGGCGATGTTACTCGAAACGGGCCTGCACTTACATCTTCTCGACACCCAAACACCGGTCTATGGCTTTTCGCGGGTCCTTCAGGTTTGCCGCCTCTCGGTGTTGGAATGATCTCCCACCGCCACTGCGTGACCTGAAAACAAAGTATACACTTAAAAAACATCTCAAAAACTATTTATTAAATATACAAAAAGGTGAAACAAAGTAGTTTTCAGTGCTTACCGCAAACATTTTTCTACGACGCGTTTAAACGGGGTGGGGATCGTGTCCAACAACCGGGAAGGCGCGTATTTTGTCATCAAGGAACTTCATGTTCTTATCCTCAAACCACAGTGTATTCTCTCAAATACCTCCATCATTAAAATATCACACGGACTAAATTTGTACAATATTCTAATATGACACACGCGGTGCGTGACAGACACAATAGCACAGAACACATACCCAGGGGACAATAGGTCCAACAAATAATGAATCACAGACTACCTAAAGATGTAATGAATATTGTATGAATATTGCGCCATACGGCCAAGACAATTTTCAGTCGTTACTTTTTTTTCTTTTTCTTTCCAAATTTTATTTATATTATTTATTTCCTTATTATGTTTTATTTTCTTATACACGGTTATTTTTTTATCACCCTGGAAAATTTAAGGGACGCTTCACGACTTGGTATTAGAATGATTTAAATATAAATAAAAAAAAATAACCCCCCACCTTAATTTTATATTATTTTTTTAAAAAATCCAAAAAATGCTGCACTAGTTGAGAGCAGCATTTTTAGATTTTTTTTTTTTTTTTTTATATTTTTTTTTTAATTTTTATTTCATTTTTTTTATTTTTTATATAATATTGGATGTGTCCTGAAGCGTCCCTAAAGTTTTTGCTTTTTTTCGTCCTGTTTTTATAGTATTTAGTGTGTGTATGGTCAATAAATGTTTCTTTCTTTCTTTCTTTCTTTCATCATATATCCATTTAGGGCATTTCTTAACCTTATGGCCAATCTCCGCAATAGTTACACTTCTGTCGACTTTTATCAGATCTAAAGTTCCTCTTAGTCTGTGAAGTTCCTTGAACAGCGAGAACATCTGTGCAATCTTCACTTTCTCTAGAATGTAGTGCTCTCTCATAAGAACTGAGCTGTCTTGTCTGATCTCTACCGTCCTGTCTGTTTTTGACATTAGAAGCCAACTTGATTTAAATGCAAAGTATTGTTCGGGTAAAGTCTCCAAAATCTTGCAAATGAGAAACATGTCGGGTAAATCTGTGATTTCTTCCGATTTCTTCATTTCTAGTGACAGTTCTTGCCATAAATTTTTCAACTTTGACAAATAAGTTGTAATGTCATCATTTGGTCCCTTTTTATAACCGAAAAATTTTATGCATAAGTCATAGGCTCTGTCTTCTGAAACTTCATCAAATAAACGGTGCAGTTCCAACCATACTTCCCTTGCAGTAGAGAATCTCATGACCTTCTGAAGAGTCTCATCTGATAAATTTGTTGTGATAACTAACAACGCTGTGCTATCTAATTTTACATGCTTTGCTTCTACGGTTGCGTCTTCTGATGGAACATGATCATTCTCAACGAAATCTAAAACACCTAATCCTCGTAGAGCAATTTTGATTTTATATTTCCACACTAACCAGTTTTTATCGTCTAGTTGTCCCACCTGTAGTTTAGTTGCATCCAGAAATGATTTTTCCATCTTATTTTCTGTTTGACTACTACAAAGTTTTAACTTCCGAAAAACTTTAAAATATCGTGCAATCCAATAAGTATAGCTTCATCAACCACGCTCTGCTACCACTTTGAAGTATATTATGTTTGAGATCGCTTAGATAAATAATGTGAAAATAAACATGTAAAACTTTAAAGCATAAATGTATATTTGTAATTCTGACAATAACAATAATTACGTTGCTAAGCTACAACAACCATAATCTTGACAAAGCTAGGAGTTCCTATCTCAACATTTTCTGCCGTGGTTGCCTCGACAGGCCGCCCTGGCCTCGGATCATCTTCAATCGAATCCCTGCCTTGCTTAAACAGGTTGTGCCACTTGTAAACCATGGTTTTACCAGGGCAAGAGTCAACAGAAGACATCTCTTCCAAAATAGTCTGGGGAGGTTTTCCTTGTTTGGTAAGGAACTTGATGACTGCGCGAAACTCAATTTTCTCCATGTTGCAAATTTTCTTCCGGATTGACTTGTTGATTGATGTGTAGCTCAGGTAATTATGACCTATTTTTTTTAAACTTAGTATTTATACTCTTAATGAGTGTCACAACTAGTGCAGGTAGTAAAAAGTCACCTTTCCCCCCTCCATGCCCCTTATTCCGCGAACTTTTTGACCCGCCCTCGTAAAGGTACTACAATGATAATTAGTGTCACAAGCGTCGCATGTGCTAAAAATATATTAAGCAAATATACTCACATAAATTGTTCTGTTTGGTTTGGTTAGTGGTAGAACTTTAAAGATAGCCAGTTCTTGTGATATTGAGTCCAGGGAAGCTCGCTGCATACTTCGGCTGTATCGTCGGTCGTCACTTACTATGATGTGAGATGAAGACCAGAAGCTTTCTTGCTGATTTAAAAAATATATATCCTATGAGCCTTTCGCATCCGACCTATTTAGGGTCATTCGTGCTGGTATTACTCGTAATAAAGATAGTTTCATAATTAAGATAAATATCCGAAACTATATCAGGAAAAAAACAAGTAAAATTGACCCTAATCATAACGGATTACGGTTGGTTGACAGGACCGCTTGACGGACATGTCAATCCTGCTGGAGTCGGCGCGCCTTCTCACGTACCGCGCGGCCACTCACGTCAGCACCAAGAACAGCGCCACTGCCAAGTACGTGGCGTCGCGAGCGGCCGTAGCTGTGGCCGACCACTGCGTACAGATCCTGGGAGGACGCGGCCTCTCCACCAACTACGATGCTGAGAGGCACTACAGGTAAAAATGCTTCATGTTTTTTTTTATACAGGGTGCAACTGAACACCCCAATAATATTTAAGGGTATGTATCCATTAGAAGTAGAGTTTCTGTAGGAAAAATATTAGGGCTAACAAACTTACTTTTTTCCCATACAAAC
Source organism: Schoenobius gigantellus (assembly GCA_963935595.1). Lineage (NCBI taxonomy): Eukaryota > Metazoa > Arthropoda > Insecta > Lepidoptera > Crambidae > Schoenobius > Schoenobius gigantellus. The sequence goes on from OZ012543.1 coordinate 25,635,238, forward strand.
TAAATAAATTATTTTTTGGTATTAAGTGCCGACAACCCTACGTACACGTAGGAGGAATACTACGCTCACGTCTGGGGGTCTACAATGAACACACGAAACCCGAACGAACTCCGTAATTTCGGGCTGTTTCTTACCACGAAAATACTACGGGCCTGTCAACGGAACGAAATCGGAGTTTGACGTTTGCTGTTACGGATAGCTTACTATGATCACCCGAACCCGACACGAAAATTGGATTTTGACATACATATTTTCGGGCGTTTAACCTAACTTCTCACGAGAACTCAAGTGCTACCGTAAGAGTTTCGGATTAACATTTTAATCCAGAAATAAGTGAGGTATTGTCAATTTTACATCAGTTTGGGGTTTATTTGACTACTAAGAAGGTGTACTTAAGTATAATAAGTTAACTATATAATATTTGTTGAAGTTATGGCATTCAACTTAAATTCAGTGCGAGGTGCGAGTCGTAGGAAACACTTGAAAGTATACTATAACTTCATGTGAACAAAAGCAAAAAATAACTCCGAAACACTTAAAAATGTAATCACAAAAAACGTAAATAAACAAAAGCAGCAAAAGCTATTTAGATGTATAATGCTGCAGCAGGAAATATCCCCTTAACATCAAAATGTTATTAGTGGAACGTGACATTCTAGATTAGGTTGGTTTATCACTTGCCGGGGGCCACTTTGAGCCCGGGCTGTCATGGCGCGTTAAAGTGTAATAACAAAATGTTTTTGTTAAAAATTGGCAGTTTTAATAACATACCCAGCTTTCCGCTAATCATTACTGTAGTTTATTAAATCAAAACTGTTTAAATACAAATAATTTTAATTATTTTTCTACTACCTTTTTCAATCATTCGTTCACGTAACTTGTCAATGCGTCCGTACTAAACCTACGAATCCGAAAATAGTTCGTGGTAGCTACGAGTCACGTACTTCGTTCGGGTTACGGACGGGCCCGAGATTACGGACGAACATTTCATAGTAGACGTCCTGTCACGTGTCATTTTGTGTTTAAATTTCTTTTGTGTTAAGAGCTGATTATAGTTGTCACTTGAATGTTTTTGCTTTCAGTTTAAAATCAAATAACTCTGAAAGTATTGGGGTTCCAGGTCTCAGACAAGCACCGACGGTCCATTTAGTATCTAACTTATGCCCCTTAAATGTTATTGGGGTATTCAGTTACACCCGGTATAAAGCTAGCAGACTGCTAAGTCACCCAGCCAGCACTTGTAAGATTGCTAAGTCACCCTGCACATATACCTCTTGTAAGATTGTCAAGTCTGGAACATCTTTTGTTTACTTCTTTTTTTACCAAGCTCTTAAAGGGAGGAATGGTGTTTGGAACTCCGTCGCAGAGTGCCGCGACTACCCACTTAGAGCACGCGCGGCTGCAGACGAGGTCGTGGGAACCCTTACGGACATTTCCACAACCTTATCGGCGGCGTCTGCTCTTCGATGGCGAACCCCTCACACTTCAAAATGGAGAGGGATCCCAGGGGAGACAATTGTTTTCTTCCACGCGGCCCGATACTAAGTGCTCTAGACCCCTGGCCCTGCTCAGTGGGTTCGCCCGACGGTAGACCCCACTGGATCCACAGCCGCGCTAACGAGCCAAAGCACACAAGACGTAAAACTCCTCGTCGATAGGGCCCACCGCAAAAGTCGCCACGCCGGCCACACGGTAGCCCGCCGCGTGAAAGTCGGCCATCCCACGCCCATAGCGAAATCTGTAGTTCCTAAAACAACACACTGCGATCTTTTGCCAACATCTAAGATAAGATTTCAAATCCCAGTACCGAGTAATTTTACTGCCGATTAAGGTTTTGTAGTTAAAGTAGCTAAGATGAGTTCAATCCACAGCAACGATGTATCTTCAGTGAAGGCGGATTTTGTGGACGTTACCTTAAGATTTTTGTCACTTAAACTAGTGTACACGCTGGAATTCCAAATACTAGCGCTCGATAACACGTTAGTTCACGTTCACGTCCAATCTTAGGCGTTTCCGACACATGTAAAATAAGTATACAAAATTATTCGAAATTTATTTTGTGAAATACCTATCAAAAAAATATACATAAACTAGCGTGAAATAAAATAAATTATGGTTTTTTATTCTATTATCTAATAGGATGACCATAATTTATAGTATATTTTCAATGTTGTGTCAAATAGCCTATTGTTTATTCTAAATTCCAAAAAATTTCAAAGTTTATATTGAAAATTGGCGGCCAATAAACTTATGATAAAAGGCACGCTTGTATACTGTAAGACAACGAATACAACACACCTTTTAATTTTTTTTAAGTTGCCCCACATTAGGATTTTCTCCTGTGTTTGTTAAAATACAATCTTAGGCATCTACCAACCGGTAGCGATTCCGGACAGGCGCGGAGGGGCATACACACGGTTAACCAACCCCTGTGTCCAATTCGACCCTGGCGGGGTGATCCAGGATCGGGGCTTCATCAGGATACCTCTTTCCATCCTGCTAATTAACCCAAGTGCCCTTAAGTGGTCTTATCCGGGTCGGAATACTACGTTACTCTATATAAACTATGAGTCCCCATCCCCACGCTACACAAAGGTGATTCCAACCGGTGGATCGGATCGTTGTGGAACGTACACGCTGCAAAAACCCTTACATAACATACATTTTTTAACAAGTTTTTTTTGCGCACCTTACCTGCCGATTGCTAGACGTCGAGACTCGCATTAATTTAACCTCTTTCTGTGTTGTGACTTTAACGTTTTGACCTTATTATTGGATCTTACTATAATTTCAGCATATTCTTGTATTGACATTTTTATTTGTTTTGTATTGCGACCAGGGACGCGCGCGGCACTCAGATCTATGGAGGCGTCACCGATATTCAAAAGAGGTTGATCGGTCACTACCTGCTGAAGGAAAACGACGCGTTATAAGCCTATTCGCGTGACGCTCGGATGGGAAACAAGGCACAGGGCAAGTGACAACAGATTCCGATCAATGTATAGTTTAAGTGTGGTCACGTCACCAAAATAATGTGTTTTACAGTGCGATACAAAAGAGTAAACATTTAATGAAGGCTCCACTAATATTTTATATAGCAACACAACATTTTTTTTAGTGACACAATATAAATAATTTTACTGTTGCTACCACAGACAAAGATAACATTGTTATGATTATTCATTCTTTTGATATCTAAAACCACAAAAACCACTGAAAAGCACTGATTCAGCAAGTAATTTGTTATGACAACATTAGTTTGAAGTTATGTTGACATCTCAAATTACAATAACTCGTCTTAACTGTGAAATTACTGTTCACAATTACAGTTATGTCGTACCGTATTAATAAAAAGAACGGAAATAAAAAATAAGCATCTGTTCAATAAAATGTCAAGTTACCATTTCGTGGTCTAACAGCTAGGAAACGATCACGCAAGCTCAGTATTGTTGCATGCTTCTTGCATGCTACACTAGAATGCATTTTTTAAAAGTGTATGCGAGGGTGCATAACCTTTAGTCCCTTTACGATGTCCCTAGTCATGTTGTGCAGTGCCACCAACTTATTAATTCACAAACGTCTGCGCGACAAGAGAATTGCCTCAGCCAATGAGTGATGTAACGTTACAGTTTTGCATGAGATTACTTTTTCTTTATGTTTCCAAGTTAATGCAGTGAATCCGTCTACAGGAACAAAACCCGAAACCAATACAGTTTTAACGAGGCGTCAGACAGGGATTAAGTGTTCACAGATACGCTAGCGGATATCTTTAAACTTTTGAATTGGTAAAGACTGCATCATCACATAAACGGTTCTTGACCCTCCTTTGCTTCGTTGTTGACTTTGTTGACCGAGACCCTGGAAGGCTTAGGCACAATGCTCGACGACCTCTGTAAAGTTTCCCAACAAGTGGGTCTTAAAACGAACATGAACAAAACAAAAATCATATCGAAATCACGTGATACCCACTCCCGTAAAGGTAAACCTATATCCAGCAATGGACGTGACTCTGGGCTAATATGATGATATGTATTGTTTAAAAACGGTTCCTCTGTATATCATAAATTTAAAGGAATGGCAACGATCAAAATGTAGAATTATTGTCTGATAAACCAAGTTAGGTACAGCAGCGCCCACGTTGCCGACGAGGTTCTCTTTTCGCACAGACTATGAATAAAAGAATAATCAACGAGTATGTATGTCGTTGTTCTACGCTTTGACCGCTTACACATAAGTTGTTGGGACTGTAAACTAATTTGAATTATACAGTCGCCATTATTTTTTCCACTTTATCACATTATGTTATGGTATATTTATAAAATATTACTAGAAAAAATGGCGACTTAGTCATGAAATGATACTTATTTTATTGTACTTTGGTTATTAGGGTCCATGTAATCTTATTATAAGCATAAAAATATTAAACTCTAAATGTATTGAACTATAGACAAGTAAAAGGAAATACAGAGATAAAAAAGAGTAACACACCTTATTAAGGGTAAATTATTTTCAAGATTAAAACAACTAGTAGGGAAATAAATATCTCGGAAATATTGGTTCGGTTAGAGTGAAACATAAATCTTCCAAACTACGTAGGTTTTTAGATAAATACGATGTACAGTAAGCTACTCATCAAGCTATACTGATTGCCCTTTGGACCGTTCTTATGTCGCTCGTAATAGCGGCGGTTTTCGTAGTGTACATGTAAAGCTTGAATGGGAGCCTACTCTACGAATTCAGTGCTGGACTTACACATTTGCCGCCCCAAAGCTATAAAATTTTTGCCGCCCCTACTGATCTCAAAAATTGGATACACTGTTCACAATAACGTTAATTCCCTTTTTTATTTCTTTTGCCGCCCCCCTAATTTTGCCGCCCTAAGCTTCAGCTTTTTCAGCTTCTATGGTAAATCCGGCACTGTGTACGATCTAAGTAAATCACTGCCTTAGTTATGAGTTGTCATAGTGTTTTGTAAAGTTGCAGGTTTTTAACTATTGTAGCTTGTTTCTTGTGTACTCTATTATTTCTTGTCGTCTTATTTACATATTTACTAGCATATGTCTTCTATGATACTTCAATAAAAGTGCTTCTATGATTTTATATTGAAGTATATAAAAGTGTATTATTCAGTGTGCATTTTATAGTGTATAATGTATTTAAATATATATAAGATTATTATATTGAGTCTGATAAACATTTAGCGGAAAGTATAGGTAGCTTAGCAAAACGTAACTGGTAGCGACTGTACCAAACGTATATCGCGTAGCATATGGGTAGCAAACAAACAGAATTCCACCTAATGTTAAGCGGCTCCTGCAGCCTTAAGTACCACTGGCCGCATGGCCAGTGGTACTTAAGGTTAAATTGCCAAAGCTAAAATTCATTGCCACCAACCAGCACAAGAGTCCTCATAGCGACCACCGAGATCGACTGATGCAATTATGTTTACAACTGATTTATTCTCAATTAACTTCTAGTATTTTATTTTGAACTTAACGTCTTAAAGGCTAGAGTTAATAGCAATTTTACAAATTTTACTGCTTTTTGGTGAGGAGTTGCAATTGTATTACTAGCCGTCTGTGTGACAATCGTCCGTATACAGACTGGATGATTTAAAAAGTTTTGTCGAATCAGTAGGCTTGGACAACGACATTCCAAAATTCAAAACATGTTGATTAATATTACGGAATTGTAAAAAAGTGGAAGTAGCATGGCGGGTGCCGCGAGTCCTACGTGCGCAGCTACGAGTACCCATTCAAAATTAAGAAATATATAAAAAATCCTATAATGGTCCAAATGAAATATAAGATTTATAAGGTAAATATCTTTGCAATGACTTTGCTATCCATCCATTTTAGTTTACTTAGCGCGTGTTTTTAATTAAAATACTTGAAATCATAACCTATAGTGACAAAATTAAATGCGACAAATCAGATGAAATGTTTTGGTGCAATATATGTGTATGGGTTTTTGTATCAGAAATTAGCGACATTGGTCTCACTAATAATATAGTTGTCCCGCCGTTACAATGTTTTTTTTTTGTTTCGTGGTAATTAACTAATTAATTTATCTTCCTTGGTTGTGTAATTCAACATATCTATTACGATTGATTACAATCTGACAGTCATGTGGCTTCAATACAAGACTGTGACGACTGTCTTTTTTATTTGATAGTGATCGTGATAAATTGTAAGTTCATAAGAAAGGCCTAAATAATTGTAAAAATTGTTGGATTGCTGATTGCCGATGAGTTGCCACGAATTGCCCCTTCAAATGTGTCAAACTTCCTCTAGTGAAGCTGTTTCTACCTTTTCTTTATCTTTTTTGTATCTATTTATATGCTATCGCAAACTTGTTCATCCTCAGATTGTCTCAGAATAAGTTAGTTTAACCCAGAACTAGTTTAGACTATGTTGAACTGATGTTATATATAATATAATCTGTTATAAGTATGTATTTGAACACAAAAGTATTTTTATTTATTTATTTATAAGGTACACAGAACAGCTTACAGTCATAACATTACATAATATTTACACATTATATTCAGATCTGTATCTAGACAGCAAGCCAAAATATGTGCACACAGCAGCTTACAGTGAAGAGTGGAACACACTCGTAATTCCATAGAGCATAGTATATAATAAGTTTGAGTATTTAAAGTAAGTAGGTATATAATAAGTTTTGACTTCTGAACGTCTCCTTTCTGTCATTAGTCGACACGGAGAACAATGACGAAAAATAAGCGTGCCTACAATCTCATTTGTTCTACAAATGACTAGAACAAAAATGGCAACTATTTGGGCCAAACTATACCGGGTATAAGGGACAGTGTCCCTTTTCTTTTAATAGTGAGTTCAGAGCAGAGTTAATATTAGTTTACCGATGTTTATTTTCCCGGAAAAGCTTTTAAAGCGAAAGAAAGGGGTATTCATTTTTAAATTTTATTCATGTTACGCAATGTATAGCGCTCCGCCATCATTTTTGTTCCGCTCACACCGGTGCGTTGACGTTCGATGACCCAAACAGCTGAAAATCGAAAAAAATTATGAATTTTCCGGGAGAAAATTTCAGTGATTTTCAAATTAGGATCATGATCTGAACTAACTGTTAAAAGAAAAGGGACACCGTAACTTATACCCTGTTAACCGTCACTTATACAAGTATTTCCTGACCTTCTAAAGATGAAGCGGTTTGACCTAGGACTTACTAGTTTAGTCTAAAATTTGCCTGGGCCGGTAATATTCACTTTATCAATTCTATATGGAACGCTGATATTAATTGGCTTATATACCCGTTAGTAGTTTAGGCCAATATTTTTTAATAGTTTTTTTAATAGTGTTATGTAACATTCCATACTATGTAATAATTTATGCTGCACTTGATATGCACACATGTACTTAAATGTGGATAAATAATTTATTTATCGTAGTTATGTATATGAAGGTGTTATGTCATTTATATTTATTTTAAAAATATTTGTTAGACTTAAAAGAATTATGCTCAAAAATATGGCACAAAATTTTCGAACTATGTATTTATTGGTGGCAGTACTAGTTATAAAGGCAGTATATTTTTTTCATGATGTATTCTTTAATATGTAATTTATTATTAAAAAAACTGTTCAATATTAAATATGATTGTTATTACTTGTTATATGTATTCAAATAAAATTTATTTTCCTATAAATGCTTTTTAATTGCAAACGCTGCTACAATAATATGTATCCAATCTTTTTATTAGTAACCCTCATGCCTGGCGTTTAAAAAAATTACTCGGCTTCCCTATTTCTAGTTGTTGTCTCTTGTCTCACTGCGAGTTTTAGCCGTTTGGTGGCGCTTCAAGCGCATAACGTAAACAACGTCCAGTGTAGCTTCGAGTGTGTATGTGTAGTGTATGTCAAATTATTCATACAGCAAATCATACAAAAGAAACTTTTTTTTATTAATAATGCAACAGTGTTGTGCTAATGGTTGCAATAAATAAAGGGGTTCATTTACTTCTTAAAGAAAATTATGGAAAATCAATGTGCGCAGAAAAAAATTTGAACCAACACACCATTCTCGACTTTTCTCATAGATATTTTTATTTTAACAAATACCGTTCATCGTTCAATTATCGCTATATACTTAACCATTTTTTTTTTCAAATTTATTATTGTTATTCTTATCTTTCAATTAGATCATTTTTCTTTTCTTGTAGTGAAGCACCAGCAGCACAGAATAAATAATAGTACTAAAGTACAGAAGGATCACTCTCGAAGAAAAGCCAAGTTTAGGTATGAAAATTTACCTACTCTTACGACCTTCATCTGACTGCACGGGAAATTGAAATTTATTGCATAACACGATTGTTCCAATTCCGTTACGCGTCGCTGGCCCGATACATAGACCGCCCCGCCGGTGCGCCGGCCAAACACCTAAACTGCGGAGTCAAACCCCCCTGCCAGGAGCTCGCAATATTTTTTTTGATTCTACGATAGTTAAAACACCCTATTTTTCCACCGTATATTTGATTTTATAAAATTTAACTAAATCTAATATATAAAAACTTATGTCACAGTGTTTGTTATCGAACTCTTCCGAAACGGCTTGACCGATTTTTATGTCTATTTTTGTGTATTTGGTAGGTCTGATAATAGGTTGTAGACTACTTTTATACCCCTATGTGATAAGGGTGGCCCTCTCCAGAATGTTTTTTTTACAATTATCCATTCATCGCATCCACGAATCGTAGACCACGATATTTGTCCAAGATAAACTTCTAAACTAGATATTGAACTGATTAGGTCTTAGTTTCTATCTCGATTGACCTTAAAATTTGTTAAACAATTTATTGCGAATGAAATGGTTTGTAATTATTTGTTACTTCCATAAGTTTCCCTTGTGGCCAGGTGGGTGTGGCTGACCCCAGCCGGGCCACAAAAAAAAATATGTAAAAAATAGATTGTTTGAGTAGGTCGCTATAATGTCTAGAGTTTGTCAGAGTTTGTCGGCAAGTTTCAGTTTGTCGCCTGCGCGTTTCAGAGATCTGTGTGGCCCGGCTGGGGATACGTTACCCCAGCCGGGCTACCTGGATCTCGAAAACGAAACAACCTAGCAAAAATGTGCTTACTGACAAAGATAGGTGGTAGTTTGTCGATACATTCTTCAAAGATTCAGAGTTTGTCGACGCCTCAATCCAAAGAACGAAAGAATTTTTTATTTGGGTAAATAGTCTAGGAGCCTGGAGTCCCAAATGTGCGAGGTTTCGTTATTTTTTATGTTTTATGTACTTACTTACAATAAGTAGTTAATGTAAAATAGTTAATTGAATTCAGTGATGAAACAGTAACCGTTAATATTAAAATTTATGTAAATCCTCGATGAGTGATTGATATTTTTTAAATGTATTATTTAAGCAACATTTGGCATCTGGTCTCCTTGTCTATCTACAGCGACAAACTCTGACAAACTCTAGACATTATAGCGACCTACTCAAACAATCTATTTTTTACACTTTTTTTGTGGCCCGGCTGGGGTCAGCCACACGCCAGGTGGTTCGACCGCATAGTTTGATCAATCGGACTAGGCGAACTATTTTTTCAAGTTTCAACTAGATGGCGGCGTGAGTAAATTTATCGATACACACAGTCTTATCTAGGTTGAATAACCATCCAATAGATGGCGTTGTGATACGATTTCTTTAAAGCTACATGAAGAAAGAAAGAGAAAGAAATATTTATTTAGCCACACAAAAAAAAAAGGAAACGAATAGTGAACAAAAAATTGCTGGTAAGTCAAAAAGGTCTCTATCTCAGCTAATGTTTCTCCGACACAAAAACGCTGATTTTCAGGCAGGGCCCCTCTCGTCGCAACACTACTACTACTAGGGTGTTACTTGTAGCATAACATTGATCCGACATTTATTTAATTTTAAACAAAGCATAAACTTTAACTACTGAACCAGAGCAACGTGTTGTAGGGTCAGCTAGTAAAAGATTTCCAAAAAGATCATAGTGAATGTTGCTTCTGAAATTGTTTCTTTCTGAAGCCATTCTGTTCTGTGTCATACATACCTGCCCCCTTGTCTGACATTGCTTTTATTGCTTCATCCTTCCATTGGCTACCATAGTGTCACTTGCACCATTTGTCCTTTCCTCTTATCATATGCTCCGCCCATCGTCACTTATTCAACCTTCATTATGCATATTATGTCGAAGGACAACTATCTTGTTTCATAGGATACCATTTTTTCTGTCAATCTGACTTCTCTACATTCATATGCTTCATTCAATTGAGTGTTGGTATACTGTGAGCTTATTTATTGTAATTTGCGGTAAGGGCCATGTTTGGTTTCAATCACAACACAATGAGGGTTAGAATGTTGATACAACGCGATTTATACGAGAATCGCTGTCGCCGGCCTGTCATCACTCCAACTATGCTTAAACTGCCCATTTCTTCCTCTGCAAGGAATAATTGCATAAAAATATTTTTTTTATGTTCTTCTTTGTTTACTATTTCAATTCGGCTAAATAAACTTTTGGCTAATATATTGTACCTACTCGTATGGGTATACGTTGGACTAAAGGCTTAATTTTCGATTAAGAAGGCGGTAATTTTCACTTGAGAACTAACGAAGTTTCATACAAGCATTTATTCCCTATTTCACCCCCATCGGAGCTTAATTTTAAAAGCTCAGTTTTAGAGGATACCTATATTTAATATAGAGAAATTAATGGGAACATTTTTTATTTTATAGGAATTATTCATAATAATTATTGTCCTTAACGATTATTCACTAACGCTCACCGCTCACCCTAGAAGATGTTACAGTTAAGAATTTGTAGTAGTTACGTACCTACTGAAAAACTGTTATAGCTACCGAAGAATAGAAAGAACCTCTACGATAGCTATAAAAATATACCTACTAGGGCTCGTATTAATAATTGCATCTCAAGAATGAGAGCGATCTTGAGATGTTGTTTTTGACAGATAGTCCATACATTAAATGTCAAAACTGTATCTTAAGATCGATCTCAACTTTGAGATGCGTTTATTAATACGAGCCTAGGTTTCTGTTAAAAAAGTTTAAGTAAGAGACTAGGAACAACCCATAGAACAGAATGAGGTTCTGTGACAAAACCATGTGAAAACTCGTAAATAGTACCAAAAATATTGAATACAGTGGCCTTTTGCTTGTCCAACAATTTAAGATGGCTGACAAAACATATCATACTTAGTTAACAATTCGATCCGATGATAACCAACCAACCGCAGATGGGTCTATTTTTGAAGCTTTTACTATTGTGTCGATTAAATGCTCCTTTTAGGTGAACAGTTCCCAACTAAAACGCATTGTAACGATATGCCCTCATACTATTGAGTCAAACTAGGCAGCTTATCAGCATGCCTAATTACCCTTACCATTAACTTAGTAGATATAAACTTACTTTTACCTACATCTTTAAATTTATTCGCAGATCTTTGCAGGTTGCCTCACGATGTTTTCCTTCAACGTAGATTACATATGAAATTCGAAAAACGAAAAACACTTTGGTATTTGGCAGGATCGAACCACGGACCTCCTGACCACTTTGACCTTCCACCTTAACCTTATAAAATAGGTAGTAATATTTATTTATCTTTGTATCCGGAACTCATTTTAGTCACATTAAGTTCATTCATGTTGCTTTTACTTGGTCCTGATTAAATGTTGTCGATATGCCAAAATAAGCAAGTCACTAATGTGGCACAATACCTATATAAAAGCAAGACTATAAATCCCTATAAAGTGCTCCGTATATAAAATTATGAAATCAAAACAACATACGACAGGGAATAAAAAAAAAGTCCATTTCAATTCTTACAATTTGAATTAGCTTTAATTAAACACACCAAATTATTTTCTCCGTTAACATGCTTGACGGCCATCATTTTGTACCTAATAATATTATCTACCTACGTTGCGGTCGTATGCCTTTGTGCATAGAGCTCGCATTACTACATACTACACATGAGTGTACAATCCATTCCATAGTATATGGAATATGGATGGCGACATATCCCACGGCACTCCGGGTGCATTGTGCAGTGTGTTCAGAACCGTTTACTCCTCCTGTTATGTTGTTCATTTTTTAAAATTCATCTTCGCTTGCGAACCCACTCATAAATAAGTGTACGTCTAAAAATTTCGTCATCAATTACATAAACTACGTATTATTAAGGTGTGCCCTTTACATGACAAATGGTTTCTTAGTCCATAAGGTTCCCTTACAAATAAGTAGATTTGATTTGAAATATATGTATAGGTATTTTAAGTAGCGTCATTCACATCACAACATTTTTCGATAACGTGTAGCGCTGATCCAGAGATAAGACAATGATAAAAGATATTATCATTACGATGCGATTGCTGGATGACTGTACGCGTATTGTAGTCATTCCCTATATATATTTGTAAAATGATGCACTCGTTGCTGTGTTTTCTACTTTTATTATTATACAATGTCAGCGCTGAAGAATTGGAAAGCTTTAGAACCGATGAAAGTGTTCAGCTAATAAAATTAAGTGAAGTTTGTACGTGCAGTGAAATACCCGATGTTGACGGAACTCATTTGGTATTGAACATATTATGTACGGAATTGGATAGGATATCGAATGTGGCGGATTTGGACAAAGTAGAGTGGCCACCCAATCCCAACGGGCTGAAAATATCGGCATCCTTCGAAGGGCTGGGACTGACTACTTTAGGCAAGTGAGTATAAAGTCATTATCCAGTGAAGTATCTTCGTGTTTTTTAATTTGATATATCCAGTTAATAGGTATACCACTAGCATAGTTATTTTTTTACAGCTAAAGTATCATAACAAAACCTCGAATATTCTTTTTCTCTTGTCCTTTTTTACGTTAAGCGTTATTGCGAATAACTTTGTACCAGTTATTTATATTTATTACATGCGTGATCCGTAAATAATTTTTTTCTCAAAATTCTCTTGAAAATCAGATATTTAAATCTCTGTTGAAAATTATTAAATTGTACATTAGCAGAATCCGTTTATTGTATGATTCAGTTCTCTGTTGTAAACATACTTATTCACCTAACAGGGACCCTTTGGGGAGCGATAACATTGAGAAACAAATGTGAATAAAATTTTGGTGAATATAAGGTATTAAAATAAACTCTTAGTATAGTTGGTATAGTTGACATTGTGATTGATTCTCTGTTTGTTTGATATAACAAACCTATACAAAAATACATAATTATTAATTTCGTGAGATATGCATGTATAATTTCAAGGATGTCATAAAAACGAGATTGTGGCGCAATCGTCGCGTCGGTCGTCGCGAAAGACAAATCGAAATTCTAAACTTAAGTCACAATGCCTCGATTAATACCTTGATTTTTTGAAATACTTTATACTTGTATCCATAGCCTGTTAACGTTACCAAATTCACGAAAGTACCGGTAAATAAAGTACCGCAACCTGCATACACCTGCGAAGAAATTCAATTGTGTATGTGAGGTCGACCAATCCGCACTGGGCCAGCGTGGTTGACTAAGGCCTAATTACCCAAACATAGGGTAGGCTCGAGCCCCTCGGCAAAGAATATACTACCGCGAACTCGGTGGGGACGTATATGTGATGATGATGATGATACCTACCGTTATTGTCATAAAGTTACTTAATTACAGGTTATCAAAATAATGGTAATGAAATATCGAATCATGTATTAAAATAAATTATTAAATACTTAGTTAAATCATTACGTTGTATCAAAATAAATGCATAAAATATACAAGACAACGAAAGAAGGAGAAAGATTTTATATATGTCCATATAACTATATTTATATTATGTATATGAAACATATATTTATTTACATGTTGATAACATTTATATTATATAGGTATTAATGTAGATAATGTTGCTTACTTCTTTGGAATTGATACATCTACCTCTGAATTCTCTGCATCACCCAAAGGTTGACTGGCAGATAATGCCCCAGGCATTAAGTCCGCCTTTGTACACAAACTTACATGATGAATAAAATAAATAAATAAAGTTGGTAAAAAAAGAGAAAAAGGTATAATAAGAATAGTTATTCATTAGGAAGCGTTATTAACGCCCGGCTATGGTAACTGTTACTATATTTTTCAACACAATTGCTCGTAAAGTGGGTCTTATTACCTTGCATTAAGACCCGTTATTCAGTATATTAAACACGAGTGCTTTTCACTTTACATAATCGCACAAGTGCGGTAATCTTAACACGACAAATTCAAATTTGTTCAAGATTGCAAAGTAAATGTATGTCCAGTACGCATTCATAAATTAGTCGCTTAATATATTTTTCATCCCCCCATCTCGGAAAGTGTATTTTTGCTATTCGATGTCTGACCGCCAAAGCCGTTTTTATCGCTTGAGGTTAAAGTAAATTTGAATTTAGAACATGGCGTGCACTAGGTATGTGATTTCAAAACATCATTAAACCTATTTACTTCCATCTCCATGGTGCCTAATTTATCATACAACTTTTTTCAAATTTGTTAAAAACTCAGACTCTGAACCTCCTTGGTGTACTTTTGTGTTTAATTAGCTTTGCGCGCGCCATTTTGTTTTGACGTCGTATTGTTATAAATAAGAAACTTGAAAACAAGTAAAAAAACTTATTATCTGTTAAACATAATATAAATATTTTTCTGTACTTAATACTTACCTATTATAATGTTGTAGTAAATGTGTACCTAAACTGAAATAAAAGTATCTTGTGATTGTAAATGTTTTGTTTTGCATTTAGTCATTTCCTCGTTGAGGGGGAATGAAAAGTTACGTGTTGCACTCGAGTGCAAAGATTTTTCACCTTGTGCTCTTTTGATTCCCTCGCTGACGCTCAGGATTCTAATTTTTGAATCACTCGCTGCGCTCGTAATTCAATTTTAGAATCCTTCGCTTGCTCGGTCATCAAAGTTGAGCACGCGGTTAAAAAGCAACTTTGCACTCATGTATAACAAATAACTATTTTTAACACGAGTTTATGCGGCTGCCAATTGGAAACAAATGAACAGCCTACTACTGGTTACTTAAATATTAAATTAACAACGACATTTAAACACAAACATTAAAAACCATAATTAATAACTATAACTAAAATAAATTATTAAAAATTCACACAAGCTTGTTTTTTTAAAAACTAAAATATTCGGTTTATTTAGTTTTGAATTTTGGCTGTTTGGCCCTTTTTTGTTGGCTGTATGAAGAATTTAGCCATGCCCGGGCAGCGCGCGAAAAAGAAAAGGCCCGCGGCATTTTCCCGCTATTCAAATTTTTTGCCTTTTTGTTGTAATCGATAATTGATTATCTACAAATATGTCGAGGGAAGAAGAATCCATATTATTAACTCCGCCGGAAATAATTATGGAGGCGCAAAGCGCGAGTAATAGTTTGTTGCCGCCAAAGTTAAAGGATTAATACTTGGCGGCATACGATACTTTCATGCAGTGGAAGATTGATAAAAAAGCGCAGTCATTTTCAGAAAAATATTAATACCACAAGATTATTTATTTTCCTCAAAAGTGTGTTGAAAAACGTCGTATGATACACGCGCGCATTGGCCATTACGTACTCTGCTTTCTTGTCGCGCTCCCCTGCGGCTCGCGCACAATATCGCCTCGTGCGCAATAACCAACATAGCGCGCTCGTATCATAATGTACTATTATAAGTATAGGTAGTTATCGATAATGGTATGTTATGGCTCCCTGAATATACATATAATATGTAAGTATTACCATTATCATCGATAAAGGATTGATTGTAACGTTAAATCAGTTTACCGGCAAAAATCCTCCACATATATCGTTATATGAGTCAACGATGCCTGCGTTTGCCAGAAGTACCAAGCTTAAATAATACTGCGAAGCCTTGTTGTACCTATTAAGTCCTGTAAGCGTTGATGATAACAAGGATGATTTTTTTGTCTATGATGATAATAATTCTGCCCGCGTGATTGAAGCGGTTCCCGTAACTATTGTGCGGGTTGCTTGCCGACCCAAATTCCAGCTAACTGTTTTTGGTATGAAAAATCCTCCTCTCGAGTCGTTTTGTTCCAATCGACTTCTTTAAATCTTTTTCCCAGGATGTCAATGAACTAGATCAATTTTGTAATTAGAAGACAACCACAATAAAAGCTCGTCTGAAATGGAAAGTGACACGAGTGGGTGTAGTCTCAATTGGTTCCTAAATTCAACGAGTATACAGCTTAGTAACGATATAACAGTAACCAAAAACTGTAAACGCCATTTAAAATGCAATTTTTTTATATGCCTCCGGCAAACAAAAGTTGTTTGTTCCTGCAAAATCTGAGTATCTTGAATTTTGCCATAAAGCTTTGAAAACGGAACCAAATTCGCCGCGCTACATAGAGTACCTACCTATACCTATTTATTTGGAGAATTAGCAGAATACGGGATATATCAAGAAAAAGTCAGTTTGTGATATGTACTAGGTAAAATTTATAGACCGTTTCGTATCTTTTGTGAAATTGAAAGACAATTATTGCATAATCGTTTCAATGAAATAAAAACCTAATCTCCATTTAGAATCTCTTAGACTATATTGCTAACTTCTCATAAATTTCTCTTTTGGTTGCACATTTAAGCAGCATCCAAGCTTATATGAGCTGTGATGATGATGAAGCTTAAACAATATTTTACAAATTCAATGGATTGAAAATTTCAAAACTATCGACGTTTAACGCAACTATCGTTTATTATACATATACATACGAGTATCTTTACTATCAAAGCTGCGTAAAGTAAAAAAAACTAAATTCGTACTATCTGTTTAGTGCTTACAGAAGCATCTCTGAGACTAAAATGTTGCTAACTTTTAATAAAGACAGGCTCGTAATTAATATTTTACGAATTTAATAGTTATGACTATATTGCAAAATCTTACCAACCTACATTTCTTTAGATAGCTAAGTATATCGTTAATATCTTAACAAAAAAAATCATAAAAAATGACTTGATAATATGTAATAATATAACACATTCATTACAATTATGTAGGTACTATCACGGCTGTGTAAAGTTAAAAAAAATATACCTATCTGTTTACGCATCGCCGTCGTGGTCGTAGGGTAGATGCGCCTGTTTCCCGACCACTGCCTATTTTCGACCATTTAACGGTCCTCCCTTGTTAAATGATCAAAAATAGTAATATTGGTATACTTGCATCACCAAAACATAAACAAGTAGCAACCTGAATACATTGTTCCCCCCCACACACACAAACTAGAAGAATTGAACGAAAGCTGCGAAAACTAACCAATTATTTGTCTGAGGTTAGCAGCGGAGAGCGTCACATGCGTTGAATATTAAGAAAAAAATAGTAAGGTGCCACTACTTGTACGGAAAGTTTTTAATTAATCTTAAGTAAAATTGGATTATTTATTGTTTGTGCAGCTAGTTTATGACCTTTATTGTGTGGATTAATTAGATTTTAACGTAAATTTCATGACCAAATTCATAAAATGAGGTGGTCAAGAAAGGGTACACGCTTTACTCAAAAAATTCAGTTTTCGACCGGGTGGTCGAAAAATAGGTAAGGCACCTACAAATAAGATTTCTATGTTGTTTTAAAATGTATGGAAAGATATTAAATCTAATTTGATAATGTGAGCTTTATTTACATATATTATCTAATGGCCAATTTTCGTCCATTATTTTACTTTGTTAATATAAACTAAATATGACAAACAATGTTGTTGGTCGAAAATTAGAAATATGGTATAATCATCCCAGTTTCCGACTGCCTTTTTTCGTTTAGCTAAAATCAAAAGAATTGAATTAATTATTCAAAACTATTTGAATGAATTCTAATTAACTCCCACTTCTTAATCAAAATAAATTTTAGATTGTGTTTACTTTTTAAATAAATACTTCGAAAATTCGAAAAGTCATGTTGGTCGAAAATTGGGTACCTACTTATAGTGTAAAATTATTCCAATTATCGACCGTTTTTTGGTTAGTTAAAGTTTAAAGTTAATTAAAGCTATTTCATAAATATTATTATACATTCTAATTAGAAATTCATAGTAAAAATATTAAAATATAATTAGAAATATTCAAGCAAGCTGGGGATGAAATGACCCGGCCGGCCGACAACCGGTTGGGAGACATTACTTTTCTACCCCTGGCCTGCCCGTCTGGGGCATTATTGCACTTGGCGACCCCTCCGTAGAGTAAGACCCTGCGCTTGGGTCAGTGATGCTGGCTCACCGTCGTGCCAGTCTGCAGTGGGCGCACTCGGGGAATGGCTAACGCCGATCCTGATTGTGCCTCTATGGAGTTAAAAGTTGCTGGAGGGTGGTTTAGTCAGGTATGGGGTTAATACCCGAGTCCAATGGCATATCCTTGGGGCGGCCTTGTCAGCTTTTCAGTCCCTTGTCGAATCGTAAAGAGATTGCCCCTCCTTAAAAAAGGTTAGATATTGTGACCACATGAATCTGAATTAAAACTGCATGTTTTCATACTCCGGATTTGATTAGGAATAAATAGACGTCCGATTAGGACCCGTTGACGAAGTTGACCAAAGCAAACGGAGAAATCGTCGCTTCGAAATCGGAGATTTTTTCCGAAGTTAGCACTAGCACCTTCTACAGTCAGCTATACGCGTCGCACTCACCCCGTCCCGCGCCGGATGAGAAGGATCCAAGAGCCACCTTAACCCGCCATGCAACGAAGGATCTCCCAGACATCAGCCTAGACGAAATCGAGAAGGCTCTTGGGCAACTTAAAAATGGAAAAGCCCCGGGGGAGGATGGAGTCACAACGGAGCTTCTGAAAGCTGCTGGCAAGCCGATAATGAAGGAGCTCCAGCGTATATTTAATTCTATTCTTTTCTCCGGGAGAACTCCTAAGGCATGGCACATGGATTTTAGGCGTATTGTTCTTCAAGAAGGGCGACAAGACTTTGTTGAAGAACTATCGACTAATTTCACTCATGAGCCATGTCTATAAGTTGTTTTCAAGAGTCGTCTCGAACCGTCTTACACGAAGACTTGACGCAGCAACCTCCGGAGCAGGCCGGGTTCCGACGGAGTTATATCACCATAGACCACATTCACACAGTAAGGCAGGTTATACAGAAGACCAATGAGTATAACCAACCACCATGGCATTTGTGGGCTATGAGAAAGCTTTTGACTCCGTCGAGACCTGGTCTGTTCTAGAGTCTTTGCAGAGGTGCCAAGTTGATTGGCGATATATGTTCGTCGTTGTCCAGAATGGTTAAACTGAGCCTATCCTTCTGTGACGTGGTGTGAGGCCG
This sequence comes from Schoenobius gigantellus, assembly GCA_963935595.1. Classification (NCBI taxonomy): domain Eukaryota; kingdom Metazoa; phylum Arthropoda; class Insecta; order Lepidoptera; family Crambidae; genus Schoenobius; species Schoenobius gigantellus. Next base: position 25,654,554 of record OZ012543.1, read on the forward strand.
GGGATGTAATATCACCGAAACTCTTTTCTCCGCTGCGCTGCAGGATGTATTCGGAACGCTCAACTGGACAGGACGTGGCATTAATATAAACGGCGAGTGCATCTCACACTTACGATTCGCGGACGATATCGTCATTATGGCTGAAACTCTGCAAGACTTACAAGAGATGGTGAAAAGCCTGGTTGAGTCTTCCGAACGCATCGGTCTCTGGATAAACTTGGATAAAACCAAGGTCATGTTCAACGAGCTCGTTGATCTGGGACAGGTTGTAGTAAATGGAGTATCTCTCGAAGTTGTACAGGAATATGTGTACCTAGGGCAAACTCTTCAACTAGGCAGAAACAACTTCGAGAGGGAAGCCAACAGAAGAATTCGGCTGGGCTGGGCAGCATTTCGTAAGCTTCGACATGTCTTCTCGTCACCCATTTCTCAATGTCTTAAGTCGAAAGTCTTCGACCAGTGCGTCCTCCCAGTCATGACATACAGTGCCGAGACGTGGATACTCACGGCTCGACTAGTCCACCAATTTAAAGTCACTAAGCGTGCTATGGAAAGGGCTATACTCGGAGTATCTCTGAAAGACCGTATCAGAAATGATGTGATCCGTCAGAGAACCAAAGTCACCGACATAGCCCACCGAATTAGTAAACTGAAATGGCAGTGGGCTGGCCTAATGAGCCGCAGAACTGACGGCCGTTGGAGTCGTAAGGTGCTTGAGTGGAGACCGCGACTCGGTAAACGTAGTGTGGGACGCCCTGCGACAAGATGGGATGACGATATATGTAGGCTGGCTGGAGTGGGCTGGATGAGAGTAGCCGAAGATCGGGAGCGGTGGCGTGCATTAGGGGAGACATATGTCCAGCAGTGGACGAGTGTAGGTCGATAATGATGATTAGGACCCGGGTTCAAATAGACACAGCCTTAATAAATATTAAAAGCTGATTATTTTAGTATTTTTATTAAAAAATATATATATTCTATCATACTTTTATTCATAAAAATCTTTCTTAATTAATTGGTCGAAAACTGGTCAACAGATGGACGAAAACTAGAATTTTTGGTCGAAAACTGGTAAAATCGGCAATTTGACGCTTGGATTTAATAATAAAAAAAACTGTTAATTTGACTATTATAAAATATATAATTATTAAAAATAGACTATATGAGGAGTTACCACAATTTATTTTGATACAAAATACATGTCAGAACACACATATTTTTATTCCCAAAGTTGGCAACTCCACTAATTGGTCGAAAACAGGCTAATCTACCCTACGTTCTACAATTATCTGGCCTATTATGTGCTTACGCGTCTTTTCCTTTATCATAGTTATGGTGTTTGCTTCTCTCTTAAATCAACTATGATTTAGAGAATTCGCTTAAATAATTGTCTTATCTTTGACTGACTGAACATTATTGCGACGGGTCATGTTAATTTTCTTCGAAAATCTCAACGATTGACTCATTTTTAACACTATTAGAATCGACATAATCATCTGCGTATTCTTGAATTTTTCTGTATGTTACAAATTTTAGTATAAATTTTTACTTGACTATTATCATACATTTTATCAAGACTAACTTGTGATAGCTGGAAGACGCTTCGAAATAACAGCCTTTTTACAATGTTTTCGTGTCTCTTTTTTAAAATGTTTTTATATACTTTGTGACGGTTTGAATGTAATTCTTGCAACGAAATATACCTAAAGACCTAAACGCTCTGGAAAATTAATAAATTAAATTACAACGAACCGCAACGCAACCGTAATGAAATCGGTTGAATGACCTTATCAATTTTAATTACTGTCATTGGCGGGACAACGTGCTTTGGGTGTTTACGGCAAATTTTTCCTTGCAAGGGCGGATCCACCTTTGTGGGCATGATGGGCATGCTCACAACCCTAATAGACTTCACAGTTTAATGTGATCGATAGGCTGATGATATTATATTCAATGCCTTAATAAAAAAAACACTGAGTTTTGGTCAGGGCGCCATATGTTTTGTAAACATCCCCTTTGTAGGAATGCACCATATCGATTCGATCATAAGCGAGTTCAGACTCCGGCTCGCACTTGGCCGATTCACGGGTGGCTGTGAGTGACCACAACCTTTTTTCAGAGCTGGAATGCTCTAAGGCACGTGTAAAAAGTAACGTTTTAGTTCAGTCAGCGCGAAGGCGACATTAGAAGCTATGCAATTATCAACTTTTTTACGTTGCAATAAAGCAGTGGCCTCGCCTTTAGTATCGATGCGATCGTGGTACGTTTAGGGTCGGACTGCGCACAGCAACCCTAAGTTACACCTTTCTTATGCGCGTAGCTGTTATGTGGGGTGCCACTTCCACTCCACATAATAAACTTGTGTGTGTGTGTGAGTATTTACACAAAAATTAAACTTTCACAAACTCGCCAAACTCGTTCATCATAATGAAATTAAGATGTCAACAAACTTCTAGTTGCAAATCCATTGTTGCATATCGATTCAATGGCAGTTCAAACTTCCATTGAATGGAATTAATCAGCAATAAATGCAATGAACTTTAAACGCCACTTATTACACGCACCGTTGGATCCTTTCCTGCATAAGAACTGGGACAGTTTATAATAATATGAAGAAAATATAAGTATAAACAAAATAGGTATTTCGTAATTACGTTTCTTCCCTAAAATAGATTCGAATATTTAATTGGTCGAACAGAGCTGTTTGCTTGTTATAGAAATCACGTTTTTTCAGAGCATTTATGTCAAAAGATAGATAATTAAATTTTTGTTAAATCTGAACAAGTAAGAATAAATTTTAATAACGTTTGAGTTGAGTAATGATTTGTTCACAGTTAATTTAGGATCACGTACAATATAGGTAATGTAGTCTCTAATAAGTAAATAACAATCAACGTACTGTACGTTGAACGTTGCAACAATGAGAAATGGGATGGTGATTAAATAATAACTATAGATGATGTACTTCATGCGAATGAAACAGCAGACGGAAAGCTAGTAAGTGTATAGTTTATCACCGAGAGAAAAAAGCTAAGAACCGTTGTGAATCACAAAGAATATACCTAACGAGAAGATATCGCATGTGGCAATTGGACCAAATACTTACCTAGTTTATCGATAAATATGTATGTATAGTATAGGCAATTGAACCAGATAGTTTATCGATAAATATATGAATATATAGGCAGAAGAATGGGTTAAGCCCATGTCAAAGAAAAGATGCCCATGTCAGGTAAAAGATTGTCGATCAATAGAACTGTCGAAAAATTTACAAATAATGTTCAAGGAACGATTATTTTCACTATGTTGATTTAGAAGCTACATAATTGTAATACAGATTTGGATGTGTGATAAGTGAACACAGTGCTTTATCATAGAGCACTGTCTTCATATACCTATGATACAGCCAAATGTATCTGTAGGTAGCATAGAGCCTGCATGCTACTCGTAGCTTAAACATAGAAACTGAATATGGAAATTAGATAGGTACCTATGTCCTCCGATATACGTACCTCAGATAGGTACGTATACGTACCTATGTCAATGTAGCTTTAATAATATTTTAGTCCATGATTATAATGCGGTCATTTTGAATTGTCACTGATTACCACAGTAGGTGGACTACCCACTGCGTTATTTATTTCTGACAAGTGAGTAATTTCACAGATAAAGTCGTCTACACCCTCGCTGTATTCACTATTTTACTTTATAATTAATGAATTGAATAATTTGTTTACTACGTCAGTTCATCATTATCATTGTTCATGCAATGACGCATTTTAAATACATGATACAGGTATTTCAAATGCAATATTGTGCCACTTCTGCCTTTCTTTCCAGTGATGACGTAAGATATATGAGAGTTTTCCGCAATTACGCTTTTGCGAAGAAATGGAAGACTCAAAACGAAAACCGGATTCGGGTCTTAGTTTGAAGCAAATTTTTTAGAATATTATCCTAAGAAAGAGAATTAAAATACAGTGGAGTCTTTAATCATAAAATAAATCATTGGAGTTTAAAACCGAATTCTTTTGGTTTTAATGGATGACTTTTAGGATGAATTTTCCTACCTAAGTACCTAACTGGTACGAAATGATTTAGATTTTGCTCTCATTGTATGAAATTCTAAGCACTTCAAATTTTGGATGGTTGGCTGTTGATTATACAATCACGCAGACTACAGCTAAGATTTAACAGGATAACTTTGTAGCGTATACGCATAGAATGCGTTTTAATATGAATTCCGAAGTTCATTCATATAAAGTAGAAGGCAGATAGTATATGTATAACATAATGAAATTATTTATTCCTTTTAAGTTTTCGAGGAATAAAGCGCAGTATTTATTAATTGATTGGTATCCTTGGTGTCGAGGTCACGAGTAAAGTTCAATGCGGGAGCCGTGTGGATAGGAAGGTCAAACTAACCAGTAAGAAGCTCAGTGTGCTTAGTAGAGCCAAGAGCGAAGCGGTATTTCACGCCCTATCAACGCCTTGTACTTTATAAGACCCAAGTTCGTCCGCACGTGGAGTACCTACTGCTCGCATCTGTGGGCAGGGCCTCTTAAATACCAGCTTGATCCATTTGATTCTCTGCAAAGGCGACCTACTCGAATCATCGGGGATGCCAATCTAACGGACTCGCTAGAGTCGCTGAGCTGACGGAGGGACTTCAGCTGTCTGTCTCTCTGTGTTCTACCGTCTCTTCAACGGTGAGTATTCCGAGAAACTGTTCGACTTGGTACCAACGTCACCTTTTTATCAACGTATACCACACAACACCGCAGTGGGGCTCATCCATATTACCTGGTAGCAATACCGTCTAGTACAGTTCGCTTTCAGAGCTCATTTTTACCACGAACGTGTCGCCTCTGGAACGAACTTCCCACTGCTGTGTTTTCGACATGCTACGACATGTCCCTATTCAAGAGAGGTATCTTCATACCTCTCTTCATAGCATTGTATTCAGAGCATTGTATTCAAAGTTGGCAGCGGCCTCGCTAAGGTCCCTGATATTGGCGAAGTCTATGGGCGGCGGTTACCGCTTACCATCAGGTGGCCGTCTGCTCGTCTGCCATTTGCAGTAATAAAAAAAATAAAAAACATATTTCAAGTCATAAAACTTTTTGTAATAACAAGGACGTGCTTCATAGAAAGCTAGGGGGATTACTCTCTGTCACACCATTGTGTCACACCAGTGTGACACAGAAGAATTTTTTTCCTGACAGTCACATTCATAGTGGCGTAGCCTGATGTGACAGGCAGTAACTAATAGAATTATTAAGACTAAGAGTCACACTATTTACTCGTATGATTAAACAAAAATAATAGTTCAAACAAATCATTATATATTACTCAAACAAAACGGAAAATATTATTAAAAGTCTTAACGTAAGTATACTATTTAACGTAGTCCAGACGAGTTAATGAACGAGTTAATAACGTGTTAATGAAATAGCGCAAACCCTCAGACACCCCAACTTATGTTTATTATAAAAGAATGTAAATAATTATTATTAAATTTTCGCCGATTATTTATGAAGATTTTTCCATATTTTTAACAGACTTCAAAAAAAGAGGGGGTTATCAATTCGATGCGTATTTTTATTATTTTGTGTGTAGGCTACGCGATTACGCCGTCAATTGTAGCCCGAATTTTAAAATTCTTTCTGTATTCGATAGAGTATACTCCTGGGGTGGTCCCATTGTCACCAAAGTCAGGATCTGATGCCCATCATCATCCCATGAAAATCGAGGAAAACCCTTAAATTTTAAGGTATATCCAACGTGTTTTGTTTGTATGTTACGCGATTACTTCGCCAATTGTGGACCGATTTTCAAAATTATTTTTGTATTTGATAGGAGTATAATAAAAATTGTTTAATTTTTGGGTGGTCCCAAGGTCACCAAAGTCAGGATCTGATAATGGGATCCCATGAAAATCGAGGGAATCGCTAATTTAATATTGGTTTCTTTCACTAAAAGCTTTCATTAACTAAAAAGTTAAAAATAAAAAATATTTTACAAAAAATAAAAACCGACTTCAAAAACACTGAAAAGTTATTTAAAATAATATAAGAATAGGTACAGACAACATCACACTTCTATATTGAAGTCGGTGACTTTTAAGAATTTATAGATCATCGTTTGGCACTGACTTCAATATAGAAGTGTGATGTTGTCTGTACCTATTCTAATATTATTTTAAATAACTTTCCAGGGTCAGAGACGTGAACGTTTAAAGAAGGTGGACATTCCGGTTAGTTGACGTTTAGTGAAACTCACGCGATGAACTGACTGGAACTAACGGTAATAGGATCTAACGGGTCGAAAGGGGTTGAATAAGTTAACAATACTTGTCCTTGTCGTCAAAATATGATAGTGTGACTGTGAGGAATAAAATTCTTCTCTGTCACACTGGTGTGACTGTCAGGAAAAAAATTCTTCTGTGTCACACTGGTGTGACAGAATGGTGTCACAGGGAGTAATCCCCCGAAAGCTAGCATTTTATGGCATATTTATGGCATGGAAGGGAATGGTAGGCTGTCGCCTCCTTCTGCGGGGATGTAATCTCGCAGGAGGTAGCGAAGAGGGATCGGAAAAATGCCCTCCGACGTAGAGGTTGGGTGGTAGACTTTAAGTAGTAAAATTGGGTTAGCGCCTTTCATTTTTGCCATTGGTTTGGCCTGCGTGCTAGGGTGGCTCCTGATGCATGGAGTTATAGGCTCCACGTCTAGGGATTACCTTGGGACTTGGCCTGTAGCTGGCCGGATCATCCAGGGATGGTCCAGAAAATTGGGGCTTCCCAAAACATGGATCATCTTGACTATGGACAAGATGGACATCGAGGTTAGTTTAGTGGGTATGCTTTGTACTGCGGGGAGAGTCCCACACACGCCTGTCTGCTAATCGGCGGGCATGGTGCGCAACAGCGTTCCACCTAGTTATAAAAAAACCAAACGTGCAATAATATATCATTAATTTTATTATCACGCTACCGTTTGTCTCAAAACTCTCACGACGAGAGAAGATTCGCTGGTAAGCTATGACCGCGAGGCATGCACAGGAAATAACTAACTTGAGTTTTATTGGTTAACAACCATGTATCATTCGGATAAACGCTGATTCAAACGTGCGGTTTGGCACGCGTTTACCAATTGAATTAGGTCATAACTCTTTAAGATCGTCTAAGAAGAAAATAAAGTTTAGATTATGATTAGATCGTTTTTAATGGCAAAAGGATTTTTTTTACCTGGCAGAAACAGACGGTAAGGTCAGATAAAGAAACTGATTATCTAAAAGTACTTCCAATGCCAGAAAACAAAATAGTTGTAATTAAGACACTAACGGCCAATGATGACGGCGAATGAAATATGCCACTTGAAATTGTTCTAAACTAAGACAAGGTTAGTGAAATTAGTAATATGAGCACACGGGGTTATGTACTCCGTGTATGAGCAGGTTTGATTTATATGGGGGATAGAACTGTCTACTCTTAGAACAATGTGGGTCTACCTAATCTCAACAGAACAATAACTATATAAAACATGGAAGGACATTAAATCATACTCATATCATACCCTATTTTTTAAATACACCAAAAAAATGAAGAATATAGGGTACCGTCGTGATGCCGAAATAAAACACTTCTATTAGTGCTTGTTACGAATTATAGGCCTTTTACGCAAATAATCTGTAAATCTGTCTGTCAAATGTCTAAAGTGTGCGTGTACGCTCAAACGTCATACTTCTGTGATTTAGTTATTGTTCTGATGGTGTATTATTAACATTCAAATCTGGCAAAATCGTAACATTTTTTAACGAACCCAAACATAGACATAGGATTTACGCTACGCTCAAGAACCCAAGCGGTTCGAATAAAATGTGACTACCTATTTTGACGTTTATAGTATACCCTGTATACCTTAAAATGTCTTAAATTAATAAATGTATATACGAGGGCGATTCAACAAATATTTAGCCTACAGAAGAAAAACGAAAATTTTAAGAAAGTAGAGATTAATTTTTCAACATAGTCTCCTTTAAATTCAATACACTTGGCCCAGCGATGCTCCAACTTTTTAACCCGTCTAAAAAATACGATTTCCCGAGGTCTTCAAAATAGGTCTCTGTAGCGGCGATGACCTCATCATTCGACCCAAATCTTTTGCCGGCGAGTGACTTTTTCAGATTTGGGAACAAGAAGTCACAGGGAGCCAAATCTGGAGAATACGATGGATGGGGCAGCAATTCGTAGCGTAATTCGACCAATTTGGCCATGACGACGGCGGAGGTGTGAGCCGGCGCGTTGTCGTGGTGGAACAGCACTTTTTTCTTTGCTAAATGGGGCCGTTTTTTTTTTCAATTCGGCGTCGAATCGACCCAATAAGCCGGAATAGTAGAGCCCCGTGATTGTTTTACCCTTCTCGAGGTAATCGATGTAGATCACACCTTGTGAGTCTCAAAAAACACTGACCATCACCTTTCCGGCCGATTGAACAGTCTTTGCCTTCTTTGGAGCACGTTCGCCGGGTAAAGTCCACTGTTTCGACTGTTCCTTGGTCTCTGGTGTGTACCAGTGAACCCATGTTTCGTCGACGGTCACAAAACGACGCAAGAACTCCGCCGGATTGCGTTGAAACAGCGCCAAACATGTCGCCGATGTGGTCTCACGGTTGCGCTGCTTGTCTGGTGTGAGCAAACGCGGCACGCATCGCGCCGTAAACTTTTTCATACCCAGTTCTTCGTGCAGAATATTATGCACAGTCCCTTCTGCGATGCCTACAGTCTCAGCTATCTCGCGAATCTTCAATCGCCGGTCTGCCAACAAGAGATCGTGGATTTTTTTTACGTTTTGCTCCGTAGTAGCCGTTTTCGGTGCACCTGGGCCTGGCTCATCAAAAACCGACGTGCGGCCACGAGCAAACTCGTTGAACCAATTTTTGACGGTCGCCATCGAAGGAGAAGAGTCACCGTACACAGCATCCAAGCGCTCTTAGATTTCGCTGCGCGTTTTCCCTTCCAAAAACAAGAATCTACTGAACGATATTGTTCTTTTTCCATTTTTGTAAAACCGACCGACACGCTCGCTTCCAAAGGCTGTCAAAACAAAACAAATGAAGGGAAAAGATTGAAAACTTCTTAGTAGACTTCAAAAAGTATTTACTGCACGATAGTAAAACTCTTTTGTAACAACAGCGCCATCGGGCGGTGAGGCTAAGTAATAATTGAATGCCCCTCGTATTTGATTAGCACTCCGACAGGCATTTCTTTAGTTGGTTTTAGATTTGCAAGTGTTACAGGAACCATATCGTCAGTGGAAAGGAGAAAATACTAAAGCGCCAAAACTGTACTTGTGGAAAATGAAGGATAAAGTTTTATTTTTTCGAAAAAAAATCATTTATTTCTTTTGTTATAAAAGTAAATCGGTTTTTTCAAAAAGTGCCTAGTTTATCGATTTTTTATCTAAATTTACTGTATCTATATCTGTAAGTTTGTAGCTTATTTAGATCGTGAAATAGTTGTCGCTTAAGCAGAAGTATTGCGAAAACTAATAAAATTATATTCAGGAAAAAACTTCTAATCTCCTTTAAATTTCAGTATCTAGCGATCAAAAAGTGCTAAGCGGTGATAGCAAACTCTTGCGCAGAAAACGAAAAATGCTCAGTGATCTGATGAGTTATAAGTATGTTAAAGATAAATTTGTAAACTACAGTCACAATTAGGGTTACCATCTGACAGGTGTTCGCCGCATTTGACAGGCATTTTACGATTTAGACAGGCGTGCGGCCGGCGCTACGCTGGGACAGGCATTTCTGAACCTTACGGGCCTCAATAGCTTCTGAGGGCGTAGGTAACGGGGGGGGGGGGGGGGGGGGAAGGACTTGGGATCCGTTCCTCAAATACATACTCCAATCATGAGACAGGCATTTTTCTGAAAAATCAGGCGTTTTGTGCATCCTCAACAGGCATCCTTCCTGACATGGATGGTAACCTCACAATAGACAAATACGTTAGCGAAGAAATGCTTAAGCAGCGATATCCTTCATAGGTTGTTCAGGAAAATTTGCTTACATACACAGACCCCATAGAAAGGATTTATGCAAATATTACTAAACTCTTGCTTCATTACACGTTTTCAGCAAGAATACCACTTAAAGATTTGAATACGTATAATATTTTGTAACATAAAATTGCTAATGTCTTAGAAAATCAGAAACTCATCATCATTTAAACATCCTTTCTTTTAACGTTGGGAAATGCGTTGCGCATATCCCGCGCTTGGGAAAACGCGAGGTTATGTCGGACTCTCCGCGGCCACTGGGGGCAGAGTGCCAGCCAGAAACCGCGGCCTACCGACTTAAACCCAACGATGCCCCTTCACAAACGCTTTGGCACAAGGACGCCCATCACCGCTGCATCCTCCCGGTCATCAGACGAAGAGGATACGCCGGGGAGGGACGCCCCGTCACCGGACAAGGCCATGGGAACCCCTTCGGACACTTCCATGAACTCGTCAGCGTCTGCTCGCCTAGGGCGAGCCCTTCTCACCTCCCCAAAACGGGAAGGCCGGCGATGCTCCTGGGCAACAGAAGCAGCAACGACTGGCGGCGACCTGTGCAATGTAGGACTCGGGCTTCCCGGGCCCGCGTCCCGCTGGTCACCATCAGGAGGAAGAAGGCGTGCAAACTGCCGCCTCCTCCGCCCCGTCCTTCTGCGGTGGCAAGGCTCTGCCGCTGGGTCCTCTTCTCTGGCCCGTTCTGCCGCCTTCTTCTGCGTGATGACCTCCACACAGAAGGAGTTTGCTGCGTCCCAGACCTCCTCGCTCTCGACCATCTTCGAGATTGGAGATGGGAGAGAGAGGTCGGGGCCAACACACGAAACCAGACTGTTGCGCTGCGAGGAAAAGTCAGGACACTCCTCGAGAGTGTGCTGTGCTGAGTACTCCGCAGGGCTACAGTGATGGCATTGAGTGGTCGGCTCACGCCCGATCCGGTGCAGGTAACGGCCAAAACAGCCGTGACCACTGATGACCTGCACCAGATGGTACGTGAGCGACCCTTGCTTCCTATCCGCCCACGGCTTGAGAACAGGGAGCAATGCCTCAGGAGGCCGGCTCACCCAGGCTCTCCTGCCATAGGCGGAACATCTCCTCACGTACGCCTTCCATAGCGGCAACCCGCTCTCTTGGAGCCAATCTGTAGGCGTCGGTCCGCATGCGGTAGGACGCATCATAAACATCCTAGCCACTTTTAGTAAAATTTTTTTTTAGTTTTAGGTTGTAACAACTTAGTACATAGCTGCTACATACAAGGTAGGAGCCAAATTTTGTGTGCTTGTTCAGAAAAGCAAACTGAAACTGAGCCAAATTTTCTGTGCCTGTTTGGACAAACAAACTGTACAACTTTTACTATGGGAATGAACATCCAATGAACCTAAATGTATGGAACAGCAGATTTTTTTCGCGATTCAAGATTGGTCCTATAGTAAAAGTTGTTCAGTTTGCTTGTCTAAACAAGCACAAAAAATTTGGCTCCTGCTTCAAAAGTAATATATGCTGCAAAGGCATATGGAGTGCTTGTGTGTATGGCTGATCGGAACAGTTCAGAAGCCTGAAGTTGTTGCGTTATAGTTTTCATGGTAGGTTTAAGAAGAAAAAATGTTTGGGTGCGCTGAGTGGTTATTGCGTCAGCAGCGCCGCTGTCAATATCCAATTGCAGTAGTACCCAACCAGAGGTGTGTTGAGTGGACATCTGGGCGGAAGTGCTTGTGCCCAGTGTGTTCATGACTTCCAGTAGAAGCTCAGGTGCCGCGATTTTCTGAGTGGACAACTTGTCAGCAGGGTTTGTGTTTGTATCCAATTGTAAGAGCATATGAGCCGAGGCGTACTGGGAGGACATTTTGATCACGTCACTGATGTTTTCGACCGGTTATATATGAGGACAGAATGCAAGTTATGCTGGGTAGACAAGTGTCAGGAACACAGATGTCAATACCCGGTTCTAGCAGTATAGGAACCGAGGTGTCGTGAGTGGATATCTCTTCAGATTGAAGGCCTCCATGAGCCATGGTTTATAATCACGAGCGTATTTAAAGTGTATGTATTATTAAATACTTAACTACCGGATATTCCATTTTCATTCAAGGTTTATATTGCTAAAATACTGAAAAAAATTATAAATATGGCTTCTTTTTTCTAACATGGATTCTATCATTATATCACAAACATGATATTTTTGCTAACATAATAAAGCACTTATACAAACAGCGCCATAAATAATGAAATCAAATCATATTATTTTTTTTAACACGCCAATCAGTTTCTAACACTGGTAATGATAAATTTACTAACAGACCAATAAAACGTAACACTGAAAAAGGTTACTTTGCTAAAGTAACATCATCAATAAATTGTAAAATAACAAAAAATCACTTATGTCATAATATTGCGACATGAAAAAATTTCTTAAGCACCATCTGTTCAGAAAACACTGAAAATACGTCGTTTTAGTCGCAACAAAAAAGGAGATTTATGAAACACTTCAACATTTTGAAATGCAAAAGCGCCAAAAATATGCTCCAATCGAAGCGAAACCTAGACAGATCGACGCAGAAAAAAATGCTATACAACAATGTATAATGGCGCTTTAGCATTTTTTCCTTTCCACTGACGATAAGCGACTGTAGCCACTTATCATCTGGAGGGCAGCCTGCTTATTTGCAAACATTGTTCTATAAAAAAATCCTTGACGTCTATAAGTGCCTGTAAAGGTCAATATTGAATAAAGTTTACTTTAGGAATGTAAATAAAATAACGATTTTTATTTACAGTATACTATCATCGTACTATGGTAGTACATCATCATCATCATCATCACAGCTCATATACGTCCCCACCGAGGGGCTCGAGCCTGCCCTATATTACCCTATATTATGGTAGTACATAATAGTACCTAATATAAGATACTTTATTTGCAGATTACCGCTTAATTCGCAATTGGAAACATTAAGATTAAACAACAACGGCATTAAGACTTATTGGCCGGATCCGCTCATTGACGTCCCAAACCTTAAGAAGCTCTCGTTTTCTCAAAACGATCTCAGCGCTATAACACCTGACCTATTCACCAAGATAGATCTCCTTGAGGATTTAGATTTATCCTACAATAAAATTACGTCATTAAACCCCTTGGATTTCAAGCGATTGCGAATGGTGAAGAAGCTTAATATACAAAGCAATCAACTGACCGCGATTCCTCTAGAATCTCTGATACCATTGACGTCGTTAGAAGACTTGGATTTAAGTAAAAACATTATATACGATTTATTACTACAAAGAACAGATGGTGTTGGGTTAACTAGTTTGAAGAGACTGTACTTGAACAGCAACAGAATCCGATCGGTGACCAAATATTCTTTTCCAGCAAACAACACACTGTAAGTATTATTTATCTTATCGCAAAGTGCTACAAACTTTACGTTTGGCTATGTTTGAATATCGTTTCTGTTTAACAAAAGTAAACTACCTATGAGAAATTTATTTGCAGGCATTATTTTCTAGGTCTCTAATTAATGTGCTCTTCAAAAACATTGCCACATGTAAAAGTTACAATTATTATTTTCAGGGAGTTACTAGATTTATCTAATAACCTCATAGAAATAGTGGAAGAAAAATCATTTTTGACATGCACTAGTTTAAAAGAATTAAACCTTGGGCAGAATAATATAACTTTCATTTTCGAACTACCATCAACGTTACAAATTGCAATATTGAAGATAAATACATTCTATCATTGGCCTAAATTTCCTGGAGGCATAAAATATATCGACATCTCATACAATAGACTTTCTAGTTTATATGATGAAAAAACTGTGAACTTTGAAAATTTGGAGGTAAGTTATGCATGCATTCTATATAAAATCGTTCGTAGAGAAATCCGTGTTGATTTCAACTCATTTTGTTATCACTGACGCGCATAAATCTATTTCTAGGTCTTAAACATCGGAGGAAACCAAATAAAAGAGTTTAACATTAAAAAGAGTTTGCCGAATCTATTCATTTTGGACATTTCCTACAACTTGATGGACGAAATACCAAAAACCATAAACGCTCAATATTTACCCAGCTTAGAAGAATTACGGTTAGATGGCAATCCGATCGAGAATATTTATTTCAACAATGTAATAGTATTGAAGAGTTTGTATTTAAACGACCTCCAAAAACTGTTACGTGTCGACGACAAAGCTTTTAGCAATGTGTTGGGGAGGGGCATCGATGAAATAGAAGGGGAGTCTAAATGTTTCTATCTCTATCTATCGAATTGCCATTCGCTTGAAGAAATATACGACGGTGCTTTTGCTGGCACTTCCCTATGCATGGTAAGTTTAGTACAGAATAAGTGAAATGGCTGAAATTTATTCATTAGCATATTTGTAACAAATACGTTTAGTGTTTTTTTTTTGTTCCTATACATTGTATAACTTGTATTGTATATACGTACACGTGATCAACTTGGAATCATAAGCATTATGGTATTATAACAATCCATACTTAATATTATAAATGCGAAAGTAACTCCGTCTGTCTGTCTGTCGCGCTTTCACGCCTAAACTACTGAACCGATTTAGATGTTTGGTAGAGACATAGTTTGAGTCCCAGAAAAGGACATAGGATAGCTTTAATCGCAGAAATCACCCCTTAAGTGGGAGAAAAGGGGGTGGAAGTTTGTATGGGGAATCAATAACCGCTGAACCGATTTAGATAAAATTTAGTATGGAGATAATTTGAGTTGTGGGTTGTGGGGAAGGCTAAAGAATAGTTTTTATCCCTGTAAACAGGGGGGGGGGGGGGCACGACTTGTAAAGGGAATCAATAAAAAAGGAAGGAAGTCGCGGACAAAAGCTAGTAATATTACAAAATAATTATATAGTCTTGTCGCATTATTTGACCGTCTTGACTCGGTTTGAAGACATAATGTCTCAATTAGGACGTCTTCGAGCCTTCACTACGTCCTTCGCTTTGTCATATCTGCCCCTTTTTTGAGTATAATATCTATCATTAGTGAATAACTGAAAGTCTCTTAGTCCCCTTCCCTTATGTCATTCCAAATTTTTTTGACAAAGAGGCGATCAACGTCATACATAGTGGTGCTCTATGGGTGCTCTATTGAAAGATTCGTGTAGCGTCAAGTGATTCGTTGAGAGTCGTTTGCGCTCGATTTCTATTGATTTTCGTTTCGTTATTAGATCGAAGTTCAATATTAATTTTCATCTTTGCATTCAAATAGATTTTTATCGAATCGTAAATCAAAGGAAATCGAGCTCAGAGGAATGATTAAAAAAAGGACCCCTGCTCGACTACCTACCTTCACCGACACGAACCTACAGTTTTGATACATATAATTACTTCTGCCGAACTTTAATCCCCAAACAGATTGTATTAAGAATCAAATACATATGTGATTTGAAAGATACCAAAATATTGCCACCAGCCCCCGTAGCACGTCCACCAGAACACGATATGATAAAGCGATTTATCGCGGTGAACTGTCAAAATACGACGAAACCCTATTGTATTTTGACATTTCACCGCGATAAACCGCTTTATCATATCGTGTTTTGGTGGACGTGCTAGGGGGGCAGATTGGCGTGTTAACGGCTAGGTAGCAGTTACAATAGAGACGCAGTTACATTTACCATTACTTTTAACATTAAAACCAGTTCTAAAACGTAGGGAACGTAGGATCTTGCCATTATCTGCCACAGTGGTTCATTTTACTGGATCTGTTATGTTAAACCCCACGTCGACTACCTATAGCTGATTTTTTAAATGTTTTCTGTTACTTTCGTTTTTACTCTACATTTTTGTTTACAAAACATCTGTTCTATGACCATCGTGCATCGCTATGTAGAACATCATGCTTATATTATGTGAAACTTTTTATAATAAACTTCGACAAAGTGTTACTAATTTGCTATTTCATAAGTTTAAAGCGCATGTAAAAAGACTCTAATGAGACAAGGATAATTTGAATGATGCCAATGCCTGGTGTTAATTTGAAGATAAAGAATCGTGTTGTTGTGTATATTATGTCAACAAATATGGTTGTATTTGGTAACGAAACAGTAAGAAGAGAAGTGACACATCTAATCTTGTAATAGCAGTTAAGCTCAAACTTTGCTTTTCAATTGACGACTCTGTACAGGGAGAAAAAAAAACCGTTGTTGGTTCTTTCCGGACAAGTTCTTCCGCCGTAGACTTGTGAACCAATGGCGTAGTTTCTTTGATGTGCAAAAATGATTATGTAATAATCCAATTTGAATAAACTATATTGAATTTAAATAGGATAGGCTACTTTTTATCCCAAGTTTTAATGAGTTCCCTGGGGACGCATATGAAGTCACGGAAACAGCTAGTAATATATAAAAATACAATCTATTACGTACACAACGACTTAATTACGAAACGGTGCTAGTCTTTATAACATTGGCGAACAAATAGAAGTTTTGATTTCAGCTGGATGTTAGCAAGAACAATTTGACAAGGCTCTCAAGGGATTTGCTTCCATGGTCAAGCTTAACAGAGGGTATTAACCTACAGTTCAACCCCTGGCATTGCGATTGCAACATGCAATGGATGGTCGACCAGTTGCTACCACTGTTGTACAACACCAATGCCTCTTATTTACTGGACGATTTTAGGTATGTATGTAGTCTATAATTATTGTAGTAATAATTTGCATGAACGTAATGCTAAATGCAGCAATTCTTGAATTTGTGGTTTAACAGATAGCAGGTACTCCAGTAAATTTCATTAAAAGTATGATTATTAAAATTGGTATGGCCTATCCATATTTTAACCAATATCCCTATAATAATTATTACATACGCCATGATGTTATGATGTTAATTGGTTTAACAGACTTTAAATCACAAAATACTCAACCTATTGAGGCAGACTTTCCCATTAATTATCCTTAGGTGAATTTGTTTTCAATCAGATGCGGTTCGCCGAGGGCTTACGAGCGGCTGCGATTGGTGCATTGGTACAACTGGACAGATCAGGCCATGTGTACCGACGGGTATTTGAGGGCTGGCCCACACGACACATATGTTGTAAGCATAGATTCATTTGTCATTTGAAGTGTTGAAGCTACACAAAGACAGTTTAAATGTCTTCAGTTTTGAGAGAGAGACACGTCTTCATACGCCACTCCTGTCTTCATGTTGCTCTTGACTTTAGTACATGCCTATCTATTAACATTGTTCAAGTAGTCACACCGTAATCAGACACAGAAGCGTTGTTAGTGTCATTCTGTGACTTTAAGGCAAAATTTAAGTTTAGGTATGTTCTCATCCAGAACACTTTTGAAACTGTATCGATCTGTTTATGGCTCTTCAGATGGTATTTACACAAACCGTTTCATGTGTGTAATTCTAAGTGTATGTGTGTACCTATAAGTAACTTGAGCTTTATTTTGACTAGGTACATTTTCACAAAGTAAAACACACCCTTAGTAGTAGCTGAATCTTAAATTTCTTTTGTGTTAAGAGCTGATTATGGTTGTCACTTGAAAGTTTTTGCTTTCAGTTTAAAATCAAATAACTCTGAAAGTATTGGGGTTCCAAGTCTCAGGCAAGCACCGAAGGTCCATTTAGTATCTAACTTATATCCCCTTAAAAGAATCGACAGTAGACGTGCGGGTGACAATGTTTGACATAGCATAGATGACTTTTTAATGACCTGCAAATTGTTACTAATAAAAAATATATATTCTCTCACAGCTGGAGCCGTCCACAGAAGCAACGGCATTCAACATCAGCACATCATCTCTCATACTGATCGGCTGTATCCTAGTGGCCCTGCTAGTCGCCATAGCGCTTACAATATACCTCGTTGTCACCAGGAAGAGGTATAGGATACGCCAGGCGGCGCTAAAACGGAAGAGGCAGAGCGCTATCGACGCAAAAAACTCGAACGGCAAGGAGAAAGATTACTTTACAGCATTGAACAAGACGTGAATGTGAAGACTGATACATTGCAGTTGCTATAGATGCAGATGATACATTAGGTTTACAGTTGAATTTGCGAAGGGAATGGACTAAATATTTTCTGACAGTTGCTTCTTTATCACTGAGCGAAAAATATGTGTTTATACTTAGTTTATCCTCATATAGGAGACTTGATTTTGATTGATAGTGACATTTTATTAGAATCATCATTATTCTCCTAATGAATGAACGATATTGAAATACGTGCAGAATGTACTAAAATGGTATCGAGACCAAGAGTATTATATTTTTCTATTTATGCAAAGATTGTCGATATAAAAAAAAACGTTTATTGAACTTGAAATATGTAGGTAGGTTTTCAAAAATACAGGATCTTTGAATTTTTCTATGAACATCATAAGAATAAATTACATGTTTTGTACAAATAGGTACCATAATGGTTTACTATTTATAACGAAAAAATGATATATATATATAATAAACTATTTTTTTACCACAATGTCACAATAGGTACTCATTTCCCAATGGGATTTAAAACCTTGCGCAATTGCAACTTGCCTTTCAATAGTTTGTTCTAGTAAATATACTGCAATGTATTTGCTTTATATGATAGAAGATATACTCTGTTAATGCAATGAGACACGCAAACGCAAGCAAGCAACCAAGCGAGCTAGAGTGTAAAATTTTAAGTATGAAATCTTTCATGTTGTGGAGACGCATTTATGAAACAATAGAGCAGGGGTTCCCATCCTTTTACCCTATGCGCCTCACCCAACATTATGCTAAAATACTACGCCCACCAGGGGCCGAAATGGGGAGTCAAAATAAGAAAATTAAACAAACGATGAAAATATTGGCGTGTTTAGTATTATTCAAAAGTAGGTAATCAACTAAGAAAAGGAAAACATACAATTAATGAGAGCACTGTGGCTGCACTTTATTCAGCAATTGGTGAATCCTTGGCTTCATAGTGCTCAATATACTTTCATGGAGCCGCTCGCTGCCCCCCTTGGTTCACTCTACGCCCCCCAAGTGGGGCACGTCTCACTGGTTGGGAAACCCTGCAATAGAGCATAGAATTCAAATTCGCATTCGAAATCGTAAGATTTGAATACGAAATTCCAAATGCACTATTCTTGAATATTCATCCCGTGAATTCAGCAACAATTAGTCCACTCGTTTTTTATTTCTACACTAGAATATATAAGTACGCAACGTACCTTATATACGTTACGTTTTACGTGCGATTCATTGCCGATTATTTACCTACATTAATGAGTAATTGCGTATGTAGGTAAGACCGATTTTTTTCACGTGAAGTCGAATCTAAAATAGAATTTGAATTCAATGACAATACTGAATTCAAGTTCGAAATCCTTTAAAATTGGGAGCAATAGAAAACAATTTCGCACATGATTTATTTTCGTGCTTGAATTCAAGATTCACTTCCAATAATTCAAAATGCGTGGCCTACTTATTCGAATATTTTTAAGATTTGAGTGAATACACATACACTGATTGGGTAAACCGTCGTCCCATTATATTGTAATCATCATCAATAAAAAGTAAACATAAATAGATAACTGACTTAGAAAATTTACAGATTCTATGGAACATGTCCAACTCACTCACCTGATCAAAGGGAAAGGCTTTATGCAGTTTCCTGTCGTTGCGGTATTCGGCTTACAGTCCGCTTTTGGACGATGTACGAGTAAGGCTGTAAGGAGCTGGCACACGCCGTAGTCGAGGTGTGAGGCTCAAGGAACGTATCCCGCCATCAGAGTTCTCCACAACTGCTCTGATGGGCTTTGAACAAACTTTGTTAGTTATTTTAGTTTTAGAGATAAATTAAGTAAAATGATACTAGATAGTCTAGTCACTTACAGTGTAAATGCTAAAAAACTTTGTACTTAATAAGGCTTTAGGAGAAAGTTGAACCTACTACACTCAGGGACAAATTTAGAGGAACACTACACTTTTTACATAGATTCAAGCTACTTTTACAACATTATATCGATGTGTGATTGACCTTTAATGCGTTTGTTTGATTGTTCTCCAGGATTCATGACCAAGGCCATAACGGATAATGACAAAATTTCCCTATTTGTGACCTGGAGTCCTGGAGAAGAACGGTAACTTTTAAATAGTGGTCTTTTTTATCACAATCGTACAACTGGTTTCCACGGTGAATGTTTTTTTTTTGTAGCGAATCCGATGGCTAGGAAGCTAGTAAAACTAAATATGGTTTCGTATGCTGAAATACACAGCGTTATCAAAACTAGAAGTGAATTTTTATCGTTCCTCTAAATTTGTCCCTGAGTGTATATTTATTTTGAACAAACCACGCAATGTCGACATGGCCGTGCTAGAATATACGCTTAACATGGATGATTTAAGGGAAACGAGGACTCGGCAGGCATAGAAGGAGGTGGCGGGAGGAACTCGACAACTTTCTTCCTGAATGGCGGTGTAGGGCCCAAAATAGAGACAGTTGGCGAGAAAGTAGGGAGGCCTTTGCCCTGCAGTGGGAAATTACGGGATAGTATAGATAGATAGATATAGATGGATCATTTAGGCATGAATGGGCAAAAATGGGCAAAATGACATCTCAAAATAAGTGTTCATGAAGTCAACTGTCACTTTAAAACCAGATTCCCAAATTTCCAATTCCAAATATTGATCCAATATGGTAAGTATTACCATAAACGGGTTTTTAGTAGGTCATAATATTTTAGTCATAAAACCAGACAGACAAAGCTAAAAAGAATTGTTCTAGTAATATTCTCTTACCAAATCATTGTGGTCTTATCACAAAAAATCGTTGGACCATGGTTTAAAACAGATCTATGAAATCCGAAGTTGAACCTCGGCCTTACACAACTCGTCTCGACCTTATTACAAAACGCGTTTTATCTCTGGTTTAACAAAACCTGAGTTTTACCCAAGTTCGAAGTAAATCATTCATTCAATCATTATTTTTAATAGCCTGGCGATATTTCTTTTAGTTACATGTTACATATTTTTTTCTTTCAAGTATTCCTTGACAGAAGGCGAAATATAGAGCCATATTGATATCGAGACATTTAGGTAAATCACATGATTATTACCGAAGATTACTGTTGAGTCAACAGTGTATAGTGAATGGTCATCTATTATGTTGACTTTAGAAAGGTCCGAATTTCTCTCTAGAACTATAGTAAGCCGAATATAATGTAGGTACAGCGAATAGTCACCATCATAGCTCATCGTGTAGAGGGGCTATAAATCTACATTAGATTTTAATAAGCTTTTAAAAAAGGAGAAATGTCGAGAAAATATCAATATATCGCCGTACTAGACCGATACATCGATATATTAGTATCGACCTTATTCGATATATATCGATATCAATATATCGATATTTTTAAAAACTTTGCATCCCTACGAAATCCATTTCATCAAGCATATGCAAATCCATTTAAAAAGCCAAGTCACAATTTGTGCAATAATAAATATCGAAGAGTAACATATTCAACTTGAAGGTTAGTTGTCAAATATGACATTAGAATCTACAAAAAAAAACAAGATAAACCAGCGCTAAATTAGGGGTATGCCTAGTTTAACTTTAGACCTGAGTTCAACCTCGATTTTTGCTTAAACCAGAGATAGAACAAGTTTCGCAATAACAATTTTTCTTAGAACCAACAAAAACTGAGTTTTTGCTTAGACTGAGTTTAAACTTTACTTAAACCATTCATGTTATAAGACCGATAAAGTTAGGTATATAGAGGTTGCGGAACAAACACGAGATCTTGCTTAACGCTTTCTATGTGAAATCACGTATAACCAAAATGCAAGGTAAGGGGGACGTTAAGTCACCTGTGGTGAACAGGAATGTCTTGAAAAGCACGTCTACCTTGGCCAAATTCTGCAGTTTGATAAAACAATTTCGAGAAAGATATCAACACCTGGAGGATATAGCTAGGTCTTTACGTCGCCTATACCGAATCCAAATCCGAATAGGGTCGAATCCAGAACAAGGTGATTCGACAGAGAACGAAAATTATCGATATAGCCCATCGGATGAGCAAGCTGAAGTGGCAGTGGGCTGACAACATTAACCGCAGAACCGTCAATCGTTGGAGGAAACAATTTCTAGAGTGGACACCATACATCAGCAAGTGTAGTGTAGAACCCCCTTAAACTAGATGGAGCGACGGT
Source organism: Schoenobius gigantellus (assembly GCA_963935595.1). Lineage (NCBI taxonomy): Eukaryota > Metazoa > Arthropoda > Insecta > Lepidoptera > Crambidae > Schoenobius > Schoenobius gigantellus. Next base: position 25,676,763 of record OZ012543.1, read on the forward strand.
CTTGGCAAGGTGGTTAGCAAAGCTGGATGAGAGTAGCCGCAGATCATGCTCAGTGGAGTGCACTTAGAGAGGCTTATGTCCAGCAGTGGACGTGTGTGGGCTGATAATTATATAAAAACAATATTTGTGGACATCTGTACGTTTAAGAGGGTACAGTACCTACTACTAGCGCCGCCATTCGTTTTTTATTAAATACGATAAATTAAAGACGTTTCTACAAAAAATAGATCAGTCAAGAACTCAATACAGATATTTCAGATTTTTTGAGCTATTCAGGCATAGATAAAATGTAAGTGGCCACTTTTGGCAATAATTCGGATTATGATTATTCCTATTCTAAGTCAAAGTGATTGCAGCGCCTCTAGTGCTGAGTTTCTAAAACTGTAAATATTTTTCATCAGGGCAAGATTACACATTGTATAGGCGATTTGCTCTTGTTGCCGTCGCCGACAAACTTTGTGTGACGTAGAGACGATGTCGAGGTACCCGTTCTCTGAGAATCTGGAATTTAGAACATGCGCGAATATACGGATTATAGTAAGAAAAAAGGAAAACGTGCAGAGATTGCACACTTTCGCTATAAAAACGTACTAAAACCCACCAAAACGTAATAACTAACTGTATGGAATATGCCTCAATTTAAAATTTTAAGAGTAATTATTTTCTCGCAGTCAATGATAAAAAGTAGAGTACCTAACACGTGAAAAAAAAATCATTTCCGCTCTTGTATCCCTTGATCCGCTCTTGTATCCCTTGATCCGCTCAGGATTCTGTTCTAGAATCCTTCTCTCCTCTCGGGATATAACTTAGTGCCTCGAAAAGAATTCACCTTTTTTTCACTTGTTGGGTAATCTACTATTATTACATTTCCGTTTGACACAAGCTATGCCATCTATGCTTTTTCTAGTTTTGGATGGAACTAATATATAGATTGTTCCTAGCGGTAGCCAATGACCGACAAGATGTTATTGTTATGTAGTAAGTAGTTAATACTATTTATTTATTTTAGCAATCCCCGCAATCACACAGAATATGGAAATATTAATAATAATATTATTAATATTTGGAAATATTAATAATAATATTATTAATATTTCCACATATAGTTTTTTATTTTATTATTTCCCATAGAGTAATGTGTCATTCACAAAAAGTTTTATTTATAAAGCCACTAAATAGGATGGCCCATATTGATCAGTGTCCTTTATGCCTACGATCCGAAAATAAGTTTCACTTGCATCGTGGTTTCATAATACCACACAACGATTTTTTAAATGTTTGTTACCTCATAGCTCCGACATTTGTGGGCCGATTTTCAAAATTCTTTTTGTAATCGAAAGAGTATAGGAATCCCCGGCAAATCGAGGAAAACCCTTAAATTTCAAAAGCACATCCAACGTGTTTCATGTTTTTTCTTAAGATATTCAGGTATTTGCGTCTGGTAGTCATCATGTCATGTTACTGAGCTGATGATGGACGATTTCTGGTAGATTAGGAGTTCGGGAATAATTCTTTCAAAACTGTTAAGAGCGAGGACGTTTTATTTTAAGTTATTCTGATATTTACCTTGGCTCAGATTCTAATACGCATATATTAACTTAACGAAAAAGATTGAAAAAAAAATTTACAAAAAAATAAAACTGACTTCAAAAAAACCAAAAAGTTATAAATAATAATAATAACACTACATACAACATCACAGTTTTATACTGAAGTCGGTGCCAAGCAATGATCACCTTGAAAGTCTTAAAAAATAAAAGAACAATTAATTATGTAGTTATGTACTTACCTACTTAAAATTTGGCACCAACTTCAATATAAAAGTGTGATGTTGTATGTAGTGTTATAATATATGATTATTTGACTTTTTGGTGTTTTTGAAGTGGGTTTTATTTTTTGTAAAAAAAAATTTTTAATGCAAACGGGCGGGGACATCGGCGAGGTTCACCAAGCACGCACACAGCCAGGGGCCTTATTCGGGGCGTTAACGCATTTGTGGCTTTTTGAGACAGTTACTGTTGGCTATCCGATTACTAACTAAAACATTTGTCACTATTGACTTATCAAGAAAATGTAGTACGAATAATTTGCATCAGGAAATGTGTATAAAAGCGACAAAAGCAGTTTTATTGAAACGCTATCAAGCGAAATGAGACCCCAGGTTATGTGCTCGGTGGCGAGGTTACATGGTTTATAGCAGCGATACTCAAGCTTTTTTTTATAGGGGCCATAAACAGGAGTCGGTTCATATTTCTTGCGGGCCACATGCAAAAAATATTTTCGTGTTAATAAAAAATGTAATTTAAAATTAATAATGTACCTGAAAGAAAGAAAATGGTCTCGCTCGGGAAACGCTCAATGCAATACTCACCCCGGTAGGGTTATCTTGTAACCTATTTTATTACCTCGGTGCGTCTATAGTTTCTCTGATGGTTATACATTTTTGTAACTCATAATGGGCTAGTCACAAGGACACGGTGGGTCACATGCGGCCCGCGGGCCGCAGGTTGAGTATAGCTGGTTTATAGTATTATGGGAGGACAAGTGAAACATTTATATACCCTTGAAAGTGTATCACCTGTGGTACTCCCAAGCATTGGTACAGACAGACTGCAGTGACCAAATTCGTAAATTCATGATCAAGCAGTGACCTCTGTCATTGCAACAAAGCTGGTGCTTAAATCTACTTATCTTTATACACTGCGATCTTTACAGTAGCAAACGTTTTGCAGCCGCAATACGTCAACATCGTTTGCATCGATGTGGAAGTATTGCGTTTGCATCGCCGCACACGCGCGCGATCGCGAATGTTTTTCTGCATCTAAACAGCCAGCTGCTGATGTATCACGTTAGCATTGGGACTGTAATAATTGCATCTCTTGTAACGATGCTGTAACGTACTTTGATGTTCGCCTGCGCCATCGTGTTTCATGACTGCGTTTGCTAGTTTCTTTGACATATACATTATAGTATAAAATGGCCAAATTCCACCTGTAATGCGTGAAATAAATGAAAATAATTAAATAACTATATTATTTTGCTAACCCTAGAAAGCCCTACATTGTCGCTTATGAGACCTAATACGCATATTGAAATTAATAAAAAGCTTTAAATACATAATAATTATTAATATTACTAACTTCTTATTAAATTAATAAAATCTCGAATCCGAAACCATTTGTTATCAAAGACTAACTTGTATTTTTAACACAATAAGGAGTATAAAATGACCAAACTCCACCTGCTTCCTATGTAATGCGTTTGTTACGGCGATAGTTTTGACATCTCACATAAGTGGCCAACAACATAGTGCGTTAAATGGTGTTGGCATTGTTAACAGTTTGTAATAACTTTTGTAGCAAATTTTGCTTAGGTATGTTGCCACTATTTTAAGGCGATGATTCTTAACGCGTACATAACGCATACGCTAAAGGAGTACATGTAAGGCCTAATAGGTCTTACTTAGAGGTTAGCCTCGATAGATCTTTATAGGTCGTAGTGACGTAAATAGCCCCGAAATAATAAATATGCAATAACGCGTTTTATTATATGAACTATCATACAAGCATAACGCGCGGCCGCCGCGTGCACTTATGTTCGGCTGGTGCTGCCGCGCGTACTTTTGTCAATATGTCAAATCGTATGATTCGCAAACATGGATTTAATAATTATTATTAAGTCCATGTTCGCAAATATGCAACTCTTACATGGACCACGGAATGCAATCTTCAAGGAGGAGGTTTACTTAAAGTATTTGAAAATGACAGTTCTGAGTCAGCAACCAAAGCTAGCTAATAGGGTGGCTAATGTGATATCAATCGCACTAGCGAAAATAAAACTACGATAATTAAACATTTTTTTTATATAAAAGCCATATTCGTGTATAATAAAATAAAATAAATCACAATAATTATTTAACACAGATAATTTCGAATATAAATAACAATTGTAAATAATATTAATAACACATTACATTTTATAAATTTCCATTTGTATATAATAAAAAATAACATTGTTATCGCTTGTACTACTACCTATATATTTTTTATAAATACGCAAACAATTGTATATTTTATGAGATAAGATGATCAACATATTTAATGAAGAATTTCAACCGTTTTGCTTTATAGCTAGTACAGTAAAAGCGCTGCGTCGAGTTTTAACTGTTTGACCTTTGGACCGTTCTTATATCGCTCGTCAAAGCGACGATTTTCGTAGTGCTAATGTAAAACTTGATGTGGCGCTCGCTGTACCGACAATAGCTATTTGTGTTTGTGTGGACAAATATTAACAAAACATATTACGAAATAATGGTAACCATTTAAATTTAAAGGGATCCAGGGCATTTTTGTCTATATGACCTAGACTTTTAATCATATATCGATGGATAGGTATTTTCTAGCGGAAAAAAGTTATTATTGGGTCACATTTGGCATTGTTGTCCGATTCGAGATACTTAGCGGCTTATAAATTGTGTTTTTGGTTCATCGAATAGTACGCAAAAAATCAATAAAATACCTATTGTGTAGTGATTACTAAGCTGGAATGAATATGTGAACTCATCCACATCAGCAAAAACTGCTTAAAAATACTTATTTATATAGCTAGGTACGTAACTAGTTTTTTTAAATGAATTGTTACTTAGGTAAAAAAGTATATATTTAGGCCTACAAGTTGTTATTATTACCAAGAAAGTATTAACAATAGCCTAATTCAGCGGTCAGAGTAGATGCAAAACACAGCGTTCCCCTCTCACTCCCCCGCTTGCTACCTGGCAGCAGCCGGCGTACGCGCTGCCATTTTAGTCGTTTTGTGTGTGACTACACGAGCTACGTACTGATTGACCCCTGCATTCTTTTGAACTCTGTTTTCTGCATCTTACGTTGACCCTGGCTTAAACTATTACTACCGAAGAAAAATCTTGCACTTATTTTCCACTTTCGAGCAAAAAATAAAGAAATCCTAACATATTACGGTAAATACTAACACATAAGCTCACGGTCGCCATCTTGATTTCTTTCACATTTTATGTACGCTATTATAGTACTGGAGAGATCTATATCTTTCATTTAAGACCTAAATCATTAAAATCGGTTTAGCCGTTTGATAAATATATCAAAAATACTTAGAGATGTAATCACAAAATGATTTAATACTCAAGGTACGCGTACTCCGATCGGACAACAAATCAGGACAAGCGCCATACTAATTCGTGCTCTATGAGAATATACCTTTCTAACGATATATGATTTATATCTATTGGGTCCTAGACCAGAGTCCATACATTTGTGCCCATTGTCCTTTACTAGTGGATTCTAAAATGAAATCGTGCGACATTACATGTCTTCTAATAAATATAATAAACAATCTATAAAGCATCTTAAATAAATCACATACAAAAATTACAGCGGAATCGAACCCTCAATATGTAATAAATGAAAATAATTAAATAAGTAAGTATATATTTTGCTAACCCTAGAAAGCCCTACATTGTCGCTTATAACACATAATACGCATATTGAAATTAATAAAAAGCTTTAAATACATAATTAATATTACTCACTTCTTAGTAAATTAATAAAATCTCGAATCCGAAACCATTTGTCATCAAAGACAACCTACATGTATTTTTAACACAATAAGGAGTACTATTCATATTAAGAGTGCTGCTGTCCTTAATATTTTAGATTTGGTAGGAAGAAAAGGTTCACTTGTACCATTTGGATCCTTTTAAATATTTCTTTTTATTTACGATTTCTGAGATTTCAAGGGAAAGTCATAACATGTGACCTAACGTTCGCCGCGATGGTTCGCGATGGTCATACAGACTCAGACTATGAGTCAAAAGCAATGAAATTATAAAATCCGTTTTTAGTACTTTCAGAGTTTAGTAATTTTAAATTAGTAAAAGTAACTCATCCGTCCAAATTATAAGAATTATTTTTTCAAATATTAAAAAATAGAAATAAAATATGCACACTATTTATAAATTGTTTCTGTACGTGTGCGATTGATAATTATTGTTTTCAACAGAAAACATTTCAACAAAATATTAATGGTACATCCATCTTATAAACGGCCAAAGATTATTTTTGTGCGCTGTTTTGAGTATTATTCTACAGTACTGCCTCGCATTGCAGTGCATTGACGGCTTCTTTGATCTAGTTCATTGAGTCCCAGTGGTCCAGAAAATCGACGGGGGTCTACGTTGGCATGAAAAATAGGGGTACACAAATTGTAAGTGGGCGTCCACGGAAATCTATCTGATTTTGATAGTAAAAAACAAGAATGCTGGCTTAGCACTACCTACTCATAAAAATAAGGTATAAAAAAATCTGAATTATTTTGGTGATACTTTGTCTACTACGGGTACAGGCGTGTTTATTCTTTATTACGTTTTTGCGCTAGATTTTTTGTATCCCAGCGTATTGTTAAGGAGATTGATTAGCTTATATCCACGAATTCTAATATTCACAGCGCATATCGTACGTAAAATTTTAACATTTTTATTATTCAAATTTAATAGAGATAACTAAATTATTATAATAGATATGTATTACTTTAATAGAAATAAGGTTTTTTTTTCTTTTTACATAGAAAGATTATGTGAAAAACGAATGACTTACCTACTGAAAATTGTAAGCAAACGAAACAGGGACGTTACTTCGTTTCTGTGATTCAAATGAAATGGACTTTCATAAATGCAACATTATTAACGATGTGTGTAGATAAGCAACATGAACCATTATGTGCAACCAAATCAAAAATCAGCGTAGGACACAATGATTGTTTTATTTGGTTTGTAATATGACTTCGTTTGTAATATGAATCTCCGACACGACTAATGTTTTGTTTTGTAATATGTGCGTTCCACATAAGCATCACAACTTTTTTGTGCTAACGAGGTGCTAACATCTGATGTTGACCGCTTTTTGCATTTCTTTTAAGAAACGTTAATACGAACACATCGCATAGTACGAGAATTGGTAGTGGAAGCCAAGTGGAAACTAAAAAACGTGAACAAAAACACAAAACCAACAATAACACCTCTGACCACAGACTATGTATCATTTACTAGGAGTCGGGTCGTCGCCGCCATCTGCGATCAACTTTGCGCGTGGAACCCCATTCGTAGAGCTTCACAATAATATTATATAACCTACTTAGAGTCACGACTGGACTCTCATGTAAAATTTTACAAAGTTCTTTAATAATAAAAATAAAGATTAAAAACCCTAGTCATGCCAAGGCCGCTATTAAAACATCGTATTGTCATCTATCATTTCTTGTTGTTTTACGTATTTAATATGAAATTATAACTATCGATTTCCTTATCGTCGATCTCCCTGCTATTGCGAAATTTGTGACAAGTATAAAAATTTGATTATCACAATTATAAAATTACCACTAATGTTGAAGGAAAATGCACGCACAATAATGTAAGCATCCGTTGAATCTAAACAGATGATAATTAATAACAAGAAGAACGTTGGCAGCGAATGCCCATAAATGAAACAAAACCGCGCACTAAGAATACTCAGAATGCTCTTTTTGTTGTGCGCCACCGCAAGACTGCGATATTATAATTCAAATCTTCCTATCACAATTTTCGATAACGTGGGCATCGACTCGCCCTTCAGTCTAAGCATTTACTGGTGCCATAATAACAATAGTGAACGAACTTACGACGAACCTTCAAACAGTAGGATGAGGCACATAATCTAATAATAGTAGATTGAAAACATTGAATATGAAAACGTAATAACATTTATCACAATTAAGAGTAAAACAATTTCGCTTACAAGTCACAGCGCCTTATACATGTTAATAAAAACAATACAAAAACAATATAGATGGTATTTACGTTCAAGCCATTGAATGGCGAGTAAACAGAAGTCAAATGCGAGATGAAAGCTTGACATTTTTTTTTTCTTCGTTGGAAATAGATTTTATTGCTTTCTTCTTCCAATTTGAACATTAACAAAGAGATTATTGTGTAGCTTTAAGCTGAATGCACATGTCCGCGCCACATGCGCCGAACGCGCGGCATTTTTGGAATGCGTTGTATGAAATTATATGAAACCTGGCACATTTGGCCGCACTGTACGTGCCGAATTTCAAAAATGCGGGAGGTGTCCGGGTATAGAAAACTCCATGCTAATGACGTCATATAATGCGGCGCGGACGACGCGTGCGGATATGTGCGATCCGCTTTACTCAACTAGATATCACCGCTCTGTTGTATCTTTCAACTTGAAAATGACACAGGACTATATTATTAGATAGTAAAGTAATCCCGTGTCCCGTTGCCGAGATGACAGTTTACTTGCCGAATGGGTTGATGATGCTCCTCACCAGTTCTGGGCCATGGTAGTAGCCTTTCAGCATCAAGTTCCAATAGATGAATGGAAACAGGTCCTTCTTCATGTAATATGCAACTGCTGTCTCCCGAGACTGGAATGAATAATTCTCTACAGTGATCAAATCCATAATCCCAATCCTACCTACCGTATTGGTATTTATTATAAATCACTATCGTACCATTAAGTTTCAACTGCCTGGTAGAGACCAGCCCAGTATCGATCTGGAGTTCCAGGGTACGATTCTCCATAGGGGCAGAAGTTTTTCTGCTCGGTTTGTTTGGTACTACGGCTTCTAAGCCGCCTGACTAGCTACATTCGACTTAACTAAGTTTATTTATTTGAAAAATGTTAATAACATCGTTGTATCCGACAATGAGGGGAACAACGTTTCGCTTTAATAAGGCTCAACACTCAAAAATTTCTGGGGAAGGCAACCCTTATTACCTACCAAATAAATATACACAAAAAAATTCATAACACTCGGTTAAGCCGTTTCGGAGGAGTTCGATAACAAACACTGTGACACGAGATTTTTTATACATAAGATAAAAAGCAAAAGTACGAATGTACGTCGGGTATACTCCCCTGTGTGGTGGAGAATACCCCTTGGTCTCCTGTTGAAAGTAAGGGAGTTTGGTCGCGATGGGTGGAAGTGGATGTCAAGAATTTAAAAAATATATATTTCTGTCCTTTTGTACCAGAGATATCATAGAAACTTTTAAAAATATTCTAGAAGTTGCCGGAATATTCTAGAATTCTCTGAAATGATCTATTATTTTAAAAAATTTAAATGATATAGGGTAGGGTATTGTTAAATGTCATCGTAATATTCTCAAACGTTCTAGATTGTTCTCTACATTTCGAAAATGATCTACATTATTCAAAAATAGTTCAAAGACGATAAAATGACCCAGACTGGCCTATTATTGACCAGAATGCTTCGAAACGTTCTAGAATGTTCCCTAAATTTCCAAATGATCTAGCTTGATTATTCAAAAATAAATCTGACGTTAAATGATCCAGAGTGGCCTATTATTGACTAAAATGCTTCCAAACGTTCTAGAATGTTCTCAGAAATTCCAGAATAATGTAGATTTGTCCAAAATGCTTTCAAACGTTCTAGAATGTTCTCTCAATCACTAAAATGATCTAGATCATTCAATAATAATTCAAAAAGTTAGAATAATTTAAAATGAACTGTTATTGACCTGAAAACTCCCAAACGTTATAGAATGTTCTAGAAAATTAAAAAAAAATAATGTTCTCTCCATACACTACAGGTCTTACTAATAACCATTGTATAAGCCTGATTTAGTTAAACAGTGTTTTGTCACGTTCACTCGAATGACATTTCAAATTCGAACAAAAGAGACAAAACACTGCTTAATTATACAAGGCTTATACAATGGTTATTAGTATGGCCCTAAAAGTTTAATAAATCTCGATATGTAATAAAAAATTGGTGTGTGCATATCGTTCATGCCATTAAACATGCAATGTATTATAATAACCCGGGCAACGTCGGGTTTCGAAGCTAGTTCAATTTAAAAATATACATGTAAGCAACATTGCATTTGATATCTAGGTAAATCCTACTCATCTACTGAGATGGATATAGGATATGGATGGGTATTTAAGATGACTTACTGACTGTCTCTTTCGGGAGGTAAGTTATAGTTTTCGAATAAGTTAGACAGTATAAGTTGTCAATAGGCAAAGCAAAATATAAAGTATATTAAAAATGCAACATGTATTACAAAAGTAAGGTCTATCCACAGTATACGAATAATAAAATACTTTCTCAGAATCAATCCCATTTTCGCATTGGTGACACAATGTATAAATCCATTTTTTTTTTAAACAAAAATTAATAAAAATCAGCATAATTTTTATGCTGCAGCCGATCAAAGCAACCTTTTTTAACGTGAAGTCGTAAAATATATATTAAAAAAAAAAAAAATTAATACACATACCACCTCACCGCCCATTGTTATAGTAAAAGAAAACATATAATATTTGTTATGTATATTTATAACTATTTTTGAACAGATGTACCGGTATTGCGGACCTATTTATATATAGTGTACTCATGTACCTGGTCAATAGGTAAGGTCTCGTGCGGCACGCCGTCATAGATGAACTCCGCCAAAATGCACTTGCCATATTCTGTCAGCAATGGACACGCGCCGTATCCGTTGTACCGAGATTTTGGTTCGTTCTTCTTCATTGTGTTTAAAAGATTCTTCTCCAATACGTAACATTGTTTGGCTGAAAAGGATTGGTGAAATTAAGATTAGCGAACATATTTTAGCAAAATGCCTATAACACGGACGGATGACAATAGTACAATTACTGCCGCGGTCTATAATGATTACTTTGCTGGTCGCGCTGATGATGGCCGACAGCGCAGCGTAGCGCAGTTCCAGGCCGACACAGCGCGGTCAGCGTGCAGCACTTGATGGACGAGCTGAGATAAAGGCCGAGACCGTAGGTCGAGGCCTTTACAGTGAGGACAGCAAGGGCTGCAATGATGGCCAAGCTGGAAGAACCTAGAGCGTAGCTAGGCTAGCTCGAGGCAATCACAGCGTGACCAGCGAAGCAGTAATTGTGGGCCAAGGCTTGTATAGTGCTTTACTCAAAAATGCAAGTACCTAATCTAAATAAAACCAGCAAGTAATTTAAATAAAAAATATATTAATTAACTAGAAGCAAAACTTTGCCGGCCGCTCCTTGAAACAGAACGGCAAGGTCGACTTTGCTCAAACAAGATTGTCAAAATAATGACCACATTACATGCATTTTTGAGTAAAATTATAAAATTCTTGCTCCTTGAATGGTGTAATGTACTGTAAAATTTTGTCTGCCTCATATATTGACTCAAGTTTGTGCTTCTGTACCAAAACTAAAAGTTAAATTGTAAAATAACAAGTTTGATCAAACTCAATTAGATATAACAAGTCAGTTCCAAAAGAAAATGTAACAAAGTATCAAAATTACCATGTTCAACTAACGTACAAAGTGACATTGCTACAGTTTTGCAAATAAAAAGTCAGGTTCAGCTTATATTAGAAGACTATCTTATATTCAATTTTGGGGGGGTGCCCAAAATAATCCTGTATATGCGTGTACGTATATAGATATGTACCGATAGCAGCAGCGGTCTTGCTGTTGGGCGTGTTGGTACAGTCGCCGATGCCATAGATGTTGGGGTACGTCTTGTGCTGCAGCGTATACTTGTCCACGTCGAGGAAGCCGGCGGCATCCGTTATGTTCTTGCTGTTGCAAAGGAAGTCTGGTGTTCGCATAGGCGGCGTTACGTGTAGCAAATCGTACGCCACAGTTGTTTCCTTTGGGACGAAAACATTATATTTTACACCTTTCATTACATTGACGCCAACATTGCCATTACTGACCAAAAAAATGTTTTTAAAACAGTCAAAAACATTTTTTTTTGGTCAGTAACAAAAAACGCAAATACGTTTGGGGTGTTTCGAACTTGCCCCGCAACTCGCGATGATAAATGTTTTGATGAAAGTGTCTTTCTCGTCATCATGAAAAAAGCAAGTCGATACCTTTATTTGTCGAAAAATAAAAATTATCAATTAATTTTATATTATAAATAAAGACCTATTGTGAGTTTACCAGCCCTTAGCAAACGTTGCATTTCTCAAACACTTGTTTGTTGCTTGTGAGCATAAGCGAGGTGATCCGTATAGTTTTGTGACCTGTCCAATGCTTTTGACTGCTTTAGTCACCAGACTCATTGAAATGAACCCAATCATTACGGTGTCTCTGAAGAAGCTTAGACTTAGCGAATAATATTAATTTGTCAATTAGAGATCAGACAGTAGTTATTGATAAAATTATCTCTTCTGGTGCACCTATTCTTATGGGTATATTTCAAGAATCGATATTCGGATCTTTAGATCGCACAAGAGTTCGTTAGTTAGCAGTAGATCATCATGATCTAATCAAGATGGCCATCCGTGATATAAAACCTTGGCAAATATATCAGTAAGCTGGTGTTCTGTCCCAACTTTCTCTATTTCCAGAATACCGTCAGCAATTACTTCTTCTACGAAAAAGCGTCTAATTTTTATGTTTCTCGTACAGTTATGAAACTCATAGCGAAGATTTATTGCAAGTTTGAAAGTCGACTCATTTTATTATCAACAAACAAAGTGGGAATTTCCATCATGAAATAAGTGCGAAATATCTATCAGGACAGCTTTCAAGGACTTTGCAAATCAGAAAAATCTCAGTCGTAGTTCAATACTACCATCAGATTCCTTTATATCTTGACATAGGTCTTGCCATAAATTTGAAATATTTGACAAATATTTCATAATCGCCAATGTCGTTATGTAGTCGTTTGCATTCTTAAAAAAATCATTCATAGTTCATACGGTCTATCTTCGCATGTACCTTCATGAATCCTATGTATTTCTTTCCAGACTTCTCTAGCTGTGCGGAATTGCATACTTTTTCAATTTTTTTTTCTGTAAAATTAGCAGTTCTTACTAATAATAATATAGTAATATCTGCTTTCTCTATTAGCTTAATCTTCACTCGTAACTTTATTCGAAGGTAGGTTATATAATATGACCTACATTTTAATAACATCCAGGATTAGGAATCCTAGATGTTATTAAAATGTAGGTCCCTTTAATGCTATTTCAATTGTGTACCTCCATGTGACCCATTTTTTGTAATTGATTTGACAGATTTGCGGCTTAGTTGCGTCACAGATTTTATCCCTTTTACTTGTTTGCTTACCATACTGGTTCCTTATTTTGGATAAAACTTGTTACTTTTAGCGCTCTGCTACCAACTTAAGATAAAAACGAGATTTCGTGTGAACGGGATCCATTTATCGGAAAGACGACAAAGTCAAAACATAAACCTTTTAAATCATAGACTTTAAGAACAACTTTAACTACCTAGGTGTCTTCGTTACAACAACGAGTTAACATTTAATAGTCTTAAACAGTTACCACTAATAAGTTGCAGATGTCATCGCTAACTGATCACCGAGCACCGAGCTATTACTGGTATGGCCCTGGGTCGATTCACGTAAAAATCCATATCGAGAAGACTTTGACAATTGTAAAATAATTTGAAAATAAAGTACATTATGATCCTTTCAACGCCTTTTTTTACTTCTCTACAGTCACGAATCACGTAGTCAAGGTGGTCAAGCTACTAGTTTACGTACTTAGTATACAAAATTTGTCATTTCACTAACCTTATTCTTGTCGCCGACATTGAAGAACACTGCCTCCCGTTTATCAGCGCGTACTTCTTTCAACACGGTCTTGTAGTTTACGTTGATATGCTTCCGCTCGACTACCTTCAGTAGGGCGTCGGCGTACTTTTTCACGCCGAATATAACCGGGAGACACGTGTTGAATGTGAGATTGGATTTAGACCTGACGGTGGTCTGGAAGTGTAATATAATTTTGAAATTTTATTTATTGATAAAAGTGTGCTGTGGGCGATATTAATGTCAAAAGCATTATCCATCAGATCACCTAAAACTTCTATATATTCTACTAGACTAGTTATTAGTAACTAAAATTGTGGAATACTTAAGAGTAAAATAGATAGCAACACTAAAATGGCGCATTTGGCGGTTGCGCATATTGCGTACATGCCAGACGTCCCATATTTCCCGGGACGTCCAGTTATTTTAGGCCTAGTTTGAAATATCCCGGCGGGACTGACTCTGTCCCGCATTTGAGCCTTGCTCCATTTAATTATGAAATCGATCGATTATTGTTTTAAGGAGCGAGTACCCATAGACCAACTTCTTAGCACAACTGACTAGACAGGCGACTGATTTATGAAATAAATGGGGTATATTTATTTTTCATTGATAAAAATTAAATAAAAAGCGTGATGATGAACGTTTTTAATTACGATTATAATTGTATTGATTTTTACAAGTATGGTAAAACAAATAAAAATATGTTAAAACTGACTCGATCTTTGGACAAATATCAACAATAGAGGTTAAAAATGTCACTAAATATAGTTCTTGTTTGTCCCGGGTAAAAAACTAAAATCCCGTATTTTTGATCAATTTGAGAATTTGTCTCTGTGTAGTTTTGTTTACAATATCGGGGAGCGTTCTCAGCTTTCGCGCAAAGTACAACTTTTCGCTCTAATCCCGTTCAATACCTTTAGAGTGTGACGTTTGTGTGAAACAACTGGCGCGTTCAAGACCTTCGACTGTCAAATCAAGTTACAACCGAACAACCATCAAAGATGGTTGTAAAATGCTCTGACGTTTATTACTAAGAACCCTTAAATGATTGGATGATATTGGGGCCTTTCAACTACACTAATCAACGAAGTCTAAGACTCAACCACCAGGACGAATTTTTTTGTAAAATCTCTTTAATAAAAAGTATAGGCCACAAATAAATTTAAGAACAAAATAAAAGCGTGATGAAATAATGTTCTAAATTTAAAATTTCATATACATTATTCTAAATGGCTTTTGAACAACTTCCTCAGAATTTACACTCAGAATAAGATCTTTTTTACATCTTTCTCGGACATGGAGCATAATACGATATTCTGATATTCAGCATGCCAAGACTATTACCTATACCTTAGCCAATGCTTTAGGAGGTCCAACTGACTATTAATTTATCACTAACAATTTTTTTTAACGATTTCAAACACCAACATTAAAAAAGAAGCATTTTTAATGGCTATCTTTATTCATTTTTGCACCAATTCTTTTCTTTATTAATAAAACTTTTTTTGTAATGTTGGAACTTTTTTATTTTATTTTAATAAACAAGCCTTAAATTACGCTTTTATACATCTAACATTGTTTATATAAAATACCTCAAAGCTTTTTGTAATTTACAACAATAAGCTTGAGTTTTAGACTTTGTTGATTAGTGTATTACATCATCTGCTAGAAAGAGAAAGAAATTAAAAATTTATGTGAAAGAGACACATTATTATTGGATTTGTTGATAGGTATCTTTTGTGGATGTTACGAGTGCATTGACACCCTACCACATAATTATAAATACTGATTCCAATTCCAATTCTCAATCGTCCCTATGTCGCACCGCTTACAAAGATGAAACACGGAGGACTGGTGTCTCTAGCTCCAATCGCTGATCACTAGTTTAAGTTAACCTTAAGTTATTTTATTGTATTTTTAACTATAACTATTAGAGCGTCGGTGGCGCTGTGGACTCGGCACTTGCTTTCTAATCGGGAGGTCGGGGTTCGAGAACGCCACGTACCAATGTGTTTTCCGTTTTCAAATTTCATATGTACATTTGTCTGACGCTTCAACGGTGAAGGAAACTTCGTGAGGCAACCTGCATACATCTGCGAAGAAATTCAAAGGTGTATGTTAAGTCGACCAATCCGCATGCCTAAACACCCTAACTTACTGTAGGCTTGAGCCCCTCGGTGGGGACGTATAGGAGCTGTTATGATGATGATGATGATGATTTTTAACTATTAAAGTACATAATTACTTTATGTACTTTAATTGTTAAAAATCATTTAGTAGTTTTTAAAAACGCATATCAACGCGGTCCAAAATAGTAATTTGACTGTAAATATAACACTAGTTTTGTGCATGTTTTTAATTCCACGACGAAATGTCAAATATAATATGTAGGTAAACTAATGTGAGACCAACCATTATGTGGGGAGACCTATGCTCAATACTTGGTATATTATGGCAAAAATATAAAACTATTGTGTATTGCGAAGTGAAAAGTATACAATAAGATTGTGCACTTACCTTGTTCATGTATGCATCAGCTAAATATAGGATCTTCTGAGGTGCTCCAGGACACTTGATTGGTGTGTCTGGATACGTGAACACCGCCTCGCCTCCTCTAAAGTTTTTAAGATCATTCCATGTTTTTTCACAGTAATCTGCTGAGTATATTGTCGAAACACCACTTTGTCGATCATTCAACGCTTCTAACAAGCCAGGCACCTGTCAACATATTTTACATTTGAGTAAGCATAACCACCAGAGTAACCAACCAACCGAATTGTTACTCGAATAATAATGATCTAGTGGACTTTAGCATACATATAAACTATATGTGCCAAATATATTACGTAAATTTATCTTGCCTACCTTGCCTTACCACTGATGGCCAATTTCATCAACCTTGTCTTAGCTTGAAACTCCTAAGTATGCTGTCACTTTATGTCATTAATGAAAAGAATGTGACGGCATGCCACCTAAGAGTATCCTAAGCTAGAACAAGGTTGTTGAAATTGGCCATGAATTTCCTTGGATAAAGTTTGCCATGGACATTTTAAATTTACTTCGAAGTATTAAGAAATGAAATAAATTAATTTGAAAATGCACAAACCTTAGCATAATCATTCTTAAGACCCACACCTATGACTAAATACTCGTATTGTATCTCATGTCCGTCTTTAGTCTTTAAAATGTTTTTCATTGGGTCAATTGACGCAGCATAATCCCTCAGCCATTTGGCATTGCTGGGCAGAACGCTTTGTTCAGATCTCCTAGTGTCTGCAACAGTCTTCACGCCAGCGGCTACCAAAGTCCATAACGGCTGATAGTAATGGTCCTAGAAAATTTGTGATAGTTATAATATTAACACATTAACACATACATATAATGGCCGTTGTTAACAAAATGATTTCATTATTACACTACTCATAATTTATGCAGTAAAAATAGACACGGGAAAGTGAAAGTTGATTTGCATTTTAGACTAATGTTTTTCTTCAATTTTAGGGTACCTCAAAAAAACGGAACCCTTAAAGGATCACTTCATTGTCTATCGTATATCGCGTAGAGATATCAAACTGAATGTTATATCAAATAATAATAATAAATTCATTTATTTACCATGCACAAATGAAAATTGAATAAGTGGAATATACAATAATGGTGCTGCTGCTGATATTCTGTCCTAATACTCGGGTCTACAGCAGGGTTACCATAGAATCCTAAGTATTGTCCCTAATGTCCCCACATTAGTATGAAGCGACTAAGACAAAACAAATCAACTTAAAATTATATCTGCAATGTAGATTCCACATAAAACACTAATTATTATACTTTTGAAAACAAAACACGTGAATTAATATAAGCAGTTTTAACGATTATTTTTAGATTATATTGACACAGCACCTAATAAATTATCTTTCTCCTACAAATGTATCTTTTAACATAATTATCTTTCTCCTACGAATGTATCTTTTACTGCCACCTAGTAATGTATAGCGGAACTTTTATGTTAACGTCAATAATGCTGGCATTTTAGTCTGTACTAGCACTGCTGCCACCTAGTAATGTATAGAGGAACTTTTATGTTAACGTCAATAATGCTGGCATTTTAGTAATTCTACTCGCTACACGGTGACAGTGGCGTCGCGCACACTCCCCCCGCACCCCGATTTCCGGCTTCACTTGATTTCATACGGAAAACGCGATAGGGCACCTCCTCTTTGTATTTGCTTCATGAGAATGTTGTTATTAATTCTGTGATAAAAAATCATTGAAACAAAAGATACTTAATGCGGGTTCGAACCACAGACCTCTAGCGGTATAGCTTAATAATTTCGCAGTATTTCCGCATGCGCCATCTGTTCACTTAGATTTGATGTTGAAATTTCGAATCTATTATTTAAATTATATGACGTCTATTGTAAGTCGCGCTTGCCACAATATTTGTAAATGGTAAAATCTAATAAAACACTGTACCTATAATATTTTATTTGGCAAAATTCAAAATATACCTAATCACCATTGAGATTAAAAAATAATTCAAGTAGTACCTACATTAATTTTATTTATTTTTTTATAGTCAGGAAACTTACAGAAATTGTGTATGTAAAGAAAAAATATTGCTGTGTTTGTAAACTACCTCTAAGTTTTTGTATTACTGATACTACTGTAGTATTATATTATCTGTGCTGATACTATGTTATGTAACCTGTCCCGGTGAAACCTTTGGAAATAAAAATGTACCTGTCACAATTTATGACACGTCATGCTGTTGATACAATGTATATACGTAGAGCTTTATGTACCTATATGTATTGATTTGTATATTTCTATTATTCCATGTTGAGTGTATTACGTAGATATTAAGATTTTTCTTGTTGTTTATAGCTTAGTGTGTGTGTGCCATAGTGGTGCCTCTTCAGGGTGTCTACAGAAGACCAGCGCCGGGGAGTCTGCGACGCCTCGACATTATGCTGAGTAGATACCCTTTCCGTGGCACATCTATTAGTGTTTTCCCTTTTTTTATTTGTTATTCTGTGTTAGTGCCATTGAATAAACCATTTTCTTTCTTTCTTTCTTTTTTCTTTCATTAATACTCACGCTGGGCTTTAAATGTTGACCTTAAGACTGCCCTTATGTCGCTCGTAATAGCGGCGGCTTTCGTAATGCAAATGTAAAGCTTGACGTGTTGCTGACTGTACTTTACGTATTACTTACCTATATTATCTATGACTATGTATGTAAGTACCTAACATAGTTGAATAATACTTATGATGTTATTAAAAATTCAGATTTGTAAAATTAGTTTTGAAATCCCCCATACAAAATAGTTAAGTCAGTGAAAAAATCACTGTGGTTTTATGAAACCAACATGCAAGTGAAACTTTTTTTTCGGTTCGTAGGCATTTAACTGAAAATTTCCGAAAAAATATTAAATAGGGTAAGTTCTTACTTATAAAAATCGCGTTTCTAATCCTAACCTAAATCTTTTTGTTCTTAAAAGAAAATTATAAATAAAAAACAAATTGAGATATAAATAAAAGGAATTGATATACTTAATAAACAAAAAGCAATAAAGAAAAACAAAATAATAAAACAAGCAATTTAAAAAAAAATAACTACATCAGGACAGGATCGAACCACTGCCACACAGATTTAAAAACGAAGATCTAACGAGTAGACCAATCCTGACCTATTGGAAGTGGTGAAATTTAAGATGTCATGTTTTTGTGTAATTCGACCGTAATTCGACATTACACTTTCAAATGTATGGGAATTAGAAAATTAATTTTGTAATTTCGAATTTTCAATGACGCCATTACTATTATGATTATGTCAAAATACCTACATACCAAACACCTTGTAGGTAATAGCCGTAACAGACGATCCGATTTGGTTGGAGCCAACCGCCCGACCCCGACCAAATTGGAACGTGTGTACGGCTGTCGGCCCGATATAATTATTATTAGCTTGTTGGGTGCTTGACGGCCCGATCGCTCATCCGACAAGTAGGGACACGACAAAAGACAAAAGTATCGATACTGTGTGGTTTAATTTAATTATGTGTGCTTAAAGTAATAAATTAATAATTTAGTAAACTAAAATGACTCGACTGCTGTCCTGCCAAACCACAAAGTGGAGAAAAAGTGTATTGCAAAAATTTTGTTTTAAGCCGGGTCCGCAGCGCCAATTTTTTAACAAAACATGTTAGCAAAACATGTTAAGAAAAACAGCCTGTCCGCTGCGCCAATTTTCTAACAAAACATGTTAACAAAACATGTAAGCCCAACATGGCGCCTGTTTTTAAAATGTTTTTGTCATTATTTATCAAGAACGAAAAATGTATGATAGGTTCGGTATAATCTATTAATGTAACATCCCACAGTACCGGTCTCTCTCGTATTAGTTGTATTAAAAACAAAATATTGTCTTTATTTCACTCAAAAATAAACCAAAGAGAATTGTTATAAACTTCAAGCGATACGTGTTCCTCTAGTGAGCGCTAACAAAAAATGCTTAGCTTCCCCTCCCCGCAGGCGAACGCGGGGGATGTTATCCATTCGTCGCGGAAAACATGTTATCGTATTTTTCTAACAAAACTGTTAAACCACGCCCCTAATCGGTTAACTAAACCATGTTTTCGTGTTTACAAACACGAAAACATGGCACAGCGGACCCGGCTCATATTTTTTGTTTCACGTTTAGTTACGCATTGTACAGTAAGCTCTTTATCAAGCTATACTATTTCACCTTTGGATCGTTCTTATATCGCTTGTAATATACCGTAGATATAACTTTGCGGAAAAAAATCATAATTTTAAATTCAAAAACAAATCCAACCGCATTCAAAGACTGCTAAATAATTACCTGTCTGGATCGGGAATCGAACCCGCCAAATGAAGAAAATGAATATCCTGTATTTTTATGATACCGATCGATAGAGTCGGATCACAGGAAAGAAATATCTCTAACAAACATTACCTCAAAAACTTAAAGACAACTATGAAATCTATCTGTACCTATTTATTTATTCTTTAGGTATAAACTTGATAAAATATAAACAAAAGGTTTTAATTTATTTGAGTTTCGCAAAGACAAATTGTGTTTTTGTTTTGGCCAAAATAGTATTTTGTATCGATATCGATATAGGTACATAATACTTTTTAGGGCATCCCTCCTGTTGGATTGCCAACCGCGTCGGACCGTCTGTAGGCGCGTCGGCTCCTCATTTGGTTGGATCACGTTGGATCCAACCAAATCGGATCGTCTGTTAGCACTTTAATATAATTTTTTTTCTTTTATTTATCAGATTTCACTGTGATCTGTCGCTCTGGGACATTAAACAGTGGGTATAGTGAGTTTGGTAAATGTCATGCTCGGCATGCAACCTTTGTCGCATCCTACTTTATTTTATATTTTACTTCAGTATGTCCTGGGGCATCTTCCGTTTCAATCTACGCATTATTGGCTCTTCTTCCATCAAGACACTAGCCAAGCTGTTAGGATGATTTTTAATTCTGTTTTTATAGTTTCTCGTATGATGTACAATTTCTTGTTTGACTGTTGCCATATGTAGGTCGTTATGTAGTTGGTCATTTGTGATAAACCAAGGAGCATTAGTTACTATTCTCAGCATCTTATTTTGGAATCTCTGCACAATTTCAATGTTTGAATGAGAGGCTGTTCCCCACAATTGGATACCGTAAGTCCAAATTGGTTTCAGTATTGTCTTATAGAGGAGCAGCTTGCTGTTTAAGGACAATTGAGATCGGCGACCAATGAGCCAGTACAATTTCGCAACTGTAAGCTTAATTGTTTCCTCTTTGTGAAAATATGTTTTTGCCAGGTGAGACGCTTGTCAAGATGTTAACCCAAATACCTAACATGGTCCGCCTGTGGGACTTCTAAGTTATTCAACTTGACTGGTGGGCAAGTACCTCTTCTCAACGTAAAGATAACATTCACCGATTTCGTTTCATTTGCCTTGATTCGCCACTTTTTTAACCAATCAGATATATCATCCAGACCGCTTTGTAAAATATGCGCTGCTTCATTTGGGTTTTCATGGGATGCTAGGATTGCGGTGTCATCAGCGAATGTACCAGTCGTTATACACTCTGAAGTTGGTAAGTCAAAGGTATATATAAGATACAGCGTCGGACCCAATACGCTGCCCTGTGGGACACCTGCATTGATAGGACAAAGACTGGAGAGTGCTTCACCATTTTGGACAATGAAATGTCGATTTTCTATGAATGATTTTAGAATTTTATATATATAGGTTGGTAGTAAGGATTTTATCTTAAATAATAAGCCTTCGTGCCAGACCCTGTCAAAGGCCTGTGATATGTCCAAGAAAGCACTTGCACAGTATTTTTTTGTTTCGAAGCACTTATCGATTTCTCTTATTAGTCTGAATTATGCTTACGTCGGAATCCAAACTGATGATTAGGAATCAATTTGCGCTCATCTATTAATGGTGTCAGTCGAAGCGATATTAAAGATTCATATATCTTTGCGGGTATAGGTAATAAGCTGATTGGCCTGTACGATTTTGGGTCTTCCGGCTGTTTGTCAGGTTTAAGCGACATAATTATTTTTGCAACTTTCCATTGAGGGGGGATGAAATTAAGTTTTGTGATAGCATTATAAATTGCTGTGAGCAGTGCTATTCCGTTGTTTGGCAATTCCTGCAAGATCTTGTTGGTTATGAGATCATATCCAGGGGCTTTTTTAGACTTTGCTTTTTGTATTACCCGTATCACTTCCTTTTTAGAAAAAAATTCAGGATCATCATTATCTTGATCTATACTTTTAATGAAGTCATTTACTTTTTTTTCATGATCTGTTGGCCCTTCAAATTTGTGAGGTTGGAAAACTGTAACCAGATGCTCCGCAAATGTGTTCGCTTTTTCTTGGTCACTACATGCCCAGCCGTTATCCTTGTTTCTGAGAGGAGGGCATGCTACCGACGGTCTTTTAATTTTTTTTGTGGCTTTCCAGAGGGAGTAATCGGTGGCCGCAGTTGCGTCAAGACTTTCAAGATACTCCTGGAAACTTGCATTGCGATCCTGTTCTAGAGCTCGTTTTAATATTTTAATTTTATAGTTCAGCTTTCTTTTGGTATCAGGACATCTATTTTGCTGCCATAATTTTCTTGTCGCTCTTTTATCCTTAATCAACTCTAGTATATTCGTAGCAATATGTGCGCAACCAGGTTTAAATTTTTCTAGAGGAGTAGAGTTCCAAGCGGCATTTTGTATGTTTGTGTTAAAGAATTCAACAGCATTTGTAACATCTTTTTCGGTTTTGAGAGGTATTGGTACTTTAAATGATTCGTCCACTAAATGTCGAAAAAGTGACCAGTTTGTTCTTTTATTATGCAAAGTACATTTTTTTTTACTCTCTTCTACCCTGGTCCTAATGTCAACGAATATAGGCGAATGGTCCGATGATAAGTCCCAGCAGCTATTGCAAGTAATGTTAGTTTTTGCTATACCTTTAATATAATAAAATAAAATAATTCAACTCAATCTGTGACCATACGAACAAGCATACATAAGTAGTGCCATCTATGAGTGAGCAGTATGTAATCAAATAGTTAAAGCAGACATTGCGTGCTACTTTGAGCTATGCTTTTGAGAGATACATTGAAGTTCAGACAATTGTTGCTAGGAGTGCTATAAATTTGTAAAAAGAAATGTTAAACCGTTCTAGCATGACTTAAAAACGTATTTAGATACTTCCCACGTGCTAAGTGATTTTTTTAAATATAATCAATAGTTTTCTGAATCTCCTTGTTGACTTTTACTAAATTCACTAAAAAGTCATTACAAAAATCGATTAAAGTAGCACCATCTATTGATGCTTTTATCTAATTATTTTACTTTTGTTCGTGATGGGTCCCCGTGCCATCGATCACAAAGTTCACTTAGAATTGGTAGTATTTAGTATTATTATTTTCCCCATAATCACAAAGTTAAAATTATTTGACGGCACGTCGTCATTAAACATTTTTTCAGAAAAAATGGCACATTGTTACACAAAGGTTCGCCACCTCTGTTCTAGGTCAAAGGGATGTACCCCATAGGTTTTGATTCCCTTGTGAAATCGCAAAATATGCGAAACTATGCAACATAAACAGTCATATCTTTTGATCGCGTTGACTTGTGACTTCACAGCTGAAAGAGAATGTAAGCCTGAGTATTTGATTTAAATTTCAGTTTGATATCTTTTGTTTTGTTCAAAAAATAAATTCAAGGAGTAATATTCTTACCACACTGGGCTCTAATATTAGAACTTCATCCTTTTTCAGGTGGCGAGAAAACTTTGCAGCTATTGTGCACCCTCCTGAACCACCTCCAACAACAAGCAACTTGCATCTGCCATTACCATAGAGGAATAATCAATAGATTGAAAAGTTTAATCCTGCTAATATGTAATAGGAGTAATATGAGCCTTAAGTAATGATGACAGAAGTGTTTTTGAAGAGCGTCAGTTGAAGTGAAGAAAAGTGTGCACAAGGTCCGGGGGACACAAAAATTTTGGGATGTTGCGTTGCTATTAGGACACCTACTTTTTATGGTTGTATTGTTTAGAATAGCTAAAAATAAACGGTCGGTGTGAACGAAAGGGTGCGCACAAAAGGTTTCAAGGTCAATGACCTTGAAATGACCTTGACCCCGGGGATCATAGACATAAGGGTCAATGACCTTAGAAGCTATTTATAATGTTCATATGGCTGAAAACAAGTTTGAAAAACTTATTTACCCGCAAACTATAAAACTTAAAAAAACTGACAAGAGTAAAAAGTGTTTATTTTTAGCTAGTCTATACGATACAACCATAAAAAATAGGTGTTATAATAACAACGCACCATTCCAAAAATGTTCTAAGCCCCGCACCCTTTGTTTCACCTTGTAAGGCAAAATACACTTAGAAAAATTTTAGGATGTTGCAAATTGCAATGTTATGATGACACCTACTTTTTATGATTGTATCGTATAGAATAGCTAAAAATAAACACTTTTTACTCTTGTCAATTTTTTCTTGTCTTATAGTTTTTGTGTAAAGTCTTGCGCACCCTTTGCTTTACCTTGTAAGACAAAATACACTTGGAAAAATTTTGGGATGTTGCGTTGTTATGATAACACCTACTTTTTATAGTTGTATCGTATAGAATAGGTAAAAATAAACACTTTTTATTCTTGTCCATTTTTCTTATGTTTTATAGTTTGCAAGTAAATCCACTTTGAAAATCACAAGAGTTAGTGTTTCACATACTGTTCAACGCAGCATCTAAAGGACTTCGAAAAATTTTTGGGATGTTGCATTGTTGTTATTATGATACTTATTTTTTATGGTTGTTTCATATAGAACAGTTAAAAAAAAGCTTTTAACTCTTATCAATTTTTTATTACGTGTGAGTATAAGGTTGTGCCCGCACCTTAGAAATGCGTGTGCTCCGGCGCTGCGGGAAGTCAGCCCCTCCGTACTTGCATAACAAAGCACAGGCACCACGCTCACCTCCGCCGCTTCGACTTTTTGGTCACCTCGTTGCCTGTGTTTTGTTACAGCGGGCGGGGACTGCGCCCCTCCACGCCTACGCGCTTATAAAAAACACTCTAGGGGTAGGACCGATTTATACCACTGGGAGTCGGGGTTGATTGATTCGGTTCTGTCACTTACCTCTTCTTTTTGGAACCGATCCCTATTTTGCAACTAACTTCTACTTTCAAAGACTTGAGATTACTAGGTAGGTGATCATCTTACAGATAAATTCTTTCAAAGCTAATTTACTCCCAAACTATAAGACTTGACAAAAAATGGACAAGAGTAAAAAGTGTTTATTTTTAGTGATTCTATACGATACAACCAGGGGCGCCGACTCCGTGGATGCTCGGATGCTCCAGCACCCACGAGAGGTAAATAGTGAGTGCCGAGCACCCACGATTATGAATATCTAAAATAATTCTCTTTCTCATCTTTTAACTAAATCTAACACATTTTTCGGACTATGAAACGCCGTCAACCACATCTGAAATTTTATTTGAAACTAGCTAACCCGGCCTACTTTGTATCGCCATGTTTTTTAACTAAATTACTGAAATGTTTGTTTAAATTATTATATTTTTTATATTACACAAACCTTGTCCTATCAATAACGAATACATAAAACTAAGAATCATCCAATTTGGTGCAGTCGTTCGTAAGTTATGGGCGTACATTTCGAAGATCCATTTTTATTTATATAGATTTTCAATGACGTGCTAAAAAGATTTCGCCTTGATATCAAAACTTGCACGGGTCTATGTACAGATGGCGCTGCTAATGTTTCTGGAACGCATACTGGCCTTAAAGCACAAGTTCAAGCTATCGAACCAAGGGCAGTTCATGTGCATTGTATCGCACACTCCTTAAACTTGGTTGTTCAAGATACTATGAAAGAAGTGCCGGCAATAAGAGATTTTTTAGTATTAATAAGAGAGCTCGTTGTCTTCGTCCGCGTTTCACCGAAACGCCAAGCTTGTTTTGAATCCCTACAGGCAGCTGAGGATGCACAAAATTTTTCTCTACGTCTAAAACAATTCTCGACAATTATAGTGTACTTCTATGTTTTTTGAACAACACTAAAACTCAGAAAGATGATGCCGGTGCCAAAACAAAAGAGTTTTTAAAAGGTCTTCAATCTTTCGAATCTCTATTTATCATTAAAATTCTGATAGAAATTCTTAGTCGCATTGAAGCTTTAAATGCTACGTTACAGAAGATATCTCTGCATCTGCAAAAAGCTGTCGATAATATTAATACAGTCAAAGAAGTTATATCGTCCCAAAGAACTGACAAAAAATTTGAAAACGTATGGAAATCTACTATAGATTTGGCTCACATTTTGGAATTGGATGAACCTAAAACACCAAAAATACGGAGAAGACCTAAAAAGATAGACGACTGTGACGACTCTACAAGTGAACCGCACGAGTTTTCTAGTCCAGCTGACTTTTATCGAAAAATGTATTTTGAAGTGTTAGATAAAGTCATAGGCTGTATTGAACAGCGCTTTACTAAGGATACTATGGCACACTTGAGCAACATGGAACTATTTGTTACTCAGCAAAATAATGATACAAGCAGCAATTATGTGAAAAACTTTTATGGAGATGACTTTGATATGGATCGTTTGATTCTTCATCGAAACATGCTTTTAGATATTGCGCAAACAAAAAATTACAAGCTAAATAGTGTAGAGGATGTTGTTTCTTTTATAACTACTCATTGCGAATCTACCAAAGATATGATACCAGAAGTCATCAAATTATTAAAAATAATTTTAACTATTCCAGTATCGACATGCACAGCTGAAAGGTCATTTTCAGCATTACGAAGAATAAAGACTTACTTGAGAACTACTATGACTCAGCAAAGACTTAATAATTACATGGTAGTGCATGTAAACAGAGAAATAGCAGATGATTTGGAACTTGAAAACATTGCGACATATTTATAAATAGAGCAGTAGTTAATAAAAAATAATGTTTAAGATAAATAAGATATTTTCATCCCCCCATCTCGGAAAGAGTATTTTTGCTATTAGATATCTGACCGCCAAAGCCGTTTTTATCCGCTTGAGGTTAAAGTAAATTTGAATTTAGAACATCGCATGCACAAAGTATGTGATTTCAAAACACCATTAAACCTATTTACTTCCATCTCCAAAGTGCCGAATTCATCATAGCTTTTTTTCAATTTGTTAAAAACTCAGACTCTGAACCTCCTTAGTGTACTTTTGTTTTTAATTTGCTTTGGGCGCGCCATTTTGTTTTGACGTCGTATTCTTATAAATAAGAAACTTGAAAATAAGTAAAAAAAAACGATGTAGTAAATATGTACCTAAACTGAAATAAAAGTATCTTGTGATTGTAAATGTTTTATTTTGCATTTCCTCGCTGAGGGGGGATGAAAGTTACGTGTTGCACTCGAGTGCAAAGATTTTTCACCTTGTGCTCTTTTGATTCCCTCGCTAATGCTCAGGATTCTAATTTTTAAAACACTCGCTGCGCTCGTGATTCAATTTTAGAATCCTTCGTTTGCTCGGTCATCAAAGTTGAGCACGCGGTTAAAAAGTAACTTTGCACTCACGTATAACAAATAACTATTATTAACAGGTGCACATGTCAAACTGCTGTGTAATATAATAAATTATCTTTTCTAAATATCTTGTATTTTCTTGTGTCTATTATATAACAAAAATACATATAAGTAGCTAGGTATGTCATTAAAAAAGCTGGAGCACCCACGGGAATTTTAAAAACTCGGCGCCCCTGGATACAACCATAAAAAGTAGGTGTGATAATAGTGACGCAACATCTCAAAATTTTTCCAAGTCCTGTCGCCCTTGTGATTTTTAAAGCTGACTTACTCACAAACTATCAGACTTGAGAAAAAATGGACAAGAATAAAAAGTGTTTATTTTTAGCTATTCTATACGATACAACCATAAAAAGTAGGTGTTATGAAAACAACGCAAAATCCCAAAATTTTTCTAAGTCCAGGGGACCTTGCGCACCCTTTCCTACACCCCAACCAAATAAACGCTTTTTACTCTTTTCCATTTTTTTCTGTAG
Source organism: Schoenobius gigantellus (assembly GCA_963935595.1). NCBI lineage: Eukaryota > Metazoa > Arthropoda > Insecta > Lepidoptera > Crambidae > Schoenobius > Schoenobius gigantellus. The sequence goes on from OZ012543.1 coordinate 25,705,013, forward strand.
TCCTACAGTTTGCGAGCAAATCAGTTTTGAAGACAATATTGCACAACATTTTCAAACTCGTTTTCAGACATCAACATTATAAATAGCTTCTAAGGTAATTGACCTTTATGTCTATGACCCCTCCCCCGGGGTCAAGGTCATTGATAATTAAAACCTTATGTACGCACCCTTTCGTTCACACAGATCAGAGCGTACTTAAACGGTTAATTCTCAGGGTAAAATTGGATAAGTAAGATACTGGTTAAGTTGGATTTTTTGGTTTGGCAGTAAACAGATGACATAGGTATTGAAAGAAATAATATACTTACGTGTGGGTCGCAGAGTTTATGGTTGAAACAGAAAGGCTTCTGATAAAAGGTATAGTTTTATGAACTTTTTTAAACAAACTCATGTTAAAGGCAGAAACCTGCATTTCTTCTAGAATAACCACTATTTGTAACTCAGCCTATCACAAAGTCTTCACATCTGCTACACAAGATAATTAATCGGAATCACTAATGTTTTAATCTGCTACACAAATTATAATTCTGATAAAAAATTATATTTCCTCTGATTGCCTCTGATTAACACAAGAACCCAAAACAAAAATCACAACAAAAGCATTTTAAAAAAATAATGTGCACAGACGAGAGATTATTTATGTCGTCTAGTCGTAGAACTCTAAAGGCGCCTCCAGACTCACGCCGAGAACACCCGAGAAGCGTGAATGTGATGGATTTCTCGTCTTCTCGTTCTCGGGCTCGCCTGTTCTCCGATCGGTGTCGGTTTTTATGCCCGCTTCAAAGGGTTTCTCGGGCGAGAAAAGAGAACACTATCACATTCTCGTTTGTTCTCAGTGCGACTGCGACCGTGGCGTAGATCGCATGTTATCTCATGACAGTTATTCTATTGAAAAAGTACTTTATGGTCGTCTGTCAATATTTTATTTTGACTAGTTATATTGGGGGTGATTCTGAAGCGACCACCTAAAACTATAACTAAATAAAATTAGAGATAGAAATGTCAATCACCGTTTGGTATTCAGAACTCACAAGTTAACTCTAAAATTAAGAGTGACGTTACTAAACTACTCAATTTAGTGTTAGATGTTATTTTCGTATTCTGACATGCTTCCTAAATCTAATTTTTCCTATAATTTTAAATATGTCAAACTAATTTTAGGAGGTGAACTTTTAGGTGCCGTCTAAATTTATCTTGTTACTTTTTAACGATTTTCTAACATTACCGAAGGCAATTTTTGTGTGCAACTTGCCAAATGGATGATGAATTTGTTGTTATGGCATTAATAGAGTCTTCAGAAAGGTAAAATATTTGTTTTATATAAAAAATTAGATAAATACCTGCCTCATAGTTTTAAAATATATTTGTAAAGTATCGACTTATTTATGTTATAGATAAGGAGAAGGAAAAGTAAAATTGAGGAAGTTGAGGAACAAATCAGACCCATTTACTATGCCCGAACGTATTAGAAAAATATTTCGTTTTCCTCGCCAATCCGCTCGCAACTTCATAGAAGCTATAGACTGCACTGAAGTACAGATTGGCTCCTTACCGGAACATTTAAAGATTTTAGCCAGCCTTCGGTCATGCAGAGCTGTCACTGTTGTCACTGATTTAATATTGCGCAAATTAACTCCACAAAAAAATTTAATTTCCTAAAACAGCAATAGAAAAGGACCTTGTCAAGGCAGAGTGAGCGAGCACCTACTTACATTGTAATAAAATATTTTGTAATAATTATTAAGAAATACATTAACATTCTCCATCCTTTTTCTATTTAGGTTTCTACAAATATATGGAATGCCAAACACAATCGCAGAATAAATGTCGAATAATTTTTCTTTTGTAATAAAATGAATGATAAATAATAAAATTTCTTTTCTGTTATTTACAAATACGATCAAATCTTAAATTAATAATTTCTGATAGTAAAATTAGTAGAATATTAGTAGAATTAGTAGTCTTTAATGTTTCTAAATTATCCCGTTTTTCTACAGCACTAGGTGTATTTATAATCTGTGTATTCAATTTAAGAAATTGTCAAATACAGTTTAAATTAAGAGAGTCCGGTGTTTCAGAATACGAATTACCTAAAACTAATTTAAAATTATATGTTTAATTTTAGTTTTAGTTTTAGTGCAGGTAACTTCAGAATTACCCCCATTGTCTGTGATATATGCATATCAGTATACACAGTTATTGTATACTCTTTGATTAAACATAGTCTCTCATCTGATAATTTGTAAAAAATATCATTTAGAAAATAATTTAAAGGAGGTCTTCAGTATTTGCCCAAATCATGTACCGAGGTACAAATTATATGAAATGAAAGATAATAATGTGTTGAAAATGACCCAAGGGCCAAAATCTTTTCAAACTCAATAGACTTTGCAAAAAAATAATGATAAGTGAATGCGAAACTTCGTGAAACGAAACGTGATTAGTTATGAACGTCAAGGTTTGATATTGACAATCAGTCGTTGTTATGGTCGCTTAATAATATTTTCACTTATTATCTTCTTCTCATTATAGTTATTTAAAGAAGTTGAAGTTCTTCTAATTAAAAATCTAGAGTTTGTTATGTGTGTGTGTGCCAACATTTATTGCGATCGCTTACAAATCACCAGTAATTGTGAATTTGTTACGTCAATACAATACACATCCTAATGACTTTTCAATTTTCACAGTTTATAGAATATTTTCACGTAGAGCCCATTTTGTGGGATGGAAAAGTTTTCTATAAAAAAGTACTTTATAAAAAGCACCATCGTCTAGGCCTTCTTTTCTTATTTTTAATTTTCGAGTTAACGAGATTATAATGTGCTAACGCACACTATACCAAGTCAGTAGCACTGTCGATGTCGTCCATTCCGGATAACGACCGAGAATGTAAATGAGAAGATCGCTGAGTGTGGATCCCTCCTCGCTTCTCGCACTATTTCGAGACTTTTCGCGTGAGTCTGTAGCCGGTATAAAAACCGACACCGATCGGAGAACAGGCGAGCCTGAGAACGAGAAGGCGAGAACCCCATCACATTCACGCTTCTCGGGTATTCTCGAGGGTTCTCGGCGTGAGTCTGGAGGCGCCTTTACTATCTCGATGGTATTGACCAGCCCCCCTAGCACGTCCACCAAAACACGATATGATAAAGCGGTTTATCGCGGTGAACTGTCAAAATAC